>CM066035.1:359678407-360878407 GCA_033557465.1 Ichthyophis bannanicus
GGTCAGCCACCATCCGACAGGGGTCCCCAGGAGTGTGTAGTGTGTGGACACCCCCCCCCCCCCAAACCCCCCCCCCAAACATGGCACCACCTGCCCTGTGACGGACCGGTTGCCATTGGCCTCTCCATCACAACAGCCACAGGGTGGGCAGTGCCCAATGCTGTGTGGCTAGGAGGCGGTAGTTGGACCCATGCTGGTCTTTATCTGCCCATCATTATACTATGTAACAAGGGTGGACTATCGGTGGTCCCAGTTTATATGGTTTGTAAATATGTTATAAATATGAATATGTTTTATAATGTTCGACGTTCCATATATGAGGCATGGTGGTTCCAGATGTCCCTCATTGATAGGGTGACAGTGCTGTTGCGAGTGATGGCGTGTGTCAGTGTTCAATCTGAAGAGGTGAGGAGGATATGAAAACAAGGTAGGGCTGCGGTGAGAGCACCTCCACAGACATGTCACAGCTACGTTGCTGCGAGGGTGGGGCAACAAGAAGGGTGGAGAGTGGCGTGAATGAGGTGACATGCAACCGAATATGTTGTTGGAAGGTGCGAGGGCACGCCCAGCACAGAGTGACAATGGGACATATGGCGGGGGAGGGTGGACAGCCCTGTGTATACTATCCAGCATGACCCCATAGTGTTGGCCTGTGGTGTGCAAAGGGCCAGGTACGGCCTGAGTTGTATGCGTAGGCGGTGGGGTTAGGGTGGAAAACACAGAGGGTGCACCTCAGGAGTTGCTGAAGCTGGTGGCCTAGAGGGGGGGGGGGGTGAGTGGTGTTGCGAAAGCTATGACTGTGTAGGGCCGGGCAACAGCTGGCTAGATGGAAAGCAAGAGTTTATACCAGCATGCAGGGTGGGAAAGGGGGATGGGATACAGAATGGTTCAATGATCCGCTGGGAGGACGTATGACCACCTTGCTGTATGTTGTTTTTATTGGGTTGTAATGGCTTGGCCCTAGGTGGTGTGCAAGAGGAATACTGTCAGTGGCGTGGGAATTGGGGCCATCGGTGGTGGCAAACCACACAGGGGTGTGTGGGGGTCGGGGGTGTGAGCACAGCAGAGGGTGGGGGACAGACGGGCTTAGCGGGAAATGCCCAGAGGGGTGACACAGTGCGCGCGTGGCTGTGGATGGTGAGGAGCGCCAGTGTGGATGGTGCGGACAGGTGACAGTTGATGGAGTGTATAGCTTATGGAGGCAAATGTGTTATTGGGATGTAATGCCTGTCTGGGTGGCAAGGGGGGTGTAGGTGTATTATTGCGGCCACTTGTGCACAGGGTGACTGGGTAGCCCCTTACCGGGGGGTCACCCTAAGGTGTTGGAAGCTGCACGGCTTGTGCTCAGGGGGCCACAGTGGACATTTGTCATGGTTGCGCCAAGGTGGAGGTCTGTGGGAGAGCATGTGCTGAACCGGAGTACATGACATGTGCAGTGCACATACTGTTCTTGTTTAGCATGCTGGGAGCGGCCAATGTGGATCCCCATGCAGGACATTACAGTGCACTTACAACAACACAGAGACTAATGGTGGATGAGGGCTCCACAGGGTATTGGCCCACGGGGTCCATGAAGCACACACGACACAATGCAAGCCACCACGACATGGGAGTGATGGTCCAGCCATTGCAGCCTATGGGATTGGCTGCGTACCATGGTGGACATGGCTGAAGGGGGGGGGGGCAATGGCTAATGGACATCAGTGGCACCGTGTCATGCCCTGGTCACGGGCCAGGGGATGGGGTGGGGGTGTGTGATTGTCGTGCCACAATATGAGACAAGAAACACATGTCACCTTCACTGGCCACCTGTGTAGCCCTTTATTTTCCCCTCCCCCTACCACCCTTGGGTGTCCCCGCCCAACCCTTGGTGGTTGTCGCCCCCCTGCTGCCGGTGCTGTTGCTGCTGCAGGTGTATGTGGTGGTATTGCCTGTGGCTGCTGCAGATGGACAGTGACTGCCCCCCTGCCTGCTGCTATCTGCTCCCGGGCATCAGCCATCCTCTCACACGCTGTGGCCATGCGGTTGGCATGAGCAAGGATCCCAGACATGGTCCACTGCAGGCGCTTGTCAGTCGCAGGTGGCGCCGCTGGGTCCGGGCCACCGAACGCAGTACATGCCGTATACCTGTGGGGAGAGGCCATAGTACAATGTGAGATGGGGGAAAAAAGCAACACCTGTTCGGAGGCATATCAACCATGAAGATAGGACACTCACCCTCTGCATCTCTATGGGCTGCTGCTGAGTGGGCCTGCATCTCCCCGATGACATCGGCCACAGCAGCCAGTGCCTCGTTGCGGTGTTGCGCCGCCACATCCGCAGGCACGTCCACAGTGCCTGCAGTGGTGGGTGTTGAGTCCCCGTCTGCTGTTCGTGGGACCTGCATGTCCCCATCCCCCAGGGGTGCAGCCTGCCTCTCGTCTCCCACATGGGCCACCTCAGAATCAGTGTCCACTGGGCTTGATGGTCCCACGGTTGGCACGCCCTGTGGCTCCTCCTCTGCGTCGATGGCGCTGACATCACCTGGGTGCCACAGGGTTACATATGTCAGATGGGGTCTCGCTGCCTGCCCACCCCGTCACATACCCCCTCAGGCATCTGTGGGTTGTTGATCCACGTGTGTCTGGGCCATGGCTCTAGTGGCAGCCCCACTACGTTTGTGCACTCCCCATGCAAGTGTCCCCTGTGCCCTGCTTCCCCAGGCCCCCCACACCCCTGATGCTGATGCACACCCCCATGCAAGGCCATCACCACCCTCATCCTGCCACCACCCAGCATGTCCTAAGCAGGTGCAGTGTGCCTTCCGGTTGGCCATCTCCTTACCCGTGTGGCCCTAGTGCCCCTGCCAGCCCTGCGACATGAGCCATGCAACATGTCGGACACCCTCTGCTGTCACTGTGGGTCTGCCACCCCTGCACAGTCTCCCATTCACTTAATTTTGCCACCCACTGCCACCCATAGACAGGCCCCCCCACCGTGGCTCTTGAATGGCTGTTGCCTCTGTGTCTCATTTGCCCCCCAATCCCAAAACAGCCACGTACTACCCCCCCCCTCTGTTGTGGCGCACACCATGTGTCTGTGGCTATATTCCACAGTTGGTCCGCACTCCCCCCTTACCTGCTTGTGGGTGCGCTGTGTCCAATGCAGCGGGTAGGCCATGTACATATATGGGCCCTAGTCTCTCGGGCCAGGTGTCGTTCCAGGTCTGAGAGGTTTGCCACCTGAGCTGGGCCCCCTCCAGTGCCTTGGGCCCCACGTCTCTCCCCACAAGCTCAGTCCTTATGTTTCTTTTGATGTCACAGTAGCGTTTTCGCAGGTTCTCGATGTCGCAGTGTGGACCCCCTGCTGCTGCCTCCGCTGCCTGGACCTCACACCATGCCCTGGTGCACGTAGCTATAGTGAGGGTTGAGCTCTGGCGCCCAAACAGGAGATCATATCTCTCCAAGATGTTTGCCAGCAGGAGATCATTTTCCTGCTGGCTGAAGCGTCCGGCCCTCCGACGTATCTCTGCTGGGACGGGGGACCCTGGGCAGGCGTGGTCTCCCAGCTGCACTTGTATGTGGACCTGGAGCTTGCTGAACCCAGATGGGCCTGGCACCTCATCCTGGCCAGATATGGTTTGTGCTGATGGGTGGGTGGGCTGGTCCACTGGATGCTCCTGCTCCTCTACCTCCCTGCGCTCCATACTGTCGCGTATGGTTCGTGCTCGGGGGTTTGCCATACACAGCCAATCATACATATAGGTTTTCATGGGGTGTGGGTCGCAGGGCGTTGGCTACGCACGCTGACACGTGCAGAACCACGTGCACCGCCACGTGCGCCGCCACGCGCATTGCGATGCGCGTTCCACGCGCAGGAAGTGACATCATATGTGTTCCTGTAGGCAGCAGGTGCCATTTCAGGGATCCCTCTTACACGTCCCTTTATAACAGTTTCGTTGTGTGTAATGCTGGTGCACATATTCCCATGTTTGGTATATTGCTGTTTATCTGCACCTTAGTAGTAGCGCTGGATGCTGCAGCACTACGTGACGTACGTGACATCACTCAGACATTGCATGCTTCGTTACGCGCGTTGCACCGCCTCTTCCGTTCCCTGCTCATGGGCATATGCATTGTATGTCACTCCTATATTGGCGTCTGTGTGTGGTTTCTAGTGTGATACACAGTTTCTGTACACACTGTGACATCTCTGGGACTCACGTACATGATTGTGAAACGTAGATGATTGGCCGTGGGTGCATTATGGGAACGCGCGACACAGCGCGTGGTGCCATTTCAAACAGGTAACTTTTATGTTTGCTGTATTCTGGATCCTTCTATTCCACCAGGTGTGTGGCACTCATGTGATGTCCATCCCCACCCACACCACTATTTCTAACCCAAGCTATCCTCCAACGTGTGTCTATCATGGCTCTGACATGCGCATGCAGGTGGTGCAGTGGTTGCATTGGTCAAACTGGCGGGCCTGCTTTTCCGGAGGAGGGAGGATGTTGTTCCTGGGGCTGCGGCCCTGGGCATGGGTGCAATGCCACTGCAACTCAGGCCTGCAGCTGTGGGTGACCAACACAGGCGGGTGTGGGTGACCAACGGCGCCGTAGGCGTGCTGAAGCACAACACCGCCTGGGGCATCTCTACAGGCCCAGGGTCTTGCTCCAGGACCTGAGAGAGGGCCAGGTATTCTCCCTCTACCGGCTGGACACAGGGACCATTAGGGAGCTCTATCAGGAACTCAGAACTGACCTTGAGCCCCTGACTGCCCGGTCACATGCTATACCGGGTATGACCAAGCTCCTGGCTGCCCTACATTTCTTTGCCTCTGGCTGTTTCCAATCCTCGGTGGCAGCAGTGGGTGGGATGAGTAGGCCCAACCTTCTCCCGCTGTCTCCACCAGGTACTGCGTGCCATGGTCAGCAGGGTTGGGAATTACATTGCAATTCCCAACGGGAGGCAACATTGGGCGGCCCTGGCACAGGCATTCCATAGGGCGTGATGGGCGCTATAGATTGCACACATGTTGCCCTTGTCCCGCCATGTGACAGGGAGGTTGTGTATCGCAAACCGCAAACACTTCCATTCCCTCAATGTGCAGGTTGTTTGTGATGCAAAGTATGCGTATCCTGAATGTGGTTCCGCGGTTTCCAGGGTCTGCCCATGACTCCTATATCCTGCAGAACTCGGCAGTGTTTGGCCAGTTTGAGGCTGGTTCAATATGAGGACTACGTCCTGCTGGGTGGGTATTCAAACGTGTATGACATCACCTACTGTAGGTGGGTGTCTATACAGCATTGTCACCATTGTCCACTGCATGCCTGACATTGCGGTGTGTATTTCTGGGTGCAGACTATTGGGTGTGGCTCACTACCTCATGCCGTGTCACTGGTGTCTTGGTCACAGACATATGTTCAATGACACCCATCTCTCTGTCTACCATGTGTTTGTTTGCTCTCACATGTGTGTCCCAGCGGCCATGTGGTGTCGTTTTTTCCGTGGCCTTGCCCTTTTTATTCTGAGCTTACTGTGTCCAGGGGCACCTGTGCTGCATATGATGTGTCCCCTCCATGCCTGTGAGCTACACATGCAAACATGCCATGGCCTCCACATCTGGGCACGGGCATACTGCACTGGCAGTTGTACACATGTCTCCCAGTGGGGTCAGTCACTTGGGCAGCCCATATGTTGCATGGTTGTAAGTGTTCCACCCTCGGGGGGGGCATAGACCCATCCTCGTGGTGGTCATTCTGTATACGCGACCTTCTCTCTCTGGGCATGCTGTGGGCTACACATGAGATTTCTGTGGGCGCTTCAGCTGTGACAGATGTCTGCTGCATGTCTGGCCACCTTCTTCGGGGTCCCCTGCCACTACCGCCTGTTGCTTCCCCCACACCACCCCGCAATGTATCCCAGTGGCTTATGCTGTGTATGCGCCAGATTAGGCCAGCCACCTACTTGCACACCTGTGCATCCTGCACCCCCGGGTGTTATTTGCCAATGTCCGACATCTTGCCTCACAGCTCCCACCACTGCTCTTTTTCGCCACAGTTTTGGCACATGTCCTGTGACACGGTTACATGGGTGGGCACTGCCCCTATCGGCATGTCATGGTCATTTGCCCCTGGGCTTGACAGCCTCTGATGCACTACCACTGTGTGCACTGCTTTTGCCTCATATCTGTGTGCACGGCCTCTCGGCTGTCCAGTTCTGTATTGCTACGTCTGTCATTCCATTGGTGGCTCAGCACGCATGTAACTTTGCACCATTATTTTCTGCAGGTGATGCAGGATATGGGTGTCGCACCTGGCTGCTTACCCCTGTGCGTCTCCCTCTGCCAGGTGCAGAGATACGGTACAATGAGGCCCATGCCTACAGTCGCTCAGTGATTGAGCGCACCTTTGGTGTTCTCAAAAGTCGCTTCAGGTGTCTGGATAGGACTGGCGGGGCCTTACAGTATGGACCGCTGACTGTGGCAAGGATCATCATAGCCTGTTGCATCCTCCACAACATTGCTCTCAGGCACAATGTTCCAGTCGATATTAATGAGGATCTCGGGGTGGATCCTGTGTGCCCTCCTGCACCTGGCCATGGTGACACACGTGCGGGGATGGCAGCCAGGCAACATCTGATCGAGGAGATCTTTACCTGTAAGTTATGGGTGTGCTGGGGATGTGTCTCTGGGTTAGCCATGTGTTAGGTGGTGTGAGGATTGTGCAGCACTGCCATCTCATGTCTCCATATCTCTGTCCTGTTCTTGGCTCCACAGGATGAGCTTGTGTGTTCCAGGCCCACCGGATTGCCTTACTATGCTGCCTGAAGCTGTGCTGCATGTGGGGAGTGTGTGTTCATATATGCACCATCCTGTTGACTCGGGTGAGTTGGCAGATAGTGAGGATTGCATTGCTGTCGTCACGGCTAGACACATATATGTTGTTTTCTCTCCACTGCTCCTATGGTGATGCACATGTCTTTGGACCACTGCTCCATCACCCTTAGCTTCCATCTGTCACACATGTGGCCATTACCTGTTCACATCTTGGAAGTCTTCATGGTGTATCTTAGACACATATTGTGAGGCTGTGTGTGTACTCGGGCACAGGACATTATATTGTTGGAGGGTATGTTGAACAGCCACTACCACTGAGTCATTTGACAGATTGTGCCACTCATGCATGTACTGTGCTGTGTGTCTCCATTTGTCATTCAGTGTTGGGGGTTCTGCCATCTGAACCTTCTGGCATGCGTACCTTATCACACTGTGTATGTTACTGTTTCTGATTGACCTGTCTACATGACCGTTCAGTATGCGCTACCCTGCCTATCTGTGTTGTAGGGATGTGTTTGGCCACCTCTCCAATTATGTTCCCTCATCCCTCTGTTACCTTCTGCTTGTGGGCTAATGTACATTGTGCACATGTGTCATATATTTTTCTCAGATGTGTCACAGTTTTGCTGGTGATCCAATGTACATCAACATTGTGTTTCCGCAAAAACACAATGCACCGTGGACATGTTCTCTCACAGCTACCCATGCAGACGTGTTGATGTCTGCCGTCCATTGGTGTCTGCATCCGCTATTGGGGCTCTTTGTGCTCTTGCTGATATGGACATTCCCAATCAGGCCACTGGTGTACCTTTCAGGTGGGCCTCACCTTCCATCCTCTGGGAAATACACCACGTGCTGATGCTGCATTTGGCCTATTGCTATCAGGATGTCCTTCGTTGTTATCTCTGTGTGCCACCGCTGCTGCACATGCTCTGGACCCCTGGGGTGTATGCGTGTCATGTGCATTTACATGAACATATTGGGATGGTGTCCTGGTCTTCAGGGACATCTCCTGCAGTGGTCCATGTGCACTGTGCTCAGTGTTGTGGCCATGTCATGTGGTGCTATCTATGCATTCTGTGTGTTGCTGTTTTTATGTGTGTGTCTCCTTTCTGTCCTCCAGGGGTCGTGGGTGGGTGTGCCATTCCCTTACCTGATATCTGCATCTTTTCACACAGGACACTGACAACAATGTTGACACATGTGCTCCACTGCATCTGGTGATCCCGTCATCCATATGTGCTTGGCCACAGCACCCATGTGAGCGTGTTCCTGGATGTTGGTGACACAGGGAGATAGTCATCTGCACTTTGGACACAGGCCTTTTTCTCTGACTCATTGCTGGCCTATTGTTACTGTTCCTGCGGTGACTTGCCTGCCGTTGCTGCCATGACCTGTTTGGGTGTTTCGTTTTTTGCAGTAGGGGAGTGATGAGCTGTACATGGGTTGGTGATTTTTGAACCGTCACTGTTGGCATGGCATGTGGCCTTGTTACTCTGCATGCTTTCACCAGAGTCTTTTGTTTGCTGGGGATGGTGTCTGGTGTGCATACAGTGAGTGCATACACTGTGCGGACATGACATGGTGAGACCCTCCACCTCACATATTACTGTCTGTTTGCAACGTCTGCTGAGTTAGGGCTTTTGATTTTGGGTGGCACCAGCGGGGGGTGGTCAGGGTGTGTAGGCTCCACAGGCAGAAACATGTGGGTGGCGTCGCAACGTGGGTTGGGTGTGTCCTTGCGACGTTGGCTGCCACACAGGCCCCATGTCGTTCTTCACGTCATATGGTGCACCGGAATGCAGAATATGCTTTCTGCTTGGGTCTGGTGATTGACTGTTGGGGACAGATGTTTGCACCTTCGTTGTTTTGGATATTTGGGGGTTTGGTCACCCCATTTCATTGACACTCGTGTGCTTGACGTTTTGGGTGACACCTGGAAATTGTCTTTTCCTTCCTTGTTTGCTGCTTACTTGGCCAAATCATGTGTGCAGCCCCATCACATCTCCGCCCACCCATCCATGGTTGAGCTGTTCATGTCCGTGTGGCATGTTTACTGCCCCTGTGCCACATTGTCTGCACTAATTGTAGTTCTCCTCCTGGAGTGGTGCATGTGCTGGGCTACCTGTGCATTGGTGCTGCTGATGTTGGTTGGCCTGGGCCTCATCCCTGATCTTATTGGTCATTAACATGCTCCTCTTTCAGTCCATTGCCCTTTCCACAGCCCATCCACATGGCCCTCCATTGGCCTATCCCCTTCCACCCCTCATGTGTCACTCCCCTGATCAGTTGCATGTTGTTTACACTACATTATATTTCCTGCTGTGTGTGTGTGCGGACCTGTTCATATGTGTCTTCCATCCCACCTGTGGACTGTGTTGTTGGCTGTGGACCCCTCCTCCACATGTGTACTGCATCTTGCCTACGCTCTGTGGTTCCATCTCCTGACATGCATCTGTGGTTTTGGATGTTGACATGCTGTGATCCTGTCTGCATCCATTTCTGTGTGCCTCAGGGTGTTGTTGTGGTCATTTTTTTTTTTGCAGTGCTTTCCATCCTAGTGGTCATAGCTTTGCACTCTCTCTGTTCCTCTGTTTTTCTGCCTTTCCCGCACTGGTACCTATGGTCGCTGTAACACTCATTTCTTGGCTTTTACATTCTAGCCGCTCATATTATCCTAATCACATTTGCTGTCCATCCTTTGGTCCATCTATTTGCATCATTGTGGTGTGAGATGTCCTGTATGTTGCTGTGGACTGTTGCCGCGTATCCTACCCTGCTACCCTTGTCTGCATAGCATCTCTTTTTGCTTGGTGGTTCCGTGCCTGTTCTGCATTTTAGACTCACTCCTCTGGCCACATCACCCTCCACTGGGGGACACATATTCTCCTCACCTGCCACACACTGTTTTTCCGGTACTCCAGGGTGCCAACACTCTTTGCTGTGATGCTGTTGCTACCGCCATGTTTGTCTGCGCTGCTGTTAACTCCCTACTCGCCCTCCATCTGTCGCCTGTTCATTGTCTTTACTGTGGGTTCTAGGTGGTGTTTGTACTACATCTGTCTCTGTTCCACACAGTCCTGCAGGCCCTCCAGGAACACCTTGCAGCCCCTAGGGCACACTGACCTTTGCAAACATACCATTTTTGGAGCACCGTGCCATATTGTTCTATGGTCCACAGTTCCATCAGCACTCTCCTATCCCTATGTACCTCATATTGCAGTTAGCTTTGGACACCTGTCTTGACACCGTACTGGTACACCTTTTCAGGCTTCTTCTTGGCCACACTGTTGGGCTACTGTCTTTTGCTGCTCTATGGCAGTGGCGCACATATTCATTTCTCCCTTCCGGGCCAGGCGCTGTGGGGGTGCCTATACCCTCCTATGGTCATCTCGGGACTGCTGCTGTGCATCTGCAGTGCACCATGGGTACTGTTGCATACACCCATATCCTTAGCACCCCAGCAGGCACCTTGGGTGACGACATGGCGCCCCTCGGTGCACAGTCAGGGGGTTGTGGTTCAGGTGTTACGGACATCTGCATTTTCTTGCGCACACTAACCATAGTATGTTGTTTTTGCTTTTGCTTTTGCCAGTAACATTCAGTTTTGGCAAGGGGTCTGTGATGTTATTGGGCCTTATATTTTTGGTAATGATCATGGCCTTGGTCGTGATTGTGTTTGCCATATGCCCTTGTTTGCTGAGACCTTGCTTTGTTTCCTTGTCAGGCATCCCTTGTATGTACATAGTGCAACTTCTGTGGTTCTGGTGTGGGTGTTTGGGTCATTTGACAGTTCTGCTCCAGTAGCTGGCCACCTCATTATTGGGACTGTGTTATTTGCACTGGCAATATGAGCAAATAGTTGCTTCCATGCTTGGGGGGCCCCTAGGTCATGGGTTTCAACACACAGTGGATCATTTTGCGCACCTTGGGGGGCATTTTGTTATCTTGCTTTACATTGGTGCTGACAGCAGCAAAACCCTCACACTGCAGACTCCTCACAGTGACTCATCAGGGACCCTATAACATGCCCTATGGGGCGCTTTGTGACACGCCCTATAGGGTGCTCTGGCAGACAGTGCATATTAGCCTTTGCCCTCTGGTGTGGCTTTAAAAAGGTTGCCCTATATGACACCTTCGGGTTATATCCCTGTGAGTGGGTGTTTGCCAGCAGAACCTGTTGGACGTACAAAACAGACTACCTATGACATTACTGAGCTAGTGTGGGGGTCATGACGCACACTCATCCACAGATACGCCCACCTGGCAGGGACACATTCACTTAGTACAGGGCCCATAGTTGTGCCAAACAAAGCATGTCCTGGTGGTGTTTGCTGCTGGATTACAATGGCAGGACAATTGGGTTGTCCCCTGCAATGTTTCAAGCACAGTTTGACGTTGTCTTTCCTTTATTAAATGGTTTGTGTATATATTTGACTTTGTACGTTTCACACACCCGGTTCTGGCTGCAGATTCACACTGTTTTCTACCTTTGGGGGCTGAGGCTCTCTTGATTAAACGGCCACTCCCAACGAGGGGAGGTGGGCATTTTTTCCCACCTCTCAGGTTCTTTGTGTCCGACAAAAATATGGGGTTATCTATGGTTTAAACAGAGTGGTGACTGGTTCTACATATGAGTGACTACTGTTTGTGGAGGGTACTGTTGCAGGCAGCTTTGGTCCTTGGGCACACAGGGGGAATTGAACTCACAGACCTTGCACCACCTGACAGTGTCTTACCCATTGTGCTACGGATCAGTCTGCCTTAAAGGACACCTTTTCTAGCTTCTTATGGGGCACCCTGTTGGGATACTGCCTGTTGTTGCTACTATGTGACAGTGACGCACACAGTCATTTCACCTTACCATACCAGGGGGCTATGTGGGTACGTACCCCTTCTTGTGTTCATCTCTGGACTGCTGGTCTGCATGTGCAGTGCACCATGGGTATGCCTGCATTGGTACAGATCCTAGGCAACACAGCAGGCAGTTAGGGTGGTGTCCTGCTGCCCTTCAGTAGACAGCCAGGGGGTTGTTAGCAGCTATGGGGCTGCAGGCCAGTGGTTCCTTCATTGCCTGTGGGGCCAGTAGTCATGGGTTCAGACCCACAGTGGACTCCTTTTATAGGGCTGTCTGCTGCATTATATATTTTAAATACACATGACTGCTACCAGCGACAGCCCCTCAGCGTAATATAACCTTACTGAGCCTCATAGGGCGCACCATGTGTCACCTTATCTGGCTCCCTTTATGTTCCCTTATAGGATGCTCTATGGGGGACATTTTGATGTGCCTCAGCGGACACTCCACTTTATAATGTAGCCTATGGTGTGCGTTATGGAGTGCCTTCTGCGGCACCTTTGGGTAGGCCACTGTGTGGGGGTGTTTGCTAGCAACCCTACAAAACAAACAAAACATATACATGCCCCCTCACTCACTATATAATGTACAGGATGCTGCGTCAGCCAGCCTTATGCATCTGGCACCCTGGGGACTCGAATCCATTATGCCTGTATCAGCAGTCACTGCAGTAACCATTGTGCTACAGCTCTGTATCGGTCATGTATGTCTGGGTGGCTTCTTATGCTTAACGCGCGGTGACGCGCCACGGCGCCCTGTAACGCTCGTTAGTTTTTGGAATGCGCGTTAGGTGTTACGATGTCCCGCCCATCTCCTTATTTGGTGGTTTTGATTATTACCACGGCTCCTAACGCGAACTGCACTAACGCGGTTTAGTAAACATACCCCTAAGTGTTGTTTTATATTAAGTTTCCCAAAGAGTGGAGGCTCATATACATTGTTTAATGTGTTCAATAAAATGAGGACCAGTAAGATGTGTATTATTGAATCTCCATTGTCGGTGTTTGTGAGTCTCTGTTTCAAAATCAAAAGAGTGATTGCTGCATGATCTGAAATAAGTATAGGTAGAATTTGAGAATGGGTAATTTTATGAGATAAATCACATGTAATAAGAAAATAGTCAATTCTCGAGTATGTATTGCATGGGTTAGAGTAGAATGTGTAGTCTCTATCTAGAGGATGGAGCAATCTCCATGGGTCAATGAAATCAAAATTGGAGATCATATTATGCAAAGTTTTCCATGAACTGGTTTTGGAAGGTCTACGTGTAGAATTTCGTTCTAACGTTTAATCTACAGGTAGGTTAAAGTCACCTAGAATGAATTTTTGATAGTTCCAAAATTCAAGAAAAGTTTGTGATAAGAGTTTGAAAGAAAGTTGAGTCATCTTCATTGGGTGTATAAAGATTTAATAGCATTATTTTTATATTAAGAAGATGACCAGCAAGTATCTGAAAGTTGTCTTTCCAATTGAAAGTGAATAGTATTGCAGAAGTGGATTGAAACGCCTGCTTTTTTTATTAAGCACAGATGAAAAAAATAGCGAGTATAAAATTTATCTTTAAATTTGAGGCATTCTGTATATGGCAAATGAGTTTCTTGTATAAAGGCAATGTCAGATTTTTCTTTTTTAAAATAATTTAAGATATTTTTTGGGATTCATGGGGTGATTAATCCCATTAACGCTCAGAGATAATAGTTTAAAAGAGAATACCGAGTTAATAATTCAAAATAGTCTCCACAATAATAGCAATACATTGTTTCACTATAAGAGAAAAAATGAACTGTTAAGTAGGAGAAGGGAACCTATAGTAAAAAGATATAACCTCTATGAGGAGGGTGAAGCGCCATCTATGAGTAAGAGCAGGAAAAGCAAGCAATGGAAAAATTCTGATCATTAAACAATATTTAAAGCAAAACCGGATAGGAAGAGCGGCCTAAAATGATAAAGAAAGATTAATTTAAAGAATGGATATTAAAATAATCACAGCAAAATAAGATCCATGGTCAATTAGAACATATCAAACAAGCAGAAATGCTAATAAAGATAAGGCAAAACACGACTTACATATAAAAAGTAATTATATATATATATATATATATATTGTCACAAGGTGGACCTATTAGAGCCTGAGAAAAGGGAAATCAGCAGCAGTGATCAGGGGAGAGATGACAATATAAACAAAAAACTGTCAGATGGTTGCTACAGACAACCTAGGCACACGTGGGTAAGGGCTGAGAAGACACACCCAGATAACAAGCAAAGGGAGTTTGCTTGGCCTGATAGGAATCAGCTGGGTAGAGGTGGAGCCCAGAAACACAGAGATATAATACGCTCCCAAATAGTTAGAGAGGGAGAGGAGGTGAACCAGCAAGTCTCACAGCAGGAGAGACAACGGTCAGCGCAGCAGAAGCTGGGAAAAGCATGGAAGTGGAATGAAAGAGAGTCTGAATTACTGGGACAGCATGCAAGCCCACACGAAGGTCTGAGTGAGTCTCAAACCCAGAGTGAAACATTTGGAAGGCAGAAGCCAGATATTGAATGCATGTGTGAAGAGCACGAGAGACGTGAGAGAGTTGCAGTACAAGGTAACAAAGCCAGAAGTGTTGATAGTGGCTGTTTTCTACCCGAGTGGGTAAAACCCTGCAGCAATAGAAAAAGCCACCCAGAAATAAGCTTTGGAAATAATCCCTTCCCTTGTGCTAGAAAACCCAGGAGAAAAGAAGCTCACTTACTTGGAAAAGCTAGAGATTCTAGTATCCACTTTAAACTCCCAGAGTTTGAGCAACCTCCGTATAGAGCAGTGCAATCGAGGGCAGCTGTGAGGAAAAGGCTAGACCCGAGCAGGCTCAGAGTCTACCGTAATCACTCTAACAGCAGAGCCAGGGAAGTTCCTGAATGTCCTTATGATTACCTGCAGGGGCTGAGTTCTCATAAGCCTCATGCAAAAGTATATGGTAGTTCCCAGGGAGGCTTTGAGAGAGAAGGACAGCATAACTTCCTGCTTGATGAGGAAAACCTACATTATCCTTTTGAAACAGCTGACCTTGAAAACGTGAGTGTTAATGAACCAGAATCTATGGAATATGAGAATACAGAGTTAGCAACAGTTCCTGAGCCCATGGAATGCTCAGTCTCGGTAATTGACCCAGAGTTTTCCTTAAGGTGAAAAGGGTTGAAGATAACCTGAATAAGAGTCACAAGGTGTGGGCTGGAAAACGTGTCTCACAGAAAACCATGTGAATGAGCTGTGCTCTGACAGCAAAAAGGAAAGCTTGTGAAAAACATTGAGAATGTTTAATTCTTTTCTTTTTGCATTTAAGCTGAAGTAAGCTATTTTTGTTTAACCTTTTGATTTCTGTTATATGCCCGAAGTGGGTTGTTTGCTTTGTTTTGCCAAGGAGAAAATACCTCACGGACGGGGAATAAAAACCCTGAGTTTGGAACACAAGTGTCTTTTGTGGTTTATAGAGAAGGTACAACTACCACCCTCAGGGGAGTCCTCAGGCAGTACCAAGGCCTCACCGGAAGGGCACCTGGGGGTGCAACAATATATATATATATATATATATATATATATATATATATATATATATATATATATATATATATATTTATATATTTATTTATTTTTATTTATTTATTTATATGACAACACAGTGCTTAGTGGAGTATAGAAAATTATAAATTAAATGAAGTGCTTCAGTACAATATAAAGTAATTCTGAGAAAAACAAACAAACAAATGATCAGCAAAATAATATCAGAAACAGCCACACTTTTACATCACACATCAAAAACAAGTGGGAAGATGTGGGCAGAACAAAATCAATGCAAAATACACACAAGCCAGGTAAATGCTGGAAAGCAATGAGCACAAATGCTCAAAGCTTAGCCAACAAAGTTCCAGACCAGGAAGCCCTAATGGTGGAAATGGATTTGGACATTGTGGCCATTACAGAAACATGGTTTAATGAATCGCGTGATTGGGATATAGCCATAGCTGGCTATAATCTATTCAGAAGAGACAGAGAAAATGGAAAAGGAAGAGGAGTAGCCTTGTATGTCAAAAAGCAATATTAAAGCTACTGAAATGCAGGGGACATGGGGAAAAGAAGAAGCGCTGTGGATTGCGTTGGAAAGAGGAGATGGCACTGTCATCCATACTGCTGTAGTCTACAGACCTCTGACTCAAATTGAAGAGATAGATAACAATTTGATTATAGATATTGCCAAGATAGCCACAAAGGGGGAAGCAATCATTTTGGGTGACTTTAATCTACCTGATGTGGATTGGATTACTCCTTCTGCACATCTGGAAAGAGGCAAAAAAATTGTAGACACTCTCCAAAATGCATCACTTAGACAAATGGTGATGAACCAACCAGGGAAAGCTCAACGTTGGATTTAGTGCTCACCAACGGTGATAGCATGTTGAATGTCTGCGTGAGTGCCCCTGTGAGCAACAGCGATCATCACACGGTGTGGTTTGAGATAAAACCAAGGTAAAGGCCAAACATAGCAAGCTCAAAGTCCTAAACTTCAAAAACACTAACTTCAATAAAATGGCCGAATACCTAAAGGAGGAGATGACGTGGTGGAAGGAGATAAGGGAAGTGGAATTGCAATGGGCTAAACTAAAGGTGGCAATAAAAGAGGCAACAGACAAATATGTAAAAAAAGTAAACAAAAACAAGAGGAGAAGGAAACCTATTTGGTTTTCCAAAGAAGTGGCTGCTCAAATAAAGGCAAAAAACCACAGCTTTCGCAAAATTCAAAAACTTGCAAACAGAAGAACACAGAAATGAATACAGGATCAAACTCAAAGAGTCAAAAAGAGAAATAAGGATAGCAAAATCAAAGGCAGAGGAAAAGATGGCTAAAGATGTTAAGGGTGGCGACAAAACTTTCTTCAGGTATATTCGGGAAAGGAAGAAGATCAGAGTTGGAATTGCAGGACTCAGAAGTGCTGGGAAAGGACTCCTGGAAAGTGATATAGAAAAAGCAAAAGTGCTAAACAAATACTTCTGCTCTGTTTTTACTAAAGAAAATCCTGGAGATGGACCAGCTGTGACTCCCAAATATAAAACAGGGAATGAAGTAGATGATACACCATTCACAGAAGATGAGGTGTTGGAACAACTTGCTAAACTGAAAGTGGACAAAGCCATGGGACCGGATGGGATACATCCCAGGATACTGAAAGAGCTCAGAGAGGTTCTTGCAGGGCCGTTAAAGGATGTATTCAACAGATCCTTGGAAACAGGAGAGGTTCCTCAGGACTGGAGAATGGCTGATGTCGTACCTCTACACAAAAGTGGTGACAGGGAAGAAGTGTCAAACTACAGAACTGGGAGCCTTACTCCGGTGGCGGGAAAAGTAATGGAGGTGCTCCTGAAAGAGTGAATAGTGAACTTTCTCAAACCAACAGGTTGCAAGATCCGAGGCAACATGGTTTCACTGAAGGATGGTCTTGCCAAACAAATCTGATTGAGTTTTTTGACTGGGTGAACAAGGAACTAGATCAGGGGCATGTGATGGATGTCATCTACCTGGATTTCAGCAAAGCCTTTGATACTGTTCCTCATAGGAGGCTTGTCAATAAACTCAGTAGATTGGGGATGGGTACCAAGATGGTAAACTGGATTAGAAATTGGTTGACTGACAAGACGACAGAAGGTGATCGTACATAGAGCTCACTCAGATGAAAGGAAGGTGATTAGCAGGGTGCCCCAGGGTTCAGTCCTGGGCCCGGCACTGTTCAATGTATTTGCGAGTGATATTGCTGAAGGACTGAATGGAAAAGTCTGTCTTTTTGCAGATGATACAAAAATTTGCAACAGAGTGGACTCCCCCGAGGGAGTGGATAACATGAGGAACGATCTACAAAAGCTGGAAGAATGGTCTAATGCTTGGCAATTACGATTTAATGCGAAAAAGTGCAGTGTCATGCACTTAGGTAGCAGAAATCCAAGGGAAATGTACTCAATAGGGAGCGAGAGGTTGGTGTACATGGTTCAGGAAAAAGACCTTGGTGTGATTATCTCTGATGATCTCAAGGTGGCAAAACAGTGCGACAAGGCGGTGGCAAAAGCCAGGAGGATGTTGGGCTGCATACAAAGAGGGATTACCAGCAGAAAGGAAGAGGTACTTGTGCCACTGTACAGGTCGCTGGTGAGGCCTCACCTGGAATACTGTGTTCAGTTTTGGAGACCATATCTTGTAAAAGATGTAAAAAGACTGGAAACTGTTCAGAGGAAGGTGACTAAAATGATTTGGGGCCTGAATAAGAAACCTTATGAGAAGAGACTTGAAGACCTAAATATGTACACTTTGGAGGAGAGGAGGGATAGAGGAGATATGATTCAGACCTTTAAATACTTAAAGAGGAACGATGAACAAACAAACCTCTTCCAAAGATGGGGAAGCTGCAAAACTAGAGGGCATAACATGAAGCTGCAAGGTGGAAAATTGAAAGGCAATGTCAGGAAATATTTTTTCACTGAAAGGGTGGTGGATGCTTTGAATGCTCTCCTGATGGAAGAGGAGGGGGCAAACACGGTGACGGAATTCAAAACAGCATGGGACAAGCACAGCGGATCCCTTTACAGCAACAGGATAAAAACAAAATAAACTGAACCATCTAACTTCTCAACAAATAGGGGTGTCCTACATGGAGTGGTGGGTCCACCCCTAAAAAAAGACATGGGGAGAGGTGGCCTGCACAGAGCGACAGATGCACCTACTCTTGCCATATCTTGCTGGGCAGACTGGATGGACCATGCTGGTCTTTATCTGCCATCATTTACTATGTTACTATGTTACAATGAAGTTGCCTCAGGAATGTAGAGTGCATGTAATCAATTATAATAGAGATCCGTAACGGGCTACAGCAAACAATCATAGCATAGTGCGTTGATCTAGTGTCATAAACTTGAAAAGTCAAAAGAGAAGTGTAGAGTGTAAATCCATTTGAGAGAACCATATAGAAAGGAGTATACAAGCGATCATAGCAGACATCTCAGCACACAAGGTCCACAAGAGCAAACATCTATCTTGCCAACCAGATCTATGTTTATTTCCAGTTGGTGAGGTAAAGCGTAGAAGCAGTGTTGAAATTAATACTGAATAAAGTAGAGCAGAGATAAGGTATACCTAAAATATGAATATTGTTGTGGTGATTCCTGTTGGAGAGGTTTTCAAGGTCATTGCATAGTTTTTTAATTTCTGATTCATTTTGTTTAATGGTGTCCACATGAGTTTCAAGAGTATGTATCATAGTTTGGAACATCTATTATACTATATTAACTTGTTCAATGCATTTTATTAATAATATATTAGCCATTCTATTTCATGTAAAATGTTGAGTTCATTGTAAACCATTTTGATAACTCTGAAAGGTGGTATAAAAGAATTGTTAAATAAATAAATAAGAGTAGATGTTCAGTGCAATTTTCTCTTGTGAAAAAGTAGACTTGTTGTTTAGTCTTTCAATTTCTCGTTGAAGTTCTCTAGTAAGTTCCAGTTGAATTTTCAGCATGTCTTTTAAGAGCTGAATTTCATGCATAATCAGATCCTGGAGCGAGGCCTTGTCCCAAGTTGAAGCCTTTTCTGGAGTTGGAGGAGTTGTTTTTGGTCTTTTATTACCAGTTCCAAGATTCACAGTTGATTCTGCTCTGTTGCCTTTGTTTTCTGACATGTTATTTTTATTAAGCACTGAAGGATTAAAGATCAGAAGTCAATATTTAGTAGCAATATTTAGTAGTTTTATCCAGCTGAATGTAGGAGCTCTCACAGCATGCTTCTGATTCTGTGTAGCTACAGGCACCGCCCCCCCCCCCCCACCATAAAGTTATAATTCACTGAACATTAAACGTATTTATCCAATTTCCAACAGAAAATAGTAGGTGTATATATCCAATTTCCAACAGAAAATAGTAGGTGTAAATATATAAATAACCATTGTAAGTTTTACATACATTTTCAGAGGGTTGTGCATGGCAAAAAGAAATGGTGCATGGTCATTTAAAACACGATTCACAGTTTCGGACACTTTTTTTTTTCACCTGTTCATGTTTTAGGTATACGTGAAGTGGGATTTTAAAAAGAACATCATGGCTGTGGAGGGAAAATGCAAAAGGGATGTCTAGCCAATGGAGTCATTTTCAGAACTGGGTCTGTGAAGGTGCAGGTTCCATCTGAAATTGTCATGTGAATGTCCGAGGAGTTGGACATAGGGTGCAGGACTGGCAACCGCATGTGTGGCGCATGGAAAATATGGAAATTCAGACATGCAGGGACCATTTCCAGAAATGGGGACAGAGATGCGCATGCATGATGTAAAGTACACATGCAGGTGATGGTACACCTAGGCTCCACAAGTGGACAGAGAGAGGTCAGATATGGCTACGAGACAGCTGAACATCCCTTGTTCTGAGACCCCGAGGCTCTTCCTGCTCATCATAGAATATGAGATAGTCCTCTACCCACCATGGGGATAAAGGCCAGCCTACCTGGAGGCACACTGGTTATGGCAGTATATCTGTCAGATTCTTGCTCAGTAAGTGCCGACAATACAACGCATATAGGGGTGCTCTTGGCTCTAGGCAAACAGTTAGTGCAGAGGGACTAAACTAATTACATGGGGAAGACGAGTGCCATGTTGCCTCCAGCAGAGGGGTGACATGGATCGGTCACATCCCAGAAATATGTAGGGAATACAAATCAGAGTTACCGCGGTCACACAGTAGACAAAGCGGTAACACACACACACAATAGCAGCTTAATAGGTAAGTGAAAAGGTGTCATCTAACCCTCTGAACATTGCACAACAAACATGGAAAGGAAGAGATTCAGGCTGGGATCATGTCCCATCCACAGGTGTTAGCACATGGAGTCCACACTATTCAACAGGAGGGAGCCTGCAAGGATACCAGAGCAAACAGAAAAAACATGCACCCAAAAATTGGCACCACATAGTACCAGAAGCTGTAATAGGAGCTGGATTAGAAGAGGGTGTGGGTAGGAGGAAGGATCTACCACCCACCTGATGGCAGGATGGGATCAATGGGCCAAAGACATAATGACAGGCAATGCAGTCAAGTAGCAGCATTAGTCACTGGGTGACACATGGAGGGACAGAAAGGGATGACAGAGGTTGCCAGCCTAGCAAGATGGCTACACTTATCATGCTATGTGTACCTTTACCACAGGAAATTCTATATATGCCGCAAAATTGAGGCCCTCAAGACCTAAAACAGGGCCAACCAGAGAAAGAGGTCCAGGATGCTTGAGCATCTGAGGATGTGGCTTCAAGTGTTGCAAAGCATGTGATGCTTCTGTGCCCACAGCTATGGCAATGGGTGTAAGAGGCTAGTGTGATAAAGGTGAATGATGAAGGCTGTGCATGCCAGTAATCAGCTGGCATGGACAGCACACCCATAGGAAGGGTGGTCAAGAGGCACACAGTATGGTGAAGACAGCACATGACAGTTCTATGTCAGTGAGGACACAGAGCCTGGTATCCGATGCACAGGTCAGCAGGGAAGGTCATAGAAAGGTCAGACAGACATGTTGGCAGGAATGTAGTGGCATGGCAAATGCAAAAACAGAACAAGGAGCGGGAGATAAAATTTAGCAACAAAGGATTTTATTAAGTCTGACAAGGCTGTGTTTTGATGGTGGATGCCTGTGTCAGGGGCAAGTATGCAATAATAATCAAAAGATTAAAATAAAAGAAACTAAGAGGTGCTAATATAGATGAGGCTTATCAAAAGAGTCTCAAGAAGTGGTACATAGAGCGGCTTCCTTGCCTCTGATTCAGGCACCCAACGCCAAAACATGGCCATGTCAGGCTTAATAAAATCCTTTGTTTCAAATTTTTATTCCTGCTCCTTGTTCTGTTTTTTATTTTACTTTTTGCGAGGGCAACCATTTTGTTTTTATTCTTTTGTGGCATAGCAAATGGTAGGATAGGTGGGAAAAATGTCCACAAGGGGAAAAAAATGTTAGTTGGGGAACTTCCATCAACAAGCCAGGGGACAAGATTGAGGGCAGAAGAGGGACACTGATGAGAGTATCAAAGGGATGCATAGGAATGGGGTGGGCCACATAGGCCCTGGCCTCAGCAAAATTTTGCTTGCCATCCAAGATTGTGGCAGACTCCTGTCTGCCCACGGGAGATCAGATCCCCACAGAGAGGGTATAAGGCTGCCACAATCACGGCAAAGACCTCTGTCTGCTCATAGATATCCGATCTCCTGTGGGCAGACAGAAGGAATTTACCATGATCGTTGTTATTCCCTTCTCTTCTGTCCAGGGGGATATGTGATCCTTGTGGGCAGAGAAGGAGGGGAAGGCTGCAGGGGGCTAGGGACAAAGCTTGGGATAGAATCAGTGTGGAGCTTGGAACCCTCAATCAGAGAAGTGCTCCACAGCCCCTGGAGGACTGAGCATGTATTACACATGTGCAACCATGATAGGAGACTCAAAAATAAACTGTAAGTAGTGCTCTTCAGGTTATACCACATGAATCTCATTACATGGAGACACCTAATGAAAACTATTTATAATATTTATTTATTTATTTATTTATTATTATTTATTAACAATTCTTATATACCGCACTATTAGACATCAGCGCGGTTTACATTGAACAGAAAACATCCGACAATTTACATATGTCTGGTCATTACATTTAACAGGAAGTATAAACTTGGCAAATAGGGGAAACTATATACAAAGGTGTGTTATCTGACAAGAGATATCATGGTTAACTATATACAAAGGTGGTACAACAGTACATGGAACTGTTTGTATTTACATTGTGCAATTGGCCTGTTGCGATGGTCTGTCTGTCTGGCCACTCCTGCTATTCACCTGGGAGTTATTTTCTGCGCTGTCATTGAGATATTTAAGGAAGAGGAAACGTTTCAATGACTTTCTGAACTGACTCAAATTTGGTACTGCTCTGATTTGTGCTGGTAAGGTGTTCCATAAAATGGGGGCGTAGAGTCGGAAGGCTCTGTTGGCTGTTGATCTGGCACATCTTGTGGAATCCTTTGGGGTAGCTAGTGTGTTCATTTCTGCTGTTCTTCTTGGCCTGTTTGGTGCAAGTGGTTGTATGAGGTTGGAGAGAGAAGCAGAGGTGAGCCCCTTGGTCGCTTTAAATGTTAGCAGTACAGTCTTGAAACTGATCCTTGCTTGAATGGGAAGCCAGTGTAGCTGTTTTAGGAGTGGTGTCACGTGGTCTCTCCTAGAAGCTCCGAGGAGTACCCTCGCTGCACTATTCATGGCCAGTTGCAGGGGGTTCAGGGTGGACCGGGGTAGCCCTTGTAGAATGGAGTTTGCAAAGTCGAAATGGGGAAGAATAAGGGCTTGATAAATGGTACGGAAATCCTCTGGTTCAAGTAGTGTGCGTAGGTGTCTGAGGGATCTGATTTTAAAGTAGATTGCCTTGACTGTGTTGGCTATGTGACTCTTCATGTCAAGGTTTTGGTCCAGTGTTACTCCAAGGTAACGTATTGCAGGTTTCACTTGGAGCTGGGCATCCTTTACATTAATACAACTAGGAGGGGTGAAGTTAGTGTTCCTTGAGACAAAAAGGACTTCCGTCTTTTTGTGTTGTATTCTCAGGTTTTGTGATAGGAGCCACTCTGCTACGGCGTCAAAGCAGTTAGTCAGTGGTGTGAGATCCAGGCAATCCAGTGATATTGGCATATATAGTAGCACATCGTCTGCATATATCATGTAACTTACATTAAAGGCTTTGATGATGTCGCAGAGGGGTTGAATATATATATTAAACATCAATGCAGATAAGGAGGATCCTTGAGGTACACCTTGACTTTGCTGGAATGGTTCAGATGTATCCCCGTCAATTCGGATGTGCTGCCATCTATCGGACAGGTAAGATTTGCACCATTCGAGTGCTGTTCCGCAGATGCCTTTTTCTCTTAACCGGCAGATGAGAATTTCGTGGCATACCGAGTCAAAGGCCGCTGCTATGTCTAATATAATCTAGTAGGATCCTCAACACACAGGAAATATCTATTAGTCCATATGTGATCTCATATAGACCCAGACATTGTTTTAGCTTGTCAGTTTTCATCATTGATCCCATATTGTTTTGCTGTTAAATATGCAGGTAAAACTATTTTCAAAAAGTTCCATCAAAATATTAAGTTATCCAAGCATGATTGATCTCGCGACATAAATTCATGTTCACAGTGACATTTAACTGACTGACTTTGCCTCAGGACAGCAATGGTGAATTTGTAAATTAAACACAGTGACTCTGGGGGAATTGAATAATGAAATTGAATTGGTTGTCACTAATATAGCTAAGATTAGATGAAACAGGTCATGTGTTGGCCTTTTACACTGACAGATACATTGAGGCCAGTTCAGATCTCTGCACGCCTGGCAACAGTGCCCAAAACGTAGACAGGCCTGAGATAGACCCGATTCCACCGCCGCTTGGCCTGGATGTACCTGTGATAGTGGAATCAGGGAGATACATGTCCAGCTTGACTTATGGCCCCATGCCAGAATGCCTTGCCCCTTGGCCCATGCCAGAATGCCACTGCTAGGGCAAGGGAGTAGTGGCATCCTCGCACCAGGGCAAGCCATCTACATGGTCGCTTGGAATGCCATGCCCCACATTGGCCCCTGCAGACCACTGTCTGGCTGGCACCGGAGGCCCCTATGGCCCGGATCGTGGCTGCAGGTGCACGGCAAGGTCAATGCCATGGGGTGCGGGGGTGTGCGACTTACGAACGGAGAGGCCCCCTGAACTTATTCCACTGTCAGGGTGGAATAGCCTGGACATCCTTGAGGGTGCCGGGGAACATGGAGAGGCCTGTCCTGAATAGGCTCTGTACGTTCCAGCATCTGGCTACTTCCCTCCTCCGACCCCACACCACTCCTCCCAGCCATGTCCAGCACTCCCCGCATAAACGCTGTGTAATTGTGGGGATACAGGGCAGCGGAATACGCCTTTTGGGGCTGTTCTCTGGTTGCCTGTCTGGCCCGCACATACACAGCCACTATTCATGGATCGGAATGTTCCCCTATGTGTTTTACTTTAACAGCATGGACACCTGAATCAGTTATTTATTTATTATTATTATTATTTATTACAATTTCTTATATACCGCACTATTTCTCATCAGCAAGGTTTACATACAACAAATGACCATAACACAAACTGTTTCGTTTTACAGAGAACAGGAGCAACAACTTGGATAACATAGGGAGGTATAAACTGGAGCTATTTACATATGTACAATGAGTTGTATGCTAAGACTTAGGATGCTGTAAGAGAAGCAATCTCTGAGGCAGAGAGGCAGTAGTTTAAATGTCTTTCAAAACATGAATTCATGTCAGAGAGATCTTTCATGCTCAGATAAGTTTTAATATTTTGATGGAACTTTTTGAAATTTGATAGGAATTTTTGTTTGACTTCTTTTTGATAGTAGTTTTACCTGCATACTTAAAAACAAAATAATATGGGGCCGATGATGAAAACGATAGGAAGCTAAACAATGTCTGGGTCTATATGAGACCACATATAGACTAATAGACATTTCCCGTGTGTTGAGGATCCCACTAGATTATATTGTAAAAGTTTTCACTAGGTGTCTCCATGTAATAAGATTTGTGTGGGATAGCCTGAATTACATTACTTACAGTTTATTTTTCTGTGTTCATTTGAGAGAGTTTGCCATGGAAGGAGAAGCTGTACAGGCCAGGAATCTGGAAGGGTGGATGTCAAAGAAGTATGTGGGAGGAGTGCAGTCATAGGCAGGATAGACCTGCTGTTCAAGAGCACTCTGGGAAATGGTGTAAGCAGGGCCGGATTTACCTTGAGTGAGGCCCTACGCCAACAAAAATTGTGGGCCCCCAGCAGGGGCGGCCCAAGGGGGGTGCGGGGCCTCATTTGCATAAGGGGACTCATTTGCATAAATATTTGCATAATGTTACCATATACTAACTTTTAGTAAACGTGCCTCTTAATGAGTGTATGGATAAAGAAAGACTAAAAGATTTCTACATTACTATAATCCAGTGCCAACTGCCAGAAACATTAGGAACTACTACAAACACTGCCCATTTAGAACCCATAGCAAACCCGCCGTATCCTAACAGCACTACCAGGACTCACAAAGCACCATACTCTACCAATCAAAAGGCAACACTGCAAATATTAAACCAATACATTTCAGAGAACAACAATACATGACCTACTGGGGAAAGAGAACAAGTGGCAATGTCAAATAGAAATTATATAAACAGAACACCTCAGCTCAGTTACACATGCAGAACATAGACCATCACCAAACAAGTAATCACAATTTAGAAACAGGAAGACAATAATAAAACTGGGAATCCCAAAAGCCAAACTTGGAATGTACAACACTGTACAAATAAAACTATACATTAATGTGCTCTTGTACTAAACAAAGCGCAGACGTTAATGATGCACATTTACCAGAGCTGACATATTCCAATTAATAAATTCAAAATAAAGAGATATTTTTCTACCTTTTGTGCATTTTTTTCAGCTGCAATTGCTCCAGCCACTTTCTTCTGGTTTCTTCGTGTCTTCTGCTAACTCTCCATCGTCTGCTGTCCATTTGTCCTTTCTTCTCTCTTTCTAGTTTTTTTCCATTCTCTCTCTACATCTGCTTTAACATACTAATCTTTCTCCTTTTGCTCTTTCCTCATTCCTATTTCATCCACTCAAATTTTACCCCTCCATCCTCAATCCCCACTTACTCTCCAAATACCCGGCCAATTGTAGATTTTTTATCCCTCCCACACAAAATATTTTTCCCTTCTCCATTTTACTCTTCCAGCCCCATCCCATTCTAATCCTCCCCCAACATCAGCTCCCTTCGAGTTCCAGCCTCACCCAGCATCCATTCCCTTCTAGTCCCTGCATCAGCCCATTTCCAGTCCTAGCCACCCATCAGCCCATTTCCAGTCCTAGCAACCCCCCAACCCAATACCAGTCCTAGCCCCCCCATCAACCCACTTACAGTCCTAACCCCCCATCACCCCATTTTCAGTTTAAGCCCCCCTATAACCCATTACCAGTCCTAACCCCCCATCAGCCCACTTCCAGTCCTACCCCATCAACCCATTTCCAGTCAGCCCCCCATAGCCCATTGCCAGTCCTAACCCCACCCCATCAGCCCACAGCCCATTACCAGTCCTAACCCCATCAGCCCCACCTCAAGTCCTAACCCCATCAACCCATTTCCAGTCAGCCCCCATAGCCCATTGACAGTAATATCCCCCCCAGATCAGCCCACAGCCCACTTCCAGTCCTAACCCCATCAACCCATTTCCAGTCAGCCCCCCATAGCCCATTACCAGTTCTAACCCCCCCCATCAGCCCACAGCCCATTACCAGTCTTAACCCCCCCATAGCCCATTACCAGTTCTAACCCCCCCTCAACAGCCCACAGCCCATTACCAGTCCTAACCCCATCAGCCCACCTCCAGTCTTAACCCCCCAGCCCATTTCCAGTCCTAGCCCCCCCATAGCCCATTACCAGACAGCCCCCATCAGCCCACAGCCCATTACCAGTCTTAACCCCCCCATAGCCCATTACCAGTTCTAAACCCCCCCAACAGCCCACAGCCCATTACCAGTCCTAACCCCATCAGCCCACCTCCAGTCTTAACCCCCCCAGCCCATTTCCAGTCCCAGCCCCCCCAATAGCCCATTACCAGTCCTACCCCCCCCCCATCGGCCTAAAGTAAAATTTAATAAAAAAAATAAAACGCTGGCTGCTACTGCTGCCGCCGTGGCAGCGGCAGCATGGACTGACCCGCGGGGCCCCTTCTGCCTGGCTGAATCCCTCCCTCCCTCCCTCCCTCCGCGACGGCTGAGCCCCTCCGTGCAGGCTTTGAGAGGCGCGAAGGGAGAGTGTCTCCCTCGCTTCTCTGTTAAGCCCGCAGGGGCTGATGGGAAATTTCCCATCAGCCCCTGCGGGCTTAACAGAGACGCGAGGGAGACACTCTCCCTTCGCGCCTCTCAAAGCCGGCATGGAGGGAGGGAGAGACGGACGGACGGATTCAGCCGGGCAGAGGGGGCCCCGCGGGACAGTCCATGCTGCCGTGGCGGCAGCCAGCATTTTTTTTTAAATTTAATTTTAAGAAGGCTAACAATTTTTTCAATTTTTGTGGGCCCTTGTCAGCTCTGGGCCCTACGCCACGGCGTAGTTGGCGTATAGGTAAATCCGGCCCTGGGTGTAAGGCAGCTGTCATCCAAGGGAAGAGATTGCAGTTGCCTGAGGTAGCAGTGTAGGACATGGCACATGGCTCTCAGTTGATATGGCACAGCATAGCGCAGGCCCTCTGACAGCCTATCCCCTTGTGCCATGTGGGTGAGGCTATGATTTAGATGGCATGATCACAGAGACCAGCTGATGCAGATCAGCCAAATGAGGGAATCTATCACCAGTGCATGACAAGCCAAATTCCAGGGTTATGATGCGGCCTTTACAGTTAATTCAAAATTCAGCAGCATGTTTACTGATGGATGTTCCATTATATAATCATATTACCCTTACCTTGGTAAGCCTTCATTGGGTCCCACTATAGTGGCGGGTGTGTTTTAAGGTTCTCTTAATGGTTTTTAAGGTGCTGCGAATAGGAATGTTTCTTCTAGTGCACTTTCCCTTACTGTTCTGGCAGGCTATGTGTAGATTGCTTTCTCAGGAACAGGAGATGTTGGTTCTACCGGATCTGAATGGTCGAGGTGTTAGGCTAATTGATCATGTTTTTTCTTTGACCGTTCCACTGATTTAGAACCAATTATCTTGGCTGGACTAATTTGTTGGATTTTAGAAAAAACATTGAAGGGGTCTAGCCAGAATGAACAGATGGATGGTGAAATACTAAAATAAAATCAGGGAAGCTAAAAGCAGTTACAGAACAGTAATAATGGGTGATTTCAATTACCCTGGTATCAACTGTGTCAATGTCACATCAGACATGCTAGAGAGATAAAGTTTCTAGATGAAATAAATGATTGCTTTTTGGAGCAGCTGGTTCATGAACTGACAAGAAGGATCTGGTGCAATAGAGAAGGGTTTAGGGGGCCACTTGGCAATAGTGATCATAGCATGATTGTATTTTGATTTAATAAATGGAAGAAAGAAGGCAAGGAAATCCACAGTACTACCTTTTAACTTTCAAAACAGAGACTATGATAAAATGAGGAAAATGGTTAAGAAAAAACTAAAAGGAGCACTGTAAAGATAAAATAATTACATTAAGCATGGGCATCATTTAAAAACACTGTCTTGAAAGCCCAGACCAGATATATTCCACGCTTAAAGAAAAGTGGAAGGAAGGCCAAAAAACTGCCAGCATGGTTTAAAGGCGAGGTCAGAGAGGCTGCTGTTGCCAAAAAAGCATCCTTCAGGAAATGGAAAAAGGAGCCTAATGATGAACACCAGAAACAACATAAGCACTGGTAAGTTAGATGCAAAGCATTGATAAGGCAGGAAAAGAGATAATTTGAAAAGAAGTTTGACGTGGAAGCAAAAACATATAATAAAAACTTTTTCAAGTACATTCATAGCAAAAGCCTTTAAGAGAGTCATTTGGACCATTGGATGATAGAGGGGTAAAAGGGTGCTAAGGGAGGACAAGGCAAGAGTGGAGAGACTGAATTAATTCTTTGCTTCAGTCTTTTCTGAAGAAGATGTAGGGAAGTTACCTGTCAAAAACAAAATTCAAAAACTCCTAATATTAAGCAAGAAATGAGTAAAAAGAAAACATAGAAGAAAAAACTTGCAACCACTTTAATGAGATGGAAAGACCTAGTGTCCATTAAGGACATAACATGACCCAAAGTAAAGAGGGTGATTGAACCAGTGAAAAACACATAACTGGAGAAGTTATCCATGCCTGAAATGGTATTTAAAGGTGATGTAGCAGAAAAATTGAAAGAAATATCGATAAACCAGGAGGATGTATTACAACTGTTTGACAAGCTGAAGAGTAGCAAATCATCTGGACCGGATGGTATACATCCAAGGGTGTTGAAAGAACTGAAATATGAGATTGCAGACCTACTATTAGTAAACTGTGAACTATCATTAAAATCATCTGTGGTACCTGAGGATTGGAGAGTGGCCAATGTTAATAAAGTGTTTCTGGATTATCAGAAAGCCTTTGACAAGGTCCCTCATGAAAGACTCGTGGAAAAATTAAAAAGTCATGGGATTGGAGGCAGTGTAGTATTGTGCATAAGGAACTGATTAAAAGATATAGAGAGTAGGGCTAAAAGGCCAATTTTCTCAATGCAGAAAGGTGAATAGTGGAGTATCCCAGGGATGTGTGCTGGGTCCACTGCTTTTTAACATATTCGTAAATGACCCGAAAATGAGAATAACAAGTGAGATGATCAAATTTGCAGATGACACAATGCAATGTGTGCCCTTGAGTCAATGCTGACTAATTATTATTCAAAGTTGTTAAAACTCAAGTGGTTTGTGAAAAATTGCAAGAGGACCTTCATAAATTGGACTTCCAAATGGCAGATGAAATTTAATGTGGACAAATGCAAAGTTATGCATCTAGGAAAGAACAACCCAAACTATGGTTAGACAATGAAAGGTACCACCATAGAAATGACCACTCAGGAAAAAGATTTAGGTGTCATCGTGGATAACATGTTGAAACCCTCCACCCAGCATGTAGCGGCGGCCAAGAAAGCAAATAGAATGCTATGCATCATAAAGAAAGGAATGGAGAATAAAACAAAGGATATTATAATGCCTCTGTGTCATTCCATTGTGCGACCACACCTTGAATATTGTATCCAATTCTGGTCGCCATATCTTTAAAATATATAGCTGAATTAGAAAAGGTACAAAGAAGAGTGACAAAAATGGTAAAGGGAATGGAAGGATATCCCTATGAGGAGAGGTTTAAAAGGTTGAGGATCTTCAACTTGGAAAAGAGACAACTGAGGGGGGGATATGATAGAGGTCTATACATTAATGTAAGGAGTGGAATGGATAAACGTAGATCAATTGTTCATGCCATCAACAATTAGGAAGACTAGAGGACATGCAATAAAGCTACAATGCAACCCATTTAAGACTAATAAGAGAAAATATTTTTTTACTCAATGCGTAATCAAACTCTGAAATTTGTTATCGGAGGATGTAGTAAAAACTGTTAGTATAGGAGGCGGAGCCAGCGAGAAGCTAGCATGGCCGCATAGGAGCGATCCTCCCGGTTGATGCCATTCAAAACGGCCCCTTGCCGGCGATAGAGCCCCCCCAGGATAGAGATTCTGCAACCGGACAGTGAGCGAACATGTCCGGAAGCAAGCAGACACGGCTGGATTTTGCGGGATCGACGGCTGCCGGCTCTAAAAGATCCAAGACGGACCCCCTCTCGCCGCACAAAATGGCGTCCGGCCAAGAGCAGCCCGAGGGCATAAAGGAGTTGCTACAAGAGGTAAGGGCTATCAGGGCCCGGGTTGATGCAAACGGCGATTCCCTTGCCGAGTTGCAGGCTGACATGAAGGCCTTGGGAACACAGCTGCAGACGCTCACGGTTCGCGTGGAAGTAATTGAAACCGCAGCGGCGGCACAGGGAGAGCAGCTGAAGAGCTTTGCCGTGGCGGCCCGCAAAATCGACTGGCTGGAGCGCAATCTTGAAGACATGGGGAACAGGGCCCGTCGTAACAATGTACGTATCCTTGGCCTGCGAGAGGGCGCAGAAGGGGGAGATCCGGTCAGCTTTTTAGAGAACCTCCTGCCTAACTTGCTTAAGCTCGATCTCAAGTTCCCGCTGGAAATAGAGCGGGCCCATCGCATCCCGACCACCATAGTTAAGCAGAATGCCAGACCGAGACCTATGATCATGTGTATCCTGAGACACCAGCAGGTAATGCAAATTTTTGAAGCCGCTAGGAGACAGCAACCGCTCCAGTACGAGGGTCAGAAAGTGGCCTTTTATGCGGACTTCTGCAAACATACTGTTGACAAACGACGGCAGTTCCTAGCCTTACGACCAAGATTGCAGCGCTTGCAAGCCCGCTACGGACTTTTTAACCCTGCGCGGTTTAAAGTTACCTTAAATAATATTACCAAATCGTTTGATGATCCTGGGGCTTTGCAACAGTTCGTGGAGGATCAGGAGGCACTAGCTATGCAACTGACTTGAGCTTGCTAGCAAGGTTATCACCTAACGTCTTGGTCTGTGGGCCAGTTTGGATCAGGCCCAGTGTAGTGGAGCTTCATACTGGTTGCCTGCGGTGCTCAGCTGAAGCGGGTTGCCTGCCTTGTGCATGGGGTGTTGGAGGACTGGTATCCCTGGAGGGGGCAAATGTTGGCTGGTGGGGGGGAGGGGTCATTGTTAACATATCTTCTATTACCATTTTATTAATATCACTATTTTGTTTTTGTCTGTAAATGTGCTCAACCGGGTGCGCTATGCTGTAATAGTGCTTTTGCTGTCTCGCCCAGATTCTTTTTGTTATGGGAATGGGGGGAACGGCTCTCTGGGGGTTTATGTTTGTTTGGCATGTTATTTCTTTAGGATGACAGCCGTTGTTAATATCCCTAATAGGGGGTGGTATGGCTAAAATGTTAAAAATTTTATCTTTGAACGTCAAAGGCATTAATTCTCCGATTAAACGGAAAAAGATTATGGCCTACTGCAAGCAGCAGAATGCTGACGTAATTTTTCTGCAGGAGACTCATTTGTCTTTGAGTGAGACTTCCAAATTGGAGAATAAAACCTATTAGCTGGTAGGCTCCTCCCCAGCAGTTCATAAGAGAAATGGTGTGGCCACTCTGGCCAAAACCTCCCTGAGCTGTAAGATCATTCAGGCTAGTAATGATGACGAGGGGAGGTGTGCGAAATCATTGATACTGCTTGGAGATGTTCAGTTATTACTCCTTAATATTTATGGACCGAATAGGGATGACCCTGCCTTTTTCTGCAACTTGAATGAGACAATACAGAGGGAGGGTGAGCCTCTCATTATTTTGGGCGGGGATTTTAACCAGGTAAGGGACGCCTTGATCGATCGGAATCCAGGGAGGGTTGAGCGTCCCTCTCGAGCGAGCGTGGCACTCTCAGCTCTCATGGATGCCTGTGGATTGGTGGATGTCTGGCGGCTGCTCCACCCGAGAGATAAAGACTATTCTTTCTTCTCTCCCATGCACAAGTCCTCATCTCGTATTGACTTCTTTTTAATATCCAAGGCCCTGGTCTCGGACAGCAGTGTGGCGGAGATTTTAAGTGTAACAGTTTCTGATCACGCAGCTGTCACGGCCACGGTGGAGGTCCCAGATAGCGTGAAGGCTCGCCCACCCTGGTCTTTCAGCAGAGTCTGGCTGGCAGAACCCACATTTCAAGAGGAGATAAGGGAGACTATTCTTGCCTATTTTCGGGAAAATAAAGTGGGGGAGACGGCCAGCTGGGCTTGGTGGGAGGCCTTTAAGGCCTCGTTGAGGGCCTCAATCACTAGTTTTCAGATCAAAGAGTCAAAGCGGCGTAAAGCCCAACTAGAGGCCCTGGAAAGTCAGATTAAAGCGGGTGAGCGCCTGGGGTGGAGACAGCCAGTGCCAGGTCTTCTTGTGCGTCTGCAGAGACTGCGATTCCAATATAACGAAATACTTAGCTCGGAAGTAGAGCAGGTAATGCTCCGTCAGGCAGCCAGGTATCATATAGAACGGAATAGAGCAGGCAAGCTGCTTGCAAGTTCCGCTAGAGGCCAGCGATGTAAGTCTCGAATTGCAGCTATCATAGATTGCCAGGCCGTGCGGCAAACCAAGAGTGTCAGTATAGTTGAGGAGTTCTCAAAATTTTATAAGGCCTTATACTCGTCAGAGACCGGGGTTGATTTGCAGGATTTCCGGCAGTTTGTTGATCAGTTGGATCACCCAGTGATATCAGCGCAGCAAGCTGCGCATCTCGGAGAACCCATAACGGGAGAAGAGCTTCTCATAGCAATCAAATCTATGCCTCAGGGGAAGGCGGCGGGCCCGGACGGCATTCCTTCGGAATTCTACGCTGTTTTTGGAACCGAACTGCAAGCTTATTTATTGCAATACTACGCGGAGTTAGGGGAGAGTCAGGGCCAGACTGGTCTATTCTCAGACGCTATTATAACCGTCCTTGAAAAGCCTGGAAGAGACCCTGCCATTGTGGGCAATTATAGGCCCATCTCTCTTCTAAATGCCAATTATAAAATATACGCGAGCGTTTTAGCCAAGCGGCTGTCGGCACTTATAGGAGGAGTGGTGCACCCAGACCAGTGTGGCTTTGTGCCCGGGCGTTCCACGTCGGACAATGCCCGACTACTCTGTAACCTACTCGATCGGGCGGCCGTGGTACCCAGCCCTTATGTTGCCCTTTCCCTAGACGCGGAGAAGGCATTCGATCGATTAGAGTGGCCGTTCCTCTTTTATATCTTAGAGTGGTTTGGACTCGGTGGGGGGTTTATTAAAAAGGTTCGGGTGTTATACGCTAATGCGACAGCGCGTATTGCAGCGAATGGCGTCCTGTCTCGCTCCTTCTCATTACATAGAGGCACCAGGCAAGGCTGTCCTCTTTCCCCCCTGCTTTTCAACCTGGCAATGGAGCCGTTACTCCTGGCGCTTCGACAGCATCGCGGTTTAGCGGGTATTGTCGGGGGGGAGCTGCCGGTGAAACTCTCGGCATATGCTGACGACCTGCTATTATTTGTGCAGCCATTTGAAATACCAGCAGCATTAGCTTTGATAGAGTCTTACTCAAGAATTTCTGGTTATAAAATTAACTGGAGCAAGTCAGTGGCCTTCCCGCTTAACAGGATCACTACTTCCGCAGAGATGGCCGGGTATCCTTTTAAATGGGAGGCGGACTGCATTAAATACCTGGGTGCTTGGTATTGTTCCTCGGCTGAGCTTATGATTCAGAAGAATGTTGCGGATTTGATGCAGGTGGTACGGGGGAAAACTTTGGGGTGGTCCACACTCCATTTATCTTGGTGGGGCCGACTGGAGCTCATTAAAATGATACTGATGCCAAAAATTAATTATGTGTTGGGTATGCTCCCTATCCTTTTACCGCGCAGTATATTTACACAGTTGGAGAAGTGCCTTGTTAGTTTTTTGTGGAAGGATTCGCAACCGCGTATTGCCCTTCGGAAGCTTAAGGCTGCTAAGGAGAAAGGTGGGGTGCAGTTCCCCGATCTTTATCTATATCATCAGGCCTTATTATTGAAACAAGGTGCCCTGTGGCTGGAGTCGGGGGAGCTAGCCTCACGCCCTGCATGGTTAGCGTTCGAAGCAGGGGTGGCCGAGCCGTACCCTCTGCCCTCGCTATTAGGCGCCCTTCAGCCCGACTGGCTTAATGCGGGGGGCGTTATTAAGGCAACGCAGGAAGCCTATCTGAACATGGCTCGCGGGTTGGGCAAGGACAGTTTGTCTTCTGGCTCGTCGCCGTTATGGTGGAATCCCTTGTTCCGAATTCATGGCAAGATGTTCGCTTGGCAGGCCTGGCAAAAGCGAGGCATTTGGAGGATTGGCCAGTTATTAGGACCGAATGGATGGAAGGATTTCGCTGTCCTACAGTCGGAATACGCCCTCACTGACGCCAATTATTTTAAGTGGGCGCAGCTTAAGCACTGCATTGTTGCCTCCCGCATATCTGTACGGGAATTGGCTGGTGAGAATGGGGTACTGAAGGTGCTTCAGGGCACAATTGGTCAGCAGGGTGCTCTCTCCAAGCTTTATGCATCCCTTCGGGATAGCGCTCCACAGGGGCTGTTGGGCTTGGTGAGAGTCTGGGAGTCCGACACGTTTGACCCAGTGCCCACGGGCATCTGGAAGCTCTTATGGGGTCCCGTCACCAGGGTCTCTAGGTCGGCAGCTCTTACCCAGGCGTTATACTTTTTCGCTCACAGAGCTTTTATAACCCCAGCGAAGTTGGCCAAATGGGATAAGGGAACTTCCGGTAAATGTTGGTCCTGCCAGACCAGTGAGGGCACATACTCACATATGTTCTTCAATTGTCCCTTTGTAAAGAGCTTTCTATCCCAGGTCTGGGGGAGGATTAGTGTCATTTTAAATCTGTCCCATGAACTTACCTGGAGAGGAATATTCTTGAGATCCTTGGCGGTGCATCCAGCGTTGGGCCACGGGGAACGTTTCCTTTTAAACTTTATGTTGGCCATTGCGATTAAGCAGATTTTGGCAAATTGGAAATCTTTCCCGAAGCTCAGCCTGGCCCACTGGTGGAACTCGGTTTGCCAGTACTCTAAATATGAGAAGTTATACAGTAAATTGTACCGCCCGTGTGATGTTGCGTTAAACTTTCAAAGATGGGAGATATTGGACCAATATGTTGCGTGCGCTAAGGTTGTTATATAAGAGTAGCATTAAATGCCTGTTATGGCGGCCTGTTTGCCAGCCCAGGAGCGCCTGTGAATGCTCTGGGTTGCGGCCGACTGATAACCAGAGAGCCGGGTGGGGGGAGGGGGGAGGGCTAGGGCTATTTGTGATGGTTGTACTGTTATTTCGGTTTGTTCAGGTTGAAGTGTCAGTGTGTTTTTGTTTGTTCTGAAACTATAAATAAAGAATTAAAAAAAAACAAACTGTTAGTATAGCTGGTTTTAAAAAATATTTGACTTGACAGCACATAACAACTACAACAACAACAACAACATATAATAAATACATATTACATCTCTTACGCCAAGCAGTAGCAGCAGCACCTACTGAATTAGAGCTAGACCTCACTCCAATACCAGTTGAGGAAGCAGCACCAGTGCCAGTACCCTATCCTGTCCAAGATGACACTGCTGTAGAACCAGAGACAACACAAATGTAGGCAGCAACTAGCCACAGCAGTCACTTGATCATTAATACATTCTGGGAGGAGTAAGAGGAAGATGAGACAGTGCAGAGTCACATGGAGGCAGAGGATTCTGAGGAGATGGGGGGGGGGGGAGGGCTGTTTCTTTCCCCCTATGACACATATGCACCCTCAAGGCATCATCAGGATATGGACATGATGCAGATTGTGCCTGTGCAGATCCCATCCCATGGCCAGGGAGGATGTACAGGAATGGTTGAGTAGACGGGGAGGATGTGGAAGGGCAAGAGGTTAGAGGGGGAAAGAGAGAGGCAGGATAGGGAGGGAGGTACAAGGGCAGGAGGTGGGAGGGGAGGGGAGGGGAGGGGAGGGGTGAGGGAATGGCCCAAAAGGACAAGCTACATCACCCCTTGTTATTTTGGTGGCACAGTATAGCCACTCTTTGCCACTACAGCAGATGGCACACCATGAGGCCCCCTGGCAGTGAGTGAGGCTGAGGTCCTGCTGCATCTCCAAGCCATCCATCAGGAGATACTGCAGAGTTCTGGTGTGCTCACCTGATCCCAGAAGCTCAAGGTCGAGCAACTGGAGGGGGAAAATGGGAGATATACATGTCATGGCAGCTACAGTATGCCAGCTGCTGGCATGTGACTCTACCTATGTTCTTTTCTATCATGTTCCAAAAAGAAATTTGTCAGCTTTGTGGGTGTACAAATATGTCTGTGTGAATTCATTTCATATCTGTATTCTCAACACTAAAGGGCCTGGGAAGGCACCATTTGTGTAGGGAGCAGGGGCAGCTCAAGGGGGGGTGCAGGGCCATATGCGGAGACTCGGTGTGGGGCCTCATTTGCATAAGGGGCTTCATTTGCATAAATATTTGCATAATGTTACCATACACTAACCTTTAGTAAAGATGCCTCTTAATGAGTGTATGGACAAAGAAAGACTAAAAGATTTCTACATTACTATAATCCAGTGCCAACCACCAGGCACATTAGGAACTACTACAAACACTACCCATTTAGAACCCATAGCAAACCCGCTGTATCCTAACAGCACTACCAGGACTCACAAAGCACCATACCCTACCTATCAAAAGGCAACACTGCAAATATTAAACCAATACATTTCAGAGAATAACAATACATGACCTATTGGGGAAAGAGAACAAGTGGCAATGTCAAATAGAACTTACATAAACAGAATACCTCAGCTCAGTTACACATGCAGAACACAGACCATCACCAAACAAGGAATCACAATTTAGAAACAGGAAGACAATAATTAAACTGGGAACCCCAAAAGCCAAACTTGGAATGTACAACAACACTGTAGAAATAAAACTATAAATGAATTTCCTCTTGTACTAAACAAAGCGCAGACGTTAATGATGCACATTTCCCAGAGCTGACATATTCCAGTTAATAAATTCAAAATAAAGAGATATCTTTCTACCTTTTGTGATTTTTTTTTCAGTTGCAATTGCTCCAGCCACTTTCTTCTGGTTTCTTCGTGTCTTCTACTAACTCGCCATCGTCTGCTATCCATTTGTCCTTTCTTCTCTCTTCTATTTTTTCCATTCTCTCTCTACATCTGCTTTAACCTACTAATATTTCTCCTTTTGCTCTTTCTGCATTCATATTTCATCCATTCAAATTTTACCCCTCCATCCTCAATCCCCACTTACTCTCCCAATACCCGGCCAATTATAGATTTTTCTTCCCTCCCACAAAAAATATTTTCCCCTCTCCATTTCACTCTCCCAGCCCCATCCCATTCTAATCCTCCCCAACATCAGCTCCCTTCTAGTTCCAGCCCCACCCAGCATCCGCTCCCTTCTAGTCCCTGCATCAGCCCATTTCTAGTCCTAGCCCCCCATCAGCCCATTTCCAGTCGTAGCTCCCCATCCATTTCCAGTCCTATCCGAGTCCCTCCATCAGCTCATTTCCAATCCCAGCCCCCCATCAGCCCATTTCTAGTCCTTTCCTAGCCCCACCATCAGCCCATGTAAAATCCTAGTTCTCCTTCACTCAGCCCATTTCCAATCCAAGCCTCCCATGAGCCTACTTCCAGTTCTAGCCCCTCCATGAATCCATTTCAATCCAAGCCCCCAGCACAGCCCATTTCCAATCTTAGCTCCCCCAACAGCCCATTTCCAGTCCTATCCTAGCCCCTCCATCAGCCAATTTCCTGTCCTAGCTCCCCCCCCCACTCAGCCCATTTCCAGTCCTAGTTCCCTCCCCTTACAGCCCATTTCCATTCCAAGCCCCCTCCCTATCAGCTATTTGCAGTTCAAGCCCCCCTTCCACTCAGCCCATTTCCATTCCAAGCCTCCTCCCCATCAGCTATTTGCAGTTCAAGCCCCCCTTCCACTCAGCCCATTTCCATACCAAGCCCCCTCCCCATCAGCTATTTGCAGTTCAAGCTCCCCCTTCCACTCAGCCCATTTCCATTCCAAGCCCCCTTCCCAATCAGCTATTTGCAGTTCAAGCCCCCTTCTACTCAGCCCATTTCCAGTCCTAGCAACCCCCCAACCCATTACCAGTCCTAGCCCCCCATATTCCATGACCAGTCCTAGCCCCCATAGCCTATTACCAGTCCTAAGCCCCCCATAATCCCACTTCCAGTCCTAAGTCCATCAGCCCATTTTGAGTCTTAGCCCCCCATCACCCCATTTCCAGACTTAGCCCCTCATAGCCCATTACCAGTCCTAACCCCATCAACCCACCTCAAGTCCTACCCCCCCATCAGCCCATTTACAGACTTAACCCCCATAGCCCATTACCAGTCCTAACCCCCATCAGCCCATTTCCAGTCTTAGCCCCCCATCACCCCATTTCCAGACTTTGCCCCCCATAGCCCATTACCATTCCTAACCCCCCATCAGCCCACAACCCATTACCAGTCCTAACCCCATCAGCCCACCTCAAGTCATACCCCCCATCATCCCATTTGCAGACTTAGCCCCCATAGCCCATTACCAGTCCTAACCCCCATCAGCCCATTTCTAGTCCTAACCCCCCATCACCCCATTTCCAGACTTAGCCCCCCCACAACCCATTACCAGTCCTAACCCCAGCAGCCCACCTCAAGTCCTACCCCACATCAGCCCATTTCCATTCCTAGCCCCCCATAGCCCATTACCAGTCCTAACTCCCCCATCACCCCATTTCCAGACTTAGCCCCCCATAGACCATTACCAGTCCTACCCCCCCATTAGCCCACAGCCCATTACCAGTCCTAACCCCATCAGCCCATTTCCAGTCCTATCCCCCCGATAGCCCATTACCAGTCCTAACCCCCCCCCCCCCATAGGCCCACAGCCAATTACCAGTCCTAACCACCCTCCCTCCCATCAGCCCAGGGTAAATTTAAAATAAAACTAAAAAGCTGGCTGGATTGGTCACTGTTAAAAAACAGGATACTGGGCTTGATGGACCTTGGTCTGACCCAGTATGGCATTTCTTATGTTCCAATGTGCTGGTGACCTGATGGTGATATACGCACCTCCCTGCCAGGGCCGGCCCGTCCATTGAGCGAGAATGTTTTCTGCACAGGGCCCCACGCAAAGAACATTCTGCATTAAAAGTAAATTTTAAAATTTTAAAAAAAAAGCTGGCTGCTGCTGCATCGAGTGTCCCACCCCCCCCCCCCCCCCGTGCCCGGCAGAGCCCTCTCTCCCTGCATCAGCCCCTCTCCGCATCGGCTTTCAGAGCGCAAAGGGAGAGTTTCTCCCTCGCGGCTCTGTTAAGCCTGCGGGTACTGACGGGAAACAGGCATTTCCTGTTTCCCATCAGCCCGGGTGCGCTTAACAGAGCTTCGAAAGGGACACTCTTCTTCGCAGCTCTGAAAGCCGACGCAGAGAGGAGCTGATGTAGGGAGGGAGGGCTCTGCCGGGCTGGGGGGGAGGGGGAGGCCGCAGGACACTCGATTCTGCTGCTGCCGTGGCGGCAGCAGCAGCAGCCAGATTTTACTTTTAATACAGAATGTTCTTTGCGCGGGGCCCTGTGCAAAAAACATTCTCGCTCAATGGACGGGCCGGCCCTGGCAGGGAGGTGCGTCTATCACCATCAGGTCACCAGCACATAGGAACATAAGAAATGCCATACTGGGTCAGACCAAGGTCCATCAAGCCCAGTATCCTGTTTTTTAACAGTGACCAATCCAGGTCACAAGTACCTGGCAGTTTCCCAAAAAGGCACACAGGTTCCACAATACTTGTATTGGGGCAAGCAGTGGATTTCCAAGTCCTCTTTAATAATGGTTTATGGATCTTTCCTCCAGCTATGCTAACAGTTTTTAGTACATCCTCCAGAAACAAATTCCAGAGTTTGATTACACATTGATTGAAAAAAAAAATATTATTAGTCTTAAATGGGTTACACTATAGCATGGAATGTTACCTAATCTTTCTACTTTTTGATGGCATAAACAATCAATCTAGTATTTACCCATTCCACTCCATTCATTAATTTACAGACCTCTATCATATCTCCCCTCAGCCGTCTCTTTTCCAGGTTGAAGAGCCCTAACCTTTTAACCGTCTCATCATAAGGGTTTTCTTCCATCACATTTACCATTTTGGTAGCTCTTCTCTGTACCTTTTCTAGTTCTGCTACAGTGCATTGTAAAAGTATTCATCCCCTCTGTGTTGGTCCTGTTTTGTCGCATTAGAACCTGGAATTAAAATTGTGTTTTGGGGGTTTGCACCATGTAATATACACAACATGCCTACGACTTTGAATGTGCAAAATATCCTTTATTGTGACACAAACAATAATTAAGACAAAAAAACCCTGAAAGTAGGAGTGTGTATATATATTCACCCCCCAAAGTCAATACGTTGTAGAGCCACCTTTTGCTGCAATTACAGCTGCAAGTCTCTTGGGGTATGTCTTAGCCAATCACTATCAAAACAAATCAAAACAACCATTAATGACTCCAGACACTATCAATATAGCTCATTATTGTTCAGATGAATGGTCAGACTTTCACTCTATAACTAAAGATTCACTGAAGAATATCATCTCTAATCTCAACACCACAACCTCCTTCCTTGATCCATGCCCACTAACTTGGATAAAAAACACACTTCCAATACTAATATCATACATTCTCCCCATAGTCAACCTCTCATTACTTCAAGGTTACCTCCCACCTACACTCAAAAATGCACAAATCCGCCCAATTCTCAAGAACGGTACACTCGACAAAACATCACCAAAATCGTATAGACCCATATCAAGTATCCCTTTTTTGGCTAAAGTAATTGAAAAAGTTGTACAAATTCAGACACAGGAATATCTAGACTCCTCCTACCCGCTTGATGAGCACCAATATGGATTTAGACCTCGCCATGGAGTGGAAACACTCTTAACAGTTTTAACTGACGTGCTTCTGAGAGGGATTGACAATCCTAAACAAGCATTTATCCTACTATTTATCGATATATCAGCAGCATTTGATAGTGTACATCACACTATAATGCTTAACAACCTGAGACAAATAGGCATAAATTCCACGGTACACAAATGGTTCACCTCATATTTAGATAACAGAACACAAAATGTAAGAATAGGCAATCAAACATCCACTACATATAAACAAGAAATTGGTCTCCCACAAGGCTCTGCCTTATCAGCCCTCCTATTTAATATATACATAAAACCGGTCTGCAATATTGTTAAAAAATTTGGAGTACACTATCATCTATATGCAGATGATATTATGATGTACATCCCATTCACGATCCCTAATTTACCGACACAACTTCTATCAGACTGCGTCAATGAAATCACAACTTGGCTAAATGCACAAAACCTCCACATAAACCATTCAAAAACTGAAGTACTAATTGTAACAAAAAACCAATCATATATTCCACCACCCCACATAACAATACAAAACCATGAAATTAAAATAAAAAATGAAATAAGATACTTAGGTGTTATTCCAGACACACACCTTATAATGAATACCCACATCAGAAATACTATAAAGAAAATTTATTTCAAACTCAAAATTCTTAAACAACTACGCCCTCTAGTACACTTACAAGACTTTATTAATATAATTCAGGCTACCATAACCCCTCACTTCGATTTTGCCAACCTAATTCTATTAGGTACAACGAAACAAAATATTAAAAGAATCCAACTAGCACAAAACGCAACTGCTAGGATCATAATGAAAGTAAACTCATTCCAACACATAACACCAATACTAGCATCCCTGCACTGGTTACCTATACAAAGTAGGATAATTTATAAAACAACAATAACTACATTTAAAGCTTTAAATGACATGGCTCCAATCACTCTAAGTAAACTAATTAGCAAAGAATCACAAAAAGCTACTCACAGAAAAGGACAATCAAATAAACTAAGGACTCCTAATGATTACATAAAAGCAAATAAATTAACTAATAACAGAGCCTTTTCACACGCAGCCCCAACCATTTGGAATTCCCTCCCAGAGGACCTACGAAATTTAACTGAGATCATGGAATTCTGTAAAAAACTGAAAACCTATCTATTTTCCATGCACTACAGCAACATAGATATTCCCCCGATCAACTCAGATAAAGGCTAAAAAGATACCTGACTGTGTCAAATTAATTCCAACAACTTAAACAGATAATATCCCAAGCTGAAAATGTACCGCAATTCAATCCTAAAGTGCCCACTAACTTGTAATTGTATATAGTTTATAATGTTTTGTTTTGTTTTTGTTTTGTATTAACATATGATGTTAGATGATATATTGTTTACTGTTTCAAAATGTTCCATGTAAAACCAAGCTCCTGCTTTGTTGACTGTTGTTTATTGTAAACCGCAACTGATCTCTGGAAGATGCGGTATATAAATGATTGTTAAATAAATAAATAAATAAATAAATTATCTTAGCACATCTAGCCACTGGGATTTTCACCCATTCCTTAAGGCAAAACTGCTCCAGCTCCTTCAAGTTAGATGGGCTGCATTGGTATACAGCAATCTTCAAGTTATGTCACAGATTCTTAATTGGATTGAGGTCTGGGCTTTGGCCATTCCAAGACATTTAGCCTTTAAACCAGCATTAGCAGTATGTTTAGGGCCATTGTCCTGCTGGAAGGTGAACTTTTGTACCAGTCTCAAATCTCTGGCAGACTGAAACAGGTTTTCTGAAGAATTGCCCTGTATTTAGTGCCATCCATCATTCCTTCAATCCTGACCAGTTTTCCTGTCCCTGCCAATGAAGAACATCCCCCAGCATGATGCTGCCGCCACCATGTTTCACTATGGGAATGGTGTTCTCGGGCTGATGGGAAGTTTTGGGTTTGCGCCACACATAGCATTTCCCATGATAGCCAAAAAGTTCAATTTTTGTCTCATTTGACCAGAAAACCACCATCTGTGTGTTTGGAGGGTCTGCCACATGCTGCTGTGCAAATTCCAAACGTGTTTTCTTATTGCTTTCATTAAGCAATGTTTTTTTTTTCTGGCCACTCTTCCATAAAGCCCCGCTCTGTGGAATGCACGGCTTAAAGTGGTCCTATGAACAGATGTGCCTATCTCTGCTGTGGATCTTTGCAATTCCTTCAGTGTTATCCTAGGTGTCTTTGTGGCTTCTCTGATTAATGCCCTTCTTGCCCCGTCTGTGAGTTTTGGTGGGCAGCCTTCTTGTCAGGTTTGTACTGGTGCCATATTCTTTCCATTTTGTTATAATGGATTTAAGGGTGCTCTGTGGAATATTCAGAATTTGGGATAATTTTTATAACCCAAACCTGATCTATACTTCTCCACAACTTTGTCTCTGACCTGTTTGGAGTGTTCCTTGGTCTTCATGTTGCTTGTTTAGTGGTGTTGCAGAGTCAGGAGCCTTTCTGAACAGGTATATTTATACAGGCATCATTTGACAGATCATGTGACACTGATTGCATCCAGGTGGACCCTAATCAACTAATTATGTGACTTCTGAGGTTAACTGATTGGACAAGATCTTATTTAGGGGATTCATAGCAAAAGGATGCACTCACAACTTTTCAGTTTTTACTTGTTTTTAATATATACAGTACAAGGTATTTTATTGTCATTTCACTTCACCAATTTGGACTATATTGTTAGGTCCATTACCTAACATCCAAATGAACAACCATTTTCATTCCATGTTGTCCATAATATGACAAAACAGGACAAAAACCAAGGGGATGAATACTTTTGCAAGGCAATGTATATCCTTTTTAAGATACAGCGACCAGTATTGCACACAATATTCAAGGTGGGGTTGCACCATGGAATGATACAGAGGCATTATAACATCCTTTGTTTTATTCTCCATTCTTTTCCTTATGATTCCTAGCATTCTATTGGTCTTCTTGGCCACCGCTGCACACTGGGTGGAGGGTTTCTATGTGTTATCCACGATGACGCCTAAATCTTTTTCCTGGGTGGTGGTTTCTAAGGTGGTACCTTTCATTGTGTAACCATAGTTTGGGTTGTTCTTTCCTAGGTACATAACTTTGCACTTATCCACATTAAATGCCATCTACCATTTGAACGTCCAGTCTTCCAATTTATCAAGGTCCTCTTGCAATTTTTTACAATCATCTTGTGGATGATGTCCAGGAACAGACCAATATGAATACCACTTTGACTGTCCACCTGCAACTAAGGACACCAGGTGATACCACCATACACATGCCAGATTCTGGCTTGAGAGTGCAGATGGACTTTCACACCAGGCCTCTCGCACACCATAGGGCAATAGCAGTGGGAGACCCGACCAGGCAGCTCCAGCCAGCCTCAAAAGCGGCGTCTCTGCTCCGAGGGAGCCGCGCTGAGCTAGCCCGCCCCCAGCAACACTCCTGCCCAATCAGGGCAGTGGGAGACCCGAACAGGCAGCTCCAGCCAGCCTCAAAAGCAGCGTCCCTGCTCCGAGGGAGCTGCGCTGAGCTAGCCCGCCCCCAGCAACACTCCTGCCCAATCGGGGCAGTGGGAGACCCGACCAGGCAGCTCCAGCCAGCCTCAAAAGTGGCATCCCTGCTCCGAGGGAGCTGCGCTGAGCTAGCCCGCCCCCAGCAATACTCCTGCCCAATCGGGGCAGTGGGAGACCCGACCAGGCAGCTCCAGCCAGCCTCAAAAGCGGCGTCCCTGCTCCGAGGGAGCCGTGCTGAGCTAGCTCGCCCCCAGCAACACTCCTGCCCAATCGGGGCAGTGGGAGACCCGACCAGGCAGCTCCAGCCAGCCTCAAAAGCGGCGTCCCTGCTCCGAGGGAGCCGCGCTGAGCTAGCCTGCCCCCAGCAACACTCCTGCCCAATCAGGGCAGTGGGAGACCCGACCAGGCAGCTCCAGCCAGCCTCAAAAGCGGCGTCCCTGCTCCGAGGGAGCCGCGCTGAGCTAGCCCGCCCCCAGCAACACTCCTGCCCAATCGGGGCAGTGGGAGACCCGACCAGGCAGCTCCAGCCAGCCTCAAAAGCGGTGTCCCTGCTCCGAGGGAGCCGCGCTGAGCTAGCCCGCCCCCAGCAACACTCCTGCCCAATCGGGGCAGTGGGAGACCCGACCAGGCAGCTCCAGCCAGCCTCAAAAGCGGCGTCCCTGCTCCGAGGGAGCCGCGCTGAGCTAGCCCGCCCCCAGCAACACTCCTGCCCAATCGGGGCAGTGGGAGACCCGACCAGGCAGCTCCAGCCAGCCTCAAAAGTGGCGTCCCTGCAGGGTGGGCCCGTGCCTGAGGGCCTCGCCAGAGGGCCCTTTGGCGTGGCCCTTAGGCGCGGCACTGAGGCGCAAACATCTCCGCTAATCTAGCAGCAACACCGGAGCAAAAACAGCAAAACAAACAACAGGAAATCCACCACAGCGGCATCCCACAACAGCAGCGATTCACTACAGCACCGAAGACACAGCAACGGCTACCAACGACCTCACCGCTCCGCTCAAACAACACCACAGCCCAGCCTGGCCCCAAACACCAGGTACCCTCACTGATTATGCCACCTTTCCTAGCCCCCATCTACCTTCTCACCCCCCTCTTAACCCTCTACCCTCCCCCCCCCAATGCACTCAACAACCCACCCTGGCCCATTCAATCCACTCAACCCACACTCGCACACAAACCGAATCACACTCACCCACAGGCTCAGCACACATCCACCCACACCACCAACCCCCCACCACATCTCCACATCACCATCTCCTTAATCAATGCACGCTCTGTTAGAAACAAATACCACATGCTCCGTGACTTAATCACAACTAAGCACATAGACATCCTATGCATAACAGAAACCTGGCTGACCAACTCCGACACAGTACTAATGAACCAATTAGTCCCAGAAGGATACACCCTCCATCACTGCTCCCGGGAGCATGCCAAAGGAGGAGGTGTCGCCATCATAGCAAGAACCGACCTTCACCTCAGGACCCATTCCTCGGAAACCACCACTGAAGCTGATCTCCTCACCCTCACCAACAAACACCTCTCAATATGTCTAATCTACCGTGCACCCACTGCAACCACTGACCTACCAAGATTACTACAACACATATCTGAAAGCTCCAGCTCGACTAAAGAACAAATCATCCTAGGAGACTTCAACCTCCCATCGCTTCAAGAAGAACATACAGCAACCTTCCACACCGCTATGACTGCAATGGATTTGTCACAGATCATACAAGAACCCACCCATGAAAAAGGCAACACACTTGACCTCATCTTTCTCAACTCCACCACCACCGCCTCAGCAAAGAACCTACGGATCTCACCAGTACCTTGGTCTGACCACCACCTCATCACCTTATCCTACACATACCAACATAAAACCAATAAGGAGGATAGACACCACATAAGACGATTTAAACCATTCAACAAAAAGGACTTCTTAGAACAAATTCTACCCAAACTACAAACGAACTCCAACGACATCAATGACCTCATAGACAACTGGAATACTACGATCTCCACGGCGTCTGAAGCCTCAACAAACATAACCAGCACCAGACCCCCTTCCAAAAGAGCCAGATGGTATACTCCCAGTCTCCGAAAGCTAAAAACAAAACTCAGGAAAACTGAGAGAAAATGGAGGAAAACCAACAACGAAAATGACAAAATAAAATACCTTTACGAACTCAACGCGTATCACTATGAGACTGACAAAGCTAAGAAAATCTACCACATGAAAATCATCAATACCTCCATAAACAAACCTCGAGAGCTCTTTCAAATAATCAAAAAGCTGACAAAAGCACCACACAGCTCTGACCAATTACCACAGATCCCACCAGAACTACTGGCCCGTCAATATAAACAGCTACAACCACCACAAAACCCACACCTAACCGCACAGCCAACTAACGAGAACCTTCACCCCAACCTGCACAGTGACTGGATTACCTTCAAAGAAACATCAACAGAAGAGATCTCAGTCACTATCTCCTGCCTCCACACCACCACCTCACCGCTGGACCCATGCCCCACTGACTGGATAAATAAATCGAAAAACGAACTGAGCACACCACTAACCCGTATCGTCAAGGAATCCTTCTCCAGAGGACACATGCCAGACGCACTTAAAACCACGATCATCTGACCTTCCTTGAAAAAGCAAAACCTGGATCCTCTTGACCCCGCATCCTACAGACCCATAGCAAGTCTACCTTTCACAGCCAAAATAATCGAGAAGATCGTCCAGCAGCAGCTTCAGGAACACCTGGATGTTAACAACATACTGGACCCTCAACAACATGGCTTCCGCCCGCTACATGGAGTCGAGACCCTTATGACCACGCTGATGAACACCCTCCTCACAGGAACACAAGGGAGACAATCTGGATACGCCATGATCTTCCTCGATATATCTGCAGCCTTTGACACCATCTCCCACAACATCCTCATACACCGACTACAGACTATTGGGATCAAAGACACCGTGTTGAAGTGGTTCCAATCCTACCTGACAAACAGACAACAACTCATTCGCACCAGCACCTCAACTTCCTCCCCATTCCAACAACACCAGGGAGTACCCCAAGGATCCACACTATCAGCCATGCTCTTCAATATTTACCTCCAGCCACTCTGCACCATCATACGCACCCACAACGTCAGCTTCCACATCTATGCTGACGATATCATGCTCTACGCTCCCATTACAACCACAAACCCTACAAACAACCACCTATCAGCATGCTTCACTGCAGTCTCCAACTGGTTACAGACAAACAACCTATCCATCAGCATAAAGAAAACCGAAGCCCTCATAGTGACAAGGGACCCTGACTTTACACCACCCACACACCTCATCATTGGAACTACAAGCATCCGAATTCAACCACAGATAAGATACCTGGGCATTATCATCGACCAAGCCCTCACCTTAAAGCAACAGATCACTAAAACCTCTGGAACTATATTTCATAAAGCACGAACAGTGCAACGTCTCAGACCCTTCCTGGAACATCAAGACTTCCGAACAGTGATGCAAGCCATGACACTCCCACATCTGGAATACTGCAACATAATCTACCATGGCCTTCCAGCCATCCACACCAACCCCCTCAGAACTGCATTAAACACCACCGCAAGAATCATTCAGAGGGCAAAGAAAACCGACCATATCACCCCAATTCTGAAAGAACTACACATTCTCCCCCTCGAAGCACGGACAAAATACAAAGCCATCTTACTCACCCACAAAGCTATCCATCAAACACAAGACACCCAGCTTCGCACCCTACTGTCTCGTCCAGCCCACGGCAGATCTACTAGACAAACCTCCAGCATTTTACTCACCGTCCCTCACAAAAGAACCAAATGCTCACAACGGACCTGCAATCGAGCCTTCGAACTTTATGCTCCGTCCTTATGGAACTCTCTACCAAGCTATCTCAGATGCAATACCGACCTTCTAACTTTCAGAAAACAGCTAAAAACCATCCTCTTTCAAGAATACTTCAACTCGAGACCCACCGTAAAACCCACAAACCCCCGATCTCATCCACAATGAACTTCTAACCCAAAGCTACCCTAACCTGTCTATGTCCAACGTTTGTCCTGTGTCCAAAGTCCTTCCTATGTCAAAATCATCAATGTTGCCTCCCCGGTGATGGCCCCACCCTTGTAGTTAATTCCCCCACCCCCATGTAACACCGCTTTGAGCCGGTGAAAGGCGGTATATAAATACAGCTAAATAAATAAATAAATAAAATAAAATGAATAGCCATGAACTGCATACCACAGGGCATATTAAGGTGGGAACAAATGTGAGTATGTGAGGTTCCCTGTCAGCTGGCAGCAGTACACACAGAGATGCGGAGTAGGTTTTGCAGGAACCATAGGCTACAGACATATGGGCAACACTGTTATTATTAAAGTTCGTTGTTTCAATGTAAATTGCCCCTGATCTCTGGAAGGGGCGGTATAAAAATGTAACCAAATAAATAAAAAACACAGCCCATTTGTATGTTCTGCCATCAACAGCTAATGCTCCAATGGTACACACTGTCTATATGCACAGCTATCCAAGCTGCAGCAAACCTGTAGTTCATACTTCCATGCAGTTCCATGCTCACTTGATACTGGTCCTTTGCAGATTGATATCATAGTGTATATCCCTATAACTAATTCTAATTTGATGTGTAATTAGAAGTAGTCATAGGGATATACACTATGATATCAATCTGCAAAGGACCAGTATCAAGTGAGCATGGAACTGCATGGAAGTATGAACTATAGGTAGAATTTTGGATACAGACCCACTATCAAAAGCTGACCCCATAGAGGTAGTGCTGGATGTGTGCCCATTTTAGTCTAGTGACATATCTGGTGCAATATCCAGTAAGTCAGTACATTCCATGTGATGGTCATCATATCTGCATGCACAAGTGACTTGTACACCTCTCACAATGTCTCTCTGAGATACTGGCCTATAGCCACCATAAAGAGAAATATGAAAAATACAGAAATGAGAGAGCTAAAAGCAGGATTGGGTGAGACTGTCACAGAGTATAATTGCTGAGCACAGCAAAGCACCTCCTACAGCCCCATCTTTATGGACATGCCTGTGCACACAACAGCTGCTGGATGTGGGGCCCACAATGCCAGAGTTCCATACAGGTTTGCTGCAGCTACAAGAAAAGCTGTGGGATGCCCATACCTGGCTTGACCAGCATACAGTGAGGATGTGCATGTGAATGGTTCTATAATAGGGTCTGCAGACATCTGCCCCACATGAATATTACATGAGCAGGCCATTCTGGATGTGGCCATGTTTAATTCTGATGCATGATGGACTCTCCCTCTTACACACCCACAAACGTGAACTCACATGTCTGAAATAAAAAATATTTTAGAATGGCTTCACTAAGTGCTACAGTTTAGGCATCATGGACCCCAAGGCTAGAAAAGTCAGGCTGCAAAGATAACTCCCCCCCCCCTCCTTCGGAGGTGGAAGTGCTGCTTAAGGAGGTACTGGCCAAATATTGTGTGGTGTTCAGCCCCGCAAATGTACAGGTCAGTGCTTATCACAAGCATTGACTGTAACATGGCTTCTGCCTGAAACTGAATGCCATTTACCACTGCAACAAGGACATTGAGAGCATCAAAAGGAAGTGGTGGGCAATAAGAACACAAGAAATGCCATACAGGGTCAGACCAAAGGTTCATTGACCCTAGTTTCCTTTTTCAAACAGTGGCCAAGCCAGGTCACAAGTACCTGTCAGGGTCCCAAAAAGTAGACATGCAATGCTGGGCAAAGCAGATTGGCAGCCCCTAGCCTTGATGAACTGGAATACTGGGTCCTGGCAACTGTGGACGAGGAGTCCCTAAGATGTCACATTCCCAAAGTGAGTGCTACATACCTGTAAAACATAGACCATTCCTTTAATTAACCATTGCTTGCATGTGCACATGTATACACCAGCTGTCACTCCTGCCCCCATGCACTGCCTTTATCATGACTGAGCAATAGCGGTAACAGAGTTTCACATTGTCCCTTGCACTTCTCCTCATATCCCATAACTCACTTTACCACAGGGCTCCAGCCTCTCTGGAACAGATATAAACATTACAGATTCTACTTCCATTGAAGTCTAATACATTGTTCTGGAATATTCAGTGGATGTAAAACCAGAACTGCATAGACTGTCACTGTGGACGTGGAGCTGTGTGGAAACTCAACCTATGACAACATGGAGCCCAAGCTTCATGGTATCATAGTGCAGGCATGCAGATGGGTACCAGGCAACACATTCCTATCACCCTCTCTACACTTCCACAGGCTATGTAACTCATGCTTCACTAGCACTCTATCATGTACACCCCCCCCCCCCCCACATACACACACACTTTCTCTGTAACACTGACTTCATGTAGCTGTGTAACCATGGTAAGGGATGATGGCAACACAGCATCATGTCAATATTACCTGGAGAGATTGAAGATAAACTTGACATGATTATTGCATCATATGCAGTGACTAAAGTGAATGTGTTTACCCCTTGCTCCATATCTGAAGGTGCTGATATTGGTAATGCTGCGGATGGCACCAGGGCAGAGGTCAAACAGCATGAAGGTGGGATAAAGCCTGAGGCAAAGGTAGGCATTGTAAGTGCATCATAGTTCCCAGGTGAGGTATCCCAGATGCAGCCATCCAGAGCATAGATAGTGGTAGGCAGCACCAGAAGCAGCAAGGTGGAACCCCTGAATGAAGTGGAGGAGGAGAACCAGAGTGGAGATGGCATTCTGCTGCTACAATCATCCACATACCGAAATGTTGACCCACCTGCTGAGAAAGAGGAGCCACTGCAGGAGGAGGGGAGCCATGCCACCAGCCAGCACAGTCAGCAACTGCTATGATGTGGTGAAAGGCTGCTGCATCAGAATGCTGAACATCTTCAGCAGCATCAAGAGGAACTGGACATCATGTGACAGTCACTAGAGGTGCGTTAGGTGGCACAGGAAGTGGCACATACCCTCATTGAAGAAATCCAGGGACTGAACCAAGAGAGACTTCTTTGGTGAGCTGAGGTCTTTTTCCTGCAATGTTCACCCTTGAATCAATGATCAGAGTGCTTCTCCAGTACAGTGTGGTGTAGAAGGTCCCTCTGATCCCTTAGAGAGAGATAAAATGGAAGAGTTAGCTTCAGTAGCTGACAGAAAACAAAAGCACATGGCTCATGGTTTCCAGGGAAACCACAAGCAGAGTGAGTCACAGGAGAGGAAAACACGCCCCTGCTGCAGTTTAGCTCCACAATCACGTGTTGAGGCAGAACACCTGCTGGGAGGAGGGGTCAGGTTAAACCCTAGAAGGCAGAGATATAAAGAATGCTCATTAGAGAGAAAGTTAGAGCAGCCGAGAGAACCAGGTGGAGAACAGCCACGAGAACAGCTGAGAGACCAGCTACAGGAACGGAGAGAAAGACCAAAGCCAAAACAGGAGTTAAGCTCAGGAGCAGAGGAACTGCTTGGGATTGAGGACCCAGAGGAGCTGATGGTAATAGAAGATTCTCTGAGGTTTAATTCAGAGAGGGAAATCAGCAAGAGGAACAAGTGGAGAACCAGTGCCAAGAAGCCAGGTAGAAACAGCCCAGGTTTGGTGCCGTGTCTGAAAGGCAGCCAAAGGGAAAGATTACCAAGAAGTCTGACTTGGGAGCACTCACAAACTCCAAGGTTTGGATCTTTAGCTGACCCTGAAGTGCAGAGAGAATCTCCTGTAAGAAAGCCAAAAGGTAGGCTGAGTGATTGGTTTAAAGACAAAACTGTTTTTAAGAACTGGTCTTGTGTTAGCCCAGAAGGGTGGGGCTCTCCTCATAGTGAATACTGTGGTAATTTTCAACCGTATCTAGCAGAAGGCTGCAGAGAAAAGCCTCGGGCTGAGGAACTGGGTGTGTGCTTGGAAACACCGTGTAGCTAGTTTCAAACATTCCCAGCTGATAACCATTATGAAGCAATGGAGACAGAACCAGCTGTAGAATACATGCCAGTGGAAGAAATGGACTGTACATTATCTGTTTCTGATAATATAATACCTGTGTGCTAATACTAAGCTGTTCAGAGAGTTGCAGGAGGCAGCTGGAAGAAAAGCACAAAAGGTTTGAGCAGAGAAATGCTTGTTTAAGTTGGATTACTGTGAAACGTATGTGATGCTGATATAAGAAGCTATTTTTGTTCAATTCTTATATTATTTCCTGCCAGAAGATGTATGACAATTTGTTCTTCATTTCCTGTATGTAAAGCCGCCCGGAGGGGAATTAAAATCCTGTTTATTTGCCTGAAACCATTCGTGCTCAACTACTCTCTTTTATTTGGATAGTAAATACTACAACTCCCAGGAGGCAGTGCTTTCCCCAAGCCCTGTTCTACTATCTAAAGAAGGGATCAGGCCGCTTAACTCTGCATGCCCAGGCTGTGGGGTACTAGCGTGTTACAACAGGCAGCTAGTCACTGGCCTCCTTTTCTTTCATCAGTCTACAGCAGAAGTGACACAGAAGGATCAGCCACAAATCCAATGCAGCACAACCCAGCAGCTACCAGAATCTTGTGATCTCTGCCTTGTGGTATAGGGCTTCTTGTGTGCCTCCCTGATTTCTACAATGTTGCCCAAGGAAGAGAGGAGGAGGAGAACTCCAGCTCCTCTGATAGCAGCATAGCACCCTCCACCACACTCTTTATGTACCTAAAGTCCGGCAGGAGCAGGATGGGAGGGATAGGGGGCCAAAGAGGAAGCTGGAGGGGAAGGGACCAGCATGCCTCTTAAATCCCTGACAACCATAATATATGATGTAGTCTGTGGGTGGTGCTATCCTGGATATTACCACCTATGTGGCCATATGGAGATGTTGTCTACAGGCAATGTTAGTTTTAGACATAGAGGTAAGGGGAAAAAAGGATGCTTTGAACCAGGGAATAAGGGGTTGAATTAAACAGGGAAGGGAGGAAGGGGATGGGGAATTAATGCGGTTGTGAGGTGTGCATGGCTGCGTGTATGGGAAGAGCACTAGTGAAGGGGTGCTCTGTGATGGATTCAGGTGTCCTGTGTGCGTGAACAGTGGAGTTGGTGAGGGGGTGCAGGGGAACACTAACTGCACATTTATTTTCATGTTCTGTAGAACATAAAACATTGTCACACAAAATATATGTGTATGAACTCATTTCTGACTGTCAGACCCTGCACTGTCTCTTCGTGGCTGGAGGATGGACTCTCCTTTTTATCAGTTTCTACAATTTCCTCCACAGATGACAAGGGTTGGCATCTCCTCTTTGCTAGGTTATATAGCATGTAGTACACCATGAATATCTTGCAAATCCTGGTGGGGCTGTATAGTAGCTCTCCATCAGATAGTTCTTCAGTTGACCAAGCAATGTCTCAACATTCAAATTTACATCTGTGCATCCCAACTAATCCCTGATCTGCCCAAACTTCATTCCCTGAATGCCTATATATGGTGCACTTACATGTATGTAGCATCTCGTCATTTTCTGTATTATATGCATGTATACCATTGTGCAGTTTTATTAAAGGCCTTTTTCACATGGAAAAACAGACTTGGCACAAGAAAAAACCTTTATAAAATTACCTCCCACGGGTCATGTATTAAAGTGCATATTTTTATGTGCACGATTAGGCTTTTCACGTCTTATACTAAGCATGCAAATGAGACTGAGAGAAAAATGAGCACAGCCTTACTATACAAAATTTCACAAAACTCTCCAACTCACTAAGATTCTCTCTTTGTGAAAAATATTTTGTGAAATGAATTCTGCACTTAAGTTTACTGTGTGCTAATAATTAACATGCTGCTTTGATGATTTTGCCTCACAGAAGCTCATTAAGTATTGATTTAAATAACATTTCATGTGTAAAGCTCTGTCTGAAATTTCATTTGTGAAGTGAAAACAGCTTTGGAATGCTAAAATTGGAAATAGCATGTGCTACAGTATCTCTATTAAAATGCATTATTTCCCATTTTAGCACACAAACTCAGTTTCGCAGTAGGTTTCATTGTTATCTTAACATGTACAGGAAAATGAATGGATTAGCAGATATTAAAATATATCCAATTTTCCTTATGTTACCATATATCTAATATATGCATGTCTAGCTTTATTTGTTATTATCAGGACCTACTAATACAATATTCAACCTCATCCAAGGCCTAGAGAACAGAGAGAAAATGTTTATACTCATTTTCATTGACATCTCTGCCGCCTTCGACACAGTACACCATAAGATCCTCCTCAACAAACTAGAAGATATAGGAATTGTGGGAACTCCCCTCAAATGGTTCTCCTCCTACATAACGAACAGAAGGCCGCAAGTACAATTTAATGGCGAAAAAGCTGAACCTTTCGCTCAAACGCAGGGCATACCCCAGGGTTCTGCCCTCTCGGCACTTCTGTTCAACATATACATGCGACCCCTCTGCGACATCTTCAAAAGACATAATATTAAATACCACATCTATGCGGATGATATTATGCTTTATACGCAACTAGATGCGGCCGACCCTCAATATACACTACTCGAAAAATGCCTGGATGAGATGTTAGGCTGGCTACAGAAAAACAACATGACAATAAACCATAAGAAAACAGAAGTCATGTACATATCCAGCAAACCAAACTTCAACCCCCCCCCCCCCTACAATCACACTGTGCAATAACACGTACAGCACGAAAAATGAAATAAAATATCTGGGAGTCACACTCGACTGCAACCTGAAAATGGAGACACACCTACGCAAAACGAATAAAGCCATCTTCCATAAACTAAGAGTGTTACAACCACTAAGGAAAATAATAGAACCCGGTGATTTTCGGTCGGTAGCACAAGCTCTCATTATACCGCACTTGGATTACTGTAATGCCATCTTACAAGGGCTGCCTAAAAAATCTCTAAATATCCTGCAGATGGCCCAGAACGTAACAGCCAGGATCATAATGGGAACAAGCATTGCTGAACACATTACCCCCATTTTAATAGAGCTACACTGGCTACCAATTGCAGCCAGGATTCAATACAAGATATTAATGACCACCTTCAAGCTAATAAACAACTTATCCCCATCATTCCTATCCTCACTTATCAGCATGCAACCCACAAATAGGGACAGAAGAACCATCAACTCAGGAACCCTGCAAGTCCCCATCAACATCAGGACAGTGAAAACAATTACGAGTCATAGAGCCTTCTCTTTCTCTGCACCAACTATCTGGAATCAACTCCCCTGTGAGCTGCGCCTAACCAAGGACATCACCAAATTCAGAAAAGAGCTAAAAACACACTTATTCCGATGTCATTACAATCAAATATAACCTTCTACTGCTAGTGATTTGTAAAAACTGATATATGTTTAAATATGTTTTAAATATGTAAATATGTATATATAAATGTAAAAACGTATGATTCGTCCCCGAAGACGCCAATCATGTGTGCTGTGACCTCAGATCTATGTATATACCCCCCCCCCCCCAAGTCTTGATTGACTACCCCACGAAGATTAATCAAACCACCGCTGATCGCTGGAAGTAGCGGTATATAAATGTGTAGTAAATAAATAAATAAATAAATATATGATGCCATTGCTGTAGCTTTCGTCAGCCTACAGATATACATACTGGAGTTAATTTTATGAAGCATTTTTCACATTCAAAGCATTTTTTATATGTGGAAAATGGCTCTTATAAAATTGCATGGAGATGACATGCGTGAATACAAGCATTTTTGTGTGATCTGCATGTAGGTACTCAGAAGGAAATAGTTTGAGTGAAGCAGAGATGGAATTGCAATGTACATGTGTTTTGTAAAGCACGCATGTATACTGTATCTACACCATCTGTGGAGTTAGTATAAATATGTGTACTACTGGAGGTTACTGCAATAGCCTATTTTATAAGGCACATAGGGGCATGTTTACTACAGGTTAACACAGATTAATGAATGTTAATGGGCAATAAACGTTGTCACAGCCCATTTTTTCAATGGTCAGTGCAACCTTTAGCACGTGTTGATGTTCATTAATCTGTATTAACCTGTAGTAAACATGCCCTATAGGCCCTTATGTTGCTTTTTTTAAAAATAGATGAGTTTTTGAAAATTATGGGCACCATATTTAAAAATTAGCCTATTCTATACAGGCATGTTTTGAATTTCAACATCAGCAATAAGTTTGATTTCACAGTGATATTTATCTTGTTTGAGTTTCATTTTTCTTTAGTATGCTATATAATTAAATTACTTACAGTGATAACGAAATAAATCATAATGTCAAAAAAATCAGATCTAATTAAATTGATATAAAGTATTAGCATAAACTCCGTGGTTTATTAATTGTCTAAATGACATGTTCTAATCATTTTTATGCATAGAGTTATTCATTGGACTACTATGTCTACTGCTTTAGTAAAGTCTCTAGGTTGTTTGCCCTCAGATACTACTGTGCATTTTTCTAGTAGATAAGAATAATGCTTCACGTTACATACATGATGAGTCACTGTCCCTGGCATAGAATACATATGTATTTAAAGTGCTTACTTCATTACTTTAAGATCAGAATTTCTCAGAAGTGCTCAAACATTACCTCTATCAATGATGCAAGTGTCAACATAGATTTAATAAATCTTTAAGAACAACACCCACGTTACTTTTAAGTGAATCACTGACTGAGAAATTTATCATTCATTTCCAAAATTGCTATCTGTTTTTAGAAAAATGAATTGGCCTGTTTACTAAAGTGCAGTAAGTACATAGTGCAGGTTTTACCATGCACTAACCATTAGTGTAGTTCTCCCCCCAGGAATCCCCCAAACAGAATCCCCCCCATAGGCCCAACCATGATCTTTCCTCAACTCCTCCAAGGGATTTTTCCCTCCACTCATGCTCCAGTATCTGCTCAGTTTCAAAATGGCTGTGGCAAGCCCCCCAGTGATAGTCTCATGATACTAATATCTTCCTTCTTCCCTTCATTTCCAAAATTCTTGAATGTGCAATCCTCCATGATTGTTTTGAAATTCTTTCCTCTCAAAGTCTGCTAGATCCACTTCAATCTGACTTTTGTCCCTTATATTTTACTGAGGCGGCACTTGCCAAAGTCTCCAGTGACTTGTTTCTAGCTAAATCCAAGGGCCTTTACTCAATCCTCATCCTTCTTGACCTTTCTGATGCTTTTGACACCATCGACCACGAGCTTCTCCTTGACACATTGCCCTTGCTTGGTTTTAGCGTCTCTGTGCTGTCCTGGTTCTCCCAATGGAGAAAGGTGAATAGTGGAGTATCCCAGGGATCTATGCTAGATTTGCTGCTTTTTAACATATTTATAAATGATCTGGAAATGGGAATAACAAGTGAGGTTATCAAATTTTCAGATGACACAAAACTATTGAAAGTTGTTAAAACCCATGAGGATTGTGGAAAATTGCAAGAGGATCTTGATAAATTAGAAGACTGGGCATCCAAATGGCAGATGAAATTTAATCTGGACAAGTGCAAAGTTATGCACCTAGGAAAGAACAACCCAAACTATGGTTACATAATGCAAGGTTCCACATTAAGAACCACAAACCAGGAAAAAGATTTAGGCGTCCTCATGGATAACATGTTAAAACCCTCCGCCCAGCCAAGAGAGCAAATAGAATGCTAGGTATCATAAGGAAATGAATGGAAAATAAATAAAGGATATTATAATGCCTCTATATTGTTCCATGGTGCGACCGCACCTTGAATATTGTGTGCAATTCTGGTTGCCTTATCTTAAAAAGGATATAGCATTATTAGAAAAGGTACAGAGAAGAGCCACCAAAATGGTAAAGGGGATGGAAGGATACCCCTATGAAGAGAGGCTAAAAAGGTTAGGGCTCTTCAATCTGGAAAAAAGACAGCTGAGGGGAGATATGATAGAGGTCTATAAATTAATGAGTGGCGTGGAACAGGTAAAAGTAGATCGATTATTTACGTCATCGGAATATTTATTTATTTATTATTTATTTATTTATTTAACGTCTCTTCTATACTGCACTATTCATATCAGTGCGGTGTACATTCAACAGAACCTTATACCATGCAGACGGACCACATTGTATTTAAAGTGTACAGGAACTAAAACTTGGACATAACTGGGGTAACTTTCTACAAGTTATTTACACTAATGGCTATATTTTCCAACTATAGTCTATTCGGGACTGGACAGGTGGGGCTGGCTACCCCTTTTCATGCTGGGTGTGTTATTGGGGGGTCAAGGTGACTGGTGAGAGTGCTTGCTGCCTGATTTCTACAGCTGGTTTCTGGGTAGTGTCTTACGAACAGATGATGCTTCAGTGCTTTCCTGAATTGAGTCAGGTTAGTGATGACTCTCATGTCTGTGGGGAGGGCATTCCAAACTCTAGGAGCATAGATCGTGAAGGCCCTGTTAGATGTTGCCTTTGTGCATTTCATTGTTTCTTTTGGGATTATCAGGGTGTTCACCGCTGTGGATCTTCTGATTCTGTTGGGGGGGTGTAATGTGGATCAACTCGGTGATGGATGTGGGGAGCTAATTGTTTAAGGCTTTGAAAGTCATAACTAAGATCTTGTAATGAAGTCTGGCCATGTATAGGTAACCAGTGGAGTTTCTTCAGAATTGGTGTGATGTGGTCCATCCTTGATACTCCATATAGAACTCTTGCGGCTGCATTCATTGCAAGCTGGAGTGGGTTTAGCGTTGCTTGCGGGAAGCCATATAGGATTGTGTTAGCGTAATCAAAGTATGGGATTACTAGGGCTTGATAGATTGTTCGAAAGTTGGTGGGGTCAAGTAGTGGTCGTAGATGCCGTAGTGTCCGTATTTTATGGTATATTGCCTTACTGTGTGGTCCAAGGTGATACCTAGATAGCGGATTGTGGGTTTGGCTATCAGCTCTGCATTCTTCACTTTTAGTGAGAGTGGGGGAGTGAAATCTTGGTTCCTCGTAATGAAGAGGACGTCTGTCTTGTGGTTGATTCGGAGGTTTTGCGTATGGAGCCAGTCCGCAACTGCGTCGAAACAGCTTGTTAGTGGGGAGAAATCGGGCTGGTCCGTCGCAAATGGCATGTATAGAAGAATATCGTCTGCATATGCTAGGCAGGCAACATTGAATGATCGGGTCAGAGCACAGATGGGCTGCATGTGAATGTTAAACATTAATGCCGATAGCGAGGATCCCTGTGGCACACCCTGTTTTTGTAGAAACGGTTCCGAGGTTGTGGTGCCGGTCCTCACGTGTTGCCATCTGTTGGACAGATAGGATTTGCACCAGCTTAGGGCTGTGCCCTGTATTCCCTTTTCCTCGAGACATTCCATGAGTATCTCATGGCTCACGGAGTCAAAAGCTGCTGCGATATCCATGAAGATAAGAGCAAATCCTTGTTGGAAATTGTCGATTCCTGCGATTATGGTATTGAAGAGGGTGGTGAGGAGGGTTTCAACACCGTGTGCTTCACTGAAGCCATGTTGGTACGGGTCCAGAGGGGCTTTGGTTTCAATGTGTTGTTGGATTTGGCATTGGACTACCTTTTCAATTATTTTGACGAGCAGTGGGATGCTTGAAATCGGTCTGTAGGATTCAGCTTTTAATGGGTCCAGTTGTTTTTCAGCAATGGCCTAATGGATGTGTGCTTTAATCTTTGTGGAAAGGATCTGGTTGAGAATGATTGATCCAAGATTTTGTTCAGAAAGTGGCTTAGATCACAATGAAGTTCTCTTATCCAGGACGCTGGACAGGGGTCATTAGGTGCAGTGGTGGTGTTGATGGAGGCAATGGTGTTTTCGATCTCTTTGTTTGATATGGTGTTGAATTTGGTCAGTAGTGATGGTTGTGGCGGCTTGTGTAAAGGGGTGTGGCTTGTGGGGCTTGTGCTCTTGTCAGTCTGGGTCATTTTTGATTGTAGGTAGTCAGCATAAGCCTACGGTTGTGGCATGTATGGTTGGTCTGGTGATGGTTCTCTTGCTAATGTCTTTACTATATTGAAGAGGTCGTGTGGCTTACTTATTGAGCGCTTCAGGAGGTCTGTATGGAATTGCTTCCTTCTCTCTGTTATTTCTTCGCGATGCTTTTTTAGGTGGAAGCTATATGCACTGTGTGCTTCGGTGAAAGACTAGGGGATATGCAATGAAGCTATAGGGTAACCTATTTAAGACTAATAAGAGAAAATATTTTTTCACTCAACGTGTAATCAAACTCTGGAATTTGTTACTGGAGGATGTAGTAAAAGCTGTTAGTGTAGCTACTTTTAAAAAAGGGTTGGACAAGTTCCTGGAGGAAAGGTCCATAAACCATAATTAAAAGGGGCCCATGATATTGTGGTAGGCGAAGGCCTATGATCCATGCTGCTTGAACTAAACAGACAGGCCTAAGCAGCTTGACCTGTAAATGAAGCCTGTAGTTAGGCCCAGAGGAATGAAAACCCCCCTGAATGATGACACCATAGAATTGAAACTTAACTAAGCTTAACTGAACATAGCTAAGCAGAAACGAAACTTAGGAGAAATAGAGAAAACTGCTTTAATTGGTAACTGATAAGACTGTGAGAAGCTTCTATAGAATTAATTAACTTGCTATAAGAAAGGTTACAGTGCCCTGCTTTCCCACATATTCCAGCTAGCTAGTGACCTTGGAGAAGAGATGTATCAGAGTCTAAGAACTGTCCATTGTAATGGGGACTGTAAGGGGGACAACCAGGTGCTGAGCCCAGACCAAGGTCCTCATTGGATAGCTACGTAATGGTACCGGGACCAATAGATGGGATAGAAGGGGTTACTGGGACCAATGAAAAGTTTGCTTATGTCCAGAATGGAGAAGAAGGCTATAAAAGTTGTTGTTTTGCTAGAAACCATTGCTCAGCCATTTTGAATGTGATTCTGCTTGAGTCTTGTGCACAAATAAATGATTTGGACCTTCTGAACAGACTCCTGGTATTATTGGATTGTTTGCGCTCTGCCGCTACATATTCTTGGTGCCGGAACGTGTGGTGAGTAGAGGGTATACGAGCTGATATACCACGACTTTCTGCCTCTATAGGTTTGGTTCTGCTGGGCTCGTGCCCTCCCGACATGGGCTCGGCTCCCAGGCGCCACCGGTCCAGTTGCATCAGAGGGAGCTGGGCCAGGCCTCGGCGGGTGCTGGACCCAGTCGGAGCCAACACCTCGAACCCGTGAGGTCCAACTCATGCGCTTGCTTGGGAACAGGGACCGGATCCGGTGAGTATAGTTTTGATTTGACTAGACAGATGAGTCAGAGCAGAACTGTTGTTTGAACTTTGAAACTTTGGAATTTGGTATTTGGTAAGAGAGCATGATCAACTCTCAAGACGGTCCGATTAACCCTGCATGAGTATGCGCGGGGCGAAACCATCGTCTTTTTGATTTAGATTTCGGAATTTGATATAGCCTAGTCAGCAGAGACAGGACTGGGGTTTTTTTGGGATACGTTGCTAGCATGTTTGTCTATGTGTCTTTGTTTTTTGGTATTTGTTGAAACCACGAGTTTCCCTTCTAGTATAATGTAAGATTATATTCTGTTGGGTAATTTATGACAATTTACTGCTTGACTCACTGAAAAATCAAGAACATGTCTCACTCATTCAGCTTTTCCTACAGTACAGCGTGAGACTGACAAGAGGCGTGTCTGTGCAGAGGTGCCTTTTAACCCTATGAAGGCATGTTTTCAACGTTCTGCTGCTGGGCTAATTGGAGCTTATTTTAGGACAATTATACCTGTTTTTTATTCAATCTGTTTTAATAGTGGTGTTCCTTCTACTATGGTCATGTATTATATACCATTCAATAGGAATATTTAGTCAGAATTTTAGTTTTGAAGGTCGTATTAACCTCATCGGAGCTCCATAAACTGTTTTTAGTTATATTCTCTGCTCTGTCTGTATTTTTACGTCAACTGCTCCTGTTATATTATTGTTACCTTTCAGAACTATCCAGGAGGTGAAGGGTCTAGAGAAACTAAGTGAACTGCTTTGGGGTTTTTTTTCCCTTTGACCTATAAAGTAATTATTAGATCACAACTTGACACTGACTTAAATGATTCTTGCTAGCATGTCTCTGTCTGTGCAACTAAGTTGTTTCATTTCGTTTCCAGTGAGCGAAGGGGTGTGGCTCTCACACAGCTTGCTAGGGAGAAAAAAAAATGAGACAGCCGCTCCCGATTGAACAGTCTCTTGCTTGTTAAAATAAAGGACTCATTCAATCAAAGTGTGATAGGAGATGAATTTATAATTAGTTTTCTAGTTATTATTTTACAGCTGTGATAACTACAGTGACTCAGAAGTTCTTTTGTTTTTTGAAGTATATCTGTCGTTTCCAAAACTAACTGACACGGACAAGAGAGAGCAAATAAAGTGTTTTTCCTTTGACCCTTAGAGGTTAAGAACCTTGGGGGACGGTGCAGCATTCTGGGTTGGAAGTGTACCAGATTGCAACCTGAGAACAAATAGTTTAAATTCTGAGTGGATAAGAAATTGTGTTAGGATTTTATCTTTGAAATCTGAAAGTTAAAAAAAAAAAAAAAGAAGAGTTTATCTTGCGGAGTGTTTGCATTTCAGATATTCATCAACCTTTTTATGAACAAGTATAAGTCATTTGAATGCATGCTTCCCCATACTGTAAGATTTAAGGTGATTACTTTGAATTGTTAAACTCTGTACTAGTGACTAATGAACACCTTTACAATTCAAGATAAATTCATTTGTTTTTCTGTATTTGAATTTTGTGTGTCCGTGTCCAGAGGAAAAGGGGTACTTTGTTTTTTAAATTTCAAGACGTTATTTCCTGATATACTGTGGCAAGCACCTGATAGAAGACATATTTATTGTTAAAAAGAGGGTGTATATGCATTCTAGATATCCACCAACGCGATGGAAAAGTATCTGTTTCATGTCTCTTGAATATCTGCTTTCTGAACTGTAAGATTTAATAAAAATAAAATAATAATTTCTTTTGCAGAGACATGCAGACTACGGCTGGCAGTTAGTTTCCATGCTAAGTAATTTCATTCCAGTTATACGTAACAGATAGCTATAGTTCTCTCTATAAGAATCGATGTTATAACATGTTGCAAAATAATAGTTTTATATTTTAAGAACGGTATCTAAATTGTCCCTGTTTAAAAAAAAAAAAAAAATTGCAATAAGCTTATGTTTTCTGCCTGCCCTATGTTTACAGAATTTCAGTAAGGAATTTACTGAAGACTATGGTAATAAAATGTCTCTGTCCCAATTAGGAATGCTATGTGAAAGGGAGTGGCTTCTGCTAGTTGCTCCATATCTCCTTAGTTCACCATATTTTGCCCCAGAATCTCTAGATACAGTTTCTCTCCCTGTAAGCAGCTCCCTAAGAAGCCCCGGCTCCGTTCAGAGTGCTTAAGGGGGGGGGAGGGGGCCCAGTCCACCGATGATGTCACCCCCCGGTAGGCGTGAACTAATGTGCCCACAGCAAAAAAAACCAAAAACTCCCGGATAGAGCATTGCTAGGAGAAACAGTGTGGGCCTAGGGCAGGGGGGGGGGGGGGGACTCCTCCCTGCAGATTCCCAAGTAGTTTGACAGCCAGTCAGCTGACCAGACTTGTTTAGGTGCCTTTCCCTCTGCCACTGATTTACTGAACTGAAAGCTTTAGGATTTAATTGAACAAATGAACAGTATTATTCAGGAGAATTTGCATTTTTGTCAGTCAGTCCCAGAGAGATATAAAACAGAAATTACAGAAACTGGATGGATTTGCGGGCATGATAGTTAATGGAAGTTGATCAGAAAGTATGTGAATTGTTGAATGTGACAGAGAAAGTAAGTGTAAAGATGGAGAAGAGAACAGATCTTCTTGCTGATACTTTAGTTGAATGATGTGGAGGAGGTTATCCTGATCGAAGGAGCAGAGGAAGTAAAAACTGGGTGCGAGTCAGTGCGCCCATTGCAGAGGAGGACATTGGAGAAGTGAATGCCCGTATCTTGACTTCACCCCAGGGGGGGGGAGGGAGTACTTGATTTATGAATGAAGACTAGGCCAGACCGGACTCTTAAGTTTTCCTGGGTCCCCAGGATCCTATGGTCAGTTTGAAAATAGGGGACCAATATATGGACTTTATGGGGGATACAGGAGCAGAATACTAAAGCCCCTGTGTTTTTCTCAATGCATCATTATCAGAGCTACTGGGGCTAAGGCCACAAAGCCTTTTCTGCAGAACCGCATGTGTGAACAAGGGGGACAGAAAATAATGCACCAGTTCCTGTATATGCCTGAGTGCCCTATTCCACTTTTTGGAGCTGAGATCTGAGTGCAAAGCTTCAGGCACAGATATCATTTGCTGGAGAGAGAGAAATGCAAATGACAGTGAACCCAGAGCCTGCTGGATTGATGGTGCTGACTGTTCCCCGAGAAGAGAAGTGGCGGTTCTATAGCACACCTCCAGTCAAGTCAACAAGTTCCTGTATACCTACCAACCCTATAGCCCCACCTGGAGTATGGGCATAAGATAACCCACCTGGCCTAGCAAAGAACATAGCCCCTGTCATCGTCACCCTCAAGCCAGAAGCGGAACTAGTGCATGTGAAGCAGTATCCTCTTCCCTGACCAGCCATTGCAGGAATCCACTGCCATTTAATGAAACTATTGAAGTATGGACATTTCAAAGGAGTGCCAGTCACCTTGGAACACCCCCCCTTCTTCCTGTTAAGAAGCCTGGGACAGGTGATTACCGCCCAGTGCAGGATCTAAGAAAGAATGCATGATGCAGCTGGAACTATACATCCAGTTGTGCCAAATCCTTACACACTCTTAGGACTGATCTCTGCTGAAGCTACACACATTTCACCATTCTGGATTTAAAAGATGTTTTTCTGCATACGCTTAGCCCAAGACCCCACTACAGGAAGGCGGGGCCAACTCACCTGGACAAGATTACCTCAAGGATTCAAGAACTCGCCTCACTCAGCAAAAGATTTGACAAGTTATCCAGTAATTCCAGGAGAAAGAATTCTACTTCAATATGTGGACAACTTGCTCATAACCACCAACTCAGAAAGTGAATGTCTACAGGCCACCAGTGAACTCTTGCACCTTTTTAATGAGGCTGGATACAAAGTCTCAAGAGCTAAGGTGCAATTATGCCAAACAAGTTAAATACCTAGGATTCCAGTTGTCCAGCGGAATTCGACGCCTGGGACCAGAATGCAAAGAAGCTGTATGCAGTATTCCTACTCCAACCACCAGGAGACAAGTGAGAGCCTTCTTGGGTGCCACAGAGTATGTTGTATATGGATCCCCACTTTTGCACTGCTAGCAAAACCATTGTATCAAGCTACCAAAGGAATGGAAAAGTCTCCATTGGAATGGGGACTTGAACAGGATGCAGCCTTTTGATCTTTGAAAAACCACTCTGATGTTATCACCAACTCTGGGCCTACCAGATGTCCAGAAAACCTTTCAGTCTCTATGTTCATGAGTCACAAGGAAATGTTCTAGGAGTGTTGACTCAATCTCTTGGACCTTATTTGAGAAGCTGTTACAGCTACAGCCTTCCTAGTGAGCAAAACTAACAAGATCACTTTGAGACAGAATCTTCCAGTTACTGTACCACACTCTGTTCTAACCAATATGAAACACAAAGGAAACTACTAGCTAACAAATCTACGAATGTTGAAGTATCAGAGTATGTTGCGTGAAAACCCCCAGATACAACTGAAGGTCAGTCAAGCTTTGAATCCTGCTATGTTGTTACCAGTTGGTCTTGATACCCTGATCATGACTGTTTAGAAATTATGGACACTGTATTCTCAAGCCGCCTGGATTTGACTGATGTCTCTCTGGAGAACCCTGAACAGACTTTCTTTGTGGCTGAAGGCAGTTTCATCATCAATGGACATTGTTGTGCTAGATATGCAGTGGTGACCCCTGATTTGGTAGTTGAGTCCTCAGCCCTGGCCCCAGAAACCTGACCACAGAAAGCTGAACTGATAGCCCTCACTAGAGCACTAACAATAGGAAAAGGGCTCTGTCTAAATGCGTACCCAGATTCCAAGTATGCCCTTACAACCTTGCATGCACATGGGACCCCATACAAATAATGAGGGTGGATAACCTTAGGAAGCAAGTCCATTAAGCATGGCCCCAAGATATTGACATTATCAGGTGCATACTACCTACAGCTTTCAAAACTCTAGGAAAAGTAGAATGTATGAATAGAACCTTGAAATCTCAGTTGTCCAAACTTTGCCAAGAGGTTTACCTGAGGTGACCCCAGGTTCTTCCTATAGCCCTTTCTAGGATATACTTAGCCCCTGCTAAGTCTTTAGGAGTTCCCCCTTTTTGAGATTCTGAGAATCTGTAGCCTATTTATAGGGAATAAAAGGAGATGTGAGACAGATAGGATCTGAAATTATTAGACATGAACTATTGGTTTTAAGTTCTGTTTTGCAGAGTCTTCATACCTGGGTACAAAATTGATCACCCATCAATTTGCCTGAACCCCTGCATCCTTTCAAGCCTGGAGTCTCGGTGTGGATCAAAGAGTGGAGAAGGATACCGTTAGGCCTGCATTGGAAGGGACCCTATGTTGTCATCCTGTCAACTCCAACTGCAGTGAAAGTCGCAGAATTCGAACTTTGGATCCATCATAGTCGAGTAAAGCCAGCAACTGCTTCTGAACCTGATCACTGGACTACTGTACAGCATCCTGAGACTCCATTGCGCCTCACCCTACGACCACAGCCACAGACCTAAGACTTATTGGTCCCTCAGAAACTGCACTATTTCAAGACTGTCTGTTTATCTGAAGGTAAGCCTCGCATCTGGAGAAAGCTGCAATCATCAGAAATAGACTGTGTTGTGTTAAGAAATTGAGTCTTCTAAGAGACTGTGTTCAAATGCTCTGGGAACAAAAACTGTTTTGATCTCCTAAAAAGTGAACTGCTCTAAGGAGGCAATAATAGCCTGAGAGACTGTACTATGATATTTTAAGAACCTGAGACATCCAAGAGGACAGTGATACTTTGGAATCTACAGCCCTACTCCTGCCACAAAGCTGGTAGGTCTACTTACGGCAGAAGCTTGAGGATCTACAATCAACTCTACATTTGTTGCCGACAGTTCCACCAACTTTCCAGAGACTATGCCCATTATGAATTCTTATTATTGCTTTATTCTGGCAGCAGCCTTGGGGTGCTTTGAAATGACTTTTGCCTTACCTCTCTGTGCAGCCTGTATAAGTACCACGCGAACTGGGCTGAAGGTTCCTCATGCCTCCCAGAACTTGTTTCTTGAACTTGCCGAAGCAGTAGCATCTAGTCTCCACATTTATGACTGTTTCTCTTTGTGGAGGAACCAAGATGGGAGATCAGTGGCCTTGGGAGGCTCAAGAACTGAATTATTCCATCCCCTACAATCAGACTGATTTAATAATACTACTAGTGAGTGGGTATTGGCCCACCCCATTGTTGACAGTTTGTGTTTTGTTCGCACCGGACCACAATTTGCTATGAAGATTGGACAGCTGGACTGTCTAAATCAGAAGTTTTACAACAGCACAACAAAGAAGATATCTTGGTGGTCTGGCATAAATGCTCCTGAATCTTCTACTCCATTAGTTCTTTTTCCCACTCTTGCCAAACTATGGACTCTGACTATCTGCTTGTTGCTCCCTTGTTTCTTGCCACTTTGCTTGCAAATGATAACTTCAGCTATTAATAACACTGTAGAGCGTAAGGCAGCTACAAAGCTACTAGCTATGTGAAACTAGTACCCTATACCACAGAGTGATACCTTTACCTAGTATTATGTGATTTGATCCTCACCCTTTCTCACTTGCGGGTGAGAATAATCAAAGGGGGGAATGTGGTAGGTGAAGGCCTATGATCCATGCTGCTTGAACTAAACAGACAGGCCTAAGCAGCTTGACCTGTAAATGAAGCCTGTAGTTAGGCCCAGAGGAATGAAAACCCCCCTGAATGATGACACCATAGAATTGAAACTTAACTAAGCTTAACTGAACATAGCTAAGCAGAAACGAAACTTAGGAGAAATAGAGAAAACTGCTTTAATTGGTAACTGATAAGACTGTGAGAAGCTTCTATAGAATTAATTAACTAGCTATAAGAAAGGTTACAGTGCCCTGCTTTCCCACATATTCCAGCTAGCTAATGACCTTGGAGAAGAGATGTATCAAGAGTCTAAGAACTGTCCATTGTAATGGGGACTGTAAGGGGGGCAACCAGGTGCTGAGCCCAGACCAAGGTCCTCATTGGATAGCTATGTAATGGTACCGGGACCAATAGATGGGATAGAAGGGGTTACTGGGACCAATGAAAAGTTTGCCTATGTCCAGAATGGAGAAGAAGGCTATAAAAGTTGTTGTTTTGCTAGAAACCATTGCTCAGCCATTTTGAATGTGATTCTGCTTAAGTCTTGTGCACAAATAAATGATTTGGACTTTCTGAACAGACTCCTGGTATTATTGGATTGTTTGCGCTCTGCCGCTACAATATCACTGCTTGACCAAAACAAGGCTAAAAAGGTTAGGGCTCTTTAACCTGGAAAAGAGACGGCTGAGGGGAGATATGATAGAAATCTATAAATTAATGAGCGAAGTGGAACGGGTAAACGTAGATCGATTGTTTACCTTATCAGAATATAGAAAGACTAGGGGACATGCAATGAAGCTACAGGGTAAACTATTTAAGACTAATAAAAGAAAATATTTTTTCACTCAACGTGTAATCAAACTCTGGAATTTGTTACCGGAGGATGTAGTAAAGGCTGTTAGTGTAGCTGGGTTTAAAAAAGGTTTGGACAAGTTCCTGGAGGAAAGGTCCATAAGCCATTATTAAGAAGGGACCCAGGATATCAATGCTTGAACCAATACAAGCATTGTGGAACCTGTGTCCCTTGGGGAAACTGCTAGGTACATAGGACCTAGATTGGCCACTGTTGGAAACAGAATACTGGGCTTGATGGACCTTGGTCTGACCCAGTATGGCATATCTTATGTTCTTATGTTCTTATAAGCAGTGTGGAACCTGTGTCTTTTGGGGAAACTGCTAGGTACTTATGACCTAGATTGGCCACTGTTGGAAACAGGATACTGGGCTTGATGGACCTTGGTCTGACCCAGTATGGCATACATAATATGTTCTTATGTTCTTCTTATCGCTCCTATTGCTCTTTCATTGTTTGTTCTGATGGTTCCTCCTCTACTGCCATCCCTCTCTCGGTTGGTATACCTCAAGGGTCTGTTCTGGGCCTTCTCCTTTTCTCTCTTTATACCAAGTCTCTTGGTGCCCTTATCTCTTTCTATGGCTTTCAGTATCATTTTTATGCTGATGACTCTCAAATCTATCTGTCTACACCTGACATCTCTCCTTCGCTTCAAACTCGTATCTCTACTTACTTTTTTGACATCGCGGCCTTGATGTCTCCCTGCTATCTAAAATTGAATATGGTTAAAACTGAACTTCTTATTTTTCCCCCTAAACCCTCTTTCCCCCTTCCTCCTTCTTCTATCACTTTTCCTTCCCGTTTCCTCAGCCCACAACCTTGGGGTCATCTGTGACTCCTCCCTTTCCTTCTACACACACATTCAATATATAGCTAGAAGTAGGACCGTACCTAGCCCTGTGCGAGCGGTGCGGCCGCACAGGGCGTAGAGGCCTAAGGGGTGCATTTTAGCTGTCTTCTGTTGCCTGCCGCTGCCACTTTTTCTTCTCTCAGCGGCAGCAGGCAATGGCAGGACAGCTAAAGTGCGCCCCTTATGCCTTCTCGCCGGCATGCTAAGCAGATCTTTCACCGACAGATCTGCTTAGCATGCCGGCAACTTGCACATCGGGTGCACCTCTTCTCTCCTGCTGCGGGGGGGGGGGGGGGGGGGTCACCCGATGTGCAAGTCGCACAGGGCGCAATCTTCACTCTGTACAGCCCTGACTAGAACCTGCTGTTTCATTCTCTAGAACATTAACAAAATTCACCCCTTCCTCTCTAAACACACTAAGTCTCTTATCCACTCTTTGGTCACCTCCCGTTTTGACTATTGCAATCTCCTCCTTGCTGGTCTCCCTCAGTGTCATCTCTCTCCTCTTCAATCTATCCAGAACTCTGCTGTATGACAAATCTTCTGCCAGCCCCGATATACTTATATAACCCCTCTTCTAAAATCACTTCACTGGCTCCCCTTCCATTTCCATATCCAATTCAAACTTCTCCTTCTAACATATCCATGTATTCACTCGAGTGTCTACACCCCTCCTCAAGAACTCCACTCCTTCTCTGGCTTTCTTCTCTGTATGCCCTTTTCTTCTTCTGCAAACTCCAGACTTCGATCTTTTCACCTTGTTGCTCTTTATGCATGGAACAAGCTTCCTCTATCTTTACGTCAAGTCTTTACTCTCCCCGTCTATAAACTGTAAATATCGGGCCCTATGTTCTTATGTAAGCATCATGGCATGAGACATGTAACCTTGTAAATACTTCAGCGATGAGATCTGTGGCCTTCCGCATTTTATTGTATTTATTTATTGTATTTGATATACTGCATCAATCAATATTATCTATGTGGCTTACAACAACATAATTTGCCACAATGCACATCACCTGCATTGTACAGTACATGTTTGGCTCTCCTTGTATTTTTTTTTTAGCCTATCTCTTTCCCAAATGATGACCTGGGTATTTCATCATTTATCCCCAAAACTGATAGACATTGAGAGATGTATTAACATTCGTTCATAGATTGCTGCTGATGCTCTACACTTTCAGGAAAAGAAATAGAGTGATTGATTCTCCCTGAATAACATGCAAGAACTGTGCAAGAGATTGGAGGTGGCTGAATGGTTTGGAGGCTGCCAGTGACTAAAAACCCAAGGTTACAGTCACTTTGAGGTGGAATACATAGCAAGACATGACTTCTCTGTGTCAGTTTCCAGATCCACCTATGTCTGCTGACAGGGATGGGCAATTGTTTCTTTATCAAACCTAATCCTGTAGATGAATTGTTGATGAGATAAATCCAGTAACTGTACTTTGGGCCTATTGGTCCTCTCCAGAGAATACTGTCTCCTCCTCTCTTCTTCTCCAATGCATATTCTTCAAGATCCATACATTCACACTACTCCTTCTAGAAGCTTGATGACCCACCAACCAATGGCAGGCACACAAGCTCACGAACATAGACACACAACTTGCAAGCAGCCACCGCAGCCTTAAAAGTAACATCTGACTTGAAGATGCTTTGCGAATGATAGAGGCCTGTATAGTCTTGACGTTTTTCCTCAGAAATCTTAATTTCTTTTATAGGTCCTCGGTATAATTGTTGTTACTTTATAGGGGTGGGGGGAATTTAGAAGCATTCCCATGTCTAAAAAGCAGCATCTATACATATGGATTTGCTGACACGTGTAAATGCCATTTTAGAAGTGGGCTTTTCAGACATGGGAATTCCTTCATGTTTAAAGCCCCTAGGCAGGGAGTTGGAGTGCTCTGAGTGGCCATAGAACAGAGATGTGTCTCACTGGTAAGTTTTGGACATAAGCATTTACATCTGCCCTAGGCACAAATAAGTGCCTGCTGGCTGGGGCTGCTGTACTTGTCTGGCATTGCACCCCACACATAAGTAACCAATCTAGAAATGCACCTGCCATATACACACACATACAAAAGCCTTGTATGCCCTCCACACACATGACACCCAATCTAGTCTTGTAACACACACCACACACAAGTACCTGAAACTGCATTGCAACCCCCTCCCCCAACCTGACATGATCAGGTATAAACCACCTTCCCGCCCTTATCAACCAATCTGGCGGTCCTCTCTACAGAAATACACCCATCCCCTCCAGAGCCCCCAGCAAGTCACCCACCCCCATTTTCCAACCCCAGGCTTACCAGGAAGGGTCATTGACAGTCAGTGGGAGCAGGATCGATGCCCACTTCCTCATGCTCAGCATCTGACAGACTCCAAAATGGTGCCAATGACCCTAGCAGTAAACTCACAGTACTGTGCAGAAATGACACAATATAAAAACTATACTATCTATCCAGTTTGCCCAGCCATACCAGCTACTAAGCTTGTACAATCCTTTTTTCTCCCTCAGAAATCTTCTGTGCTGGTCCCATGCTTTATACAATTTAGATACAGTTCTCCTTTCCACCATCTCTACTGGGAGGCTGTTGCACATATCCTCCACTCTTTCCATGAAAAACTATTTCCTTAAATTACTTCTGAGTCTATCTCCTTTCACCTTCATCCTTTGATTCCTAGTTCTAGAGCTTCTACTCAATTGAAAGAGGCTAGTTTACAGTACATGTATACCACGTACATATTTAAATGCTTCTGTCATATCCTCCCTCTCTTTCAACGTATACATTTTGAAATCTCTGTCTCTATATACTATATGATGAAGACCACAGACCATTTTAGTAGCCTCCCTTTGAGCCAACTCCATCCTGTTTATATCATTCTGAAGGTGTGGTCTCCAGAATTGTACATAGTACTCCACATAAGGCCTTACCAGAGACTTATACAGAGACACTAGTTGGCTTCTTTTACCTGCTGGTCTTTCTTCTCCCTTTGCACCCAAACATCTTTCTGGCTTTCACCATTGCCTTTTCTCCTGATTTGGCCACTTTAGAATAGAAAGAGAGAAACTGTATTTCATAACACCTACCACAATTTCTGCTTGTGATATGCATGAATTTTAGTGATTCTAGCTCAAAGTTTTGCCATGTTTGGAGACATCTTTGACCAGCATGTTGACCTCATCAAGAGAAAAGGTTGATTTTTCCCGCTGTGCACATTGCTTTGCAGCTATTATGTGTGTAATGAAACTTAAGTGTGGCACAGATTTTAAATAGCTGTCTTCAGGCATAATTTGATGTTTAATGGTTAGCAACATGTGCATATAATACATGCTGATTCTTTTATGCTTCTTAACTTATAAAATTGTTGTAAAACGGTGTGTCACATATATACACATTACTTAGTCTTCCATAAGTATATTGCAGCATTTAGAAATCTGTAAGAAACAGAGAATGTAGAAGAAAAGTTATTTTCATTTATAATTATTTGGGTAGATTTTTGTAAATGGCAGCTGTGGCGTTTCAAAACATACCCTATTGATAAGATGTTTCTTGGCTTAAAAGTGTATATTTTCCCAGATATTTCTAGGTTTATGCAAAAAAAAGGTGCCAGGAATTCCTGGCTCTGAGACCCAGAATTGTGGCCTCATTTTTGCATTATGATTTCCTTGTTTATGTGTGGTTTCTTGTGAAGGGAAAAATCGTATGTTTTTTGAGCCAAGGCAACTGTTGGACTTTTTATCTGCAAGGGAGGATGTAAGGATCCAGGGTGGCACCCCAGAGGCAGCACTGTAAGGCCCAGAGAAACTTTTTTGGGGGATGCTTTTGATCTTGATTTTGTGTAATTTTGCTTTGTAATTATATTTCATTTCTTTAATGCTGTAAAAGTTTTCTTCTTGTTCTTCGCAATCCGATTGGATTTTTCTGTTGTATGTTGTATATTTCTGAATTTCCGATTTACTCTTTGTTTGTTGTGTATGTATTAAGTGCAGAAATAATAAAAAAAGAAAATGCCCATATTCCGGTCTACTACATGGATGAGTGGCAATGCAGAATATACTGTATGTATAATGAGGAGACCAGCAGCAGCTGGACCTGCAGCAGTAACATTCAGCTGCTTTAGGCAGGCCTAAAATAAGCCACATCACTATATACAAAGCAGCTGACTATCACCCACAGGAGGCCGATTCTGTATTGCTGTCCAGCCCCTGTACGGCTGATCAGAATCAGAGCGTACAGAGGTAGACCCGATTCTGATCCTGCGGGGGCTGGACATGCCCGTGGGATCAGAATTGGGTCTATGCCTAGACGTGCAGACCGGGCCCCGATTCTGATCGGCTGCATGCCCAGACACATACCCGGCTAACTCAGCCAGGCTCCTGAATGGAACCGTGATTGCTGGGTGCCGCCAAAAAACTTCTTTCTCCACGGCTTGACCCATGATCCGGCCTCCCATGTCCAGGGTCAGGCCACGGGGATGCTCCTGCACCTCTCACCTATCTGTCACCACCGGCCGTCGCTGTCATTCCGCGTCCAGAGGGACTTATTTCACCCCTGAGGTAGAATAAGTCCCCAATAGAAAAGGCTGAGTTCTGAAGTATATGGCTGACCTCAGGATTGGCCCTGTATGTCCTAGGTCACAGCCTGTCCATGCCCTGTCCTTGCTTCCCCTCCTCCCGCCTCCGTCACAGTCTCCTCATACAACACAGCTGTACTTATGGGGAGCCTTTGCCCCAGGGCAGCAGGGGGACAAATAGCAGGGATGTATGTCCTTTTCCCACTATTCATGGCACTAAATGACCCCCTAAGAGTATAGTTCGGCATTACTGGCCTTTGCTCTAATGTAAACTTACCTACATATTATATGAATAGTGTCAAAGTGGTTAGAGTGACTTTCACTGTTGCTGTTTAAGTTGTTCAAAACACTCACAAAAGAACAGAAAACCACTGCAAAATAGTACAAAGAAAACATGGAGCAAAGGTGAATTAGTGGCAAATAAGCCAATAAATAACATAGCTATGTAGGGCTCTGTTTGCTTTTATTGATTTTGATGTATAGTATCTTTTTAATTAATAAAGCTATTTTCACTTTTTAATTATTTTATTCTATTTATTGACTAATTTGTCACTAGTTCACCTCTTCCCTGTGTTTTCATTTTGGAAATTCATGTCACGCCTTTTAAAATTGACAGTTTAAGGAGTTATACATTTAGCCGCTACCAGTAAACATAAAACTCTTTTTATAACATTGTTCCCATCATTGTTAAGCTTTCATTAACATCCAGATAATATAACAGAAGGATCATATTATGATACATGTGCTATGTCATGGTAGGGATACTAATAAGCCCTCTCACTATATCTGGCATATTCTGCCCTTGCTTTAATGAAGGATATTTTTATGAGCATATTGCTTCTGTTTTTCTCTGACAAGACCGTTTGCCTTTTCAGTACCATATCATTGCTAGTCTCTACTGGTATCCCCTTCCCTTTCAGTGAGGTTCTTATAGTTTAAAGGACATGCAATGCTTAGCTTGTTCACTGTTTGACATTCAAGAATAGTCCATTTGCATACATCAGTGGCGTTCGGATTTACTGTACTTAAACATACAGGTGTCACGATAGATTATACTCTCCCTTACAGTCACAGAATTATGTTGTAAAGGTAAACCACCTTATGCAGTGCATGTGTTTGCTGTGAGTGTTAAATCACTTTGCAGTGTTTCCCGTCTTCCCATGACAGGCAGACTGCTAATATTTGAGGCTTTTTTTAGAATGCTACTATAAACTCAGAAACTCTACCGTACAACAGAAAATTATCTAATATAATGTTCCCTGCTACATCTGAAATCCCTCTTATTCTACTGACTGTATATGAAATTATGCAAACGATAGCCCCTCTCTAGGGGAGCTCATAATGGCTGCTATGACAATGGTCATCTGCCTCCTCTTCCCATAATAACTCTCTATGGGGCCTATTTACTGTGCTAAGGTTTTACATCGTACACAAGTTATTTCTTTATTTATTTACTCGGTGCATTTTTCCTACAGAAAAAAAGTGTCGGTACTCATATGCAGGGCTCTTTCATTAGTACATGGGGACCATGGGGTCAGTTTTAGCAGGCAATTAAAAAAGGTGCCAATCCCCCGTACTACCAGATACCCCCTCAAAAAAAGCCTTGTATTTGCATCTCTTACCTTCATTATCTAAGGAATCAAAGTGATGTACAAATTCCACATAAAATACAATAAAAAACCCAATGACATGATCATTAACAGCCAAAGCTGAGGCACATTAAGTGCAAAGCTGTATTAACTGTTGAGGGCATTCTCAGGACTTTTGGAAAGACAGCCGTGCAGTTAATGCAGAGCAATTATAGTTACCACACTTTAGCATTTAACATGTGATAACAATATCTGCTGTAACTGTAAGGCACAGCCTCTACCTATATCATGCCTTCAGTGGGAATATATGTTTACGGTGTTTAATGGCATTGCATTAACTACTAATGTGATACTATGCTATTAGTGTGTTTCAAAAGTCATGTTAAATACCTAAAGTGTCTCAGTAAATAGACCCTATTATTGTAATATGTCTTGCTTATCATGATGTACATACCGTCTTATACTAGGTACTTGCAGATTTTTACATAGGACAATTTCTATAAATGATCACTCCACACGACGAGTTGGCATTTTAGAAGGAATGTCTAGGAAGAATCTGAAACGTCCAGAGCAGAACATTCGACATCTGAACGTGTGGGAGAGGTGAAGAGAGGCACATATAATGCTTTCTGAAATCACTCTGTCTACATCCCAAAAAATGAACATCCCAGTAACCATTTCTGGTGATGGGCCCCATGCAGATAGCAAGACTGGGTACGTGCACAGGTGTATGCCATTTCACAAATGTGGACGTCCCCAAATTGCATGCCCGTAGAACTGAGTACCTGGACGTCCCGGCCAGAGTATTTCAGAATGGGGTACAACTATGCTATGAGACTAGCACGTCCTGACCTGCCTTTTCAGATACTCAGACATGCGGCAGTAGGCCTGTATGTTTGGGGTATGTATTTACATGTAGGTTTCTTCGGTCAGGAAATATTAAGCACATTTTGCTCTTCCCCCTGAAAGCATTGCAGCCATTAAAAAAACAAAAGAAAACACTTTTTTTGCACCTTATTCGTAGTGAGCAGGAATAGACATGGATGTCTCAACAACCAGGGCCAGACGTGTGTGTGCCATTCTGAAATTGCACCATGGTGTTCATCACCCGTCCTCTGCCCAGGGCACTCCTCCACTATCCCCCATGCTACATGGACGTTCTCACGCTGGGGACATCTATATACCCAGCTTTCTAAAATGGCTCTGGGGACATCGCCATGACTTGCACACCTATGTGCCCATTTTCAGACATCCAACTCATGAATAGGGCTTCTAAAATTACCCCCTTAATGTTTGAAATATTTTTATTAGCTATTTTCCAAGTTCAACAGTACAACAAATAACAACCAACATAAACCAGTTGCATTGAAAAGAGAAAAATTTACAGTCAAAGAAGAGCTCCAAACATTAAATCAAACTTACAATATAAGTTCCATCTTCTTCAGATCTCTCTCTTCCACCCCCTCCCCCGTGATCTCAGCACTTTACATGAACAATAAACCACAAGGAACAGGAAAACAAAAACTAGGTCAGGCTCAAACATGCTTTTCCCCAAGATGATGCATAAAATACGTCTATCTAGAAGGTGCTTTTAGGGATTAACATATCAATAGAAAAGTGTCCAGATCTTCCAAAAAGTGACATTTTATCTTTGATTTTCCTGGTCAACTGTTCCATTACAAAAATCTCCCACACATTTTCAACCATTCAGAATGTGAAGGAGAGAGATCTCGCTTCCAGAACTGAGTGACCACACATCTCGCCACTAACAATAACCAGCAGAATAAACAAATGTGTGTAGGTGAAGTACATGCGTAGGTGTGCATTTTATAGCCTATGCACATACTTCACAACTTCACGCAAACTCTGCCCCAGAACATGCACATGCGTTTTCACCATGCTTATCCCTTGAGTTAACTTTATAAAAGACTTTTTAGACATGTAAAACAGTTTTTATGGGTATGAAAAGTTTAGAAAATTGCTCCCCAAAATTCTGTATGTGAATTGGAAAGCTGCCGCTGTCACGGCTTGGATGAGTAGCTTTAGTGAGTGTGGTGATCCTACCCAAGCTACTATTCCCCGTGCAAATGCCGCTAGCTTGGGTGAGTCAATATATAAGGAAATTACCAGCAAATTTTATATAGAAATGTAAAAGCTTGCTAATTGGCTATTTAGAATTAATCTTAGGAAATAATGGAAGGAGAATGAGTCTAACAGATTTTAGGTTATATAGGGGCATGTTTGCTAAATCGCGCTAACGGCTAGCATGGGGTTTAGCATGTGGAAAGTATGTTGTGCTAAAATTAGCGAAAGGTCCCATGCTAAAAATTCCATACTAACAGCTTAGCATGCAAATTGGAAGGGACAGGGTGGACTGAGAGTCAAACATGGGCACTGATGGTACATCAGAGTTAGAGTGAGTATAACGGGCCCGTGCCTACTGTAATTATTGCCCTTAGGGTGGGTTTCATGGTGCAGCATATTAGCAATGTGCCAACCACAGGGGGATGGATGCACATGCCCCCTAAAGTTGGTTTGGGCCTCTGCACTCGTTTTGTGACCTAACCACCCAGGAATGGCATGCTTTTTAGTAAACATGCCCCATAATGTAGCAGTCATAATGAGATGAGCATATGAGATATACATAAAGGGCCCGATCTTCAATTAGGTAGGCTATGTGCCACGGCGGCGCATAGACTGCCTGCCGACCCCCCCTTAACCCAGATTTTCACTTTCGCGGCAGTGGAAGTGAAAATCTGGGTTTGTCTGGATGTGCCGGTAGTCGCCGAGGCTAAATGGGTAGCAGTGATTTTCGATGCTACCTGCTTAGCCCCTGTGCCTTAAAGATAGGTGAGTTAAAACCTCACCTAATTTTAAGGTGCAAAGGGCTAAGTGGGTAGATGGAAAATCGCTGCTACCAATTTAGCCCTTTATTGCACCTCGCTCCACCCCATAATGTCCCTAACACGCCCCGAAACTAACCGCTTAGCATCTGGGTTCGTTAGGGACTTACCTGGGATGTTCAAAAGGCACTACCCATGTAAGTGTCTTTTGAAAATCCCAGATAAGGCATTTACATGTGTAACTAGGGAAGTTATCCGTGTAAATGCCTTCGAAAATCGGGCCCATAAATTACAAGTTCTGACAGCAGGTCTTTTAAAGGAATGGTGAAGCCCCTATTCATTTTTCAATATTCTAGACATAAAGAAAACCAAACCTCTGCAAATGGAGTGTAGTTTCATATTTTTATACTCTTTTAGGGTGGCTTGGCAATAGTGGAGATGTGCATAGAAAAAAGCACTGGGGGTGCTCCAACTGGGAACCCAAACTTTACCCCAGACTTAGAAAGATCCAACTTTTATCTGTGGAAGGAAGTGGCATGTAAGAAGATAGCCCAACTCCTGAATATTAATAAAGGGGAATTCCCTCCCTCCTTTTAAGCACATTAAGACAAAATTGAAACTCTTGAATTTATTTTAATATCTATATTTATTTATTTTATTTCACGTCAGACATTCATAGCTTGCAATTTACTGAGCTGGACATTTATAAAGATTCTCCAATACTTATATAAGATAGCTAAGGAATATGCACTGTGCAGGGGAGGCTAAAGAAGGTGACTACTTGAGGTCCCTGGCAACAATTTGGTCCAAAACTTAGAAAAAATACTGGGCATGGGGACCTAGCGGAAAATAAATGCAAAATTATGCTTTGGGCCTATATTACAAAAGAAAAGAGAGTGAAATTAAAATTTGGGAAGGAAAATAAAGGGGGTTATTTTAGAGGTTCTATTCAAACTTTGGACACTCAAACACAGGCGTTCAGACATCCAAAGCAAGGAGACATCCCTGGAACCATCACAGAAAACAGTTTTAAAGATATCCCTGACGTGAGGATGTTCAAGCCGGAACAGGGATGTGGTGTAGGTGTGTCCAGAGCATTCCCAAGAACTTGGACGACCTCCCTCGATTTTGGAAATACCCTGCGCGTCCTGAACTGCATCAAATTTTATACCCAGGAATCACCATAAACGCCAACTGGACTACATTCAATGACACCTCAAAGGAAGAAATATCCTCCACCATCTCCTGCCTGAACACCACTACCTCCCCACTGGACCCCTGCCCTACTGAATGGATAAAGAAAACCAAGGAAGACCTAAGTACCCCACTAACCCACATCGTAAATGAATCCTTTAAACAAGGATACATGCCAGATGCCCTCAAAACATCAATCATCCGACCAACCATAAAGAAGAACAACCTGGACCCCAAGGACCCCACATCCTACAGACCAGTAGCAAGCCTCCCCCTCGCCACCAAGATAATAGAAAAGATAGTCCAACACCAGCTCCAAGATCATCTAGACACCAACGACATACTTGACCCACAGCAACACGGTTTCCGACCACTACATGGAGTTGAGACCCTCATGACCATCCTAATGAACACACTCATCATCGGAACACAAGAAAAAAATTCAGGGTACATCCTGATCTTCCTAGACATATCAGCGGCCTTCGACACAATCTCACACGAAATCCTCATACACAGACTACAAACAATCGGAATCAAGGACACTGTACTCCAATGGTTCAGATCCTACTTAACTAACAGACAGCAACGGATTCGCACCCTCTCCACAACCTCGCCCCCCTACAAACAACTTCAAGGAGTACCACAAGGATCCACCCTATCAGCCATGTTGTTTAACATATACCTACGTCCACTATGCTCGATCATACGCACCCATAACATCAACTTCCACATCTACGCGGACGACATAATGCTCTACGCACCAATTACAACCAACAACCCAAAAAACGAACAGCTATCAGCCTGCTTCAACGACGTAACCAACTGGCTACAGGAGAACAATCTATCCATCAACATAAAGAAAACCGAAGCCCTAATAGTAACAAAAGAACCTGACTTCAAACCACCTACCCACCTCAACATGGGAACCACACAAATACAAATCCAGCCGCAAATAAGATATCTAGGCGTCATCATTGATCAAGCTCTCACCTTCAAACAACAAATCAACAAAACCGCTGGGATAATATTCCACAAAGCTAAAACTATCCAACGACTCAGGCCCCTCCTAGAACCACACGACTTTAGGACAGTGATGCAAGCTGTGACACTCCCTCATCTAGATTTCTGCAACATAATCTATCATGGACTTCCTGCCTCCCACACCAACCCACTCCGTACTGCCTTAAACACCACAGCAAGGATTATTCAAAATACAAAAAAACGGGAGCACATCACCCCAATCCTAAGAGACCTTCACCTCCTTCCACTGCAAGCAAGAATCAAGTACAAAGCCATCTTACTCATCCACAAATCTATCCACCAAACACGGAACACCTCACTACACTCATTACTACCTCGACCATCCCACAACAGACCAACCAGACATTCCTCCAATAACTCTATCGTTGTCCCCCACAAAAGAACCAAATCTACACAACGGACCTGCAACAGAGCATTCGAACTTTATGCTCCATCTCTCTGGAACTCTCTACCAAACCACATCAAGAACAACAACGACATCACATCATTTAAGAAACAGCTAAAGACAATCCTATTCCGTGAACATCTTTCAACGGAAACGCCACCATGACCTCACACTTAGATTTTAGAAGTAAATCATGTCCATGTCCTCCCATAATCATTAATTGTTGACCCTGGTGATGGCCCCATCCTAAAAGAAATTACCCCTCCCTATGTTACATGTTACACCGCTTTGACCCGGTGAAAAGCGGGATATAAATGCAGTTAAATAAATAAATAAATAAATAAAATAAATTTTCCCCAGGCATAAGGCATTGGAAAAGTGCTCATGTTGCCATCCAAACATCTGGAAGATATGGAAAAGGAGGTAAACTCATATCCCCTACTGCATATGTCCCTTATTGACATTAAACACTAATGGGAAAAGAGTGCTCTTGTTTTTGTTTTGCTATGCTGATAGATGTCCACACCTATAAATATATTTCTTCTTGGAATGTTTAAATCTGGCAATATTACGAGCCAAGAAATTCACATTTATAGACGAGCTTATACATAGCCACAAAAAGGCCCTGTAGCTCACTGCTTCTAGGAAATGAAAAACCCTTATGGTATGGACATAGAATTATTCAAAGAAATTAAATCACATGTGGATTCCGAGACTTTGCAAGAGGACCTTGCAAGACGGAGTGACTGGGTAAATAGTAGATGAAATTTAATGTGGACAAGTGAAAGTAAGATGAATAACCGAAATCTAGCAACATAATGCTAGGTGCCACATGAGAAATTAGCACCTAGAAAAAGGCTCTAGGCTTCATCATGGACGATGTGTGGAAATCTTCTGCTCAGTGTGTGGCAGCAGCCAGAAAAGAATATAGAACGTTAGGAATGACTAGGAAAGGAATAGATAATAAAACAAAGAATATCTTGATGCCTCTGTAGGTTTGGGCAAGTTCCAGGGGAGAAAATGGATAGACTGGAGAAACTCACTGCTTATCCTTGGGGGTAAGTAGCTTGGAATCTAGCTATTTTTTTTGGGATTCTGCCAGATACTTGTGACCTGTATTGGCCACTGTTAGAAACAGGACACTGGGCTTGATGGACATTTGGTCTGACCCAATATGGCAATTCTTATATACTTATATAGTAAAAACTAAAAACAAATTTTCCATATCACAGTTACTATATGTTGGTGAAATAGGAAATTCTGAAGTATTTGGTGAGGAAGAACCTCCCGTTGAATGCTCGCTATACTTGATGCAAGGACTGGCTATGTTTGAATTGTGAACCTATAAGGCACATAAAAAAACAAACCCTAAAGAATAGTATAATGTTGGTGGCACATTAACCATCTGTTACGTAAATCCTTATAAGACCTAGGAACAAATGGAGGAGTGTATGATGGGAAAGATGGTGTGGATGGGATAAGGAAAATAATGGGATATACTGTACTGTGAACAGTTGAGATGATTTGTAGTTTTATAAGATGTTTGTAAGTATTATCTGTGTTTCAGTATTAATGTTCTCAAGCTGCAACTTCATCTTCTCTATAATAAAAATAAGAAAAAAAATGTCATATGTATTGCTTAGCTAAATGGAATGCATGGAGTAGAGTGTGAAATGGCTTTTTAGAAAGGGGCCTCCAAGTGCAATCTGGGGCGTCCAGAGGAGAACATGCAGAAAAATGTTGTGGACATCTATATTTCAGCCTGATTTTAGAAACATAGACATCCAACGTGGACGTCCAAGCTGGTGTCAATATAGATGCCCCCACTATGAAACCATGGGGCGGGGACAACCATCTCAAGCAAAATTGCTTACAGAGATGTCCAGAGGCTGTCAAAACGAAAACATGAGTCCTCATTCATCATCAGTGTTCATTGTTAAATTGTAAAATAAAGGGGATATGAGTGTACCTCCTTCTCCATACCTTCCAGATTATTTGCCTAATAAAACAAGCACTTTTCAGATGTCCTTTTATGCCTGGAGCAAGTATAACCTTCGATGTGGCTCAAGATGTCCAGGACATTTCTGTAATCGGGTGAGGATGTGCAAGTTCTTGGGAACGGCCCATCCATGTATACATCACGCTCCCGTTCCAACTTGGACATCCTCATGCTGGAGTATCCACAGACCTGGATTCTAAAGTGGCTCCTGGGACATCTCTATGTCCATTTTCAGACATCCAAAGCATGAATAGGGCTTCTAAATATTCCCAATAATGTTATGTGTTTTGACTTCTTTAACAAAATAAGTGCTCAAGTTGTCAAAATACAAGAGTATATATAATAACCATACTACATTTTTATTTATTTATTTTATTTATTTAACAATCTCTTATATACCGCAGCTTCCTAAGATCAGCTGCGGTTCACAAATAACAACAGGCAACAAATCATGGATTTGTTTTACATATAACGTCATATAACTATAACCAATGTACAGTAAACAGAAATGTTGAACAGATAGCACTGAACAGTGCAACACTATATACATTATGTACATTAACATTATATTATTAAATACATATACAAGTTATGTGGGATATAATCATTATGAGTAGTACAGATGCAGATAGGGCAGGTTTTCTTTTCTGTTATAGTGAGATGTAGATAAAACTGTTTAGCCTTTGTCTAATTCTTTTGATGGCTGTTCTATAGTGTTGTAGTGCATTGTAAAGAGGTGTGTTTTCAGTTTTTTTCGGAATTCATTAATCTCTGTTAATATTCTTAGTTCAACAGGGAGGGAATTCCAGGCTGTTGGGGCTGCATGTGAGAACGCTCTGTTGTTTGTTGATTTATTTGTTTTTATGAAATCTATGGGGGTTTTAAGTTTGTTTAGTTGATTTTTTCTTTGAGTAGGTTTTGGATGTTCTTTGGTAATTAAGTTACTTAAAGTAGATGGTGTCAAATCAAATAGTGATTTAAATACTGTTATTAGTGTTTTATATGTTATTCGGTTTTGAATTGGAAGCCAGTGAAGGGATGCTAGAATTGGTGTTATATGTTGATGAGAGTGTGTTTTTGTTATTATCCTAGCTGCTGAGTTTTGTGCGAGTTGCAGTCTTTTGATGTTTTGTTTTGATGTACCTAATAATATAAGGTTCGCAAAATCAAAGTGGGGGGTTATAGTGGCTTGGATTATACTGATAAAATCATGTATGTAAACAAGAGGTCTAAGTTGTTTAAGTATTTTGAGTTTGTAGTAAATTTTCTTTGTGGTATTTCTGATATGGGTATCTAGAGTGAGATGTTTGTCTAAAATGACTCCTAAGTATCTCACTTCATTCTTTATTTTAATTTCTTGGTTTTGAAGTGTTATATGTGTTGGTGGGGTATAATCTTGGTTTTTGGTGACTATTAGCACTTCAGTTTTTGAATGGTTTATTAGGAGATTGTGGGCATTTAGCCATAATGTTATTTCATTAAAACAATCCGAAAGGAGTTGCAACGGTATGTTAGGGATAGTGAATGGGATGTACATCATAATATCATCTGCATATAGATGATAGAGTACACCATATTTCTTAAAGATATTGCAAACTGGTTTTATGTATATATTAAATAGTAGAGCTGAAAGCGCTGAGCCTTGTGGTAATCCTGTTTCAAATTTATATGATTCAGAAGTTTGATTGCTTATTCTAACATTTTGCGTTCTATTGCTCAGATAAGAGGTGAACCATTTGTGAACTGTAGAGTATATTCCTATGTGTCTTAAGTAGTTAAGCATTATTGAATGGTTAACACTATCGGAAGCGGCTGATATGTCAATAAATAAGAGGATAAAAGCTTTTTTGTGGTTGTCTATTCCTCTTAGTAGTGTATCGGTAAAAACAGTCAGGAGTGTTTCAACTCCATGCTTGGGGCGAAATCCATATTGTTGGTCATCTAGCGGGTAGGATGAGTCAAGAAATTCTTGTGTTTGTATTTGTACAGTTTTTTCGATGACTTTTGCTAAGAATGGTATACTTGAGATAGGTCGGTAAGATTTTGGGGAGGTTTTGTCAAGTGTATTATTCTTCAGGATTGGTCTGATTTGTACTTGTTTAAGGGTGGGTGGGAGGTAACCTTGGAGTAGTGATAAATTGACCATAGGAAGTATGAATGAAAGAAGTGTTGGTAGTGTGTTTTTTATCCAGGTTACTGGACAAGGGTCTAGATAGGATGTTGTGGTGTTAAGATTGATAATGATATTCTTTAATGATATTTTGGATAAAGGGTAAAATTCTGGCCATTCATTTAGCATATGGAGAGGTTTGTAGATAGGATCTAAGGTCATTGGTGAGTGTTTTGATTTATTTTGATAATAATTGGCTAGAGTTTGTGCAGAGATGTCAGTGATTTCCTTGTTAGAATCTTGAGGGTTGGTTGTTAGGTTGGTAATTATGGAAAATAGTTCTCTTGGTCTGTTATATGATTTTGATAGGATTGTAGCATAGTAATTTTTCTTTGAGTTATCTATGGCATCTTTATAGTTTTTGAGGTGGTTGTAGTATATTTCTACATGCAATCATGTAGTATATTACTATATATATTACAATATATATTACAATATATATTACAATCATGTAGTATATTACTATATATATTACAATCATGTAGTATATTACTACATGCAATCATCATATCTTTCCAATATTCAAGTACTCCTAAGGCACTGAATATTACACTTAAATATTAGGTATATCGCATATGTGCAACATAAAAGAAAGGCAGCTAGGCTTACACTGAAAGGGGGTAATTTTATAAAGTCACTTGCAGCAATATATGGCCTGTTATAGAAGTCTGACCTGCATAAAAGTATACACATTGACATGAAAGCTCGTTTGGGTGTTGATTTGTGCATCTAAAAATTAAAAGTGTACAAAATCATATATGAATTAATGAGTATATAATCAATTTGTGCATGCACAATATCTATAGCACACGTAGAAGGCATGCACTTAAGACAAATATGCACAAAAACACCAAAAAACACACAAAAATCATTATACATTTTTTTAAATGAAGGCTAACCTAAGTAAAAAAAAAAAAAAAGACCCATGGGTCTTTCCGACTCTGCAATTGCATGCAGGTCTGATCCCTTCCTCTTCTGACATATGCTCATATCACAGGAGGGAGGGGCCAGACGAGCCATTCAAACGTGGGCCTTTGCAACTACACGCTTGAATGACTGGTCTGGTCCCTCCCTCCTCTGACATGGGCATACATCAGAGGAGGGAGGGATCAGACCTGCATGGCGTCAGAAAGACCCGCGTTTTTTTGTTTTTGTTCCAATTGGATGTCTACTCTGCTGCTGCCATCACCACTACCACCGCTGCTGCCAAGGCAATAGGAAAAGCGGTGGTGGGGGGGAGCCGAGGCTGGCAGCCCTAAATGCACCCCTATTTCTTTGCACTCTGTGCGGCAGCACCGCTCGCACAGGGCTAGGTATGGCACTGTCTGCAGCTAAGAATGCTGCTAGTTTCTTGTCTATTAGTGTGTTGGACACATGATTTAAGATCAATCGAAACCAGAAAATTGTACTAGACACATAATTTAAGAATGGTGGAGAGCAACATTTGAAGACCTTTAGGAACACTATATAATTGCACAGAAATAAAGTGATATAAATGCATTTCTCAAGAAATGTAGGCAATGGCCCAGGGAATATATTATGGTGAACTAAGTACTGTATAACAGTTATTTTAATGACATGGGAGCATCACTATATTTATGGTTTAAGGGAAAAACTATAAGATAACCTCTCTAGCTGCAAAGGTTCTTAGTACTTTATACCTACATAACCTTGTCACTAATATTCAATGGAAAACTACACGGGCACTGTCCATTGGAGCGTTAGACTTTGTACTTGACTTTTTACTGCAAACATTTAGATGACAGATTTCAGAGAAGTTTCAGCAGGTTAAAAGCATTTCACCTGCGTAATTCATCTGTCTAAAATTGTTTTTCCTATATGCAAGTAAATATATTAAGCAGAGGCATTCGTGGGGATGGGGTTAGGGCAAAGGTTGCAAAAACACACAATTTCAAAAGTATGCATGTTATGTTGTTGGAAAATGTACTAACAGAAAAATGAAGAACAAATGCAGGCAGGCTTTTTTTCGTAGGCATTTTTCAAAGTAAAAGTACGTGCATAGTGTAAAGGACTACAAAAGGGGACTGCTATTTCTGGAGAGAGATCTGCAATTGTAAGTAAATACTTCTGGGAATGTTTCTAATTCTTGTAGAAAAAGGAATTCTTTAGATTAAAGCTGATTAATCTGTGAACCCAGTGTATTTGTTAAATCAGTCAGGGCCTAGCAGCAGCAAAGAGCTTTCAGTTTAAATTTAAAACACAGCAGAGAGCTTTCTAATCAAATTTAGAACCTAAGAGTCCCTCTATCCAAGCAAGGGCTGTGGGGACTCCCCCTGGAAATTTGTCACAGATTACCTTAGAAACACAGGACAGAGTACTGTGTATCAGTCAGCTTTTAATAAGTCTTTTTCCCTCCATCCCTCCTCCCAAACACCCACCCACGGGATAAATGTAGCTTTATAGGTGCATAAACGTCTCAAAGGAAAGGAGATGCCAAATTCACTCTCTTGTGAATATGGCACCTCCTTTCCTTTGAGACATTTATGCACCTATAAAGCTACAATTATCCTCAGGTGTAGCGGTTTGTCCTTAACAGGCATACATTAAGGTGCAGCTGTATGTCCTTATCAGGTGCAGCTGTATGTCCTTATCAGGCATACATTAAGGACCTGAGATTAATTAAGCTTCAAGTGAACAAAGTACATTAGAAAGATAGAAACATGATGACAGAAAAAGACCATATGGCCTATCTAGTCTGTCCTTCCATATCAACAACTACAACAGTCCCCTTTTTACATTTAGAGATCCTCTGTGTTTGTCCCATGCTTTTTTGAATTCAGTTACTGTCCTCATCTCTACCACCTCCACTGGGAGACTATTCCATGGATCCACTACTCTTTCCGTAAAGAAATATTTCCGCATATCACTCCTGAATCTATCTCCCTTCACCCTCATCCCATGTCCCCTCGTAGCAGAACTTGCTTTCAATTGAAAGAGGCTCTCTTCCTGAACATTTATGCCATGGAGGTATTTAAACATCTCAATCATATCACCTCTATCCCGCCTTTCCTCTAAGGTGTACATATTAAGATCCTTCAGTCTGTCCTCATATGCTTTATAATGAAGATCACTAATCATTTTAGTAGCCACCCTCTGCACCGACTCCATCCTGTTCACATCCTTTTGAAGGTGCAGTCTCCAGAATTGCACACTATACTCCAAATGAGGTCGCACCAAAGACTTATACAGAGGGATTATCACCTCCTTTTTTCTGCTAGCCATTCCTCTCTGTATGCACCCAAGCATCCTTTTAGCTTTTGCCGTCGCCTTTTCTACCTGTTTAGCTACTTTAAGATCATCAGACACAACCACGCCTAGGTCCCGCTCTTCTTTAGTGGACAAAAGTACTTCACCCCCTATACTATATTGCTCCCTTGGATTGCTGCAGCCCAAATGCATAACCTTACATTTTTTAACATTAAATCCCAGCTGCCAAATTCTAGACCATTCTTCAAGCTTAGCTAGATCCCTCCTCATATTATCTACACCTTCCTGGGTGTTTACTCTATTGCAGATTTTGGTATCATCCGCAATGAGGCAAATCTTACCCGACAGCCCTTCCGCTATATCACTAACAAAGATGTTAAAAAGAATTGGACCAAGGACAGATCCCTGGGGCACACCACTGGCAGCATCCTTCTCCTCAGAGTGAGCTCCATTTACTTAAGTATTAGGTGTGGCTTTATTAGTAAACATATCCCTACTGACCTTTAGTAGGTAAAGAACTTAAATACCTAAACACAAATTTAAAACTAAGATGCAGACAGCAGTCCAGCAGCAAGATGGGGGTTTTCAAGTTTTTTGCATTGAGTGTCACATATATGATTTTCTCCCAGTTGGTGAGGGGTCTTATCTGTGCACTAGGTGCAAGATCTCTTTGCTCTCGGGGAATGAGTCTGATCTCTGGAGGCTACAGTAACAGACTTTGAGCACATAAGGAAGATAGAGAGGTACATAGACGAGACCTATACGGATATAGTACTGAAGTCCTACCACCTGTCTGGCAGCATCCCTGTTGCCATGGAGGAGAGAGGTCATGTGACAAGAGAGTATCATCCTGGTGTGGCGGGAAGTGATCCTGTAGCTAGGACCTGTCCTCTAGGTAATGTAAAATCCTCTCACACCTAGAAAGTTTCTCCAGGACCATGTGTCCATGAGGGAAGGGTTAGGACAGCCATTATAGTTGGTGATTCGATCATTAGGCATGTAGATAGCTGAGTGGCTTGTGGATGTGAGGACCACCTGGTAACATGTCAGCCTGGTGCCAAGGTAGCGGACCTTACATGCTACCTAGACAAAGTCTTAGATAGTGCTGGGGAGGAGTCTGCTATCTTAGTAAAAGTCAGTACCAATGACATAGTAAAATGTGGTAGGGAGGTTCTGGAGGCTACATTTAGGCTTTTAGGTAGGAAGTTGAAATCCAGAACTTTTAGGGTAGCATTCTCTCGTGCAGGACCCAAAAGGCAGGCAGAGCTCTGGAGTCTCAATGTGTGGATGAGACGATGGTGCAAGGATGAGGGTTTTGGATTTGTTAGGAACTAGGGAACATTATGGGGAAAGGAGGGGCTCTTCCAAAGGAATGGGCTTCACCTTAACTGGGATGGAACCAGGCTGCAGGCATTAACCTATAAAAAGGAGATAGAGCAGCTTTTAAACTAGATAATAGGGGAGAGCCGACAGTCGCCAAAAGCGCATAGTTCGGAACAATGTATCCTTGAAGGATACTACCAAAAAAATAAATTAGGGCATATAAGCAAAGAGGTTCCAATAAAGCAAAAGTAGCCCACATGCCCTTGAGTATGGAGCAGACAGAGCTTAAAGATTGCAAATTACCCCTGCCTACTGATAGCTAGATTAATATGAATAAAATAGAGTCTCTAAAATGCTTGTCTGCAAATGTTAAAAGTCTAAAAATTAGATGGGAGAGTTAGAATATATAGCACTAAATGAGAGTTTAGATATGATTGGTATCTCCGAGACATGGTGGAAGGATGACAACCAGTGGGAAGCTGTGATACCTAAGTACAAATTATATCGTAATGATAGAGCTGATCAAATTGGTGGAGGGGTTGTGCTCTATATTAAAGAGAGCATTGAGTCACAAGGGATTAAAGTTTTGCAGGAAACAAAATTTGCTGTAGAATCTCTATGGATTGAAATTCCATGTAAAAAGGGGAAGGAAATGGCAGTGGGGGTGTACTATTGACCGCCTGGCCAGAATGAACAAATGGCTGATGAAATGTTCAAAGAATTCAGGGAAGCTAACAAAAGTTACAGCACAGTAATAATAATGGGTGATTTCAATTACCCCGGTATTGACTGGGTCAGTGTCATGGCAGGACATGCTAGGGAGATAAAGTTTCTAGATGAAATAAATGACTGCTTTTTAGAGCAGCTGGTCATGAACCGACCAGAGGGGAAGTCATTTTGGACCTAGTCCTTAGTAGAACATCAGATCTGAGATAAAAGTGTTGGGGCCACCTGGCAATAGTGATCATAGCATGATCGCGTTTGATTTAATTAATGGAGGAGGGAAGGTAAGGAAATCCACAATACTACCTTTTAACTTTCGAAAGGGAGATTATGATAAAATGAGGAAAATAGTTAAAAAATAAAAGGAGCAGTTGCAAAGGTTAAAGACTTACATCATGCCTGGGTGTTGTTTAAAAATACTATATTGGAAGCCTAGACCAGCTGTATTTCATGCTTTAAGAAAAGTGGAAGGAAATCCAAAAAACTGCCAGCATGGTTTAAAGGTGAGGTCAGAGAGACTGCTGTTGCCAAAATAGCACCTTTAAGGAAATGGAAAAACGAGCCAAATGACAAACTGGAAAAAGCACAAGCACTGGCAAGTTAGATGCAAGGCATTGATAAGACAGAGAAAGAGAAATTTTGAGAAGAAGCTTGCTGTGGAAGCAAAAACATGTAATAAAGACTTTTTCAAGTACATTTATAGAAAAAAAAAAAACCCTGTGAGAGAGTCAGTTGGAGCATTAGATGATAAAGGGGTAAAAGGAGCACTAAGAGGAGACAAGGCCATAGCGGAGAGACTGAATAAATTCTTTGCTTTGGTCTTTATTGAGGAAGATATAGGGATGTTGCCCATGACTGAAGTGATATTTAAAGGTGATACTGTGGTGAAATTGATAGAAATATTGATACACGGAAAGATGTATTACTACTATTTGATAAACTGAAGAGTGGCAAATCACCTGGACTGGATGGTATACATCCAAGTGTTTTGAAAAAACTGGAATATGAAATTTCAGACCTGCTTTTAATAATCTGTGAACTATCATTAAAATCATCTGTAATACCTGAAGACTGAAGGGTGGCCAATGTAACACCAATTTTTAAAAAGGGTTCCAGAGGTGATACAGGAAACTACAGACTGGTGATCCTGATGTCCGTACCAGGAGAAATGACACCATCATAAAGAACAAATTTACTTAACATATAGATAGCCATGGCTTAATGTGAGACAGCCAACATGGCTTTAGACAAGGAAGATCTTGTCTTACTAATCTTTTATGTTTTGTGAAGGTGTGAATAAACAGGTAGAAAAAGGTGAGTCAGTTGATATAGTGTATCTGGACTTTCAGAAAGCCTTTGACAAGGTCCCTCATCAGAGACTTTTGGCAAAACTAAAAAGTCATGGGATAGGAGGCAGTGTACTATTGTGGATCAGGAACTGGTTAAAAGATAAAAAGCAGAAGATAGGGCTAAATAGCCGATTTTTGCAATGGAGAAAGGTGAATAGTGGAGTACCCCATGGATCTGTGCTGGGTCTGCTGCTTTTTAACTTATTCATAAATGACCTGGAAATGGGAATAACGAGAGAGGTTATCAAATTTGCCGATGACATAAAACTATTCAAAGTTGTTAAAACCAATGAGGATTGTAAAAAATTGCAAGAGGATCTTGATCAATTGGAAGACTGGGCATCCAAATAGCATATGAAATTTAATGTGGACAGGTGGAAAGTTATGCATATAGGAAAGAACAACCCAAATGGTTACACGATGCAAGGTTCCACATTAGGAACCACCACCCAGGAAAAAGATTTAGGCGTCATGGTGGATAACATGTTAAAATCCTCTACCCAATGTGCAGCGGCGGCCAAGAGAGCAAATAGAATGCTAGGTATCATAAGGAAGTGAATGGAAAATAAAACAAAATATATTATAATGCTGTGTATCGTTCCATGGTGCGACCGCACCTTGAATATTGTGTGCAATTCTGGTCACCATATCTTAAAAAGGATATAGCATTATTAGAAAAGGTACAGAGAAGAGCCACCAAAATGGTAAAGGGGATGGAAGGATACCCCTATGAAGAGAGGCTGTCTTCGACCTGGAAAAGAGACGACTGAGGGGAGATATGATAAATGTCTATAAATGAATGAATGGAGTGGAATAGGTAAACACAGATCGATTGTTTACGTCGTCAGAATATAGAAAGACTAGGGGACATGCAATGAAGCTACAGAGTAACCTATTTAAGACTAATGAGAGAAAATATTTTTTTCTCAACATGTAATCAAACTCTGGAATTTGTTACCGGAGGATGTAGTGAAAGCTGTTAGTGTAGCTGGGTTTTAAAAAGGTTTGGACAAGTTCCTGAAGGAAAGGTCCATAAACCATTATTAAAAGGGACCCAGGATATCACTGCTTGACCCAATACAAGCATTGAGGAACCTATGTCTTTTGGGGAAACTGCTAGGTACTTATGACTTAGACTGGCCACTGTTGAAAACAGGATACTGAGCTTGATGGACTTTGGTCTGACCCAGAATGGCATATCTTATGTTCTTAAGTTCTTAAATACCAGCAACTTGGCATTAATGCAGGCAGCATGAGGACTACCCCCTTAATGGACATGGATTTGCACAGATGGGAAAAAGAAATCCACGCTGTTGCTTGTTTACCAAATCTGATCTCCCCCACCCATTAAGAATGCCTCCCCTCAATCCAGCTAAAAGTACATGTGTTGCAGAAATTATCATGCGCTTTAGCTGGGCGGTAAAAGTTCAGTTTTCCTCTTGATTTTTGCACTGGCATGATGCCAGGGCTCTGAATCCATAATGAAGATAGATTCCAATTTGTGCCGAGAAAAGCTATCAGTTTGACTGAAGGTCTGCCTTTAAAGAAGCATATCACTTCTGCTCAAAGGCCTATTGTTGATCAAGTTAAGCTTAAAATCTTGCCTCTCCTACAAAATATTTGAGGGACCAGATGGTTCCATGCAAAAATTTCAGCCGTTGAGATCCACATTCAAATTCTGATTGTATCTCACTGCCTTGGATGATAGGCATCTTCAGAATACCAGAAATAGGGCCTTATCTTATATGGGGCTATACTCCTGGAACTCCCTACCCAAATCTTTAAAATATAGATTTTACTAGTTTTAGGAATATGCTTAAATTATGGCTGATTGCTGATTTTGGTTGATCATGCATCATGTTTGTTTTATGCTTCGTTTGAATTTGTTTTAAGATTTGATTCTGCACACAGTTCTAAACATGCAAATAGCAGTTAGCAAATAAATAGAAATGAATCATGATTTTCTTCTGCTGACTGTGTTAAGGCCAGATTAAAGTTCCAGACAAAGGCTGGAAAAGAGAGGGATTACAGGAATCTTAATAGTCAATATTTAAAGAAGGAAACTTGGCCCAAGTATTTATTTTCCTGCAAACACTGAAAGATAAAATATCCAAAAGAAAAAAAAATCATGCAGACAAAATCTTCTACATAAAGCACTGTGGAAGTTTGCATGATTCTTTAATCTTATCCCACTGTTATGATTTTATAGCAGTTAGGAGACAATTTTTGAACTGGCTACATAAGCGGTTATTTATTTATTTATTTAGACAGATTTGTATGCCACCTTTTCCTTCAATCAAGGTGGTCACGTCAAAATACAATTGGAGGGTTACATTTAACATTAGGGTACGTGTAAACATTTAGACAGTACAGTTATGTGACAGTATTTAGACAGTACAGTTGAGATAACATTTAACATAAAGGTATTTATTAATGTACTGTGATAAATTTGTTTGTGTGAATGGGGTGTGTGTGTGTTTAGTTGGCGGTGATGTTAGTGTTGCTGTTTGGGTAAGTTATGTTGCTTGAATTCTCATAGGTTTCTATAAATAACCATGTTTTGAGGTCTTTGCGGAAGTCTGTGAGGTCTTCTAAAGCTCTCAGGCTCATTGGTAGGGAGTTCCATATTGAGGATGCCAGTAGTGATGGTGCTATTTTTGAGGTTGTTTGTTTGGTTTTGTGATAGCCTGCAGGGGTGCTGATCATTTTGTTATTATTGGTTCTTCTTGGTCTATTGCTGATGTCTCTTGTTATAATGTTTTGGAGTACATCCGCTGAGAGATGGTGAATGACTTTGAAGATTATCATGATTGTTTTGTATTTAGCTCTTGCCACCATTGGGAGCCAGGGTAGTTGTTGTAGGACGGGAGTGATGTGCTTGGTCCTTGGGGTGTCTGTAATGATGTGTGCTGTGGTGTTTTGTACCATCTTTAGTGGGTGTAGTGTCTGGTGAGGAAGGCCTTGATATAGTGAGTTTCCATTATCAAGCAGTTGTGTGATGAGTGCTTGACATACTGTGCGGAAGTGGTCCTTACAGAGCATTGGTTTGATTTGTCTGTTTTCAATCAATGATATGCCTTGTTTGCAGTTTTGTTGATGTGAGATTTTAAGTTCAGAGCTCTGTCTAGTGTTATGCCCAGATATTTAACTTCTTCTTTGACTACTATGTGTTTGTCTAGGATGCTTATGGTTTGTGGGGGTGTGAATATGGGGTTCCTGATGATGAACATTGCCTCAGTTTTGTCGTAGTTGACTGTTAAGTTGTTGGCTATGAGCCAGTTATTCATGTCTTCCAGGCATTTTGTTATTGGTGTAGTGTTTAGTGCCAGTAAGTTGACTGGAGCGTACACCATGATGTCAGCATAAATGTGGTAACACGCTAAAAAATAGTCTGTTCTTGAACGTTGAATCACTTCACAAAATAACACTATTACGTTCAGTGAAACATAGAGGGAATTATTCCCATAAAATAACACTCTGTCTTTTTCCTTATTCAACAGTGTAGCAATTTTCGCAATGTCTACCGGGAGGTCTCAGACTTACAGTGGCACCGATTTCATAGACTTAAATGTCTGTATAGAAATTTTTGTGCCCGATCTCATCAATGACCTCCACGATAGCAGACTAAAGCACATAAGTATAGCAATCGTGATCAGGGCCGGATTTACCTTGAGTGAGGCCCTACGCCAACAAAAATTGTGGGCCCCCAGCAGGGGCGGCCCAAGGGGGGTGCGGACCTCATTTGCATAAGGGGCCTCATTTGCATAAATATTTGCATAATGTTACCATATACTAACTTTTAGTAAACATGCCTCTTAATGAGTGTATGGATAAAGAAAGACTAAAAGATTTCTACATTACTATAATCCAGTGCCAACTGCCAGACACATTAGGAACTACTACAAACACTGCCCATAGTAAACCTGCCGTATCCTAACAGCACTACCAGGACTCACAAAGCACCATACTCTACCAATCAAAAGGCAACACTGCAAATATTAAACCAATACATTTCAGAGAACAACAATACATGACCTACTGGGGAAAGAGAACAAGTGGCAATGTCAAATAGGAATTATATAAACAGAACACCTCAGCTCAGTTACACATGCAGAACATAGACCATCACCAAACAAGTAATCACAATTTAGAAATAGGAAGACAATAATTAAACTGGGAATCCCAAAAGCCAAACTTGGAATGTACAACACTGTAGAAATAAAAACTATACATTAATTTGCTCTTGTACTAAACAAAGCACAGATGTTAATGATGCACATTTACCAGAGCTGACATATTCCAATTAATAAATTCAAAATAAAGAGATATTTTTCTACCTTTTGTGCATTTTTTTCAGCTGCAATTGCTCCAGCCACTTTCTTCTGGTTTCTTCGTGTCTTCTGCTAACTCTCCATCGTCTGCTGTCCATTTGTCCTTTCTTCTCTCTTCTAGATTTTTTTCCATTCTCTCTCTACATCTGCTTTAACATACTAATCTTTCTCCTTTTGCTCTTTCCTCATTCCTATTTCATCCACTCAAATTTTACCCCTCCATCCTCAATCCCCACTTACTCTCCCAATACCCGGCCAATTGTAGATTTTTTATCCCTCCCACACAAAATATTTTTCCCTTCTCCATTTTACTCTTCCAGCCCCATCCCATTCTAATCCTCCCCCAACATCAGCTCCCTTCTAGTTCCAGCCTCACCCAGCATCCATTCCCTTCTAGTCCCTGCATCAGCCCATTTCCAGTCCTAGCCATCCATCAGCCCATTTCCAGTCCTAGCAACCCCCCAACCCAATACCAGTCCTAGCCCCCCCATCACCCCACTTACAGTCCTTAACCCCCCATCACCCCATTTTCAGTCCTTAACCCCCCATCACCCCATTGTCAGTTTAAGCCCCCCCTATAACCCATTACCAGTCCTAACCCCCCATCAGCCCACTTCCAGTCCTAACCCCATCAACCCATTTCCAGTCAGCCCCCCATAGCCCATTGCCAGTCCTACCCCCCCCCCATCAGCCCACAGCCCATTACCAGTCCTAACCCCATCATCCCACCTCCAGTTTTAACCGCCCAGCCCATTTCCAGTCCTAGCCCCCCATAGCCCATTACCAGACAACCCCCATCAGCCCACAGCCCATTACCAGTCTTAACCCCCCCAAAGCCCATTACCAGTTCTACCCCCCCCAACAGCCCATTACCAGTCCTAACCCCATCAGCCCACCTCCAGTCTTAACCCCCCAGCCCATTTCCAGTCCTAGCCCCCCCCATAGCCCATTACCAGACAGCCCCCATCAGCCCACAGCCCATTACCAGTCTTAACCCCCCCCCAAAGCCCATTGCCAGTTCTAAGCCCCCCCAACAGCCCACAGTCCATTACCAGTCCTAACCCCATCAGCCCACCTCTAGCCTTAACCCCCCCCAGCCCAGCCCAGCCCAGCCCAGCCCATTTCCAGCCCCAGCCCCCCAATAGCCCATTACCAGCCCTACCCCCCCAGTCCATTTCCAGCCCCAGCCCCCCCAATAGCCCATTACCAGTCCTACCCCCCCCATAGCCCCTTACCAGTCCTACCCCCCCCCCATAGCCCATTACCAGTCCTACCCCCCCCCGGCCTAAAGTAAAATTTAATTTAAAAAAAAAACCTGGTGGCTGCCGCCGCGGGGCCCCCTCTGCTGCCGCGGGGGCCCCGTCTACAAGCTGGTCGGGTCCGGTCCGGTCGGGTCGGGTCGGGTCTCTCTCCCTCCCTCGCTGCAGGCTGCAGGCTGCGAGAGACGCGCTGGGAGAGCGTCTCCTCGCATCTGTGTTCCGCCCGCAAGGGCTGATGGGAAATCCCATCAGCCCCTGCGGGCTTAACACAGACGCGAGGAGACGCTCTATCTTCGCGTCTCTCGCAGCCTGCAGCAAGGGAGGGAGGGATAGAGACCCGACCGGACCCGACCCGACCAGCTTGTAGACGGGGCCCCCGCGGCAGCAGAGGGGGCCCCGCGGCGGCAGCCACCAGGTTTTTTTTTTTAATTGAGTTTAAAAAAAAAAAACTGGTTCTTTTTTTGTGGGCCCCTGCCGGCTGTGGGCCCTACGCCATGGCGTACATGGCGTATACGTAAATCCGGCCCTGATCGTGATTTAACCCTCTTAGTTCTCCATATCAATATGGCTCAAAACTATAATGATTATTATTAAACTCATGTAATTCACCATATTAATATATAGTCCATTAACGCTAATACTTATGGCTGTTGATCTTAATGAAATCGGTGCCACTGTAAGTCTGAGACCTCCCGGTAGACTGAGAAAATTGCTACACTGTTGAATAAGGAAAAAGAAAGAGTGTTATTTTATGGGAATAATTCCCTCTATGTTTCACTGAACGTAATAGTGTTATTTTGTGAAGCATAAATGTGGTAGCATAGATTATGTTTCTTGATGATGTTGCATATGGGCTGTATGAAGATGTTAAAGAGCATTGAAGATAGGGCTGAGCCTTGAGGTATTCCCTGTGTGACGGGGAATTGTAGGGATTTCTTTTGATCGCATTTGACTTGTTGCATTCGCCCTTCCAGGTATGATGTAAACCACTTTAGGGTATTCTTGCATAGTCCTAATTGTTGTAAGCGTTGCAGTAGCTTAGTGTGTGACACAGTATCGAAGGCCACTGAGATGTCCATGAACACTAGCAGGAAGCCATTTTTTTATGTTGTCTATGCCTCTTAGGAGATTGTCAAAGAGGGAGGTGAGTAGTGTTTCCACGCCATGTTGGGGCTTGAATCTGTGCTGATGTATGTCCAGAGGGGCTTTGATATCTATATGTTCCTGAAGTTGCATTTGGACTGCTTTTTCCATGACTTTAGCAAGGAATGGCAGGCTAGAGATTGGATGGTATGATTTTGGTCAGATGGGCTCAGATTGCTATTTGTAAGTATTGGTCGTATCATTGCATGCTTTAGGGATTGCGGCATGTATCCTTGTTGGAGTGAATCCTTGACGATTTTTTGAATGTGATGAGAGAGCTGGCTTTTTGTGTCTTTGATCCATGACACTGGGCATGGGTCTGATGGTGAAGTTGTTGTGTTTAGACCAGATATAATGTCTTCTACTTGCTGTTTTGTTGGTATGTTGAAGCTCTCCCATGTTTGATGTTTCTTTTTTATCGTGTGATCATTTGTTTGTTGTGAGGCAGGGTTTGTCTGGCTTGTGTTTTTTGACTTCATGTAGTCTGCAAATTTTGTGGGTCAAGATGGTTGGTGCTTTGTTGTGTGTCATCCTTAGTAAGCTTTTGGATAATGCTAAAAAGTTCTCTTGGTCTATTGGTAGATTTTATGATTAGGTTGGTATGGTGGTATTGTTTACATTCATTTATTAGACTGTTATATTCCCATTGTTTGTCTCTGTATTGTGTTAGGAAGTTGTGTGACTTGTTCCGTCTCCATTTTTGTTATATGGTTGAACTGCATCTAAAAAGGGGCAGCTTTAAGAAAGGGAGATTACATGTATGTGTTCTCTGATAAAATGGTTGCTTGTACATGCAGTCAACAGCAGGCCATGTATATTTATGTCTGCTCCAGAGTAGATGTAAATAAATGTGTATGTCAGGTGTGTTAAAGAGGTGTACATTGCATTTCACAATGTGTACGTGTGAACACCAAATTCCACCCAAATCTGCCCTAGTGAGTGAAATCCAGCCTGGGCACTGGCAGTACATGAAAGGTAGACAATGGTGGTGAGCTGGCTGCATCCATAGCATAGACACTTTTGCAGGAGGATGGACAATGGGTGGGGTTTCAAGAAGGAAGTCTTTTGCAGGATAAGGGGTGGGGTACAGCTAAGGCCAGAGAAGGAAAAGGACTGCATAAGAGTTTGGGATGTTGCCTGTGTGATAAGAAGTTCCTTTATGACTTGAGGAACATGGTCAAGTGGCTAGACCAAGAAAAGCATTCATGCTGGTCTCATGGAGCTGAGCCCATGTGCATGTGGGAATCCTCTGACTCATTGACATCATTAGAGACCTCTTCATCTTCAGATTTGGACCTGGGAGGTTCAGGGGATGGGAATGTGTCAGCAGGGCTGGGGGGATGGTGGTGCTCTAGCACTGGAAGGAGCATAGGTATTGCTTTGAGGTCACACTTTAAGTCAGATCGACCCCCTGTCCTGTCAAGTATCTCAGAATTTCAGCAGACATAGACATCTTCTGGCTGTAGGTACAGGAACAGGAGGTCACGGATAGGAAGAAGGTGGGCAAAGGAAAGGAGGGTGTGAAGCAGGGGTGACTAAAGATTTCCAAAACCATCTATGCAAGTATTCTTTGGACGATCAAACTGGCACTGTACCCTGGGTTGTTTTACTACTCATATTGATTTTGTGGGCCTATCAGACATACAGGGGATGAGCCTGGTTGAATTGTGATAAGCAATTTAGGAGGAGACTGGCTAAGGATAAGTTGGATATGTGGGAGTTTCTGTGACGTTGACATTTGGTTGATAGAGTTTACTCCAGCAACCTGGTGGACCTTTTGGTCAAGAGCCTGTTTGGGTGTATATGCAGTTACTAGCGGGCACTTCAAAATGGGGATGGTGCTCAGGGAGGAGGGAGGCTACCCACCTACCATGGCAGAGAATGCAGATGTACCACTCAGCCAAAGACGGAAAGGGGCCGTCAATGTCTGCTTTCATTTTAATGATCCACATAAATAAGACAAACAAAGATATATAATTTTTGTTGGAACCCACACCTTGAAGGAACCCCCATCTCGCAGTGTGTTCCGTTTTTATCTTATATTTAAATTAAGGGACACGCCCTAAACAAGGATCGAGGGAACCCAAACCCTCAATACCAACTGGTAAACTATGAAGCACAAAAATGCCACTTATCTTGAGTGAAGCCTTAAAAGCCCAAGTCCAAAGATCTAAGTGAGGTCACCACGGATTTCACTGCAGCATTCTCTCTTATTCATGCCGACATTCCGCAGGCAAAGACACCCAGACAGACCCTCCACAGGTTTCACAGCCAGCGTCACTTCACAGTTCCCGTGGGTAATTTACCACTCGCTGCAATTCTTCCAAACCCGCTCCAAAAAAGGCATTCAAAATGGCTTCAAATCACTTCATATAACTCTGCATGTAGGCAACCAATTCAAGAGAGAACTCCTCTCTGAAGGAATGTGTAACCCAACTTTGTAACCGTTTCGAGCCTCTGACTGTCCCGGCTCTTCTTCAAACACTGTTGCTCCTTTTAATGATGGCAGATGGCAGTTACCAACCGGTCACTTTTGGCATAGATGCAGCATAAGTGAAGGCCTACACCAGACCTTCAAACATCCTAGTTCATAAAGGTAGGAAAGAAGTCAAGGAAGGCAGCCAAGGTTATCAGGTCAATCCAAAGTACCTTCTCCCAATAGGTTTGTGGTGTTACAGTGGTGGCTGCAGGTTTATTCAGACAAAGGGTGCACAGTTTTTGTGGGAGGGGCTAAGAAGAGGTTTGTGATTCCTTTTAAGGGCCTGTCTTTGCAGAACATGAGTCGCAATGCCTCTTCGATGGTTCAGAATCCTGCTATAGTTTAGGAGAAGCTTGCCAAGGAACAAAGCCAGGCGAAAAAGGCCATTCCTTTTCAGGAGCTTCCTTTTAGTTGTTTAATTGTTTCAACTTTCGATCTTGTACCCAAGAAGAAGCTAGGCAAGATTTTCTTAATCTGCAACTTGTATTTGGTGGGATACACTTTGGATTCCTTCATTGATCCTAGTCTCTACTCATTATAGTATGCTTCCTTTGACCAGGAAATAGAGATGCTGCATCAGCGAGGTCCAGGGGCATTGATGGTGAAGGCTGCTATTGAGTCAACATTTTGCTTATTGCTAATGCATCTTGAATTCTTCCATCTACTGAGTTTTCAATCCTGTTGGGGGTTTCTATCTCAACAAGTACATACCTATGGGTGCTCCATAACATGTGCTTGTTTAGAGGCTTTCATGACTTTTGTGCATTGAGTGGCTCAGAGGGTTTCAGGCAGAGTATCACTGGCACATTTTCTGGGTGATTTTCTTTTCAGGGGAGTGGCTGGGTCACAAGACTGTACCCAGTTGGTTGAGGCCTTCAAGTGCATGGTGTCTAAGGTGGCCATCCCTTTTGCCAAAGGAAAGTCAGATGTCAATAGCTCACCATTCTGAAGATTGAATTGGACTCTGAGTGTACGGAGTCCCAACTATCCATTGACAAAATGGAAGCATTGCTGGAGGTGATCGTGGAGGCCCAAGGTCATTAAAAAAATCACTCTATAGCAGATCCAATCATTGCTTGGGATTTGCATTTCAGGTGATTGCTTGGGATTTGCAATATATGTTGCCTGGTGCACTTGACTTATGTGCTGGTGCGTAATAATTACCTAATGTGGTCATCACATAATGTGAGGGATGACTTGGGCTTTTGATGCTCATTTTTGGAACATTTCAGTGGTATCTGAGGTAGCAGGGAAGAATGGTGGCTAACTGGGATCTGGAGCTGTTTTCTGACGCTTTTGGGGAACTGGGGTTCAACCTCTATTTCCATGTGTCTTGGTGTGCATAGGTATGACCTCAGATCTTCTGGAAGAAGAGGTGGTGCCAGAACATTGCTTTTTTGGAGTTGTTACCAGTGTGTGTGTGTGTGTGTGGGGGGGGGGGGTGTTGGAGATGTGGGGCAATTGTTTGTTGCATTTCAGGATGGTCCTGTGGTCAGACAACGTGACAGTGGTGCACCCCATCAATCAGCAGTATACCCATTGCTTTCTGCTGTCAGAGTTGCTTCAGTTGATGGTCCTGCTTTGTCTGCTGCTGAACATAATTTTGTCAGTGAGCCACATCCCAGGAATTTCTAATGAGATTGAAGGAGTTCTGTCTCATTTCCAATGGGTGCGGTTCTAAGTGTGGGCCCCCAAAGTGGACGACAAGCCTACTGAGTTCCAGAGGAGTGTGGAACGCTTTATCATAGTCTTTGGGAACTTGTTCAGGAGTGCTCTGGCAGGAAATACCTGGATGGCTTATAAGGTGGGATGGAAGCAGTTTGAAGACTTTTTGAAGCAGTGGATATGACAAGTGCATCTACCTTTCTGCAAATGGTTGGTGGTCAGCTTCATTGTTTCTGCCAAGTGGGTACACATGTCAGCTGAAATGCTGGCGGTTTTGTTGGTGAGCATGGCCTTTGTCAGTATAGTGAAAGGGTTGAAGGACTCCACTTCTTCCTTTCTTATAAGGCAGCTGTTGAAGGGGGTATGTTCACATTGATGCAATGGGTGGGTAGCCATCCTGCTGTACAATTATATATACAGGCTTGGAGAAACTTTGATGTGGTCCAGCAGGTGTGCTCTTCTGCATTTGAGATGGTATTATTCCAGGTTGCATTTTCCATCACTTTTTAAGCTGCATTCAGAGTCAGGTTGGGGCAACTGTTAAGCATGACCTGGGGGGGGGGGGGGGGTATCGGGCTTCTGGAGGACCTCTGGGTGGAGAAACAGAAGGTAATCTTTCAGATTCAGTAGTCCAAGACAGACAAATTAGGAAAGGGTGTCTGGATGGCCCAGTGGTGAGCACCTAGTTTAGCAACCTGCCTCATTGATTGTGCCCAAGAGTTTTTCACTGGTGCCTGAAGGATAAGCATGTATTGGCTCACCCATGCAGAGGGTTCCCCCTTGAATAAATTTCAGTTTGCTGCAGTGCTAAAAAAAGAAAAATCTGTCACATGTTAAACTGGACTCCTGGGATTATAGTATGCTTTCATTTCATATTGGTACTGCTACTGAATGAAATAAAGAGGGGTGAACCCCACTTTAGGCTGCATTACCCGTTGGCCTAACAAATGCTATGCCTAGGAGTAGTCATGAAAGTGGATCTGTAGCGGAACCCCTTATAAGGAATGGAAAAAGAAAGACATAAGAAGTGTGAGGTTAACATATAGCAGATGTTTTTCACCTACCCATGCAGCAGCAACAAGCAAAAAGGGCTACTAGACAACATCAATAGGGAGTGGGTGGGGTTGACATAATTACCAGCACTAAAGGTCACTGAGTAGAGCAGTATCAGATAGAGGCTTGGGAGTGACACCACTGTGTGCTGCTGGGCTTAGTTTGGTGTTACTATGGGCTATGCAGAAATAAGGGGATGTGCCACTGAGTCTGGGACCCTCACTATGGCTAGGTCATCTCTAACTAGCTGGGTGTTCAAGATGACAAGTGAGGGAAGTGTTTTGTGCAGGTAATAATTGGGTGGTAAACTGTGTTGTTAATTGTTTGAAGATGTTAAAGTGGAAATAAAGCCGTGGCCATATTGTTGCCACCATGTCACTGTTGAGTGATTTTATCTGGTGAATGGATGTGAGGCAGATGGTGTGAGTGCTGATATTATTCCAGATTCACTCTGGAGGACACCATAATACAGTGTGGCTGAGTTGGCATTCAGTTCAGGGAGTGGGATGTAGAAGAGGAGAAACAGGGGTTGATAAAGGGAGCAGTGATTGGAGAAGGAAGGAGGGGATGGTGGGGTAAAAAGAGCAAGAGGTTGATAGGTGCATTTTGGTGGGCAGTTAGCGTAGGGGTGGCTCAAAAGTGAAAGTGGCAGGGGAATGGTTTTCCCAGTCTGTCCACTCTGAGGCTGAGTTGGGGGTGTGTGGGAGGAGTAGTTGCAGCTGGAGATGGGACTCAGATAAGTCTGTAATGCCTGAGTTCAGACCAAAATTGGTGGGAACAGGAAAAAATGGGGGGAGAGTTAGCGTGTTATACTAACATGAGCCGCTGGGCATAGCAACAGAGGAGCAGGAACGCAGGATACTCCTGCCCCCCTGCTGCCGAGGCCAATCAGGGCCCAACAAAAAGCACCACCTGGACACTTTAAAACAAAGGGTGCTTAGGCACGCTTGTGCCTAGTGGGATGGTGCCTGAGGGTCTTGCCATAGGGCCCTTTGGCAGGGACTGCAAGTGAAGACAACAGAAAATACAAAGTCTGTCTCCAATCAATGATTGCCACAACCCTCGCAGCACAAGCACACTGAATAACTACAACCCAGCTACCCTCATCGGGCTATCAACAAGTGATCTATAGACCCCTCTGCTAAAACCATCTGACTGAAAGATACAGCATCACCACTATATTGCAAGGCCTCACACCACAGAGACTCTTGCATGTCAGACACTGTCCGGACACAGAGCCTCAACAAGGACAGGTACCAGAAGGTAATTCCACCAGCACAAACAACACGGACCCTCAACCACCATACCCACATGGACAATGCCGAGTTACTGGGATACCTACTATACACCATACTCACAATATACCCACTGCTTTACATGCTGCTGGCACTCCTATTGCTCTCCACTATACATAAACCTCACGCTAAATCAACACCTCTACCCATGGCCCACCAACCAACCACCCAATCAAATGCTCATACCATACTCCTGCAACATATATAAAATCCCTGTCGCTTAATATACTTAAAGAACGCCTCCTTCCACACTACCCCGTCCTCACCCAAATCTCCACACACATACACTACACATGCTCTAATAAACTCCGGCTCAATCTGGAACAAAATCAAGGTCGAGATCTCCTATTATCCCATAACATAGACATGGATCGCAGAAACATACAATTTACTACTGAACCAGCTCACACCAAGTGGATACACCTTATACCAGGGGTCTCAAACTCCAGTCCTGGAGGGCTGCAAACCAGAGTCAGGTTTTCAGGGTATCCCTAATGAATATGCATGAGATATGTTTGCATACAATGGGGGCAGTGCATGCAAATATATCTCATGCATATTCATTAGAGATACCCTGAAAACCTGACTGGTTTGCAGCCCTCCTGGACTGGAGTTTGAGACCCCTGCCTTATACCAATGCCCAGGAACTCAATGTAGAGGTTGATGGAGTAATGATCCTAGCCAGAAAAAAACTCAACTTCTGTTGCCATGCAAGTGAAAGCAGCAATGAATCAGACTCCATCACTATTACCAATAAACTGACCACCATCTGCCTCATGTACGGGACCCCTACCTCCAACGCCAATGACCTATCAATAATCTTAGACACAATACTAGCTGCATCAAAAACTGGAAAGGACCTCCTAGTACTAGTAGACTTTAACCTCTCCTCACTGCAGCAAAACCACACAGATATCTTCATCCAGGCAATGCCTGCAATGGACCTAATACAATTCGTTAACACTCCCACATACAAAGGCAAGACACTGGATCTAATCTTCTTCAATGACCATAATGCCTAGTCGGGTCCCCTTCACTCTATCCAAGCCCACCCAGTCCCATGATCAGACCATAAACTCATCAAGTTCTCCCTCCTACAGAACCTCATCAGAAAAAATCATAACCAGCATTCATCAACAAGAAGGTTTAAACCTTTCAACAAGGACAATTTCATTCAGGACATCCTCAAACAACTACCTGAAGACTCCACCGACCCGAATGCCCTCATTGAGAACTGGAACAGCATCACAAGAAATTCAAATCATCACTACCAATACTGCCGCATCCACATACATGAAGCAAACTAAGACCGACTGGTACACTCCAACCTTCCGCAACCCGAAACGGCAACTCTAAGCATGAAAGAAAATAGCACAAAACCAAACACATTGAATACAAATTACAATATCTATGACTGCCAAAAGACTACCACACTGCAACAGACAAACTTAGACATGAACACCACACTAAACTACTCAACTCTGCAATCAACTGACCAAGAGAACTCTTCAACATCATAAAATACCTGACTAAAACACCATACACCGAAAACCAAGAAATCATGCTCACCCAACAATTAGCTCAACATTACAAACAACTTAATTCCCAAACAGATGTCCATCTCTCACCCCCCACTGAAGACAGCCATCCAGACCCCTGGATCTTCACCAATGTTACTGAAAGCCAAATCGAAAACACCATAGCATCTCTAAACACAACAACCTCCTCCCTAGATCCCTGCCCAGCATCGTGGATTAAGGTGACCAAAAAGGAACTCACTAGAGCAATCACCAAAATCATGCCCATATGCATAAATGGACAAATCCTCAAGTGGTTCAAATCGTATATATCTGATCATTACCAATATGTGCAAATAGATCACAAAACATCCCCAACCTTCCCCCAAAATCAAGGTATCCCACAAGGCTTCACTTTATCTGTTCTACTGTTCAACTTATACATCTAGCCGATATGTTACATATTCAAAAAAACACAATATAAGATACCATATGCTGTATATGCAGAAAATATTATGGTATACTCTCCACTAGACATCCACAACCCCAACTATGACAACTTAGAAACCTGCCCATCTGAAGCTGAAAACTGGCTCCAATCAAACAACTTGAGTATTAACCTCAAGAAAACTGAAGTCCTATTCACAACAAGACACCCAAGCTTCAACCCCCCCACCTACAATTAGCATAAATAACACACCCCTCGCAGTACAAAACACTCAGTATGGTTCCCTACCTAAGACACATAAATAGGATCATATTTTACAAACCTAGGATTATCTAACAACTCAGATCACTTATAGACCTGAATGGCTTCAGCACAGTTGTGCAGGCCCTCCTAACACCTCACTTTGACTATTGCAACAATCTGCTCCTTGGATTACAAAAATAAAAGTCTAAACATACTTCAAATGGCGAAAAATGTCACGGCCAGAGCTGTGTGTAAGGAAAGACTCTCCGACCACATCACCCCCATCATGTACCAACTTCACTGGCTCCCCATTGATAGCAGATTAAAATATAAAACCATAATGATAATTTTCAAACTAATCAATAATATTGCCCCTACCATCTCAATACATTGATCCATCTCCAATCAGACACCAGAGCTAGTAGAAGAACAAAACTCAACTCCCTCTCAGTAAAATCCTCATTTTGCAAGACCAAACAAATCACCGGCAACAGGGCCTTCACATACATAGCACCCACGATATAGAACACCCTCCCAGATACATTAAGAACAATGAAAGATCTTCAGACTTTCCATAAAGACTTAAAATATATCTATTCACTGAATACTGTAACAACCAAAACCCCATCAACACACTAGCCCCTAATTCCACCTCGGACATTGAATCCCCCCTCTCACCCCCTCAACCCCACCCCTTACTTAGACTCTGCTCCCGCTCCACTGTATCTTCACAATGAAAAATACATTGTAACAATATTTTACACTGGCTAAGGCAAATCTATGTAGTATAATATGTATATAGTTCAATGTAAATAGTTAATTGTTTGAATGCTGTTAAAGTGTTCCATGTAAAAACCTTGTTCAGTATAAACCACCCCTGATTTCTTGAAGGGGCGGTATAAAAAAAAAGTTTCAAATAAATAAATAAATAAAAGATGCCTGAAAACTTCCTCCATACACCCAACACTAAAAAAAAACCTACCTTGGACCCTTCTGACCCATCATCATACAGACCCATCGCAAGCCTACCATTCGCAGCAAAGATTGTTGAAAAAACAGTACAGTACCAACTTCAAGACCATATCGAGAGACACAACCTACTAGACCTTCAGAAACATGTGTTCTGCCCACATCACAGAGTGGAAACACTACTAACCACCCTGATATATACCCTAACTACGCACGCCAATCAAGACTTCCTATTAATCTTCTTGGACATCTCAATGGCCTTTGACACTTGTCACACCCTCATCGGGCCCCTCCGGTGGAGACTGGTATTACAGCTTAACACCTTTTCTTGGCTCTCTATATGTTATAGATAGCCCTGCCTGGCCCTCTGTGGGTGGTAGTTGTACCGTCTTCTTGTAATCACTCAAACACACAGTTCACACTTTAAATCAAGGGCTTTATTCCCCGTCCAATGAGGTATTCTTTTTCTTGAAGAACAAATAATCAAAAGCCACTCTGGCAAATAACAGAAGCAAACATTGAACAAAAAGTGCTTTCCTCAGCTTTAACTTTTTAACAAAAGAAAAACAGTTCTCTTCATGAGCACTTAATCCTTTTCTTTTGCTGATATAAATCAATCAGGATTCACTTTAAACCAAGTAACTTCTGCCAGTTACTGTGTTGCTGTTTAAACCTTCCTTGTACATGTATTTTCTTATCTCAGTGAAAACTCTTCCTCTTCAGTTGTCACTAACGAGCATTCCATGGGTTCAGTGTTATCTGGTACATTAGAAATATCATATGGCATTAAAGGATAACCATTTGTACCTACGTTTTCTGTAGCAGCTGTCCTGCCGAGCTCACTCTGGTTAATCACGTCAGCTACGTGACTGCTTCCTGGCTTTAGGCTAAAACACTGCTGGGTATTACCGTATACTCTGGATAATGGCTTGTAAGAGCACTCCTCCTGTGTAAAGCTATGAGGTAACTGCCCATAAACACTGGTATTAGAGTCAAACAGCTTGTGTCCTGCCTTGAATGGATTAAAGGCTAATTCCTCTGATACAGCTGTGGGAGTTTTCAGTGCTGACAACGGCACTCGAGAGAAGTCTGAGCATTTAAAGTTGCTAGCAGAATTATAAGGTAAGAGACCTTCCTTTCTCTTGTAACTGCCCGTACAAGGAAAGAAGTTGTTTCCTTTTCCCTTTATCTCTGCTCTAGGCTGGCTTCTTCTATTAATCCTGGACTTAGCCCATTCGGGTGTAAAACAGTCCTGTTCCACTTTGAATGCCTTGCTTCCTGCAACAGGATTCCTCCCTCTTCTCTTCTGGCTTTCACACACACACTCTGTGTTCAACAGCTGATCTCCACACGTACTCACATAGTCCTGAGACTCATTCAAGCTGTCCTCTGGTACACGTTGCTGACCCTCTCTCTCATTTCCTTCCTTCCACCAACTTTGGTCCTGGAGATGAGATTGGCTTATAGTGTTTCTTTCTCTTTCCCTCCGTTCCCACGACTGAGGTTGTTGCTTCCACCTCTGTCCGTGCTCACTCTCCCTCACTGCTTGTGAGTGTGCCTTATGTATCTGTCCCCGGGTTCCACCCCTTCTCAGCTGATCCCTATCAGGTAAATCAACCTCCATTCTCATGTGGCTGGGTGTGTCTTTTTACCCTTTTTCCACGTGTGCTGTGGTTGCTCATAGTAACTATTTGACATGTTTTTGTTTACCTCATCAGGTTCTGCCTGATTTTCTCCGTTAATCTCCATTTCTTCTGGGTCCCCTGGGTTTACCTTGTGACACATTCCCCCCCTTAAAACATTACTTGCTGCCGCCATTTCAGGTGGACAGCATGTAATTCGTGAGAGCGCGTCCGCGTTACCATGCAGTTTTTCCCGCCCGATGTTGAACCTTGAAATGAAAAGCCTGCAGAGCCAAATGCCACCGGGTTAGTCTGGCATTGTTATTTTTCATCTGATGTAGCCATTTTAATGGGGCATGATCAGTTATTAATATGAATTGCCTCCCAGTGAGATAAAAACGAAAAGCTTCAATAGCCCACTTAATAGCCAGGCATTCTCTCTCTATTGTAGCATAGTTCCTTTCCGCGGGAGAGAGCTTCCTACTGAGATAGGCCACAGGATGCTCGCTGCCCTCGAATATCTGGGACATCACCGCCCCTAACCCCGTGTCTGACGCGTCAGTTTGTAGTATAAAGGGCAGGTTAAAATCAATGCCTCGTAAGATCGGGGCGTTACACAATTTCTCTTTAAGGGTCCTAAATGCTATCTCTGCCTCGGGAGTCCACCTAACCTTATTTGGCGCATTTTTCTTTAACATCTCTGTAAAGAGAAGGCTTTCTTCCGCAAAGTGAGGTATGAAGCGGCGATAATAACCTAATAATCCTAGGAAACTCCTCACTTGTTTTTTGGTACTGGGCCTAGGGAATTCCTGCACGCTTTTTATTTTACTGGCCAATGGCTTTACCACGCCTCGTCCGATCATGTGGCCTAGATATTTAGCCTCCTCCGTGGCGAACATACATTTGTCCGGATTAAGTGTGAGGCCTGCCCTTCTGAAAGCTCTGAGAACCGCCTCAACCCTAGTAAGGTGTTGTGGCCATGTTGTGCTATAGATTACTACGTCGTCCATGTACGCAAGAGCGTATTCATGGTGTGGACGTAGAACCTGGTCTACCAGCCGTTGGCACGTGGCCGCGGCTCCATGTAACCCAAACGGCATTCGCCGAAATTGGTACAGTCCAATAGGTGTAGAAAATGCCGTTTTGGGTTTCGAATCCCTGGTCAATGGGATTTGCCAGTACCCTTTACTCATGTCTAATGTGGTTAAGTATTTCGCCTGCCCCAAACGATCTAGTAGGTCGTCTATCCGGGGCATGGGATACGCATCAAACTGCGAGATGTCATTGAGCTGTCGGAAGTCTATACAGAACCTTAAAGTTCCATTGGGTTTGGGTACCAGTACTATCGGACTGGACCATGGGCTCCTGGACTCCTCTATTATGCCTGTAGCGAGCATTTCCTTTACTTGGGCAATTACTTCTTGGGTTCTAGACTCGGCCATTCTATATGGTCGTTGTCTTATAACCCGTCCAGGAGTCGTGATGATTTCGTGGGCTACAAGATGTGTTTCTCCGGGTAGGGTAGTTAATACGTCAGAGAATTTTACTAGTAACCGCATTAACTCCTGTTGTTGTTGAGGGGTTAAGTCCGTGCCCATCTTAGGAGAGGGTCTTTTAGCCCAATCCGCTATTTGGGGTCCTAAATCTTCTTCAAGCCTTTCCTCCCCTAAGGCCGTTAAGCTCTTTACCTCCCACATCCCCATGGAGCCAAATCCATTCTTCCCTCTTTCTGTGGATGATAAGGAGGGTACTTCCTCAACAATTGGGAACCCTACGCGCTCACAAATTAGCTGTGCCACTCGATCACCTGTATGTATTTTGAAATCTTTGTCCCCAAAATTAAATAGGAGGATCTTTACCGGGCCTCGATAATCCGGGTCAATAACTCCCGCACCCACATCTATCGAGTACCGTACCGCTAGACCCGATCTCGGAGCTATGCGGCCATAACACCCTTCCGGCACTTTAACCTGAATGCCAGTGTCTATTAATGCCTTCCCACCTTTAACCACTACCGCGTTCTCTGCACTAAAGAGATCGTATCCCGCAGCTACTGCGGATGCTCTCTTTGGGCCCTTAGCATGTTCAGTAATTTTACAAAATTGTAGAGTAAACTTTGGCTTTACTGGCGTAGGCGATTCCCGGGCCTGTGACTCCCTTTTTAGTGGTTTTCCAAAAAGTGAGCTGGGAATACTAGCTATTATAGCTTCTGCCTGTACTTCCTTAGCTGCTGAGGGACATGGTGTGGCTGCAGGGACCAATATTTCGTGTAAATCCTTCTCCATTTCTCGGCAGAAGGGAAGCCAGTCCCGCCCAAGGACAACCGCATATGGTAAGTTGGGTACCACTGCTATCAGCATTTGGTGGATGGCCCCTAAACCCTGTATGCCTACCTCATACAATGGATAGTGGGACGCTTCTCCATGAACGCATCGTATGCGCACTTGACCCTCTACTTGATTCAAGGGGAATGACCGATGCTTCTCTATGATACCCCAAAAATCTTGCGAGATCATACTTTGATCCGCCCCCGAATCAAGTAGAGCTAAGACCAGTACTCCCTCCACCCGAACCATTTGAACAAATCCCTCAGGTATTGGTTCCTCCTTTTCTATTACAAGGGCCGTCTTAACCTTACATTCTCCTCGAATGTGTCCAGGCTTTCCACATTTGTAACATTTCTTAATATTTGTGGAGGAAACCTCTTTGGCCATATTACCACTAGGTGCCTTAATTCTTTCATACCTTTTCCATTCATCTGATTCATCCATACCTGCTACTTTTAAAAGGTTTACCCTGGATGTATCAGTTCTCTTAGCTTCCCTGAATACTTCAGCCATCCTAGTTGCTTCCTCCATATTGGAGCAATTCTGTAACGTAAGAAACGTTTTCATCTCTGGGGTTACTGCCAACAAGAACTGTTCTAGAATAATTTCATCTAGAATTGATTCTAGTGGTTTTCCCTCTGGATCTAACCATTTATAGGCAAGATTCCTAAGCCTTTGATACAATGCTTTCGGGGTCTCAGTTATATGCATGTGTGCCTCTCTAAACAATCGCCTATAATGCCTAGGTGAAAGGCCTAGTCTGTCTTTTACAGCCTTTTTAATTTCTACATAATTATTAGCCAGTCTGGCCGGCATAGCTTTAAATGCAGACAAAGCTTCACCGCTTAGGGTCATTGCAAACCGCATTGCCCATTGCTCAGATGGCCATTGAAGATTACTAGCAATCCTCTCAAAAGCTTCTATAAAATCATCCGGATTGTCCTCCGGTTTTAACTGTCCCAAAGACAAAGCAAAGTTAGTGTTCATCTCTACTTGCGGTATTGATGTAGTACGTGTTACTTCTTCACCAGTTTTTTTCAGCAGAGCGTCCACAGCTTCTAATAGCGGCCTTTGCTGCTCCCTCGCAGAAGCTATGTATTGCTCCTGTAAATGCTGCACCATTCGGGCTTGCTTGTCCCACTGTTCAGCTATCCACGACATCACGTCCTGTGGTTCCATCTTCTCCAGACGCTGTTCCTGTAAGAAAAAGAAAAGAGAAAGGCCCACCAAGTGCGGTATCTTTTATACAGGACTTTACTCTAAACTAGAGCGCCCCCTCTTTCCTCACAGGATATCCTATCCCAGTCTACACAGGCTACTATTACCTTAGTCTCCTGGCAGACTCAAGCATGTGAGAAAAGAGTCTTTTCCAGTCCTCTGGCCGACCTGCCAGCGAATATTCCACTGCACTTGTCTTGTGATGCCAATATTCTCCTTTCCTTTGGGCAATGTCTTTTTGTTTCTTCTGTTCCAAAAATATTTTTTGCCTCCCCCCAAAAAAAAATATCCTCACTCCTACGCCATTTTTATGTCACACCCTCATCGGGCCCCTCCGGTGGAGACTGGTATTACAGCTTAACACCTTTTCTTGGCTCTCTATATGTTATAGATAGCCCTGCCTGGCCCTCTGTGGGTGGTAGTTGTACCGTCTTCTTGTAATCACTCAAACACACAGTTCACACTTTAAATCAAGGGCTTTATTCCCCGTCCAATGAGGTATTCTTTTTCTTGAAGAACAAAATAATCAAAAGCCACTCTGGCAAATAACAGAAGCAAACATTGAACAAAAAGTGCTTTCCTCAGCTTTAACTTTTTAACAAAAGAAAAACAGTTCTCTTCATGAGCACTTAATCCTTTTCTTTTGCTGATATAAATCAATCAGGATTCACTTTAAACCAAGTAACTTCTGCCAGTTACTGTGTTGCTGTTTAAACCTTCCTTGTACATGTATTTTCTTATCTCAGTGAAAACTCTTCCTCTTCAGTTGTCACTAACGAGCATTCCATGGGTTCAGTGTTATCTGGTACATTAGAAATATCATATGGCATTAAAGGATAACCATTTGTACCTACGTTTTCTGTAGCAGCTGTCCTGCCGAGCTCACTCTGGTTAATCACGTCAGCTACGTGACTGCTTCCTGGCTTTAGGCTAAAACACTGCTGGGTATTACCGTATACTCTGGATAATGGCTTGTAAGAGCACTCCTCCTGTGTAAAGCTATGAGGTAACTGCCCATAAACACTGGTATTAGAGTCAAACAGATTGTGTCCTGCCTTGAATGGATTAAAGGCTAATTCCTCTGATACAGCTGTGGGAGTTTTCAGTGCTGACAACGGCACTCGAGAGAAGTCTGAGCATTTAAAGTTGCTAGCAGAATTATAAGGTAAGAGACCTTCCTTTCTCTTGTAACTGCCCGTACAAGGAAAGAAGTTGTTTCCTTTTCCCTTTATCTCTGCTCTAGGCTGGCTTCTTCTATTAATCCTGGACTTAGCCCATTCGGGTGTAAAACAGTCCTGTTCCACTTTGAATGCCTTGCTTCCTGCAACAGGATTCCTCCCTCTTCTCTTCTGGCTTTCACACACACACTCTGTGTTCAACAGCTGATCTCCACACGTACTCACATAGTCCTGAGACTCATTCAAGCTGTCCTCTGGTACACGTTGCTGACCCTCTCTCTCATTTCCTTCCTTCCATCAACTTTGGTCCTGGAGATGAGATTGGCTTATAGTGTTTCTTTCTCTTTCCCTCCGTTCCCACGACTGAGGTTGTTGCTTCCACCTCTGTCCGTGCTCACTCTCCCTCACTGCTTGTGAGTGTGCCTTATGTATCTGTCCCCGGGTTCCACCCCTTCTCAGCTGATCCCTATCAGGTAAATCAACCTCCATTCTCATGCTGGCTGGGTGTGTCTTTTTACCCTTTTTCCACGTGTGCTGTGGTTGCTCATAGTAACTATTTGACATGTTTTTGTTTACCTCATCAGGTTCTGCCTGATTTTCTCCGTTAATCTCCATTTCTTCTGGGTCCCCTGGGTTTACCTTGTGACACACTGTAAACCACCAAATATTACTACAATGTCTCCAATCCAATGGAATTCAAGCCACTGTACTCAAATGGTTCACATCCTACCTCACCAATAGACACCAACAGATAAAGATCGGTCATAACACCTCCACCCAATACAGGCAGATACAAGGAGTCCCTCAAGGATCCACCCTTTCTGCTATACTCTTCAACTTCAACCTGCGACCACTTTGCAAAATCATAAGATCACACAACCTAAACGTCAACAATATCATGATATATGGATCAATTAACACAAACCAACCCACTCTATCTGCCCACCAGGAATGTTTCACTGAAGTAACCAACTGTAAATCAACTACAAGTCGGAGGCCCTCTACATAATGAGGCACACCACCTTTGTCTCCCCCCTCTACAATAACACTGAACACCACTCCAATTAAGCCCAAGGCTGAGATCAGGTATCTTGGGGTCACCATTGATCAACACCTCACATTCAAATCCCACATAAATAAAGTCACTGAAGCAATTTACTATCTAGCAAAGACACTCCAGCGCCTCTGACCACTCCTCGAACCAGCAGACTTCCTTACTGTACTACAAGCCTCCATAATGCCTCACCTGGATTACTGCAATGCCATATACCAAAGACTACCACAATCTACATTTCTACCACTCCAAACAGCTCTTCATTTGATAGCCAGAACCCTGCAAGCAGCAGCAGGGCAAGATCACATCACTCCAATACTTAAACAGCTCTACTGGCTTCCACTAAGGAGCTGTATAATATAAAAAACTATCATGCTAACCCACAAAGCAATCCACTTGGACTCCCCCCCCCCACCTACACTCGCCCCTATGATAGACGGTATGATTACACACCTCCCTTCAACATCTTGGAGTTGTTAGATTTGGCCCTTACTTTCTCCCTTCAATTGGCCCAGGTAATTAAATTGGCTTTACTGACCTTATGGCATTTTGTCATAGCATTCGTTAATTTTTGGATCACCCGACCCAGATAACTGTGCTTTTACACACTATGATACAGAGACTTGACTATAGCAATATTATTTATCTAGGTCTTCCACAGGTCCATCTCCGTCGCCTCTGAATGTACCATGCTTCACCCCTCACCATCAACAGAACCTGGGCTCTTGGGCTTCATCTTTTCACTCAAAGCAATGGGAGAGAGAGCGTAATAATAAATAATGAAACAATTCACACACAATTGAAGGGAGTCCACAGTCCTGTATTTTACAAACAGCTCCACCTTTACCAGAGCTGTTTGCAAAACACCATCAGAATTGTGCACATTGAGACCTTGATGTCTCAATTACAGTCTTCACGATCTAAAATGTGCCTTCACATCCAGTATTATTTTTAAAAAGATATAGATAGTGAGGTTATACATTCACTGACTGCTGGTGGCCCTGCAACTTCTTTTCACTATTGAGCCAATTGTTGCTAATTCTAACACAATGTGAGAAGAGTGTGTGAGATATCCAAAATACAAGTTGTTAGACAGAAGGGATAATTAGATTACTCTGGGGAGATGCTGCTGGTTTCATCTTAAACTGAACAGCCCGAGGGTAATTTTATAAGGGGGCACTTACTTTAAGCATTAAAGTGGGGCCCACTGTAGAAGTACATGCATATGGGTGGAGTTTGGCTGGATTGTGGCTGGAATTAACAAGTATGCATGCAGATTATAAAATACTATTTGTGCATACTTGCAAAATATAGATGCAGGTATCTACCTCAGATTTAGGGCTGGTGCAAATGTCCACATGGTAATATGCAGTTTCTGCAACTTAAAATATCATTTTATAGTGAAAACCAGGCACAGAATCCCTACCCAATCCCCACCACTTTTCAACAGAGATCAGAGGGGGTGGCCTGGTTCTGATGGGGGTGGATGGGAGATGGCAATCATGGGGTTGGAATGGTAACTTGGGGATTTTGTTTTTCCGAAGCAGGGTGTGGTAACTGCATCCACAGACAGCATGAACGGTTTATGGCTTATTTGAACTTGCTATACCAAATGCACTTATTGTGCTTTTTGCCGATGTATTTACCATTCAGTAAGTGTCTGCTCGGTGTGGGCAGATGTTGGTCATGCTCCAGCATTTTCTGCACAGGCTTTGCACGTATCACGTGTTACCTTTTGTACCTAATGCATGGTAAATGCAAATTCTTATCATACTTTAGTAAACCGGCCAATAATCTTAAAAATACAGATTTCTACCAAGCCCCATTGTATGTAAATCTAGGAAGCAACCAACAGTTCAAAAGAAAAATGTCATGCATCCAGCCCAATTGTTACAAACAAGAAGTTTCTGCTACTAAGGTAAGGACAAGCCAGGCTATTTTTAAATATCTATATTGTGTGGTTTCTGGTCATTTTGAATATACTTATAAATAATATTTTATCAAAGAACATTGATAAGTGCATCTTTATTGCATATGCAAGTGTCATCAGTGCCATTGGCTGAGCTATTTAATACTTTCCATGCTACCCTTTCATTGAAAGCCATCAATGTATAATAAGGTTCTTAATTTTATAATAAAAGGGCCCCAATAGAAATGTATATGTCCACATTTTTCAGTGCTCTAAGGTCAAGAAGGATTCTGAGAGACCTAATCCTCTTGACCATGGAAAAAGATATTTTGACAAGAGGAGTTATGAGGGGCAGATGACAACTTCATGCCGAGGATGACCCCTAAAGAAAGGTCTCCTTAACTGGGATGGAGGATTGCAGAATGCAAGACTGAGCTTGGTGGTAAGACTTTTGCCATTCCTGCTTCCTTCCTTTTGGGCATTAATGATCACTGACTATACAGAAGCTCTCAAAAGGTCAGGGATGCTTCTCCTATCAGCCCATGGATGTGGTTTTTCACATCCTGGATCCTGTTACGTTAAGCATGCAAGGTGGTAGCACGATCTAGCATGACACAGGCAATGGATACTTGGAGCAGCCTGAAAATCCAAGGCTGCATTTAATGGTTACCGTTTTTGCTTTTTAAGTGAGAGCCCCCCTTGGCAACAATTGATGGATTTCACATTACTGACACTAGTTGACGTGTGTTATCAAATCATTGTTAACCCCAATGAGTAATCCCACCAGTGGCCAGATTTCAGACTGCCCAATCTGAAGATACCATCAGAGATCATTTATGGGGTATATCAAAGGCATGGAGTTTGCTCTTTGTTTCACTGTAGCCAATTCAAATATTGCAATAATTTTTGAATACATCAAGTCTTCAGTGAATGCAATTGATGCTTGTGATCAGGGATTAATTTTCTGAGGGGCCTAAAATTATTACACCAAGATGAAAACAGAGGCAATAGGAGATGAAGGCAAGAAAAAACATTCTGTCCAGTTCATGGATTGACACTATTTAAAAAAAAAAAAGAAACCCTCTCAAGGAGCCAAAATAAATAGCAAAGGAAGCTAAAACTCCTTAAATAAGGCCAGAAATACAGATAAGTAATTCAAAGAGACAATAATATAAAACATCCAAAAAAACACAAACTCAGTAAAGCCCAGCGAGATTTATTATTCATCATTTCATTCACAGCACAACTTAAGTAACCTAAGATAAGTATTTTTAGCAGCACTTTGGAAGTACTTTAGAAATTTGTTGGGCGCACTTTGAATGGCAACAGATCTGGATCATGACTGTAGAGTACATGTGATAGCATTTATTTAATTTTTGTGAGTAGCAGCTGTGTATAAAATTTTTTTGCAGAGCTTCACATGTTTTAAGAGGTTTTTGACTGCTGATGTTTCGAGTTTCAGCTAGATTTTATTATTGTACCTGGCTAGCTCACCCTCATTCCATTTGGGTGTAAGTAAGGACCCGGAGGGTTACTGAGGTCTTTTCTTCTTTAAATGAGCTGGGCTTTAATGAGTTTGTGGGTTTTTTTGGATGCTCTAGTCTATATTATTGTCTATTTTATATATTTATTTATTTATTTAGACAGTTTTGTATACCACCTTATCCTTCAATCAAAGTGGTCACAACACAATTGGGGGATACATTTAACACGAGGGGATATGAGACACATACACTAATACTTGAATTATGTATCTGTATTTCTCTGACAGCACTAAAGTTGCTTTATATTTAGGAAAAGCTTACTAATAGTGAACACTGCCATGAACACTGGGGAATCTATATACATCTCAAGTGCTACATTTGCATTGTTTCTATGCATGTGTTTGTTTCCCTGATTTTCATGCCCCGCCCCCTTCTATTTTGGCTTATTGCTGAGCTGTGCAGTGCTGTCCTTCACTGACCACTTATTAGGTGCCGTGTTAGTAGGGTACGAGCCAAAGTATTGATCTCTGATATCTCTGCAGGAGTTTAGTGGTTACTGCTGGCTATAGCATCATATTAGTAGCATGCATTTGCAAGGCATTCGTATGGAGCGCCTTCTCAGAGCGCATGCACTACAGGCATACATACCCTACTACCGCACTAGAGATGCATCTAGCACGCCCTTCGCCCTTACTGTGACCACACCCCCTGCTTGTACCACAGCCACTGCACCGCCTCTGCAGCAGATTCATGTGCTAAACTAGATCCGTGCTACTTGTGGAACTTTAGTAAACATGCCCCTTAATGTGGAAACCGTATTGCTATACATTCGTTATTGTAATTGCAAGTGCTATTAACATTTAGAATTATTGTATTTAACTATATTATTGTTTCATCTAAAATCTTTTGAAACCATAGAGCAAAGAGGTAGAGGGTCTCATTTTGAATACTCCTGTTGGAATGCGAACATTTCTTTCAATGTAGTCTACAGTATGAAATAACCCGCAAGTAAAATAACCTTTTCAAAATATAAAACTGTTTATCTTAGTTTAGCGTGAGCACTTTTGCTGTTGCAGATTCAAAAATATTTTCAGTGTTCAACGAGCATTCAGCATTCCAGCATATACTATTGCAGAATAGCTTCATGGGAAAAAGAAAAGTAAAATAATAGTATTTGAACTTAATATTTGAGTTTAAAGGGGTTTCAGGACTTGGATATTATGTTAAGGGTAAATTTATGGCTTAGTCTTGAGACACTTATCTATTTAAATTATTGCTGATTGTCTAACCTTGCGATGTAACCGGCAGAGCCCCGCTGATTTGCTGCAGATCTTAAGCACTGCAGGAGGCATGGTGCTATTGAAATCCCAGTGGTACTCAACTAAATTGATGAAATGACCAGGAAGGCCTAATTAAAGCTGTTCAGCTCAAATGTATTGATGTATTACATCTATTATGGCTTAGTTCAATAGGCCTACCCCATGAGAACTGCCACAGCCAGCAAGACTGCAAATGGAATGGATATAAATTCTGAAACAAAAAAGGAGTCACCTGTGCCATCAAACAATAAGGATACAAAATGCAACAGGGCATCTGGAGTCTGATTAAAAAAGATCCTGCTAGGGCTCGATTCCATGTGAGGAAAAAGATAAGAGATAACGATTAGATTTACATTTTGAGAAAAGTACTGAATAGTTAGAAATCAGTTCTCTTACATTATTCTTCAGTAGCATATTTTTGAAAGTGATTTCATTTCCTGCATCTTCTGTAGGGGAACATGCCACAGAATTTAAAAAAACGCAAAACAAAAGCATGTTATAAAAACACCTTTGAAACTTAGGGCCCGATATTCAGTAACAGTGGCAACTTCACTGCTAAAACAGCTAAATGTCGATGCTGAACTAAAGACCCGGATTAGCCTGATTAGCTTTTGCAGAAACGTTAGGCCACCCCTTTCAGTGCCTAACTTTTGCTGCTTAGCGATAACTGAGCAGCAGCTCAATATCACCACTGCCCAGATCACCGGGTGCCACCTCCGCTCTGCCCCTGGAATGCTCTGACGCTAGCCAGCTAGTATTGAGGCTTTCAGCAGGATATTTGATGGCACTAACCATGAATATCACAGTGACCATGGTTAACACACTTAGGAGGTCTGCTAACCACATTGATCACATTGAAAATCTCCCCCTTAGCCCAGTTTTCAAATTTAGAGCTTTCAGGCAAAGGTGCCACAATTGTTGTACAAGACATGACTTAGAATTTTTTTCTATGCCTGATTTTACTAGAGATAGGTCTTGTCAGACAAATCTAATTAATTTCCTTGACTGGGCAACTAGAGAGTCCAAGTGGTTCTCTTCTTCTCTCCCATCACTCTTTCAGTGTTTGTTCTGGTGGTTTCTCCTCTACTGCTGTCACACTCTCAGTTGGTGTACCCCAAGGGTCTATTCTGGGCCCACCTCCTTTTCTCTCTCTATAATCCAATCCTTTGGTGCTCTAATTTCCTCCCATGGCTTTCAGTATCATTTTTATGCTGATGACTCTCAGATCTTTCTGCACCTGATATTTCTCTGTCACTCAGGCCCGCATCTCTGCCTGCCTATCTGACATCGCCAATTGGATGTCTCACCGCCATTTGAAATTGAACATGGCCAAAATGAGGCTTCTTATTTTCCCTCCTAAACCCTCCTCCCCCTTTCCTCTTTTCTGTATCTCTGTAGATAACACTTTTCTCCTTCCCGTTTTCTCAGCCTGCAACCTTGGGTTCATTTTTGACCCCTCCCTCTCCTTCTTCACACATATCCAACAGATAGCTTGGAGGGAGGAGTGGCCTAGTGGTTGGGGCAAGTTACCTCAGGCCGGAAGGTCAGGGGTTCAAATCCCACTAGAGGACAGCAACCTTGGGCCAGAAGGACTGGGGTTTCTAGTCCCACAGGTGCTCCTTGTTGTCTTGGACTAGCTACTTAACTCTTCATTGCCCATGTTCCCTGTAAAATAGTTATCTCCAAGTTATAATGCCCTGTTCAATGTAAACCACCTTGATATCATGAAAGGCAGTATATTAGAAATGTTAAATAAATAGCTAAATCCTGTTGTTTCTTACATAGATGCACTATATAGTAAAAATTTCCCAAGGAGCCAGAAATATCAAAAGAAAAATTCAAAGCCTCAAATTAGGCTCGAGAAAGAAAAACTATTATTATCAATACCATGTGAGAAAAATAATAATAAAGAACAAAAAAATCAACCAATTCAGAATTATCATCAATAAATATATTGCCTAGGCAAACATAGAGGAAAAAAGACCTCATCTACCTCCGCCAACAATGGCAGGAAGGGAGAGCCAGTCGATAGGACAGACGCCATTAAAATCAATCCGGTCTGATAAGAACATCAGTGGTCAAAAACACCTCTATACAATAATCTGAATTGGTTGTAAGGACACAGCAGAAAACATAAACATGGTAGTAACAACAGCTACAATGAAAAACAGTGTGGCGTGGCAGCACTTATCTGAAAATCAGCAGGCTGCGAGAAGGTGCAGAAGCAGCAATCTAATGTAGAAACAGCAGTCCAATAAAGAGGCAGCAGTCCAATATAGAAAATGAACGCAGCAAAGCAGAATAAACAGCTGGAGCCCCAACGCAGCAAAGCAGAATAAACAGCTGGAGCCCCAACACCAGGTGTTTTGCCCGATGGCTTCTTCAGGGAGCTCAAAAGAATCTACAACGCTGTTCTTAAGGCAGAAAATATATAATACTGCTGGTCCTAAAAAAAACAACAAATTCAAAAAAATGCTCACATGGATTAACAGAGACAACGTGGAAAAACAAAAAATGTTGAAGGAATCCACAACTTACATGATGCAGAGAAATCCACAAATGAAAGAAGCACCAGAGTAATACTGCACACACCACCGGCTTGGAAATCCCAAAAAACACCAAGAAAGCCCATCGAGCATGTGCTACTATAACGGCTTGCTCAATGGGCTCTTTCTTGGCATTTTTTGTGATTTCCAAGCCGGTGGTGTGTGCAGTATTACTCCGGTGCTTCTTTCATTTGTGGATTTCTCTGCATCATGTAAGTTGTGGATTCCTTCAACATTTTTTATTTTTCCACATTGTCTCTGTTAATCCATGTGAGCATTTCTTTGAATTTATTGTCCCTATGAGACCGGTTTGATTTTAGTGGCGTCTGTCCTATCGACTGGTTCTCTCTTCCTGCCGTTGTTGGCAGAGGTGGCTGAGGTCTTTTTGCCTCTGTTTGCCTGGGCAATATATTTATTGATAATTCTGAATTGGTTGATTTTTTTGGTTCTTTATTATTTTTCTCACATGGTATTGATAGTAATATTTTTTTTCTTTTTTTAGCCTAATTTGGGGTTTTGAATGTTTCTTACATAGAAACATGATGACAGGAAAAGACCATATGGCTCATCTAGTCTGCCCTTCCATATCAACCACTACAACAATCCCCTTTTTCCCTTTAGAGATCCTCTGTGTTTGTCCCATGCTTTTTTGAATTCAGATACTGTCCTCATCTCTACCACTTTCACTGGGAGACTATTCCACGCATCTGCCACTCTTTCCATAAAGAAATATTTGCACATATTATTCCTGAGTTTATCCCCTTTCACCCTCATCCTATGTCCCTTTGTAGCAGAGCTTGCTTTCAGTCGAAAGAGGCTCTCCTGTGCATTTATGCCATGGATGTATTTAAACATCTCTCTCATATCACTTGTATCCCGCTTTTCTTCTAAAGTATACGTATTTCTGAATGCATTACTAAAACACTTATCCACTCTTTAGTCACCTCCCATCTTGAGTACTGCAACCTCCTCCTTGCTGGTCTCCCTTTGAGTCATCTCTCTCCCCTTCAATCTGTTCAGAACTCTGCTGCACGGCTAATTTTCCGCCAGCCCCGATATACCCATTTAACCCCTCTTCTCGAGTCACTTCATTGGCTCCTCTTCGATTATCATATTCAATTCCAACTTCTCCGTCTGACCTATAAATGCTCTACTGCTCCTAACTACCTTTCCTCTCTCATCTTCCTCTGCATTCCTCCTCATGAATGCCACTCCTCCACTGGCCTGCTTTTCTCTAGGCCCTTTTCATCCACTGCCAACTCCATTCTTGTAGTGCTATATAAATGATTAATAGTAGTAGTATCAGGGAGAGTCCTAGATGTGGTGTACTTAGACATCAGTATAGCCTTTGACACTATTCTGCAGAGACGATTTATAAATAAACTGAGCACCCTAGTAAGGATTGTGAAAAAATTGCAAGAGATCCTTGATAAATTGAGGGTCTGTGTGTCTAAATGGCAGATGACTTTAAATGTGGACAAGTGCAAAGTTATGCACTTGGAGAAGAGCAATCCAAACTATAGTTACATGATGCAAGTTGCACATCAGGAACCACCATCCAGGAAAAGAATTTAGGCGTCATCGTGGATAATATGTTGAAACCCTCTGCCCAGTGTGCAGTGGTGGCCAAGAAAGCCAATAGAATGCTAGGAATCATAAAGAAAGGAATGGGAAATAAAACAAAGGAGATTATAATGTGTCTATAATGCTGCATAGTGTGATTGCACCTTGAATATTGTGTGCAATTCTAGTCGCTATATCTTTAAAAGGATATAGCAGAATTAGAAAAGGTACAGAGAAGAGCAACAAAAATGGTAAAGGGGATGGAAGAATACCCCTGTAAGGAAAGGCTTAAAAAGGTTAGGGCTCTTCAATTTGGAAAAGAGGTGGTTGAGGGGAGATATGATACAGGTCTATAAAATAATGAATGGCGTAGAGCGGGTAAATGTAGATCCGTTGTTCAACCTTTCAAAAAGTAGAGAAACTAGTGGCACACAATGAAACACAATGAAACTAGTGACACATTTAAGATTAATCCAAGCAAATAATTCTGCACTGTACCAATGCAGCATGCCGGAGTGGCCTGTCTCCAGTAACTGCTCATGCCTGTCCCAAAGGTTGTGGCGGCTGTTGTCATACAACTCGACCACAGTGAGTGTTGTCTGGGCATTTGGGGGGAGGTAGACACCAAACAGAAGTGTCTGCCAAGACCATTGTTATCAGCAGGTTACAAACAGCCCAAGGCCAGTTGCTAGTCTTGCTATCCGGGAAGTCCAAGCAATCAGATCAATTTTAGGCAGCTTGTGAATGTTGGGCAACAATGTCCTGTATATATACCCTAGAGGAGAGGAAGGACAAGGGAGATATGATACAGACTTTTAAATACTTAAAGGGTATCAATGAACAAACAAACCTTTTTCAAAGAAGTGGAAGCTGTAAAACTAGAAGGCATATGATGAAGCTGCAAGGCGGTAAACTTAAAAGCAACATCAGGAAATACTTTTTCACTGAAAGGATGGTGGATGCTTGGAATGCCCTCCCAATGGAGATGGTAGGGGCAAAATAGGGAAAGAATTCAAAATGGCACGGGGCAAACATAGTGGAATCCCTTTATAGCAAGAGGATGTAATCAAAGCAAATTTGGGGGGGGGGGGGCTAAGCTGCATGGAGTTGCAGTTACAATTCTAGCCACCTTACAGGGCAGACTAGATGAACCATACTGGCCTTTATCTGCCATCATATACTATGCTACTATTCACTGCTTAATAGCACATTGACTTATACCTGCTGATGTTCATGCCAATGCTTTATGTTCTTAGAGATGCACTGGAGTATCAGTACATTAATGTTAATGTTCATAGCAGTACAGTATTACTGTCGTAAAAGGCTTCCATTAGTGTGGATATTCATTATAATACTCTATGTTCATATCATAGAGAAAGGTATTCACATCAAATGGAGAAAATTTGGGGTTTCGTGAGCTCACACAACAAAGCACATTAAAGAGCATCATGAGAATTTCAGGAGTCTTAGAAACCCTAACAAATACAAAGCACACTCAAGGAGAATCTATGTAGCCACCATTTCTACTTACCTGGTCTAAAGGAGTAATCATCTGAACTATTGGACAAGCAAGATGATTGCCTAGAGTATCACACCATCAAAGACTATTTCCAGAATAGATATCTCCCTAATATTTTCCTCAGCAAAGACCAAAACAAAAGATTTATTTAGGTTTTCCCCTATGGCCTTATCCTGCCTGAGTAACCCATTCATCTCTTAATCTAGTGGCCCAACCAGTTTCCTTATAAAAATCCTGCTTCTATTATACTAAAACAAGTTTTAATGGGTCTGCTTTACAACTTTCTTTTTTTTTTGTCTTTTCATAAGAGCATAGGTTGCTTATTTGGTAAAAACCAACCTATGCAATTATCAAAAAACAGATTCATAATAGAATCAATACAGACCACATACATACAGTCAGATCCATATTAAACACTCCTGTGAAATTTTCCAACAGTTTCTGCAAACAGGTCGGCTTTCTTTTTTTGCAAAATCATAAATAATCCTTTTCTGTCCATAACACCCCAGGCAATGCTTACAACACAGGGACTGCAATAGAAAAAGTAACATCATGAATTATACACAACCTAGCTTCCTGTATTTAAAGAGCTTTAAGAAAATGTGTCTCAGCAGAGCACAACATGCACTGCAGAATATAATGGAACAAAACTTTCTTAGTATAACTAGAGCTCAAATCATACAAAGCATTAAAAACCAAACAGCACACCTTAGACATACTTCTACTCCACAGGTAGCCAATGCAACAAGGATAACACAAGTGGTGATTAACCCCTAGACAACTGACATTTTTTGGATATAAGCTTTGGAAAATCTAGCCTCTCTATATCCCTTGCCTGGCTTATATAAATAAGAGATTTTGAAATTTCCCTCAGTCCCTCAGTTCACTCAAGGTCTACAGGCCACAAAGGGGGCGGGGGGGGGGGGGGCAATGAATCTTCGATATTTATCTGCTTAGCATTGATGTAAGAATTTCTTTTAAATGTTCAGGGTCTTTTTGCGTAGTGTACTTGCATGAATTAAAATTTTCCTTGTTCTTTTGCAATTGAGCTGCTTCCTAGGGGAAGTGGTTAGTACACAAAGCAACTGATACCAGTAAGAGCAGGCAGGAAGCAGTATCAGTTTGTAGCCGACATGTGGAGCTACATTCATTGCACCAGAGGATCTTCAGAGAAGGACAGATTTTCTAGCTTCTTTTGTATGTTCTCACTACTTGACTGGTTTTTGCCAGTAGCTTGCTATTGCCTATTCTATCTGTATTAATCTTTTATAATATGTCTTAGTCAATTTTGTGTTTCAGGGTGGTTATATGCTTGCAAACAAAAGAAAAATGCTTAAATTCTTTCTTTCTTCAAAAGGAAAACAGTCTATGCTAATTCCTACCTGTCTCTAGAATCTATAAGCTAGTAGTAAACGACTGACATTTTTGGCTATCATGGAAAATCTAGCTTCTCTATATTTCTTGCCTGACCTTTATAAATAAGACCTGGAACACTTAAAATCCCCCTTCCTAAGCGTCGCCCACCCACTCCAGGTTTGGATTTTCCTATATAACGTTCCTAAAACATGTGAAGTTGAATTTTTAGAAAGGATGTCCAGGCGCAATCTGGGATATCCAGGGCAAAACATAGGTCACAGAAATGGCTTCTTGGACATCCCAGCTGGAGTTTTCCAGTAGGGATACATATGTATTCAGTGACACTGCAGATACTCAGACATGCAGTGGTAAGTTAGTAATCTTTTGCCACCATGAAATGAGCACTTTTTGCTCCTTATTCATGGTCAGGAGCAGGTATACACATGGATGCTTCAACAACCGGGGCCAGACATGTCTGCTGGAATTGCACCAAGATGTGCATCTTTGTTGCTCCACCCAGGTCATTCCTCCAGCATGCCCCTATTCTACTTGGATTTCTTTGCACTAGGTATATCTACAAGACTGGCTGTGAGGAGGTGGAGGATGACCCCAAGTCAGGACGGCCTTCCACGACAAAGACGGCTGAGAACATTGACAGAGTGAACCAGCTGGGCGGAGTGATCGCAGGTTGACGGTGCGAATGATAGCTGAGGAGCTCAGCCTGAACAGGGAGTCAGTGTGAACCATCTTGGTGCAGGAGCTGGGGATGTGGAAGGTGTGCACCAAGATGATGCCCAAGCTTTTATCGGACAACCAGAAGAAACACCCGGTCAATATTTGTTGAGACTTGCTAGAGAAGATCAGAGAATATCCAGAGTTCGTTGTCTGAGTCATCACAGGAGACGAGACTTGAGTCTTCCGGTATGACCCTGAAAGCAAGAGACAGCCTGCAGTGGAAGACGCAACTGTCACCCAGACCCAAGAAGGCACGCATATCGAAATCAAGAATCAAAGTCATGCTGATCGCATTCTTCGAGCAGAAGGGAGTGGTCTATCATGAGTTTGTGCCCGAGGGTCAGACAGTCAACCAGCACTTCTACCAGCAGCACAGTAGGTGGGCTCTGTGGAGAGATAAGTCGTGGCTGCTCCACCATGACAACACGCCCGCACACACCGTGCTCAGTGTAAGGCAGTTATTGGCCAACAAACAGATCACAGCTCTCGACCACCCTCCTTATTCCCAAGATCTCACATCGTGTGACTTCTGGCTCTTCCCCAGGCTGAAGACTGTGCTCAAAGGAACTCATTTCACTTCTGTAGAAGAGATCAAGACCACTGTGACGAGAGAGCTGAGGGACCTCAAGGAGGAGGACTTTATCGAGTGCTTCTGTATGTGGCAGACGTGAATGCAGAAGTGCATTAACTCTTGGGGGGGATTACTTTGAAGGCGACAATGCATAATTTCTCTGTAGATTTTGTAATAAAACATTTATGGGATATCACACCTCGTATATACTTGATTTGTAAAATGGCTCCAGGGGCACACTTGTTAATTGGACATATGTGTACTCATTTTCAGATGTCCAAAACATAACCCAAATAGTCAATTGTCATCAATTAATTGGGAAGTACATTTGTGTGCTTTTTAAATCAACTGATCTGTATCAATCCAGTAGTCAAAATGACTTCTATTCAATGTAATAGCTATGATGTCTTAATCCTAAGGAAAACCATACATTCCATGTAAGTCATGTAACATGCCATACTTAACATTGCTTGCACCGTGTTCATTGTTAAACCATCTTGACTAGCAATAAGCCAGTATTAAAAAGATGTTAAATAAATAAAATAAATAAATATGAAGCTCTAGAGCTTGCCCTATCTATCTCAGCTATCTGCCATCAAAAAAAGAATTGACTCAACAAAGGTAAGAATTAGTTGGAATAAAACAAGCCTCTCCTAGGATAAAACTTGAAAACAATCCACTCCCTCTCCCACAAGAAATTAAACCACCCAGGAATAGATGAATCACAGTGGGTTCTGGCAGGCTATGACCTGTAACACAGAGACAACCACTCCACCAAGGGTTAGTACATCAATGCATAGCTCTCCCTGATGCTTCCAGGACTGGTTGGTGTACAATTAGAGAGGCTTCTGTGGGGAGACAAAGGGTAAGTTTGTTATAGTGTGTGTGTGGGGGGGGGGGGGTAGAGGGGGTGATGATGTGTGCTTATCTTCAAGCAGTTCCCTTGTGATCTGACTGATCATGTAGACCCAATTGTGACAGGATGCTGGCATCATGGCTTGCGCCTGAGTGGAAGGCATACACATCAATTATTATGTGTGAGGCACTGCAGTCCACCTGCATGTTCAGAGAATGAAAGGACTTTCTGTTCCTATAGCAATTTACCTTCAGATGAGCCAAATAGTTATGTGTGTAGAGTCGATTGTCTCCAGTACAAATGGGAATTGTACTAGCACATGAAATTCTTAGTTTCATGTTGCTTCTGCTCTTGCTCAAGGAGGTGAGTTTTTCTTCTAAGAAAATCTTCTAGAAAGTGAGCTATACAACATGATATGACTGCCTGACTAATATCAGTTGGGGCCCCCAGGGGTATCTGGAAGGATCTAATGATGATAAATGCAAGTATTGTGGTAATCTTCAGATACACCAACGGGTCTCGTGTAGTGAGCTCTAGTTCTGGCTCACGCTTGGTTGTACAGGTGAACCAATGTCTCTATCAAACCTAAATCTGTATCTGCATTGCTCCTCTGTCAAATTAAGGGACTCTCTCCTCTACCTCTCTCTCCTGGATCCAGAGCAAATAGGAGCCACACCTGGCTTGCATTCATGGTAAATTACAGCTCTCTACAAAAGTATTTTTGTTGGACTATCTCATCCAAAGCCACTATTAACCAGCTGCTTCTCACTTTGGTCCATTTTATTCTTTTATATTGTGATCATGCAATTATTTTACATTTTAAGAACTCTATGAAATCCTTTTTCACTTAAATTGTCATATAACCCACCAAGACTGTCGCATTTTGAATAGTACCAGCTTAGTTCTGCAGCTGTAATTTAGTGCGGGACTTTTGGTATAGTCACTTGTGGAAAATTTGTTCCTGCACTGATCCAGAGAGTGTGTTAAGTTTGCACTCATGGTAGATACAGACACCAACATCACTCTGACACAAACACTAACACAGAAGCACACTCCAAACACACATACAGACAATGGCACAAGGATACATCCACACAGAAACACTGGCACAGACAAAAAGAGAGAGAGCGCTTTGGAATAACAGAGAGAAAGGACTGGGATGGGGGGCTGTAGAGAGAGCAAGAGGTGATAGTGAATGAAAAAGAAGTAGAGAGAGAGATAGAGAAGACCAGGAATGAACAGAGAGCAGGAATGAGAATACAGAATGGAGAAACACGTACTCTTGTCAATATTATCGGACACGGGTACATGCTTTGGACGTCCCCATGCCCACTGTATTCTGAAAAGTAACACGTTTAAGATCCTGCCCATCTCCGCAATGTACAATGAACTCCACGCCTCTCAGGAAAAAAGTGTATCTCCTAAGCTGCTCTTCACATTTACAGTAGTGTGCTGATGCAAACTAGACATAAATACCAATGAGAAATGACTGCTGCTGCACATACCAGTCCTCTACCAGTCCACATACCAGTCCTCTACAGGCCCTAAAAAAGTATTATGTAATCCCAGTGCACTCTAATATGGTATAAGTGAATATAAATATGAACATGTATGTCAGGACATATCTTGCATCAAATGGTACTTGGCATTAGAAACCGTTCCTAGTGATTCCTGCCTTGGTCATCTCTAAAAACACACTTGAAACTGCTAAGGATGGACCCTTACCACATGCACCAAACCTGTAACTAACAGTGCAGTTCCCCAAAGGATGCATAATAATGCTGGACAACAAATGTATGCCCTTTTTGTGCCTATAAGTACACTCATTCTGCTGCTTCATACTACCTTTCCTCTCTTATCTCTCCCTAAACCTCTACTTGGGCACTCCGTTCTTCTTTCAATTGCTTCTATCTGTGCCCTTTTATCTTTATTTCAAAACTTTATATACCACCCATTGTCAGGACATTAGAGGGGTTTACAACAGAAAATAAGTCTACGCTAAAGAAAATGAAAAGAACGCCATAAAAAATAGGAAAGAAGAAGGAGTAGTAAAGCAACAAAAAAAAGAGCACAACATGGAGGGGCATCACAAAAGGGTATCATATGGGGGGAGGTGAAGATCCTGCTGAAATAAGTGTGTTTTTTACATGTTCTTAAACTCTGGTTATGAGGGTTCCAAATGGAGTGAAGCTGGAAGGGCATTCCACAGTGAGGGGGTGAGGAAGAAAAAGGCAGCCCGCCGAGTCTGCTCCGAGTGGGCTCTCAAGGGGGGAGGTAGTGATAGTCTGTTGGCATGCAGTGAACGAAGTTGACGATATGGAGTGTGACGAGAGATGAGATCAGCCAAGCAAAGAGGACTTGTTGTATGAATTACCCGATGAGTCAGAATCAAGATCTTATATTGATATCTAAAGCGGAAAGGCAACCAGTGAAGGTGAAGAAGGAGAGGAGTAATATGATCTGACTGTCAAGCATGAAAGATAACACGGGCTGCTGTGTTCTGCACTAACTGTAAACGTTGAAGCTGGTAGGTTAGCAAGAGCTACATTATAGTAGTCTAATCTACTGGTGACCAGAGCCAAAACTAGAGTGACGAGTGCATCAAAAGGGAGGAGAGACTGAACAGCTCTGATCTGATGTAGTGCGAAATGGGAGCGACAAGTGAGATTAGATATACGGCTATGGAAAGAGAGCGTGGGATCCAGGGTCACGCCTAAATAGCGAAGCGAGGAGGTGAGAGAGATAGGGGTGGAATTTAAGTGAGGAGCAATGGTTGGACACGAGGTACTAAGAGAGATCCACATGGCTGCGGATTTAGCCTGGTTTAAATGAAGGTAATTAGCAGAAAGCCAAGAGGCAATCTGGGCAAGACAGTTATTAAATGGTGAGATGTCAACAGATATTGGGGAAGTGTGAAACAGGAGGATAATGTCATCTGCATAAATGTAGGTCGAAACTGGATACTGTTGAATGAGAAGTGGAAGAGGGGAAAGAAAGATATTGAACAATAATGGAGAGAGGACTGAGCCCTGAGGCACTCCACATGGTAAAGGAAGTGGGGAGGAAAACTGGTTATTAGAATGAACGACAAAAGAACGCGCAGTAAGGAAGGACCAAACCCAATGCAGCACCTTGCCCCATAACCCAGCATCATAAAGGCGAGACAAGAGTGTTTGATGGTCTATTAAATCGAATGCAGAGGATAAATCAAGCGACACTATGAGTGTGATATCTCCCCTGTCATGAGCAACATGCACCTCATTTAGAAGAGTTAGGAGAACAGTTTCTGTACTGTGTCCAGGTCAAAACCCCGCCTGACAAGAATATTGGTAGCCTCCACATGAGAGGCTAACTGAGTGAAGACAAAATTTTCTAATATTGGCTAGAAAGGGGAGATTTGAGATGGGACGCCAGTGGGATAACACAGAAGGATCCAGTGAGGGCTATTTCAAAAGTGGATGAACAATAGTAGACTTCCAGTAAGAGGGAAAATATCCGGATGAGAGACTAGTATTCAGGATAGAAACAATGATAGGGATCAATTGTAGAGATGGCTCGGCCAACCGATGTGAGGGAATAGGATCTAACTGACAGGTAGTCTTTCTTGACTTCCCAAAGGCCTCCAGCAGCTCAGAGGAGGTAATAGTGGAAAATGACAACCAAGTATGGCCTAGTGCACGGTTGGAGGGGGAGAAGATGGAGCAGTAGGACCAGAAATGGCCTTCTCCAAATCCAAACTTTGCTCCTTTTCACCTTGCTGCTCCCTATGTATAGAACAAACTACCCGAGTCAGTACATCACACTTCTTTTCTGGCCCTTCCCAAATCCAGGCTGAGCGCTCACCTTTTTGTTGCTATTTTTGGATCTGATTTTATTTATTTATTTATTACAGTTTCTTATATACCGCGCTATTCGGCATCAGCGCGGTTTACATCATAACATAACTACCATGGTGACAAGGTGTCTGGTTTTACATAGAACAGGTAATAAAACTTGGATAACAGGGTTAACTATCTACATAACTATATACATAAGCTATTTACACTGCAGGATAGGTAGAGTCAGATCATGAGTAAGGGGGCATCTATAAGGGGTGATTTCTTGAGAGGGATATCCAGTCTCAAAGGTTGTCTGGGAAGTATTGGGTGAAGAGGTAGGTTTTGAGTGCCTTTCTGAACTGATATAGATTGTTTATGGCCCTAATGTCAGGGGGTAGAGTATTCCAGCATCTGGGGATATAGAAACTGCAAGCTCTGTTTGTGGTTGTCTTGTTGCACTTTGTCGATTCCTTTGGTGTGATTAGCATGTTGATGGTTGTTGCTCTTCTAGATCTGTTGGGGGGTACCATGTGGAAAAGATGCGTGAGAGATGGGGGGGAAATGCCTTTGATTGCCTTGAATGTTAATAGAAGGGTTTTGAAGGTGATCCTCCCATGGATAGGTAGCCAGTGCAGTTGTTTGAGAATGGGAGTTATGTGGTCGCTTCTGGAGGCTCCGTTGATGACCCTGGCTGCGGCATTCATGGCCAACTGTAAGGGGGCTAGTGTGGATTGGGGAAGCCCTTGTAAGATGGCATTTGCAAAATCGAAATGTGGCAGGATCAGTGCTTGATATATGGTTCGGAAATCCTCTGGTTCCAACAGGGAGCGTAGGTGTTTGAGTGAACGGATTTTAAAATAGACGGCTTTGACTATGTTTCTTATGTGGGTTCTCATGTCCAGCCGTTGATCGACAGTTACTCCCAGGTATTTTATTGCCTCTTTAGTCTGGAGATCAGCTTCCTTGACACTGACGTGGGGTGGGGGCGTAAAGTTGGGGTCTCTGGTGATGAATAGCACTTCTGTTTTTTTATGTTGGATGCGTAGGTTCTGTGATTGGAGCCAAGTTGAAACTGCATTGAAGCAGTCCGTGAGTGGGGTCAGGTCCATGTGGGTTGTGGAGAAAGGCATGTATAAGAGGATGTCATCAGCATATATCAGGCAGTTCACATTGAATGATCTTATGATATTGCAGATAGGTTGCATGTAAATATTGAATAGTAAGGAGGATAATGAGGAGCCTTGGGGAACCCCTTGTTTTTGATGGAAGTGTATTGACTCTTCTGATCCAGACTTCACATACTGCCATCTGCCATCCAAATAAGATTTGCACCATCCTAGTGCACTGTTGCAGATTCCTTTCTCTTTCAATCTTTCGAGGAGTATTTCATGACTGACGGAATCGAATGCTGCTGCTATATCTAAGAATATAAGCACACAGCCTTGACGGATGTTGTCAATTCTTGTGATGATGTCGTTAAATAGAACAGTGAGCAGTGTCTCGACCCCATGATGTTCTCTGAAGCCATGTTGACAGTTGTCTAAAGGAGCGGCAGCATCAATGTGGTTCTGAATTTGTCGTTGTGCCTCTTTCTCTATTATTTTGGCTAATAGAGGGATGCTGGCTATTGGCCGATAAGAGTCAACTCTTTGGGGGTCAAGTTTGGGGTTTTTCAGTAGGGGCCTAATGGAGGTCTGCTTGAGTGAAGTGGGAAAGTATCCTGTTGTGAAGGAGATCTGCATTATATTTGCGATGAACGGGCTGAACACATCACGTAGTTCCTTGATCCAAAACGCTGGACATGGGTCAGTCTGAGCCGTAGAGGTGTTAAGGGTTGCTATGGTGTTCTGGATAGATTTAGTGGGTGGTGTGGAGAGTGTGTTCAGTGGGGATAAGCCTGTTGGATCTTGGTATGAAATTACTGACCCCTTGTTAGTTTGCACGATCTTGGATTGCAGGTAATCGGCAAATTCTTGTGGGTGAATCTCGCTATGTTGTTCGGGAGATGGTTCCTTTGAGAGGGCTTTGCCCAAGTTGAAGAGGTCCCGTGGTTTGTTCAGAGACCTTTTTAGGGTGTCTGTATGGTATTGTCTCATTTTAGTAGTGATTGTTTCACGATGTGTTGCAAGTTGGCTGCGGTAAGCAGACTGGTCATCAGCTGAACGCGATCGCCGCCATCGGCGTTCAAGTCTACGTAGTTGTGCGAGAGAGGATCGTAGCTCAGGGGAGAACCATGGGGCGGATCTTTTTTTTCTTGCTGTGTTTTCCTGGTTTGAGCATTGAGATAAGGCAAGCAGGCTGGAGTTCCATTGAGAGATTAGTTCGTCAAGGTCTTGTGAGCTATAGTCAAGTAGTGATGGGATCTCCGAAAGGATGTGTTCTCTATCGAAGGGGCGAAAGCATCTGGTGGCAGTTCTAAAGGTGTTGCTTGTGTGTTGACTTCTGTCTGGCTGGTCAGGGTTGATGGGTATCTGGATAATGATCAATTTGTGGTCGGACCAGGGTACCTCTACGATTGATACTGGAGGATTGTTGTTTTGGATCATGACTGGTTGTGGGGTAAATACCATGTCCAGAATGTTCCCCTTTGTATGCGTGGGTTCATTGATGATTTGTTTGAATCCCAGGTCTTCCATTGCTTCAAGGAAAGCATTTGCGTGGTTTTGGGGTAAAGAAGGGAGATTGAAATCACCCATTATCCAATTTGGTTTTTTGGGATTGAGTGTGTTAGCTGCAAGGTCAACAATGGTTGGCAGGTCATCAGGAGAAGAAGAGGGTGTTCTATACAGCAAGTTGAGGGAGCATTGTTGGTTTGCAACAGAGAGGATGTCCATGTTATTTGTGCTAGAGGAGTCCACAATGAGGAAATTGAGGTCTGATTTGGAGATTATGAGAACCCCTCCTCCTTTTTTGTTTTCTCGATGTTTCGTGTGGATGGAGAAATTGGTGGGTAGAAGTTGGTTGAGGAGGACGTTGTCTTCAGAGGAGAGCCATGTTTCAGTTATCATGAGTATTTCAAGGTCATAAAATGAGATACAGTCTCGGATCACAGGCCATTTGTTGCGGATGGAGCGTGCGTTGATGATGGCACATTTTAGGGGTCGGCATTTCAAAGGTTTTTCCTGGCTGGGAGTTTTGGATATCTGGAGTGCAATATGTATCAGGTGGGAGTGGCGCGTATGCGCGTCATTTCCTAGGTTGAAGTACGGGGGGCCATTCCATCTTTTTCCATGGCTATTCAGGATTGGAATCTTGCCATGTGACGTGTAAAGGGCCTGGGAGGTTCTAAGCCAGTGGGTGAGAAGGTAGACGCTAAGAATGATAGCAACGTGGAGTGCCATTCTAATGGTTTGGATTGCGTGCGATAGACTGTGGCTACAAAGTGGTGAAGAGTGATGTTGGAGAAATAAGGTGTGGATATGAGGCACAATATAAAGAGGCACAGTATAGAGAGTATATCCTTCAGAAAGTGAGGATTTCTATGAGAGCGGTTCTATGAGGATGCAAGATCAACCAATTACAGTTTACATGCAGTGATATTGATTACTTTTGATGCTATGTGCAGTCTTGGGGTAGTACACGAAATATTACAGGCTAGATGTGCAATTACTAGACAGTACAGAAAAATTATAGGCTTGCAGACTATATTGGCATTCAAGCAGAGAAACTAGACACACCGAGATGGGGCGGAATAGTTTATGAGGCTAGAGGTGACTTTGAGAGATGAGGTAGCCTGACAATAGTTCATCTAAAGTGTCGCGTCATTCAGAGTTGTTCAAGTGGGATCTTGGCAGATCAAGATGGATTAGCTTAGGTTACTGACCGGCGTTGTTGATCGTGGCTGGATGGGAGTGCTGTCTGGAGTTGTTTGTCGTGCAGCAGTCTTCTGGATCCCCTTCTGTGGTCCCCGCCTAAGGACCTTTGCCGCGAGGACGGCGTTTCCAGTTCTTTGTTGCCTGTAAGGTACTGACTGTCTCGATTGGGCGGCTTCAGCATGGGGTGGACCCTGTAGCCCCGGCAGCTCGATCCCGGCCGGGAGAGCTGTTGCTGAGCCGGGGTGCAGGAGGGCTGTTGATGGTGGGTCAGGCCAGCTGAGTAGCAAGTTGTGCGGCTGTTCTATAGGGCCGACGCCTAAGGGACACGCCAAAGGGCCCTCTGGCGAGGCCCTCAGGCGCGGGCCCGCAGAGGCGCGGGTGCGCCTGGCAGCGCTGCCTTTTTAAATTGCCCGCCGGCTGTCCCGATTGGACAGAGCTCTCCGGGTGGAGGTGGAGTAGTGCTGCAGGCTCGCTCGATCCCGCGCCGGGGAGAGCAGATGGGAGCCCGATGGAAGCAGCAAAAGGGCCTCTTCTCGGTAGCGCTGCCTTTTTAAATTGCCCGCCGGCTGTCCCGATTGGACAGAGCTCTCCGGGTGGAGGTGGAGTAGTGCTGCAGGCTCGCTCGATCCCGCGCCGGGGAGAGCAGATGGGAGCCCGATGGAAGCAGCAAAAGGGCCTCTTCTCGGCAGCGCTGCCTTTTTAAATTGCCCGCCGGCTGTCCCGATTGGACAGAGCTCTCCGGGTGGAGGTGGAGTAGTGCTGCAGGCTCGCTCGATCCCGCGCCGGGGAGAGTAGATGGGAGCCCGATGGAAGCAGCAAAAGCAGCAAAAGCAGCAAAAGCAGCCTAAGCTCTCTTGTGTTTCCTTACCATTCCCCCTAAATGTATCCTGTCCACAGCAGCTGTGTTGCCTGTCTTGACTAGATTGTAAGCTCTGCTGCATAGGGACCATTCTTTTCATGTGTCTGTGAACTGCTGCATATGCCTTGTAACGCTAAACAAATAATTATCAGTCATAGTAGTAGTGGTAGTAGTATGGCCTTCTGGCTATGGCATCTGATTCCCACATATCTGGGTGCTGGCAATTCTCACAGAGGCTACATTTGTCCATCGATCCATATGTCGGTCTGTATGCATTCACTATCTGTGGGGAAACCCTGTCTGCCTTCCCACGGTCTGCTTTGAGGCACTGCTCCTCTGGTTAAGCCTGTGTGGGCATGGGAGGGGGGGGGAATCCCTGTGTCATCATACTCAGGCAGCCAACCTCCAGATATATCACCACTCTCGCAGCTTGCATAGAACCTGGACTGGTGAAGGATATAGGCCTCATGGCACAATCTGGGGGATGTTGGCACAATATCAGTTATGTCTCGCAGTGCCTGCCTCAGCAGATGTATGGCTGCCCTATCAAACTAGCACCTGGTGACACTACGATCATCCATATTGTCCAGGTACCAGCCAGCCATTCATGGCCTCCCTGAATTGCAAATCAGCACATCAGATCCTCCTATGCTACTCCCGCACCACACACTCTCACTTGCGTTCACAAAAGACATCATTCTGCCAAACCAAATCTATGGCTAACAGTTGCTATACCATAATGGCATGACGTCCCAGGACTACACATATGATCTCCCTTTCTCACTGCAACATGATTTGTCTCCAGACTCGCTCACATGCTATTCTTACATGAACAGTCCCAGTTTTGAGAACACAGGATTTCTTAGGGTCCATTGGATCAACTGTTTTAGCTCAAAAAGCACATTTCAGCATAGCCTGAATAAACACTATTGCTCTTCTTAATATTTCTGCAAGGATGTTTATAACTGTTCCTTTACTTTACAACATTCCCTCACCTCTGCTTTCTGTTCTTTACAACAGCATCTTGTATTTTTCCAGACTGTAGCACACCAGTTCAGCAGATACTTGTCACAACCATTCTTCTATATGGGACAAATTACAGAGCACAGCAGAATATTTTCTAAATCCTAGCCTTATTCCACATTTCGGCAGGAATAACGTGAACATTTCTAGGAAACACTTAAAACATACATGGGACTTTCCTGAATATACTTTATACATCTCTGTGGCTGACCACACCTCCGTTCTGCCCCTTCTGGGCACGTTCTGAGATCCCCATGCTAGTACCATGTACATGTATGATAACAGTGTTTCAGAATATGGTCGGGGATGTTTTTGACACATAAATGTCCAGGCCGCACGTGCACACCCCTTATTCGTTTTCTGGAATGACCCCCTTGGTGTACTGTGCACTGGCTTCTTGATCTATCTGAACCTAGCTGGAGAATTTCCAGCCATGTAGTGTTTGCATTTCTGAACATTTTGCACATCTGGTTCATAGGTGATCATTGTGGCAGTAGGCACACTATTTATGCTGCATTAGATCAACATCTAATACATTCAGACTGTATTTGTTAAACGTTAGTGCATGTTATCTGCTGCAGCACCCTTAATATTCTTATGGGCACAGTGGTATATAACACACACTAACATTTAATAAACATGGCCCTCAGTGGATTAAGGCAGTTGGTAACATTTCAGTCGTAAGTCATGAGCTGTTCTGGTTTCTCCACACGACATATAAAAAATGACAGAAAATGAAAGATGCTTGCCAACAGATGGTGATGGGCTGTAAATATATTGCAGAAGTAACATGTATATAGAACTGCAAATTAAGCTTTGCTTTTAAATTATTTAAGATTACCTTTTAGAAAAGTACAACTCAGGATTAAGTTAGACTCTGTACCCCATCTATTCTGAAAAATGAATGACTATATTATGTGAAGAATTTATAGATGTACAATATTTTTAATGAGCTTTTTACTAGTGCATGGTTTGCATTTAAAAAATATTCTGCAGATAGCAAGAATAATGACACTAGAGTAATGTAGTCTTACACCATAGGGCAATGAATGTGAACCACTCTTAAATGGTCTCTGGAAGTGACGTGCTGAAAAGCTCTTGAGTATTAATCATAAAAATCTAACTCCAGACAAGCTGGAACCATTTTTAGCTTGATTGTCTCGGTGATTTGACAGACCTTTTTAATTGTTCCATTATTTCTAAAGGAAACGTCCTTTTGAAGTCTGAGATTTCTGCAACTTTTTAATAGCAGGTTCATGTTAATATATTCTAACAGCTATTACAAAACTTGTCTTATTGGTCCCTACCTAAAGCCTTTGAAAATTGAATTAAAGGTAATTTAATACCTCTTAAAAAGGAAGCTATAGTTGTAATCTTATAATTGTGTTCTTAGAAATGCTGTAAATTTTCAAATTTTCTTTGGAAAATTTTGCAGTCAAGTGGAATGGGAAGATAAATTACAGGCATTTCTTGCACCTGTATTAAGCAGGCTTACATGTCCATACCAGAAATGGTGCATGGGGATTGATAATGCAATCCCGAGGCTTCATTTTCCTCCAAGAACAGAGAGAGAGAGAGAGGCTCAGTTTGGGCTGACTAGATGGACCAGTTAATCTTTATCTGCAGTCATTTGCTATATTATAATATGGGAGTGGAATTAAGGAAAGAACCACTGAAGCCAGAGTTAAAATCCTACTTCTGTCACTAACATTTCTTGTGACTCTGAGCAAACCTCTGTCATCTACAATCTTAGGTACAAACTCAAGGGTCTATTTACTGGACTGTGATTTTACAAGATAAACACACATTTTGGCGTTTATCATACAATAAATACATGTAATAATTATTATTTAGGAATGTCTGAAATTTGTATTCTTCACAAACCTTTGCAGATTATTTCCCCACAAATGAATGTGGTGTAATATATGCTTGGTAACAAACTGTGTTGCATGCAGAGAATCTCATTGTCATGCTAATTTACAGTGCAACTCAGATGAATTGCCCAAGTAGAATCATCATTTAAAGGAGTTGAGTCATTACAGAATGCTCTGTCCTCCTGAAAAAAAACAATTCCTGCTTACTTGTGGAACCATGGAAGGATCTTGATACCTCTGCCACTCACCCAGCTCAACCATATTTATGAATTAGAGGCCTCACATAGTATGACTATCCAGATCTTCAAATTCTAACCCAACACTCCTCCAAAATTTCATCATTACTTGTGGCTGCTCCCTTTTCCCTTGCTCAGAGCATCAATCAAAATGGTACCTTGCCTACAAGCTCATATGAAACTGTTGAAGAGTTCCTTGCTGTCTTTTTGGTCTCTAAGCTCTCAGGATTTCAAGGCCAGGCTTTCCCTCCAGCTGGTGGAGGTATCTAGTCTGCATTGGTGGAGGCAGCCCCAACATCTGAGGAAGGGCATGCCATTGAACAATCATTAATGATGACTCCTGTCAATGGATGCCAGTCTGTTTGGTTGAGGAACTCATTGTGAGAGTTGAACAGTTCTGGGCCATTGGAGCTGGGAGTCAGCATATTCCATAAATTGCCTCTCAAGGCAGGGTGGTGAAGTTTCCTGCACCTGCTCTCTGGTTGGAGGAGCCCCACACTATTATTCTAGCTGCAGGAGGAAGAAGGGAGCCCTGCCTGAGCTGTGGATGAACCCTGCCGATAGCATGCCGCATTTACATCTGGGGGCCCCTTTGGAGCCCCTTCGGAGCATGGAGGAGCTTGGTGAGCCTGGACATGAGACACGGGCAAGCAGCAGAAGAAGATCTTCTCTATGAGAACTGTTAATCCAATGAAGGTGATTAAAAGTTGTGGTACTATGGATAGGCACTTCGTTATGACAGTAAAATCGCCGGAGGACTCTGCTCGTCTGCTGTTGGATAGTTCGGCTTCTTCACTGGAGTCCTCATTTCATTCAGGGGTTCAAATCTCTGCCCCACAGTTCAACAATGGAACAGTGATTCCTGCTAAGCCCCCTCCAGAGCTGAGTGAGGCAACATGGGATCTAGGTTTATCTTCCCCTGACTTTCCCGGTTCCTTGACCGGGTGTGATTCTGGTGGGATGGTTCCTCTCCTGCAGATTGATCAGGTCTCTGTACAGAGTAATGTTTCACAAGTTTTTTTATTTGACTGTTGATGATCAGAAGTCTGTTACTTTATATGGGTGGTAGTGTCCCATATAGAGGCTTCCCTGCAGGATAGAATTTCTCAATTTGCCGACTTTACAACTGAGACTGTAGCGAAATTAGCACGTGATAATCAATTGTCATCTATTGAATCTAGATTGCAGAAGGCTGAGTCACAAGGCTCCCAGATTCAGGGCACTTTGGCCCCCTTTGTAACTGATATTCTGGCTCTCCACCAGTGGCAGGAAAACCTGGAAAATGCATCGAGGTCTAAGAATCTTAGGTGTTTGAATTTCCTCATTACTAGATATATTTCTCCTTTGATTCTTTATCGTCAGCATTTGAAAGAGGTTTTTTTGTTTTAAAGACCATACAACTATTTATTTTAATAATATTTTTTACTTGCCGAGAGGCTCAGGAGTTCCGTTGGTAGCAGGTGGAGAGCAGGGGGCTGACTTAGCATCGGAAAGTCTAGATCTGTTGGCTTTTCTGAAATCTTCTAGGGATCAGATTTCCTCTAGGGCCATACTATTGGTATCATTTCATTCTGAACTGGAAAAAATTCTTATTTTGAAATTGTATTTTTCAAAAAAGAATGAATTATTTTGGGTACATAAGATTAATATTTTTCCAGATGTTTCTAGGATTACCCAGCTAAGACTCCAGTCTTTTCTAAATTTGAAGTCCCGTGTGTTGGCACTGGGTGCTTCTTTCTTTCTTTCTTAAATTTCCCTCTAAATGCAAGGTGTCTTTGGAAGGTAACAATTACATTTTCTTAGATGTTTCCCAATTGGAAGATTTTATTAATGTTTGGAGTGCTGTGTAAGAAATTAACCCTTAATATTCTTTGTAATTGATTATATGGTTTTGTTGAGCTGATAGTATTCAGGGATTTTTGTGTTTTCCTATCTCCTTTATACCTTTGGATATTTTTGTAAATGTAAGAGGGGACTCGGGCCATCCTTGATGTGGGCTTATTGAGTAATATGTGGGTTATTGTTATTGAAGAATGTATTCCTATCTTATTTACTTTTCCATTTTCATTTGTAATAATGAAAAGTCTCAAGATCGCTTAGGAGGCAGCACCCGGATCAGGCTTGACTCATCACTGGCCCTGTTTCTGAGTGAGACGAAAGAGAGCAAGAGGACACAAAGACCCCAGGATCTGAATTGCCATGCCAGAAGGACCAAACTTACTACAGACATGAGCAGAATTCCAGGAAGGACAGCCCAGAAACCAGGAGCTTCCTGACAGGAATAGAATCCTCTACTCACAGGGGAAAGACTTGCCATTGAACCTTAAGAGAAGGGGAACAGCCAGTAGAATGAGCGCTTGAGTCCAAGGTCTGGAGAGAAACATAGAAACATGATGGCAGAAAAAGACCACATGGCCTTATATAGTCTTCCTTTCCATATCAACCACTACAACAGTCCCATTTAGAGATCCTCTGTGTTTGTTCCATGCTTTTTTGAATTCAGATACTGTCCTCATCACAACCACCTCCACTGGGAGACTATTCCACACATCTACCACTCTTTCCGTAAAGAAATACTTACGGATATTACTCCTGAGTCTATCCCCTTTCACCCTCATCCTATGTCCCCTAGTAGCAGAGCTTGCTTTCAATCAGAGGCTCTCCTCCTATGCATTTATGCCACGGAGGTATTTAAATGTCTCAATCATATCACCTCTATCCTGCCTTTCTTCTAAGGTGTACATATGAAGATCCTTAAGTCTGTCATCATATGCTTTATAATGAAGACCACTAACCATTGAAGTTGCCACCCTCTGTACCGACTCCTTATATCATTTTGAAGGTGTAGTCTCCAGAATTGCATACAATACTCCAAATGAGGTAGCACAGAGGCACTATCACCTCCTTTCCCCTACTGGCCATTCCTCTCCCTATGCACCCAAGCATCCTTCTAGCTTTAGCTGTTGCCTTTACTATCTGTTTAGCAAAGATTATCAGACACAATCATGCCTAGGTCCCATTCTTCTTTCGTAAACAGAAGTACTTTACCCCCTATATTATATTGCTCCCTTGGATTGCTACATCCCAAATGCATGACCTTGCATTTTTTAACATTAAATCTCAGCTGCCAAATTCTAGACCATTCTTCAAGCTTAGCTAGATCCCTCCTCATGTTATCTACACCATCCTGGGTGTCTACTGTATTGCAGATTTTGGTATCATCCACAAAGAGGCAAACCTTACACAAAAGCTCTCCTGCAATAACACTTATAAAAATGTTAAGAAGAATCAGACCAAAGACAGATCCCTGCGGCACACCACTGATAACATACTTCACCTCAGAGAGAGCTCCATTTACCTGTACCCTTTGTCACCTCCTACTCAACCAATTTCTAACCCAAGCAGTAACTTTAGGGTCCATCCCTAGGGTGCTCACTTTGTTTATAAGTAGCCTGTGCAGAATGGTGTCAAAGGCTTTACTGAAATCTAAATACACCACATCTAGAGTTCGCTCTCAGTCAAACATCCTGGGCACCCAGTCAAAGAAATCAATCAGATTTGTCTGACAAGACCTGCTTCTTGTGAATCAGTGCTTCCTCAGATCCGGTAATCTATTGGACTCCAGAAACCTCAGTATTTTCTCTTTCAGCAATGCTTCAAATAATTTACTCAACACCGAGGTTAAACTAACCAGCCTGTAGTTTTCAACCACATCCTTACTTCTGCTTTTGTGTAAAGGGACCACATGTGTCTCTCTCCAGTCCTCTGGCACCACTCCCAACTCCAACAAGGCATTGAAAAGGTCAGTCAGTGGAGCTGCTAGAATATCTCCCTCAGTATTCTAGAATGTATCCCATCTGGTCCAATCGCTTTGTCTATTTGAAGTTGAGCTACTTTCTCACGAACACAGTCTTCTGAAAATTGTTCAAGATGCCCCTCATTTCTGTCCCTGTTTGTGGATGCTTTCTGAGGTCCTGCTCTAGTTCTTCATCTGTGAATACAGAACAGAAATATTTCTTAAGCAATTCTGCTTTATCCTCATCAGTTTCTACATATTCCTCCCCTTCACCCTTGATTCTGACAATACCACTTTTGTCCTTCCTCTTCTCACTAACATATCTGAAAAATGTCATATCCCCCCATTTTATACCATCCTTTTTCACTGACACATCTACCTCCTGCAGCGAAGACAAGAAGGCAATAGCCCAATGTTCCCTTGCTGCGAGAGGGGAAATGGGTCTTCCAAGGGTACATATGAAGCTTCCATGCAAAGCACAGAAACTAGAATCCAGAGACATAACTCTTCACTTTCCACAGATTAAGCAGCATGTTTTGTGCCAATAAAATTAATCTTAGATGCAGCTAACAGCCTAGCTTCACAGGCTTAAGACACACCGCATCACATGTTATGGTCGCATAGGCACTAACATCATGTGCTATAGCTGTGCACAGAGTAAACGCACATGCTGAATACTTAGCGTAGTAAGACACATACAAAGCACATGAAGTGCAGCTAAGACTTTCAGGCAGCTCAACAAGACAGAAAAATGTTGAGGAAGTCATTACCGCACCAACTGACACCCCAAGTGGCCCAAATCTGATGAATGCAAAGCCAAGCAGACGAGGTCAGGTAGCCTCATAAAACAAGTCAGAAAAGACAGATACTTAGTATTGGTACTCACCCTCAGGGAGCCCAAGGCAGGAAAACCATTCCAGGCTCAGTGCTACTCCCCTGCTGCCTCTGAGGAGCCACCTTCTAATCTTCAGAGGAGAGCCATGGGGAAGGAGGAGGGAAGGGCACTGAGGTTCCTTTCAAAAACTTCTGGCCGCTCAACTGGCCCTTCGCAGTTCAAGGTCAAGGAGCTGAACAGATTTCCCTCCTCCATATGGAAATACCCAAAAGAGCACCGGTTTTAAGGGCGACTCTAGTAAGAGTCACCCCAAGGGTGGTTGCTCATGAGTGAAAGCAATATTTCTTAGAGTTTTTTACAGATTTCATCAGAGCAGTAAAAATGTGCCTCCACCATCTGCTAGAGACAGAGAAATACTAAAGGATGCCCCTCGTCAAATTGGCAGTTACAACAGGATTTTATTATATATTTATTTAACTAGGCTTATATACCGCTTTTCTACCAGTCAAAGTGGTGTACATTCAGGTACCGTATATGTATCTTTTTCCCTTGTCCCTGAAGGGCTCACACTCTATGTTTTTGTACCTGAGGCAACAGAGGGTTAAGTGGCTTGCCCAAGGCCACAAGGAGCATCTGTGGGACTAGAAACCCCAGTCCTTATGGCCCAAGGTCGCTGTCCAATAGCGGGATTCGAACCCCTGGCCCTCCAGCCTGAGGGAACTTGCCGAGGATGTGGTCAATAGAAGTCTCTGGAATATTTATTTGTCTCCACATCTACTGGTAGGAGGACACAAGCCACTTGTCTGGACTGGTCTAGCAGGACGATATGGAAGATGAAATTTCAGTGCTACTATTACACATTTTTAACCTATCATTAAAATCATCTATGATACCCAGTGGTAAAAGTTCTAATGAGGGGTTCCCAAGCAAAATTTTGCTGAGAGCTCCCCATTGCCTCCATGGCAACACCCCATTGTTGTGCCCTGCCATTGCAACCCCCAAGTGTAGCACCCTCCCCATGCAGCATAGAAAAATAAACATAGAAACATGACAGCATATAAAGACTATACGGCCTATTCAGTCTGCCCTTCCATACAAACTACTAAGCTCTACAGTCCCTATTTTCCTTTAGAGATCTTCTGTGTTTGTCTCATGCTTTCTTAAATTCAGAATCGGTCTTGGTCTCTATTACCTCCACCTACCACTCTTTATGTAAAGAAATATTTCTGCAAATTATTCCTGAGTTTATCTCCTTTCACCTTCATCCCATGATGCCTTGTTGCAGAGCTTCTCCTACTGTGCATTTATATTATAGAGGTATATAAATGTTTATATCATATCTCCTCTTTCCCATATTTCTACCAAAGTATACATATTGAGATCTTTGAGTCTGTCCTATATGCCTTATGACAAAGCCCACTGACTATTCTGGAAGCCACCTCTGCACTGACTCTATCCTGTTTGTCCTTTTGAAAGTGTGGTCTACAGAATTGCACATAATACTCTAGATTAGGTCTCAAAGATAAAGTCCAAAGCAAGAGCACAATACACTCACACAGCAGTCCAAAAAACAAGTTCGGAGTGAGGTAATAAAACCAGTTTTATTTATTTACCTTATTTATTTACCCATGCTTATATACCACTTAGTCTGAGAGTCAAAGCCGCTTACAGAAAGCGACAAGCCAAATACCCGACATGGAACAAATTAAAACATGAAACACAATAAATCATCTCAAATAATAAAAGGCTCAATAAATTAAAAACATAGAAACCCAACATATAAGAAATGCAGAGAACATCTAAGTTACCTAGCTGGATAAAACCCAACTCAATTTAAAAAAGCAGCTAGAAACATGAATACTAACATTAAAAAGTATTAATGGCCCATAACAAGAGGAAGATCAAACTTATATATAAAACTATATATAAAATACAAATAAAATTAAACAGGAAAACATGTACAGAAATAGTTGAAGTAAATCTTTTCTTTTCCCCTTATCCTCCTCTCCTCTCCCCTTCTCCCCCTGTTCTTTCCCACCCTCTTCCCCCTTCTCCTCCTCTCTCCTTTCCCCATTACTATAACCTCCTTCCCTTCCCCCTCCTCCTTTTTCTTTTCTTCTTCCCCCCCCCCCACCCCCCTTCTACACCCTCCTCTCCTTTCCCCCTTCTTGGTTTTATCTTTGGGTCTGTTTTATCAATATTTTTTATTTGATTTTATTTTTTGCGGTATTGGTATCCTGCCATCGAGCTGTTTTGATTACATTTATTCATAATATATTGCTCAAAGACATAATATTAACAGATCCCTGCTTTGTATTTAACCATCTATTACAAGGTAAACCCTGGACATGACTGTCCTAACAAGACTACATTAATTTATGTCACCATAGACAATCATCCTTTAAATCAGTGCTCCCCAACCTTTTTATCGCCGCGGACCGGTAAACGTTTGATAATTTTTCCGTGGCCCGCTTATTTTAATTTAATAATTTTAATTTAATTGTATTTAAACATGCCTTCAAAATAAAATACAGCTACACCAAAAAATGAATATAAAGTGATTTATTTTATTTAACTCACTAGAATTCCAAATCAATGAGAACCCTGAGCTTGTTTCTTTGCAACGAGACGGTTCCATCTGGGGGTAATAGGAGACAATGACACCCGAAGTGTGTTGCTTATGTCCAGTTTATTCCGTTGTTTTGTTTTGGTTGCTGTCACTGCAGAAAACCCCGCTTCACACAGATAGGTTGTCGGAAATGGTAATAGGGATTTAAGTGCTGTGGTGGCAATCTCAGGATATTCCGCCATGACTTTAATCCAGAACACCGGTAGAGTTGTTGTCTCGAATGTAGTTTTAAGGCCACCGTCATTTGCAATCTCCAGCAGTTGTTCTTCTTCTTGCATAGACATGCTAGATTCACCTGATTTGTTGGCAAATGGGTCGCGGATCCATTCCTTACCAGTTCATGGGTCTTTTGTGGTTGGGAAGTAGCGCTCAAACTCTTTTAAAAGCAAAGACAGGTGATCGTGCACCAACTGGCAGAATGAATGTTCAAGCTCAGTCTCGCCTAAAATCCCCGCTAATGTCTGAAACATGTCCAAAATGCCTCTGTTCACGCGCCGTCCCCACAACTCCAGTTTGGCTTTAAATGCAGCTACTTTGTCTGACAACTTGAAAACAGTTGTCATTTTCCCCTGAAGGCCCAGATTGAGTTCATTGAGCAGGCTGAATAAGTCACACAGATAAGCCAGTTTTGCGACCCATATCTTGTCATTGAAATGTGCTGCCAGCGGTGACTTCTTTTCTGAGAGAAATCTTTGCAATGGCTCTCGTAATTCAAATACTCTGGTTAGCGATTTTCCTCTGGATAACCATCTTATTTCTGTGTATAAGAGAAGGCATCTGTACTCTGCGTCCATCTCCTCACAAAGCTGCTCAAACAGGCGTGAGTTAAATGTGTGTGCTTTAATGTGGTTAATAACTTTAACGACATCACTCAATACGCTGTTAAATTCCGGTGACATTTTTCCGCTTGCCAGCATTTCCCTGTGAATGATACAATGCGTAGATTCACTCTCTGGTGCAACCTCCTTAATCCGAGCAGTTAAACCAGACAGTCGTCCGGTCATGGCAGCAGCTCCGTCTGTGCATATGCTGACACAAAAGGACCATTTCAGTTTTCCTGATATATAACCATCCAGTGACTTGAACAGTTCTGCTCCTGTGGTGTTGGTTGGCAAAGATAGTGCACATAACAAATCCTCATGCACATCCTCCTGATATAGATATCGCACATAAACAAGTAGTAGTGCCTTGTTGTCGATATCTGTAGATTCATCAACCTGGAGTGCATACCACGGTGATGTATTAATCCTCTCCAACAATTGTGCCTCAATGTCTCCGGCTATTTCCTCAATGCGCCTAGTCACAGTGCTAGCTGACAAAGGCACATGTGCTACCTTTTCTACAGCAGCCTCTCCTAGAAGTTCACGGCAAATGTCTTTAGTGGAGGGCAAGATCAATTCTTCACCGATAGTAAATGGCTTTTTAGCCTTAGCAATGTGGTTAGCCACCAAATATGATGCTCTCAGTGCATTCTCCTTTATTGATGTGGTGGCCCTCATAAATTTCTTCTGTGCTTCGTGTTCCTGTTTTTTTCTTTCAAAATACTCCAGGGGCTTGTCTTTTATGCCAGGGTGCTTGGCGGTCAAGTGGCGAAGCAGTTTTGAAGGTTTCATTGCCTCATTAGAGAGCTTCTCGCCGCAAACTATGCAGATCGGTTTTGGTGCGTGGGAATCACCTGTCCCGATAAATCCATATTTCAAATAGGACTCATGGTATTGTCTGTTAAAGGTTGCATATTTCTTTGATGTTGAAGGCTCTTCTTCTGTCTGTTCACTGGGCCTTTTTTTCTTCCCAAGTAAACTTTCTAACGATGTCTGTTTCATACTCATTTTTACTAATTTGTGGGTTAAAGCAGACACAATAACACGTCAGTACACACATGAGTACCGGTGAACAGATAGAAGAGCTAGAAGAGTGATACCTTCTCTTTCTCTTCACTCCACTGCTGCTTGCAACCGCTCAGCTCCAGACGTCACCTAAATCCGCATGTAAATCCAAAAACTATCAGCGCAAAAATGTGATCAGTGTTATAAATATATGACCAGTGTATCAAAAAAGCATATAAATATTAATATAAAGTGAAAAAATCAGATAAAGTGCACAAATCCGGCAGCATACATTTAACTGTGCTCACACCTCACAATCGGAAACAATAAAAACATAAAATAGTGTTGCGCCAGATAAAATAACTGTGAAAGATATATATAAATCACAAAAGATGACTGTGTCCCCTTTCAATGCCGAGATGCCAGCGTTCCCCCTTTCAATACAGAGATCATCGTGCCTCTTTCAATACAGAGATGCCAGCGTGGACTCTAGAGCCACCTTTACCATTAAAGTAACTCCTTACTTCATGTGGGCATTACACTTTGTGGACTCCCTCTTCACCTGTGCCACACACACTCACCCACAAAATGGCCGCATCCCACTTCTTCAGCTGTTGGCTTCAATCACTGTGATTCCCTTCACCCACCACTGTCACCCACTTCCTCTGTGCACTTACCTCATGGGAGCTTCTCTTCAGTCCCCGCGTCTCCGACCTCAAGTCCTCAGTCCTCCCGCGGTGCCTCCTCCTCGACCAATGGCATGGGGTTTGCCTTTCGGCCAATCAGGAGGCGGGAGGACCCACAGTGAAATTATTTAAAGTTCCTCGGGCGGCCCGGTACCGTTTGATCCATGGACCGGTACCGGTCCGCGGCCCGGGGGTTGGGGAACACTGCTTTAAATCATCTGTATTCAATCCTTATTCCTAACTTTTGTCTCGTCTGTCTTGATAAGATTGTAAGCTCTAACAAGTCTCTATCTGTGGTTGTACAGCACTGCGTATGCCGTGTAGCGCTCTATAAATGTTTAATAGTAATAGTCATAGTAAATATTAGTGATCACTATGGAACCCTGGCTTAATTTATGTATGTATTTATTTATGTAACTAATTTTATATACTGCAAATCTAAGAGTCTAAACAGTTTACAGAGAACAACATGCTAAAAGGCTTACATGGAACAAAATTAGAAGAAAGGAAAAAACAAAACAAAAATTATAATAAAGGCAGGGCCAGCCCATCCATTGAGCAAGAATGTTTTTTGCACAGGGCCCCACGTTTCAGGGGGCCCCGTGCAAACAACATTCTGCCCATCAGCCCAGGAAAACTTTAAAAGAAAAAACAAACTTGCTGCTGCCGCTGCCGCCCTGCAGCAGCAGAATCAAGTGTCTCCCGCGGGGCCCCCGCCTGCCCAACCGAGCCCTCCCTCCTGTCCGGCAGAGCCCTCCCTCGATCACTCTCCTTGGTGCGGTTTTCAGAGCCGCGAAGGGAGGGTTTCTCTCTCGCGGCTCTGTTAAGCCTGCTGGGGCTGACAGGGCGGCAGCGGCAGCAGCAACAGCAGCAAGTTTGTTTTTTCTTTTAAAGTTTCCCTGGGCTGATAGGGGAGAGGGGGGTTAGGACTGATAATGGGCTGGGGGGGGGGGTGGTCTAGGACTGGAAATGGGCTGATGGGGGGTTAGGACTGGTAATGGGCTAAGGGGGGTTTAGGACTGGAAATGGACAATGAGGGGCTAAGAGTGGAAATGGGCTGATGGGGGGTTAGGACTGGTAATGGGCTGATGGGGAGTTAGGACTTTGATGGGGAGTTAGGACTGGAAATGGGCTGATGGGGGGATTAGGACTGGTAATGGGCTATGGGGGGGCTAGGACTGGAAATGGCCTGAAGGGGGGATTAGGACTGGTAATGGGCTATGGGGGGGTTAGGACTGGAAATGGGCTGAGTGAGGGAGGGAGGTAGGACAGGAAATGGGCTGATGGAGGTGCTAGGATACGACTGGAAATGGGCTTTGGGAGGTGCTGAGATTGGAAATGGGCTGTGAGGGGATGGGGCTAGAGCTGGAAATAGGCTGAGTGGGGGGAGCTTGGACAGGAAATGGGCTGATGGAGGTGCTAGGAGGACTGGAAATGGGCTGTTGGGGAGTGCTAAGATTGAAAATGGGCTGTGGTGGGGGCTTGGAATGAAATGGACTCATGGAGGGGCTAGAACTGTAAGTAGGCTCATTGGGGGCTTGGATTGGAAATGGGCTGAGGTGGGGAGCTAGGATTTGACATGGGCTGATGGTGGGGCTCGGAAAGGACTAGAAATCGACTGATGGGGGGTTGTGATTCGAAATAAGCTGATGGAGGGACTCGGATAGGACTGGAAATGGGCCGATGGGGGGGGGGGGTTAGGACTGGTAATGGGCTATGGGGGGGCTAGGACTGGAAATGGTCTGGTGGGGGGTTAGTACTAGTAATGGGCTATGGGGGGAGCGAGGACTGGAAATGGTCTGATGGGGGGGCTTTGACTGGAAATGTGATGATGGAGGTGCTAAGATAGGATTGGAAATGGGCTGTTGGGGGGTGCTGAGATTGGAAATGGGCTGTGAGGGGAGGGAGCTAGCACTGGAAATGGGCTGATGGGGGGTTAGGACTGGTAAGGGGCTATGGGGTGCTAAGACTGAAAATGGGATGATGGGGGTTAGGACTGGAAGTGGGCTGATGGGGGGGCTTAGGACTGGTAATGGGCTAGGGGGCTAGGACTGGTAATGGGCTGAGTGGAAGGGGGACTTGAACTGCAAATAGCTGATGGGGATGAGGAAGGGGGCTTGGAATGGAAATGGGCTGAGTGGAAGGGGGCTTGAACTGCAAATAGCTGATGGGGAGGGGGGCTTGGAAAGGAAATGGGCTGTGAGGGGGAACTAGGACTGGAAATGGGCTGAGTGTGGGGGGAGCTAGGACAGGAAATGGGCTGATGGAGGTGCTAAGATTGGAAATGGGCTGTGGTGGGGGCTTGGAATGAAATGGACTCATGGAGGGGCTAGAACTGGAAGTAGGCTCATTGGACGCTTGGATTGGAAATGGGCTGAGTGGAGGGGAGCTAAGATTTGACCTGGGCTGATGGTGGGGCTAGGAAAGAACTAGAAATGGGCTGATGGGGGGCTGGGATTAGAAATGAGCTGATGGAGGGACTCAGATAGGACTGGAAATAGATGGGGGGCTAGGACTGGAAATGGGCTGATGCGAGGACTAGAAGGGAGCGGATGCTGGGTGGGGCTGGAACTAGAAGGGAGCTGATGTTGGGGGAGGATAAGAATGGGATGGGGCTGGGAGAGTGAAATGGAAAGGGGAAAAATATTTTGTGTGGGAGGGAAGAAAAATATTCAATTGGCTGGGTATTGGGAGAGTAAGTCTGGGTTGAGGATGGAGGGGTAAAATTTGAGTGGATGAAATAGGAATGAGGAAAGAGCAAAAGGAGAAAGATTAGTATGTTAAAGCAGATGTAGAGAGAGAATGGAAAAAAACTAGAAGAGAGAAGAAAGGACAAATGGACAGCAGATGATGGAGAGTTAGCAGAAGACACGAAGAAACCAGAAGAAAGTGGGTGGAGCAATTGCAACTGAAAAAAAAATGCACAGAAGTTAGAAAAATATCTCTTTATTTTGAATTTATTAACTGGAATATGTCAGCTCTGGGAAATGTGAATCATTAACATCTGCACTTTATTTAGTACAAGAGGAAATTAATTTATAGTTAGTATTTCTACAGTGTTGTTGTACATTCCAAGTTTGACTTTTGGAGCTCCCAGTTTAATTATTGTCTTCCTGTTTCTAAATTGTTATTCCTTGTTTGGTGATGGTCTATGTTCTGCATGTGTAACTGAGCTGAGGTATTCTGTTTATGTAATTCCTATTTGACATTGCCACTTGTTCTCTTTCCCCAGTAGGTCATGTATTGTTATTCTCTGAAATGTATTGGTTTAATATTTGCAGTGTTGTCTTTTAATAGGTAGGGTCTGGTGCTTTATGAGTCCTGGTAGTGCTGTTATGATACGGTGGGTTTGCTATTGGTTCTAAATGGGCAGTGTTTGTAGTAGTTCCTAATGTGCCTGGCGGTTGGCACTGGATTATAGTAATGTAGAAATCTTTTAGTTTTTCTTTATCCATACGCTCATTAAGAGGCATGTTTACTAAAAGTTAGTGTATGGTAACATTATGCAAATATTTATGCAAATGAGGCCCCTTATACAAATGATGCCCCGCACTGAGTCTCCGCACATGGCCCCGAACCTCCCTTGGGCCGCCCCTGAATATAGGCATAATAGAAAAAAACTAATCTGAAAATTAAACTGAAACATTTGAGAAGTATTCATTAAATAAAAAAAGTCTTGAGGTTTTTTTTAAAGTCACCTTCTTTTTCCTCACTTTTTCAGCTACTTCTCTCAAGAAGCATAGTTGCCTCCTTTTCCTTTTACATTTACTTGCTTTCCTAATAAGAATGTTTGTTGCCCTTACAATTATCCCCTTTTAGTTTCATTGTCTTTAAAATATCACCTTTCAGTTTCATCAACTCCTTTTCTACATCTCCCAGCTGTTTCCATTCCACTAATAACGCCTTGAGGTATTCTGCCATCTTGGCAAAGTTAGTTTTCCTGATGTCTAGGACTCTCACTTTTGAAGGGACTATATCAACCCTTGTCCTAACACTAAACCGCACTATCCAATGACCACCCACTATAATATCTGAAAGACTTTCCCCATTCATAAGTACCAGTTCCAGGATGGCCCCCCTCATGCGTGGTTTCTGTTACCGGTTGCTGGAATGGTTCTCCCTGTAAAGATTCCAGGATCTCCTTACATCTAGATGACACTGCAGCAGGGATGTGCCAATCAATATCTGGCATATTGAAATCACCTATCAGAAGCACTTATCCTTCCATGGCAATACTGTGTATAATTTCTATTAAATCTCTGGCCACATCTTTTGTCTGTGAAGGATGTCTATATTCAACACCATGGATGCTACATTTCCTCTTTCCACACGTTAATTTGTTTGCCATGCTGCCTCCGCTTCAGGCCAAGGTCTTTCGGGGCAGCTGTTATCGCGAGACTTCAGCCCTGGAGATAACAGCTGTGGGCCTGGAGCAGAGGCAGCACGGAACACAAATTAAAGTAAGTTGCTGTGGCCGCCATGTGGGCCCCTTCCTGCCTGGACTTCCCTGAATTGTGGTAGCTGTTTGGTTGGAATTTATGCCACTGATAATACCAGAATATTGGAGGATTGCAACATAACGCCAGCCTTCTAAAAAAGGCTTCAGGGGTGATCTGGGAAACTACAGACTGGTGAGCCTAACATAGGTGCTGAACAAAATGCTGGAAACCATTGTAAAGATCAAAATTACTGAATACATGGACAGACATGGCTTAATGGGAAAAAAGTCAACATGGATTTAGCCAATGAAAGTTTTGCCTTATCAATCTGCATCATTTCTTTGAAGGCATGAATAAACATTTGGATAATGATGAACCAGTTGATATAGTATATTTAGACCTTGACAAAGCACACATGAGAGACTCTTGAGGAAATTAAAAAGTAATGACATAGGAGGCAATGGCTTTTTTCTGGCCACACTTCCATAAAGCCCCTCTCTGTGGAGTGTATGGCTTAAAGTGCTCTTATGGGCAGATACTCTCATCTCCGCTATGGATCTTCGCAGCTCCTTCAGTGTTATCCTTGGTGTCTTTGTAGCATCTCTGATTAATGCCTCCTTACCCGGTCTGTGAGTTTTGGTGGGCGGCCTTCTCTTCTCCGGTTTGTAGAGGTACCATATTCTTTCTGTTTTTTTTTATAATGGATTTAATGGTGCTCTGTGGCATATTCAGAATTTGGGATATCTTTTTATAACCTAACCCTGATCTATACTTCTCCACAACTTTGTCTCTGACCTGTTTGGAGTGCTCCTTGGTGTTCATGTTGCTTGCTTGGGGGGGGGGGGGTTGCAGAGTCAGGGGCCTTTCAGAACAGCAGGTATATTTATACAGGCATCATGTGACTGATCATGTGACATTGATTGCACACAGGTGGACCCTAATCAACTAATTATGTAACATCTGAGGTTAATTGGTTGGACCAGATCTTATTTTGGGGTTTCATAGCAAAAGGAATGAATACATATACCAAGTTATACTAAACCAGATAACGCCAATTGAATTCAAAGCATCCAGCTGCCCTAGAATAAACAAAAGGGGAGGTGGAGTATTAATTCTTGCTAGAGGAAATTACAAATTTCAACTTACATCCACATCTACCTCATCTGAATCCACCACCATTATCATTTCAAACCACTACATCAATTTCTGCCTCACTTATAGACCTCCTAATGCCAAAGATGATCATTTATCAGTAATTCTAGAATCAATATGTGAAAATAATAATATATACAAACCTTTCATTGTCCTGGGTGATTTCAATTTAACTCCTGCACAAGCAAAACATACAAGATCATTCCTTAAAGCTTTAGATGCGCTTGATTATAAGCAAACAATCAAGGAACCTACACATAAACATGGAAACAGTCTGGATCTAATCTTTATTTTATCACATTTGTGCTATCACTGATCTATCCCTTTTTAGAAAGGCACTCAAATCCCACCTCTTCCCCCATTATTACTTAACCAACTAACCAATCTTGATCACTACCCAAACTAAGAACAAATCCTGTCATGTATACTTGTAAATACTCTTGTAAATAGTTGCAGTAATGACTTCCCATGTTTTATCCAAGTTCTCTGACCTTGTTCTCTGTAAAACCAAACAGTTTGTTCATTATGGTATGTTGTTATATTGTAAACCGCGCTGATGCTGAATAGAGCGGTATATAAGAGCCTGTAATAAAATAAATAAATAAATAAATAAATAAATATTTCTCTAATCCAATACTCACAGAAGTACCATGGTCAGATCATTGTGTCATTACATTCACACTACAACTGGAAATCACAACTCTACACTACAAACAAAATTCAACAAGAAGATTTAAATCATTTAACAAGGAAGATTTCCAGAAGGAAATAATTCCACAACTTCAACAAGGATGCAATAGCCTAGATGATACTATGGACAAATGGAATTACTCAATAGCTAAGGTTGCTTCTCCTCCAAAAAAAAATCTTTTCACTAATAGACGAACTCATGCCCCCTGGTACTCCAGTACAATCAGGAAAGCAAAAGGGACCCTTAGGCGAATTGAAAGAAAATGGAGACGTAACAAGTCTCCAAACATCTTACTTCAATATCGAACCGAACAGCAAAATTATAATAATCTTATCAATGAACATAAACAACAATTCCATACTAACATCATTATGAAAGCAGTGAACAAACCAAGGGAGCTTTTTAATATTGTAAAAAAGCTCACTAAAGTCCACTCAGTACATAATGAACATCAAATTGACCCCCAAGAGTATGCATACTTACTAATAAATAAGAATACAATGCAATTCACTGTAATGTCTAATTTAATGTGGTCTAACACTGGACAAACTTGGAAAAATTTATCGATAACAACAGTAAAACAAATAGAAGACATTGTGACTGCATTAAATACAACTACCTCTCCATCTTATCCATGTCCAGTGGAATGGATCAAGAACTCTAGGGATCAACTTTTAACATACATACAAAAAATTGTAAATGAATCACTGATTCAAGGACATCTTCCACAATCGCTTAAACAAGCCATAATTCAACCTATCTTTAAGGGTTCTAAGTTGTGTTCAAAGGATCCAAAATCATACAGACCTATTTTGAGTCTTCCATTTTTATCAAACGTTATTGAAAAAGTGGTGCAAAGGCAATTAGAAGACCACAATGATATACATGCCCCTTTGGACCCTCATCAGCATGGTTTCAAGCCAAGGCATAATGTAGAAACCCTTCTCACATCTTTATTTAATAACACAGGTACACTACCAAAAAACTGCCTCCAGTTTTGCAACTGATTCCTATAGATTTTGGGGTGCTGAATCCAGGAAAAATAGCCAAAATGTTCCATCACGTCACGTTTTCTTGCAAAATTAGATTTCTTACCCATATAAGGAATGTTCACATAATTTCTTTTTAGCCGACTGCAGTTTATTTTCTTGGCCCAAAATAGAGGTTGTAATGGTTAACTAACTAGAAACACTCCCTCATGATATTTTAGAGTGTTTTGTATTCATTTTATACATTAACAGGACAATTGGGAGGCGGGGGGCTAAATCCAGTACTCGCGCTGGCGCATGTTCTTTCCTGTTCGCCTCGCCTCGTTCGCTCGCTCAAACACGGTGGTTGCGACATGAACGTTCCTGTCAAATTTCAGTTTCTTGCAAGTTCATTATTACCTTTTGTTTGCTCAGTCGTAATCCAGCTTTATTCCGAAGTGGTTCACTACAGTTGTAGTTTGCAGTGCTGTGTATTTGTGATGGCTCACAGAGCCAGAGGTTGCGTCAACTCTCCGGACAGTTTTTGTTTTATTTGTGGGGAACATACCGTGAAAAAGCGGCAGAGGAACATTTCTGCATTTATTAAAAAAGTATATTTCGCCTATTTCGGTTTGAAGTTAGGCGATCAAGACAAACCGTGGGCTCCTCACAAAGTGTGCAAGACATGTGAGGAAGATCTACGCTTATGGATGAAAGGTAAGAAACAAGCATTTCGTTTCGGAATACCTATGATGTGGCGTGAACAAAGAGACCACAGCAGTGACTGCTATTTTTGCTCTTGCATTGTGAAGGGATACAACTTAAAAAATAAGAACGTAATAAGTTACCCCAACCTTCCCTCAGCAATTAGGCCTATGCCTCATAGCAACGAAGTACCTGTGCCTGAACCACCAAAATCTTTGGATCATATTTGTGTGGACGGTTCTGATCATGATGAGACTCATCAGATGGCTTTTCCCGATGAGTCCAGTACTTCCGAGTTTGAAACTGAACCAGATCCGAAACCTGAACTTTTCTCTCAAGCTGAATTGAATGATTTAGTGTGGGATTTAGGACTCCCAAAAGATGCTGCCCAACTGCTAGGTTCTCGGCTTAAACAGAAAAATCTATTGTCACCAGGAACAACTTTTTATTGGTACCGCAACCGCGAGACACAATTTTTGAAGTATTTCAGCAAAGAGGAAGATTTGGTATTTTGCAACGATATATACGGAGTGATGGAAAAGTTTAAACTCAAGTATGATCCTGCTGAATGGCGGCTGTTCATTGATTCGTCAAAAGACAGCATAAAAGGTGTTCTTCTTCATAATGGCAACACATTCACTTCAGTTCCTATTGCTCACTCTGTTATTCTCCAAGAAAAATACGAGAATTTGGCCCTGATTCTTCAGAAGATTCGTTATGATGAGCATAAGTGGATGATTTGTGGAGACTTTAAAATTCTATCCATGCTATTAGGGCAGCAATCCGGTTTCACCAAATATCCCTGCTTCCTTTGTTTGTGGGATAGCCGGGCCCACAACCTACACTGGGGGATAAAAGACTGGCCAATTCGGGAGTATTTGAGACCCGGTGAGAAAAATGTTCTTCATGAGAGCTTGGTACCTCGTGATAAAATTCTATTACCACCTCTCCACATTAAGTTGGGTCTCATTAAGCAATTCATCAAGTCCCTTCCAAAAGCTGGTGAGTGCTTTCGGTACCTTTGCTCAAAGTTCCCCCGACTTTCTGAAGCAAAGCTAAAGGAAGGAGTGTTTGTTGGCCCTGATATAAGGAAACTCATTTCAGATGGAGCATTCGCTGAAACGATGTCTGAGAAGGAAAAAGAAGCCTGGGATTCCTTCAAGGATGTTGTTCTCAAATTCTTGGGGAACAGGCGGGATGAGAACTATAAGGATATTGTTGCCAGGATGCTCAATGCCTTCAAAGAACAAGGCTGTAACATGAGCCTGAAAGTCCATTTCTTGCACTCCCATGTGAACTACTTTCCCGAAAACTTGGGGGCGTACAGTGAAGAACAAGGTGAAAGGTTTCACCAGGACATCAAGGACGCAGAGAGAAGGTACCAAGGAAGATGGAACACCACAATGATGGCTGATTTCTGCTGGTTGCTGCTGCGGGAAACCCCAGATAAAAAATACGCCAAGCAGCGCACCAAGAGAAGCATTCGGGGGAAGAAGAAACGGGCCCACCAGGAGATTGATTGACCCAAGAATGACTTTAAAATCTAAACTGTGTTGACAAATATCGTGTTTTTACTAAACTTTGAAATAAAAATTTGCTAGTTATTACCACAGTGTCGGATCTCATTTATTAGAATTTTATTTTCACACCATCGGGTGTTTGTCTTCATGTATTGCAATGGTGCGGTTTGCGTTTTCTATTCTTACATACATACCTGTACAACATTTTTTGCACATTTCTTTGCTTTGCTTTGTGTCTAACCTCGCTCTTATATGCTCAATGTTTGTGCACGTGTATGTGGCTTTTTTAAGTGCAGACAATTTTGCTACCATCACAGTGTGTTTTGTTGACATTACTCTATTCTTATGTGCTGCCTTGTTACAATTTTCTTTATTCTTATTTGAATAACTACTAAACAATTAGTATAAAGAATTCATCCAAGAAACTTTTATCTCGATCGCACTCAATCTGAAACGTTCACCTCAAACTGCTAACCCAATGTAGCAAAAAATCTGTACGTGATGGAGCAAATTGGTTACCAAATTTGGATTCAGCGCACCAAAAAACGTAAAAATCAATCGAAACATTAGAGGCAGTTTAAAAAAAATTTTTTTTTAGTGTACCTGTGTAATCTACTGAAGGGTCTAGACCAGAGGTTCCCAACTCCAGTCCTGGAGGGCCAAACACCATTCAGGTTTTCAGGCTGCTCCTAATGAATATGCATGAGATACATTTGCATGCAGTGCCCCCATTGTATTCAAATGTATCTCGTGCATATTCATTAGGGGCAGCCTGAAAACCTGAATGGTGTTTGGCCCTCCGGGACTGGAGTTGGGAACATCTGGTCTAGATAATATAAGCAATGGTTTCTTACTAGTGTTCTTGGACATCTCTGCTGCATTTGATACAGTCTCTCATTCAGTACTACTTAATAGATTACAGAAGATTGGTTTATGTGACAATACATTAAAATGGTTTACATTTTATCTAACAGACCGAACACAGCAAATTAAAGGTGACCACCAAAATTTCTCACAGTTCCCCATCAAACAAGGAATTCCACAAGGATCAGCACTTTCATCCATATTATTTAACATATATTTGCAACCAATTTGTAATATTATCAAACGAAATAAGTTACAATACAATATTTATGCAGATGACATTATGCTGTATGCTTCGATAGATACACTAGTGCCTAACTTTAATCCCATGCTCTACTGCCTCAAAGACCTCAACAATTAGCTAACTGATAACAATCTGAAAATCAACCTTGATAAAACTGATGCAATGATAACCGAGGCACAGTGGACGCAGTGCTCTCCTTTCACCCCCCTACCCCGTAATAATCACACTACTACTACAGTGTTGGCATAATACCGGTCGCAGCTTTATTAATTTTTAACTATATCCAACAACAATTCCAAACAATCAACTTAAACCTCCACCTCAACAGTAATGTCTCAACAGTCATGTGGGTAGCAAAGTGAGGTCATTTCCATTGCCACCGCAGAGAGTCTACGGCTACCAGCCTACCACCCCCTCTTCTGGCTTCGCCATATTACTAGCAAAAGCCCCACCGGGGTTAGCCGGGTTGGGGGTACTCCACCCCCACCCTACTAATAGCTAAATCTCCGGACCCCGGAAACCTCCAGGATCCCACTACCCCCACCAGCTGCAACACCCCAAATAACCAGTTCCCTGCCCCCAAGTTAATGGGTGGGAGGGCGGGACGTCTGCTGCCTTCCTCTCGCCCTGCGCGCCCGAATGAAGGACTCACCAGCTTGCCCTCAGTCTTTTTCCCACCCCCTTGCTCCCCTCTGCTCCTGATTGGCTCCCGCAGCCGCCACTCACCCACGGGAGCCAATCAATTCAAATGATTTCGGTCAGGCCTCCCGTGATGCCTCCTTCTCCCACGGCCCGCTGAAGGGCCGGATCGCCATGTGCCGCCAGCCCGGTTGCCGCTGGCCAGCCAGGTATGGGACCTGCGGTCTTATTAATTATTACCAGAAATACAAATTTTAATCCACCTCAGACCCTCAATATCCTGAGTCATTCTATTCCATTAAAAGATGAGGTGAAGTATTTAGGTATTACACTTGATAGAAATGTAAATGTTTATATTCATATAAACAATACTGCTGCTAAAGCATACCAAAGATTAAAGCTCATTAGAAGGCTAAAGCTGATACACAGTCAGGACCATTTCAGAATAGTATGCCAGGCAATTATAATACCAATATTGGATTATGCAAATTTGCTTTATCAAGGACTACCCAAACAGACTATTTATCCACTCCAGCTAGTCCAGAACACGGTGGCTCGCATTATAACTGGTACAGCAAGAAATGAGCACATTACACCTATACTGCTAAAATTGCACTTTCTACCAATAACTGAGAGAGTAAAATTTAAAACAATTACAATCATTTTCAAGATCTTGAACCAATGCACAGCAGATATTCTCTACAGCCTGCTAACCAAAGACATCGATGACAAACCTAGACGATCTAGCAATGCTAATAAATTACGAACGCCTGCTGGATTCCACAAAACAAAACAAACCACTTCTAATAGGGCAATTTCATTAATTGCATCAATACTCTGGAACTCTCTTCTAGATAAATTGCGTGACACAAAAGATTTAAAGGACTTCCGTAAATCCCTTAAGACAGTCCTATTTATGGGATTTTGTAACCAAGGAACTTATGAACTCATTTAACTATGCATGAATTTATATATTACAAACCGGCATTAATGTAATTCTTTCCCTTTGTAAGTTATGTTATCCTTTAGTCAATGTAAACCCGTCTTTTGTAACCACCACTTTGATTGAAGGAAAAAGTGGTATACAAATCTGTATATATAAATAAATAATTAACTCACAACATTTCAGATTTTATTTGTTTTTTTTACATATACAAGGTATTTTATTGTCATTTCACTTCACAAATTTGGACTATATTGTTAGGTCCATTACCTAACATCCAAATGAACCTCCATATTCATACCAGGTTGTATGTAATGTGACAAAACAGGACAAAAACCAAGGGGATGAATACTTTCGCAAGGCACTGTATTTGCATATAGATATGAATGTATACGTATATGTATTTTTATATCTATGGACTTTGCACCTAAGTGAATATATATGTGTGCTTTTGCTTTGAAACTTTTCTTGTGTACACAAAGGTAACAATACATTCAATTCATTGCAGTCCAGAGGTGATAAAATCATTGTCCCAAACAAGTTGAAACTGCACACCTAAGAGTATGATATAATGGCACATTTCTCCTTTCCTCAATTCCCAGACTGTATGGGGACTCGATTGCAATAGCCATGGCAAAGCTTTTCTAGTAAGGTAGCAAAGGATGTGTTGGTTGGTAGGGATCATGGGTTGTGAGTAGTAACTAATGGTATATATTAGATCCTTGTATATCATGGTATGATGTGTATATTTATCTGCATGGAGCATGTTTATCTGTAGGGCTATGTGGGTTGGATGTCATAATGGAGAGTGACATTTGTGTGAGGGTTTCTGGTGTGTGTGTGTGGGATAGATACATTGGGTGGAGGAGATGGATATGGTGTGGGGAATGTATGTGTGTGTTGCGATGTGAGTGTGCAGGGATGGATAGGTTGGGATGTGAGGATGGGTATGTAGAGATATGAGATAGTATGGGGAAGTATGTTTATTTGGGTATGGTTGTGTTATACGAGTGTTGTCGGGGGGTGTCGGGAAAGGGTGGGTTGTGTGTTTATGGGGTTGGTATTGTTGGTTGTGAGTGGGGGTGTGGTGATAATGGGTTTGTAAAGATAGTGAGTTTGTGGGGGAATGGGCATATAGGGGTTGGAGTGTGTGGAGGATGGGGGTGTTGAGTGTGTTAGTGGAGGAGGGATAGTAAGGAAATCCACAGTACTACCTTTTAACTTTCGAAAGGGAGACTATGATAAAATGAGGAAGATAGTTAAGAAAAAACTAAATGGAGCAGTTGCAAAGGTTAAAGACTTACATCAAGCTTGGTTGTTGTTGAAAAATACTATCTTGGAAGCCCAGAACAGCTGTATTCCACACTTTAAGAAAAGTGGAAGGATGTCCAAAAAACTGCCAGCATGATTTAAAGGGGAGGTCAGAGAGGCTGCTGTTGCTAAAAAAGCATTTTTCAGGAAATGGAAAAAAAGAGCCAAATGATGAAACCTGGAAACAGCACAAGCACTGGCAAGTCAAATGCAAGGCATTGATAAGGCAGGCAAAGGGAGAATTTGAGAAGAAGCTTGCTGCAGAAGCAAAAACGTGAGATAAAGACTTTTTCAAGTACATTCATAGCAAAAAACCTGTGAGAGAGTCAGTTGGTTCATTAGATGATAGAAGGGTTAAAGGGGGCACTAAGAGGTGACAAGGCGATAGCGGAGAGACTGAATGAATTCTTTGCTTCGGTCTTTACTGAGGAAGATGTAGGGATGTTACCCATGACTGAAGTGGTATTTAAAGGAGCGGAAGAATTGAAGGAAATATTGATACATCGGGAAGATGTATTACAACTATTAGATAAACTGAAGAGGCGCAAATCACCTGGGCCAGATGATATACATCCAAGGGTTTTGAAAGAACTGAAATATGAGATTGCAGACCTGCTATTAGTAATCTGTGAACTATCATTAAAATCATCTCTAATACCTGAAGATTGGAGGATCGCCAATGTAACACCAATTTTTACTGATGTCAGTACCGGGAAAAATGGTAGAAACCATCATAAAGAATAAAATTACTCAGCATGTAGATAGTCATGGCCTAATGGGAGACAGCCAACATGGCCTTAGACAAGGAAGATCTTGAAGGTGTGAATAAACAGCTGGACAAAGGTGAGTAGGTTGATATAGTGTATCTGGACTTTCAGAAGGCCTTTAACAAGGTCCCTCATCAGAGACTTTTGGCAAAACTAAAGAGTCATGGAATAGGAGGCAGTGTACTACTGTGGATCAGGAACTGGTAAAGAGATAGAAAGCAGAGCGTAGGGCTAAATGGCCAATTTTCCCAATGGAGAAAGGTAAATAGTGGTGTACCCCAGGGATCTGTACTGTGTCCGCTGCTTTTTGACATATTCATAAATGACCTGGAAAGTGGAATAAAGAGTGAGGTTATCAAATTTTCAGATGACACAAAACTATTTAAAGTTGTTAAATCCCCAAAGAGGATTGTGGAAAATTGCAAAAGGATCTTGATAAGTTGGAAGACTGGGCATCAAAATGGCAGATGAAATTTAATGTGGACAAGTGCAAAGTTATGCACCTAGGGAAGAACAACCCAAACTATGGTTACACGATGCAAGGTTCCACATTAGGATCCACCACCGAGGAAAAAGATTTAGGCGTCATTGTGGATAACATGTTAAAACCCTCCGCCCGGTGTGCAGCGGCAGCCAAGAAAGCAAATAGAATGCTAGGTATCATAAGGAAAGGAATGGAAAATAAAACAAAGGATATTATAATGCCTCTATATCGTTCCATGGTGAGACCGCGCCTTGAATATTGTGTGCAATTTTGGTCATCGTATCTTAAAAAGGATATAGCGATATTAGAAAAGGTTCAGAGAAAAGCCACCAAAATGGTAAAGGGGATGGAAGGATACTCCTATGAAGAAAGGTTAAAAAGGTTAGAGCTCTTTAACCTGGAAAGGATACGGCAGAGGGGAGATATGATAGAAGTCTATAAATTGATGAACGGAGTGGAACAGGTAAACGTAGATCGATTGTTTACGTTATCAGAATATAGAAAGACTAGGGGACATGCAATGAAGCTACAAGATAAACTATTTAAGACCAATAAAAAAAATATTTTTTCACTCAACGTGTAATCAAACTCTGGAATTTGTTACCGGAGGATGTAGTAAAGGCTGTTAGTGTAGCTGGGTTTAAAAAAGGTTTGGACAAGTTCCTGGAGGAAAGGTCCATCAACCATTATTAAGAAGGGACCCAGGATATCAATGCTTGATCCAGTACAAGCATTTTGGAATTTGTGTCTTTTGGGGAAACTGCTAGGTACGTATGATCTAGATTGGCCACTGTTGGAAACAGGATACTGGGCTTGATGGACCTTGCTCTGACCCACTATGGCATATCTTATGTTCTTATGTATAGCAGGTGTGAGTGTGTGGGGGGGATATGGATGTGTTGAGAGTGAGTGTTTTTGCTGGGGGGATATAGGCTTAATTTCCCCATCCTTTTAACTCACTTTGTCCCTCCCATCCTCTTAAATTATTCCCTACTCTATATCCTGGGCCACCCTCCCTCATGCACTCTCCTCCCTTCGCTACCACCTACCCTTGCTCTTTCTCCCCCTCCCCTCCCCTCTCTTCCCTGTCAAACCCTTTCACCCCTCCCTCTTCTTTCTTGCACTCTCTCCTTGTGTGTGTTTCATCAAGGTTGGGTGTTAAGAGAGGCATTCATTTTGGCAGCATGTGTGTGTGTGTGGGGAGGGGTTCTGAGCCGATGCCGTGCTGAATCCCTCCCTGCACCATTGTGCCACTGTGGGAAGGCTCCCACCATCCAATTCTGGCTGAAGGAGCCCCCACCAAGGGTCAGATGGTGGGGAAACAGGGCCACACTGTATCCAGGCCATTGGCAGCCCTGACTGGATATGCCAGTACCATGGCAACAGGACACTGCTGCTCCGGCACACCTGCCAGAGCGTTGAGAGGGCTGGCCAGGCACATCACACGACATCTCCTGCATCGGACTTGGGTGCACGCCGCGCCATCTAAGTGCTGGTATTCTGCAACCCCGAAGTCGTATAGCTCCTGCAGTTGCGGAATCGGATTTATATCGGCCCCTTCCATTTTTTTGGGCATCCGGACGGCCCGACCTTGCACATTTCAGAATCGGCCTCAATATCAACCAGCTCACTTTTGTCTACTGTTTATTCACACCTTCAAAAAATATAACAGATTAGTAAGAGAAGCCCTTCCTTGGCTAAATCCATCTTGGTTTTCTCCAATGAAACCATGACTATCTACATGTTATGTAATTTTGTTCTTTATAATGGTTTCTGCTATTTTGTCCGGTACTGACATCAGGCTCACTGGTCTGTAGTTTCCCAGATCACCCCTTGAACCTTTTTTAAATAACAGTAGCTATGCGTGGGGTGTCATTCTATCAACAATGAACCACCTGACTGAAGACCAAACACAATTAGGACAACTATCCAGAAGGTAGCTAAGAGTCAACACCGACTTGACAGCACTTAACAACAGCAACAACACATCCTTTCTACCCTACCCCCTCACGTCAAATCTTCTTGGAAACTCAACTAGTAGTTGATGGCAGGACATAGAGACTCCTGCCAGCTCTTTAACAACTCTTCCATCCTTTTTATTAGTAGTACCTGGGGACTCCTACAAACTCTTCAGCACCACACCTCCTTTCTTTCTGCCAATGAGATTTAGGAACTCTTGAAAACCCTTTAGCACCACTTTCTCTCTCTTCCTGCCAATGCGACTAGGATCTTTTGGTGTCTCTTCTGCTAGGTCTCTCTCTCCCTTCTCCTACTGGCAGGACCTGGGGAGTTTTATTGGTTTCTCAATGTTTGCTGCTGGTCTTCCAAGCCACCAATGTATAAAATGGTATTTAAAGCACTTTGGAATCAGGCATCTATTGTATCCTCTTGTTTATTTTATTATTATTATTATTTATACATTTCATAAATGTTACACGTATAAAACCACTTGCACAGAAAATGAGGGCTACAATGGAAATCACATAATATATGAAATACAAAATAACACAAAATTAAACACAAGCATACCCTCCTCTAGCACATAAGTGAGGACCCATGATAAGAGAAAATAAATTACACTAGATACTCTTGTTTAGATCTATCTACCATTTCACTCATTTAGAGGCCCTTTTACTAAAGTAGTCTAAGCAGTTAATGTACATTTTACCACACAGTATCTGTTACTCTGGACCCATATTAATAGTTAATCTGCAGTAAAAGCAGTCAGTGGGGTAAAATTCTGTGTAATGTATGGTGGGGCAGGTACCGGATGGGTTATAGATGGAGGTTTTTCCATGGACTGTATATTGCAGTTAGCACATGGCACTTATCATATGCTGTCAATTTCACAATTAATTCAGGTTTACTTAAGGCCACCTCAAGAGTAGGCATTAATTTCAGCCACGCTAATTGCAATTGCACTTATCATGCAGTAATGAACTTTTCCATTTGGTAGCTTCAAGGAACATACTGGGCACAACCCCTGGCAATAGTGCGTGGACTTTGCACTTACTCCACACTGGATTTCGCTCCTAATGCGTGCTAAGAGTAAACATTTACTACACGTTAATAAAGCGGCCCTTCAGACCCTTAAGAGATGTATTTACTTATATTCCCCATGGTAGGAATATCTGCAATTTCTATCCTATGAACATACTTATTCTTTACAGGCTTTAGTCCGCTGGAAACTGCTTTCCAAAGAATCATCCCTCATGACTCAAATCTCGTGATTCTTTGGCCAGTCTTTTGGACGATAATTTACATAACTTTCCCTTTTGTACTAGCTGGAGTGGAGGAGTGGCCTAGTGGTTGGGACAAGGTACTTCAGACCAGAAGGTTAGGGTTCAAATCCCACTAGAGGACAGCAACCTTGGGCCAGATAGACTGGGGTTCCTAGTCCCACAGGTGCTCCTTGTGGTCTTGGAAAAGCCACTTAACCCTCCATAGCCCATGTTCCCTGTAAGATAGTTATCTACAAGTTATAATGTAATTTCAGTTTGTTCAATGTAAACCACACTGATACAGAATAGCACGGTATATAAGAGAATATAAATAAATTTTAAATTGCCTATTCATTTCTGCTTCTACAGTTTATTTATTCTCTTTTGGTTAGGTAATATTTCTCTATTATGCTACAGTTTTTATTTTGGTTATCATTGTTTATGGATTTGTTACTTTGTGTTCTGTATTACACATACCAATTGGTTAGAACTTTGCTGTCTTACACCTTGAGAGCCTCAACAGGAAAGCATGCAAAACATAATTAATATGGTATGGTATTTGCACCCTCTTTTTGAGTAGTTTTTTCAAGGAAAATAACATATATAGATCTGAACATTAATTTTTCATACTTAAGGTTTCCTCCTCCATCTTGGACTAACCTTCAAAAAACATCTCTAATTGCAGCTGAAGGATATGCATTATTCTAATGTATACTTTTAGTCACAATCTGTGAGGGAATTTTTCATATGGCTGATTTATAGACATGAATTGCTATTTGCATACATAAATGACTGTGAACATTATCTTTCTACAAATATACAAATGCGGGTATGTGGATAGCTTGCATACAATATTTATATGCTTTATACATGTGTGGCATATGTTTCAATGAACTCTTTGCTAAACTTGGTTGAAAATTGTAATTTATATGTGTTGGGCTGGTTAAAGGAAATCAGACAAAGGAGTTAAGTGAAATAGATATCAAATTAATGACAGCTCTTTCTCATACAAGTGAAATCAGTTTTTCTAATCATTTGGGGGTCAAGCTGTAGGGGCAGGTAATCTTGTGGAACTTGTACAAGAAAATGTGCGGTTCCAAATGTTAAAGATGAGGGTCATCTAATTTTAATAGCCCATTTCAGTGATATGTATAACAATAGAACTTGATTGAGTTTAATAGCTTAATTGGCTGGCTAAACAGCAGGTCTGCTTTACAAATGGAGTTTAAACAATAACATAATTACCATTTGTGATTCAGGAATGCTAAGAGGGAGACTCGGATGTAAATCATAATTCAGTCAGGCAGGCAGGCAGGCAAATAAGGTGAGTCAATGGTTATTTGTTTGGTGTAGTCTGGGTTGAAATGTCACTGGTTCAGTCTAAACAGGATCACAATAAAAATCTACTAGAGATCCTGATTATTGCTCAGTAGACTCATAAGAACCAAAGAATGGAAGGCTTGTTGGATCCAAGATGACAACCTAGGGAGAAGCTGTATTTGAGGAGTTCTGAATTAAAAGCCTATTTTCATTTTTTTTCTCTTTGCAATTATATTCTTATTTCCCTGTGAAGAAACAGAAAGATCAAATAAAGGAGTTTTACTCTAATTCCTTCAACCTTTGCTAGTTTAAGAAACATAGAAACATGACGGCAGAAAAAGACCACATGGCCTATCTAGTCTGTCCTTCCACATCAACTATAACAGTCCCCTTTTTTCCTTTAAAGATCCTCTGTGTTTGTCCCATGCTTTTTTGAATTCAGATACTGTCCTCGTGTCCACCTTCTCTCCTGGGAGACTATGTATCTACCACTCTTTCTATAAAGAAATATTTCCTCATATTACTCCTGAGTCTATCCCCTTTCACCTTCATCCCATGTCCCCTCTTAGCAGAGTTTGCTTTCAATCAAAAGAGGCTCTTCTCCTTTGCATTTATGCCATGGAGGTATTTAAGTGTCTCAATCATATCACCTCTATCCCACCTTTCCTCTAAAGTATACATATTAAGATCTTTAAGTCTGTCCTCATTCTTTATAACGAGGACCACTAACCATTTTAGTAGCCACCCTCTGTATGGATTCCAGCCTGTTTATATCCTTTTGAAGGTGCGGTCTCCATAATCGCATACAATACTCCAAATGAGGTCGCACCAAAGACTTATACAGAGGCACTATCACCTCCTTTCTTCTGCATCCAAGCATCTTTCTAGCTTTAGCCGTCACCTTTTCTACCTGTTTAGCTATATTAAGATTGTCAGACACAATCATGCCTAGGTCCTCCTCTTCTTTTGTAGACAGAAGTACTACACCCCCTATATTGTATCACTCCCTTGGATTGCTGCGTCCCAAACGCATGACCTTGTATTTTTTAACATTAAATCTCAGCTGCCAAATTCTTGACCATTCTTCAACCTTAGCTAGATCTCTCCTCATGTTATCTGCACCTATTTGGGTGTCTACACTATTGCAGATTTTGGTATCATCTGCAAAGAGGCAAACCTTACTCGACAGACCTCCTGCAATATCACTAACAAGGATGTTAAAAAGAATCTGACTAAGGACAGATCCCTGTGGCGCACCACTGGCAATTTTCCTTCTCAGAGTGAGCTCCATTTACCTGTACCCTTTGTTGCTTCCTACTCAACCATTTTCTAGCCCAAACAGTAATTTTAGGGTCCATCCCTAGGGTACTCTGTTTATAAGTCGCCTGTGCGGAACGGTGTCAAAGGCTTTACTGAAATTTAAATACATCACATCTAGGGCTCTCTCTAGTGGAATCCATTGCTAAAGTACCTAGCAGACTGACCTGAATGCTTATCTGAAGACTCCATTGCTAGTGCAGGTCTAGAAGTGATCAGATGTGAAGGCATCTTTTTAAGTCTAAATGAGAAAATTGTTCCATCTCTTCCAAACTCTTGGTCTATGGTTATATTGAGGGATGTTCATAGGCATCCCCAGAGGAGTAGAGTTTGGGGTTCATGGAAGGATCTTTGTTTGAATTCCTTGTGAGGTAGATGCTGGTTCCTGTTAAGTGAAGAATCTGACTGTGGTAAGTGAATTTGGATTTTGTATATAATTACTTGCACATCCCTATTAAATTTGTAAATTATCATGAGCTTGATATGAAAATGCAAGTGAAACATATTTTTTTTGTTGGATCAATAACCCTTGCATTCGTTTTTGAATTCCCAAAATGTCTTGTTTTGATTAAAGTCAATAGGGAAACAATTATGCGCTCTGACAGTGAGAGTTTCTATCTACTTTTAACAAAACTTGCTTAACAGTGCATGCTAACCATTAGCTCAGCTTAGTAAACAAGCCCCTTAGATCTCATTCCTTGGAAAAAAGAGTGCAATACAACCTAATGTTCCATGTGTACAGTTTGCTTATGTTTATTAAAGCATGCTGCGCCGTTTTTTATGGTGATAACGAAGCAGTAGTGTTAAGTTTCTCACAGTATTTTATAGATGAGTAGTCATGTTAATGATTGTAATAATAGAACAAAATATTTGGTTTTGTCTTTGTAGATTTTGATAGTGTATTATTCTCCATTTTACACCTAACACAGGTATAAGCTGAAACACAGCTATGCTAGGTTTTACTATCAACTACAATTTCCTTTTTATTTATGGTTTAATGAATTGCCATTTTGATTAGATTTTATTAAATTAAAGTATTTATAATCCTCACAATTTGATGTTTGGTTATGAACTAATGAAAAAGCAGGAAAAGTTGAATAATAATGGTTGCTACAATCAATGGGTTTTAGTATTCAGCGGTGATGGCTATGCACTTTGGAAGCACTAGCTACCGCCGCCGAATATCCCCCCACAGAACTTACCGTAGAAAACCCACACACTGTGCATACAATCTGAACTCTACTAAAAAGAACAAAACACTTTGAAATCTGTCATTGAAACACTGTCCATTAATGAAGATGAGTTTAAAGAAATGCACTCTACTTTGCAATAATATTGGCCTGATACAAAGAACAAGACAATCTAATAAAGGGTCATGGAACTTTTGCAGGGAAACAAATCATTTATGGAGCTAAAATGATTCAGAAGGACACTTATAATGGATCATAAATGTTAAGTCAACTATCTATTGAAACACTATATATCATTTATCTTCATGGCTCATTGCCATAAATTGTGTGTTAAGGGAAAGAGGCGGAACAACACTTATGTTTAGTAGAGAATATGTGTTAAATAGATCTAATGCATTTTTTAGCCTAAATAATAAAGGGTGCTAGCTTTCAGCATGAGTGTGGAGCATTCTAGAGGCATGCATTGGGGACACCTTGACAGCTAGCACGGGGTCATGATAGCTAGCATCGCTGGGTAATATTATAAGAAGCTTTTCATGCATGTAAAACAGTGTTTTATTCGTGGTAAAAAGTGTATAAAGTTAGCCTCTCTATGACCAGCTGCAATATTTCCCCTCCAAAACACTGCATTCAAAACAAAGTACATGACAACAATATGGACTTAAACTGGTCGCAGCTTTAATAACCTTTTTTAACAACCAACCAATACAAATCAACACATTATAACTCCCCCCCCACCCCCAAGCAGAGCGAGCCCTCACCAGCCATGTTAATAGCAAGGTGACGCCGCATCCGCTTCCGCCGGGTACAGGCCCGGCAATTTTCCACGCCCTCCCTCTTCCGGCTTCACCATATTATTAGCAAAAACCTGAGGGATTAACCGGGTCGGGGGTACCCCACCCCCGCCCTCATGCTTGCCACCGGCTCCGGACCCCGGAAACCTCCGGGATCCCGCCACCGGCTCAGGTCAGCCACGACCAGAGCCGCCCCCCAAAGGTAAGCTGCGACCAGCCCTCGCCCCCAACCTAATAACTTCCAAGGCCTCCTGCCAATCGTTAAGTAGTAAATCCAACCCCACCGGGGACAAGTGCACGCCATCTGACCTGTAAAGGCCCACGCACTGAAGTCAACCCAATGGTGCAGGATTTGACAGCCTCCCTGCTCCCCCACCCATCTGCCAATTTGACGGTTAATCTTCATCACACCCCGTGACCACCGTCGCTGAGCCCAACAGGCCGGCCTTGGAATGATATCAGACCAAACCAATATGACGCCTGGAAACATCCCCAACACCACCCCACAGTCCTTCACAACTGCCCGAATCAACTGTCGGCAAGTCCAGGAAACCAGATTGTTGCCACCTAAGTGGAGCAGCAAGATGTCCGGTGTGCCTCTCGAACGCTGGTGGTGCCGAAGCAAGGGCAAAAGCTGGATCCACCGAAGTCCGCGCTCACCCTGCCATGTGACGGTCACCGCACGCTCTGGAAGCCCCAAATTCGGCCCCATCGGGCGCATCGCTGCTCTCCGCCCAGCCCAGAACACAAAGGAGTGGCCAATCACCCAGCAACACGATCCTGGCCTTGCATCTGCAACAGAAAGAACAGAACAGTTAGCGAACCCCCCCACACCCTTACAAACGCACGTAGCTCTGGAAGGCCTGCGACCGCCATCTCCCTATCCACTGTATCTCCTGTTCAGGCAGTCCAGCAGCCGCCGCACTAGTCGCCGCCCCGATCCGAAAGGAGTGAGGGGCGAACGCACCAGGGTCCTCGCCAATCAGCCGTAAGGACAGCCGCAACACCGCCGCAAACTGAAAATGCGTAAGAACCCGCGCATCCTGATGTATAAAAAGACTACCGCCGGTATCCGGACGCACGCGTAAGTACGCCTGCAGTAATGCCACAGGACATGAGGGAGAGCCCTGAACCGCTGCCAGTTCCACCCACATACCTCTCCCCATCTGATCCGTCTTAGAACGGGCAAGGCGGATACGAACCCCAACCCCGATCAATTGCACCTGATTTAGCTGGACCTCTCTCCCATTGCGACTCCGACCCGACTCCGCCACCAATTCACCCACCCGAAATGCACCGAAAAAGGCTACCAAAAAGACAGCCCGAAAGAGCACCCCTTCATACGATGATGAAACCACTTGAGGCAATGCGCCGCATAAACGCCGCAGCAGGTCATGCGTGATGGGGCGCCGCCAATCACCCGAAGAAGGGCAGGACCGCTCCCAACCACGCAAAAGCGCACGTGTTAAAAAAACCCCGCCCCTCCCCACCCTAGGGCCCGCGCAAAAAAGGAGAAGCCCGCCACATTTCTCCGGACAGTAGTCTGCGACAATCCCGCAGCCTTAGCTGCCGACACATACTGACCCAGCAGCTGATCAGAGGCCGAACCTTCTAGCCATCCATGACGTACCAAGAAGGAGACCACACTGCAGCAGCCTCGTTGATAAGCTACCCACGTTGCCGAAGAGACGGACTTCTGTAGCAGCTCCCTCATGGCAGGAGGCCAATCCGCCATAAATGCTCGGGACCGATGAGCCCTCTTCATCCGCATCCGGCGCCAAGGTCCGAAACAGCTCCCACTTAAAACGGGAAAGAGCATCAGCAATCGTGTTATGACTCCCCGGAATATGACGAGCCTTAATCACAAGATTCAACTGTAAACAAGTGAAAACCACCTGCCGCATCAGGTCGGCCACAGGCCTGCATCTTGGGGAATAATTATTGAGCCCTTCACCACGGCTTCATTATCGCACCACCAAAGGACTTTACGATTTCTGAGCCTGTCGGGCCATAATGACATGACCACCAAAATGGGGAACAACTCGAGGAAGGTAATATTCTTCGTAAGCCCCACGTCGCGCCAGGACTGCGGCCAGCCCTCCGCGCACCAAGAGCCCCTGAAATAAATCCCCAAGCCCAAACCCCCGGCCGCATCAGTATACAACTGCAGATCCGCAGAAGTCACCTTCCGGCCTCTCAGCACCGTGGTACCATTGAAGTTACCTAGGAACTCGTCCCAGATCCTCAAATCCGCCCGCAGGCTGCGCGTCATCCGTATCCGATGATGAGTCTTAGTAACACCTGCAGTAGCAGCTGCCAGCCGGCACAAAAATACTCTCCCCATCGGGATAACTCTACAAGCAAAATTAAGTGAACCCACCAAGGACTGCATCTCTCGCAAGGTAAGCTTGCTAGAAACCAGCGCATTAGCAACCAACACCCACAGCCGCGTAAATTTCTCTTCCGGCAGGCGGGCTACAAGTGCCACGGAATCCAGCTGAACTCCCAAAAAGGTAAGAGTAGTCGCCGGACCCTCAGTCTTACTCGAAGCTAAGGGAACACCCCACACCTGGGCTAATCAGACAAAACCATCCAACAATGCCCTACACTGCCCCGTATGCGCCGGTCCAACAAAAAGGAAGTCATCAAAGTAATGTACCACAGTGCCACACCCCACCCAGTCAACAAATGCCCAATGTAAAAACGAGCTAAACTGTTCGAAATAAGCACTGGAAATCGAACAACCCATAGGCATGCTCTTATCAAAGTAAAATTGTCCCTCAAAGCAAAACCCCAATAAATGAAAGGCAGACGGGTGCACCGGCAATAAACGGAAGGCGGATTCAATATCCACTTTCACCAGCAAGCATCCAGGCCCACATGCTCGCACGAGCTCTACAGCCTCATCAAAGGAGGCGTAACTTACTGCGCACAATTCCCGAGGAATGTGATCATTGACCGAGGAACCCATGGGAAAGGAAAGATTATGTATTAGGCAATACTTTCCCGGCTCCTTCTTTGGAATGATAACCAAAGGAGACACCACAAAATCAGCGAAAGGCTGATCTACGAAAGGGCCCGCTACCCTACCTAACTCAATCTCGGTTGCCAACTTATCCCGTACCAGCTGCGCAAAACGCCGCACGGAAGGCGCATTCCGGGCCTTGTTCGCCCCTACGCTACCTACTACCGGAATAGGAAACCCCTCCCTAAACCCATTCTCTAAAATGCAGCTTACCTGTCTTCTCGGATATCTCTTAAGCCACGGACCTAAAACATCAATCACAACCGGAGTGGGGGGCCAAACTCCACACACCTCTACTACTTGCGGGGAGGGGGGACCGCGGGTCCCCCGACACTCTTTTTGACACATTTGAGTGCTGAATGGCCCCCATTACAGATGGAGCAAGCGTGCCGGAATTTGCAATCCGGAAAGGGGCATGAAGACTTGTTGAACCGCCAGCACAAGTCCCCAGCTCCCCCCCCCCTGGAGTTCTCTGCAAAACAGGGGGCACGCCCGATCGAAAGGGCCGATCCGCCCTTGCGGTGACGGACAATCCACCTCTTTGCCCACTCACACTTCTGCCTACCGGTCTGATCGCCATCTGCGTCAACCAAAGATTAATGTCTTGCGTTCCCCAGGAAAGCATTTGATTCTCTTCCATCTTATCTCGGAATTTCTCATCATAGTTGAGCCAAGCCCAACCCTCATGAGTCTTTGATGCCTCTAAGATGGAATCCGCGTAAGCCAGAAGCATACCATACTGCTCCGGATGCGAATGCCCCCATACACTAGCCAAGCGCAGGAAGGCCTGAGTCCAATTGACCACATTCCGCGCCACTCTCTTAACCCTACCAGCCTTCTCATCCTCCTTATGCTTCCTACGACTGTTGCCGGACCGTTTGCGACCTTCAAGTAAACGGAAAATATCTAAGTAGCGACGCTTCACAATCTTCCTCCGAAGATTCCTTGGCACTCCCTCCCATAACTCGGAGAAAAACACCACTGAGGGCGCCGCACCAACCTGTCCGGCATGCTCCGCATCACCCTCGGCCTCCCGACCCCGGCCCAACCCGTCCGAAATAGAACCTGACGAAGACTCAGAGGTTGAAGAAGAGGAGGATCCCGAACGCCTACGCTGATGACAAGAATGCCGCCTCCTCTTGTTCACACGTTTCTTACCCCCATCGGCTGGCCGAGTACCACCTCCCACCGCCACACCATCATCCCGCACCGCAGCGCCAGCATCAAACTCACCTGCAGCAGGTGACGCCACCACGGTAGCTACGCCCGTCTCCTGTCGCGTTGACGCTGAAGCTGCAGATTCTCCCCCGGTCCCGACAAGCAAGGGGCTTCCGCTTGTGCTCGCTGCCACACTGCCTGTCTGTCCAGCAGCCGCCATCAAAGGATGTCCCACGTAGTGCCATCCGGGAGAAACCTGTGAAGAAAAAACAGGAAAAGGCGAAGGGACACCTGCCATAGCCCATGGGGACTGCCATGCCCCTAGCCACTCTGCACGGGATGAACCCTGCCCCCCGCCCTGCCAATGCACCCAAGTTGGCAAGCAACCCACCTCCGCAGCAGCTGACCAGTCTCCTAGACTTGCCTCCACCAAACCCATACCACCCCCTTGCGGGTTTACACCATCACCACCTTCCGCAGGGACCGAGCCAACACCCGGGCCGTCTAACGACCCATGGGCCACTCCAAGCCCCGAGATACCTCTTGCCGTCCCCCTAGACTGGCCACGACTACCCCGAGCTACCGCGTCAGCCGAAACCCCCCTCCACACCTGCCCCTCATGCCCTGAACCCCCCACGGAGCTGGTGCCCCACCTGGCCCCCCTGCTACCGCTAGGAGATCTTCCCCGGGCCCCCCCCGCCCTCTGACGCCGGGAGCGGCTGGCCCGTGGGGGCCACCACCATACCCAAACGCCCCTCCGCCCACCTGAGCTGGTCGCCCGTCAGGCCCTGAGGAAGCTGCCCCAACCGCCCCTTCAGATCCCGTGCTGCCCTTGACTGACCCTGTCTTCTGCCTGGGACCCCCTTTTTTACCTCTGCCGGACATGGCTCGCATAAAATGGAGGAACCTTGTAACACAGGCTATTTAAATGTAATTATTTTTATTTAGTTTAAAGTTTTTTTGTTTTTTTTAATCCTCACAACCCCGTACCACCCAGCCTACAGAGAACCACAGTGTGAGCAATAGTGATAAAAGATAAGTAATATAATATAATAATAAATACAATAATTAATATATATAGAAATGCTGGGAACTACTTGCCAGGCAGAAAAAAACCCCGGCCGCTCCACCCGGGCCGCCGCCGTCAGCCAGGACCAACCGCCGCCAGAAAAAACCGCTGCCGTGGAGACCCCGACTGCTGCCACAGTGAACGCCGAATCCGCCGGTCTGAGGCCCCCACACTGGCCGTCTGTGCCCGGTTCACCAGCAGCACACACAGACACGTCCTGCGCCTCCCTGCTCACACCGCCAAAGGCCGGAGCAGCGCTGGGTCCCCGCACCACCCCCCCTCGCTGCCAAGGCCCCAGCCCTCTCATTGGCTCCTGCGCGTTTCAAAACGCCATGGGAGCCAATGAGGTCGCCGGGCCGCGCGGTCGTCAACCCGTCCCGCGCGCCGCCGAAACGCGGTGGCGTGAGCGAACTGCCGCCCCCCCCGGTTAGAAGCGGCCATGGGAACGGGGCCCGCAGCCTTACATGATTCAGGAAAGTCTATTTCAGTCTTCTATTTTTGTAGTTCACCAGATCCCTATTTAAGGGGACATTTTATAAGCATTTTCTGTGTGTAAACCATATTTAACGTGTAGAAATAGGCTACTAGATAAATTGTTTTAACAAAAACAGGCATATTTTTACATGGCTTACATGTAAGCTTTCCTGGAGGAAGTGTTTGAATGGAGCTGGGGCAGAATTATGAGATAAATGTGTATTTTATAAAATAGACACGTACCTGTATACTGTTCATGTATATCATTGCATTTTACTCTGCAGCTGGTATAATTTTGGGCAATAGCATTCATGCATTACTGGGGATAGCTCTGAAAGCCTAAACATATGAACAAATCCCAAAAGAAAATTATTAAATACATCAAAAATGTAATGAAATAAATTAAAGGCAATGCATTTCATACTGAAAAATCTTTTACACACCTGGGAATACACCAAAATGTTACGGTGCTGAGCCCAGAGGCAACATTCTACTATCAAAACTGGGGTTGCAACTGTAAAAGTCAAAAGATATAAATCATAAAACCATACAATTAAAAGGAGGATGAAAAATGTGATTAAAATTCAAGCAAGGTCTCTGTATCATGCCATTTTTGAAGGACAGATCTGCTACCTAAGCTAGGAATTAGTGATGCAACTAGACCTATCCATCCAGGCATAATCATGTCCCAAAACATCTCACAACTTTAGGTTGATCTTCTATGCTGCTGAACGACACACTATATATGAGCCTGCTTGCAGAACACTCTACCGTAGGGGCATTGAAATGCTGCCAGACTCCTGGATCATGGAAAGGCTACAAGCTTGTAGAAATCTTGATGCTCCCAAGGGAAACGCCCATAACTGCAGATCCCAGGGGAAGCACAAGCCTGAAAGGTTCAAAAACCCTAAGGAAGAACAACAGTATTTATAGTTTAACTAAACGTTTGCGAGCGGTGCAGCCACATGGGGTTGCTGGCCTTGGCCCCTCCTCCCACGCTGTCTGACCTTTCCCCGACGACGCTTTCATGTTCCCTTAGCAGCAGCAGGGTGCAAATGTGGCACCCCCCCCCCCACACACACACACACTTTTGTCATTTGCCTCATGCCCAGCATCTCTCCATCTTACCCCACACCTCCATGCCCAGCTGGTTCCTCCCTCCCCGGCCTGCCCTTGCCCCGCTGACACTTTCCATATTCCCTTGGCAGCAGGTATAGCATCAGCAGCAGGAGTAGTGGAGCAGAACCTCCAACTGAAAAAAAAAGCGTAGACCTTTCCGACTCTGCTCTTTACATGCTTATCTGATCTTGTCTGATGCGTCAGAAGAGAGAGGGATCGGACAAGCATGCAGGGGTCTTCCCTCCTTCCACATCTTTTCCTCATATATTTCAAACTGACCAGTCTAAATAGTATTCAGTAATTTCAACAGTTAAAAAAAGACAGTAGCAGCCCTTTTCAAATTATAAGCGTACTTACATATATGCTAAAACTTTATTTTATATATTTCTAAAATTCTCCCTGTTTTTTTCAGAAAAGAAGCACATTTTGCATCTCCTCCTACCAGGATGAAGAAGACTGCACTAGAGGGTATACAGGAGAAACAAAGTCCTTCCTGTATACCCTCCCACTGAAATAGGGGACAGGAGAGGGTCCATGAAGTCAGGAACACTACCTCAAAATAGGGTACAATCCTTAAAAATCAGGGACATCTGGTAAACTAACCACCCACCCTTTCCAAAGCTCACATTACTGGGAGACTTGGTAGAGCATTCACTCACCTGTGAACTTTCAGCAAATCCAGGGTCTAGAGTGTGGCTCTTTCATGACATGTTCAAAGTCAGTAGCTATGGTCCTTTGGATCACATGGTTTCCATGAGGTTTTCAGCATACTGCAGCCTGCACTGACAGAACATCTCACTTGCCTCATACTCATAGCTTTATCGTCCTTTCTAAGCCTGCCTTAATTTTTTTTCTTTCACACACCTCTGATAAATCCACAAATAGAGTGCAGGGTAGGAGGGTGGGGGAAGGGTATTTAGATGGTTTGGTGTGTTTACCAAGCATATCAGCAAACCATTCTGATTTTTAACTTGCAAATAACTGCAAATGTTTAGGCTCTAGAAAGCCACGTCCTGTATGTTTCTTAATTCTGGTCTTTTAACTATTAGTTCCCATTACATCATTTTCATCATTACACCACTCCTTGAAAATGTTCTGTCCTTTTCATTTGCCCTCCATCACAAGCATAACTTAAAAAATGCAAAAAGGAGCAATGATCTGGATCACACATTCCACACAACAAAGAAGGGACTGCCAAAACCCGGTCATTAAATACTTACTAATAGCCAATTAGCTCTAATTTGGTCTTCCTGTTAGGCACTTTTCCAACACAAGATAACATCGAAGATATTTAACCTATATACTCAAGGAGCTGTTCCTCACAGCCTTCTTTCTCTTCTTTATCTGGATGAAATTAAAGCAATGAAAGGAGTATTTCTTGCATTGTGAATAGTTATGCGACTCCAGTTTCCAGTTCAGTCAATTTGGAACCTTCTACAAGGTCATGCAAAATTGTGTTGTACCCTCCAGACTTAGGATATGGTACATTTTCAAACAAAAGGCAACATAATCCACATAAAATGCAATCAGCTACAAAGTAAATGAGTCATTTAAAAAGTATCTGGTAGAATATATTATTTATACCTAATAAATTACATTCTGACAGTCTTCATCACCTTCCACCATTTTCAATTCAAGCTTGAACAGCTGTATATGCTTTTACATTTTCTATATAATAGAAAATAGAGGTCATTTTAGAAGATATGTGTGGCATTGACATGTATTAATGCCAAAATCATGTAAATGGCTATTATAGAAAACTGTTATTTGCACCTGTAGGTCTGCACAGTTTTCAGAGGGTGTATTGTGTTTCAGATGGTCTGCAGCAGTGCATTTTTCCTAGAAATAAAGGTACCAGCACTCATATGCAGGGCTCTTTCATTAAAAAACACAAGGAGAGCAAAATACACTCAAAGTGGTGTATGGAGGTCACAGGTACTTTATTGGGTGACTCACAGTGGTGTATGGAGGTCACAGGTACTTTATTGGGTGAACAAACCCCTACGCATTTCGGCAAACACCTTCCTCAGGGGGGTACACATCCTCAAAGAAATTAAAAACAAACTCACAAATAGTGTTAAAAACAGCAAAAACAATCTAAACTGGTACCAAACAAAATAAATACTTAAAAACAATCATAAACAAGAGTGAAAATAAAAAACAATAAAAACTTTATATAAAAATCCGAAACATAAGGCAAGGTACATGCAAAGTTACCTAGTCATATCACAATCAGCAGAGAACATTTGCCGTCCCAATCTTGGGAAAAGAAAGAGAGATGAAGAGGAACTAAGCTGTGTGCTGTCTTTTATGTATAATAAATTTGTACTTACAATGGCACACTGTGGGAAATAGAATACACTCCAATAGCTTATAAAGTTATTACCAAATCTGTAAAATATAAAGTCAAGAATCAAATTATAAAACAACGCTATTGTCTCAAAGATAAAGTACCATGCTAAGTATCAATTGCATCTTACAAAAAAACGGGAAGAGCAAGGAGGTTAATTTATCAATGACTGAATTGGAGGAACTAAGTACAAGCCAGTAGTGGTTTATAAAGTGGATTCTATGTATGCTATAAGCTGAACAGCAAACAGAGGGTCAGAGCCAGATGGAGCCAAATGTAAACACAAGAGTTCTAAATTAAAAAAATTAAAACCACTGGTGATGAAACAGCCAGAAATGTGCATTAAGGGAACTAATGAGAAACTTTATCAATCATGTTCCTTACCCTATGGAGAGCAAATAATCACACCGTAGCCATCTTTCAATCATCCAAAGGATTCTGAGAGCTTGCGTGGAAACGAAGGCACTTTTAAATACGCTATTGTTTTGCGCCAAATAAGGATCAGAGGTACTTAATTTGCATGCACGTTATAAATAAACTCTATTTGTTAAAAATTGTTTTAATCACACAATGTTAAATAGAATTAAATGTTCACTATTGAAAAATGTGTGTGTGTGTTCGCAAAGAGCAAGAGAAAGAGCGGCACAAGTGATACTGTTTCTTAACCCGCTGATATTATCAAGCGGTGGAGCTGCAGAACAGATGCTGTACCATCATTAGGCCATAATATTCACATGTCAGACCATCAAGTAAAATGAAACTGGTTAAAATGTGCTCATCGTACAATCATACTTTTAAAATCAGGCCACCCTGGCGCTGTATACGTCTTTCGTCAGGACCAAACCGAGAGAGGGGTGAGGGAGGAGGGGAAGGGAATGAAGAAAGGATACCTGTCCATTCAAGTGTGCTTTCTGTCATGTTGTGTTCGCCTCATCCTACATTAAAGCATTCAGTGATGTTTAATAGGGATAATAACCCTTATTCTAAAAGAAAGGTCATCAAAAACAGGTCAGTGCCACAACAGGACACCAATGGTGGAGGAGAATATATGTTTCTAGAGTGGTACTAATTAAATATCAAAAAACACCTAGTGTAGGCTTAAAAAGGAAAAAAAAACATCCAGATAGGCATCTAAAAGGATAAGTGTATGCATAAAAAGTATGAAAAAGTCAAAATAATGGCAAAAGTAAAATATATCCAGATAAAAGCTTAAAAGGCTGAACATCCAATAAAAACTTTAAAAGAATAAAAATAAATAATTGTTTAAAGGGCGAGGGCTGGTGGGGGTGGGGGAGGGCAAGGGAGAGAGGGGTGAGGAAATGGAGAAGGAAGGAGGAGGGAAAGGGGGGTGAAGAATTATATTGAAATGCCGACATGTAAACAAAAGTAAAAAACATCCAGATAAAAAGCTTGAAAGGATGGACATCTAGTTAAGAACGTAAAGGAATAATTATAAATAAGTAATTATGTAAAAAGGCAAAGGTTGGATAAAACTGAATATGAATATGTGAATGTCTGGACGGGGTGGGTAAAACCAATAAAAACATAAATATAAACCAAGTAATAAAACCCCAATCAAGGTAAAAAGCAACACACTATCAAAACATCAAGGAAGAGATATGTTGGCAATAAGTAACCAAGAGTCACATTTAAATTTAGAATGCTCCAGGCATAAATAGGCAGGGGCATTCTAAATGCAATTCACGAGATTGCGGTCGGGCCATGAAGCACGAGGTGACGCTGCGAGACAGCTTTATAGTAAATTTGACATGCTTCTGTGAGCCCAGTGGGGGTGCACCCCCTCCCAGCCAGCACCCAGAATGGGTCACACCACTGCTGAAAAACATTTAGAGGATTTAAATAAGAAAGCACCCCATCATCCTCAGTATTCAGCACAATTTCTATGAGGGCAGCAGTAGAATTTGAACCCTACTTTCCCATTTCTACCCCCACTACTCTAACCATTAAGCTATTCCTAGATATCCAGATTCTGAAATACTGTTCTGAGGATGTTTATGTAGATGCCCTTCAGACATCCCAATTGGGCATGTCCACATTTGTGAAATCATGTCTGCACCTGGACGTGCCAGCTTTTTATTTCCAGATGTTCTGGTTTAGACATCCCAAATTGTACTTGGACATCCCTTCTAAAATTCTCTTCTATGGTTCAATTTTAGTAGGCTGTGAAAAAGGTGCCCAGCACTCCATACCACCCTCAAAAAAAGCCCTGGTCTGGACTATTATGAATGTATTTCTGATTTTGCAATGGCAATACACACTGGAAATTGTGAGCTTCCTGACTTGGAGACCCCTTTTTTACCTAAAGAGTTATAGCATCTAAAATTCAATATATGCATCAGAATATGTACTAAAGGCTTATCACACTTTCATATGTAAATATGCAATCATCACACAATGTGGTTTGAGATAAAAGCCAAGGTAGAATCCAATCACAGCAAGCTCAAAGTGCTAGACTTCAAAAACGCTGACTTCAGGAAAATGGCCAAGTACCTGAAGGAAGAGTTGGTAGGGTGGGAGGGGATAAGGGAAATGGAATTGCAATGGACTAAACTAAAGGAGGCAATAAAAGGTCCAACAGATACATATGTAAGGAGAGTAAATAAAACAAGAGGAAAAAGAAACCTATTTGGTTCTCCAAAGCAGTGGCTGCACAAATAAAGGCAAAAACCACAGTTTTCACAAAATTCAGAAGCTTGCAGAGGAACACAGAAAAGAATACAGGATAAAGCTAAAAGAGACAAAAAGATAAAGAAAGATAGCAAAATCAAAGGCAGAAGAAAAGATGACTAAAGATGTGAAGAGTGGCGGCAACTTTTTTTCAGGTATATTCGGGAGAGGAGAAAAATCAGAGGTGGAATTGCAGGACTCAAACGTGCTGGGAACAGATTCGTGGAAAGTGACATTGAAAAAATGAAAATGCTAAACAAATACTTCTGCTCTCTTTTCACTAGAGGAAATTATGGAAAAGGACCACCTGTGATTGACAAATATACAAATGAGATTGGAGTGTATACCACGCCATTCACAAAAGATGATGTGCTAGAACAGCTTGCAAAACTGAAAGAGGACAAGTCTATGGGACCAGATGGGATACATCCCAGGATACTGAAAGAGCTCAGAGAGGTTCTCGCAGGGCCTTTAAAGGATGTTTATAATAGATCCTTGGAGACAGGAGACGTTCCACAGACCTGGACAAGGACTGATGTGGTACCACTCTACAAAACTGATAATAGGGAAGACGTGACAAACTACAGGCCAGCAAGCCTTACCTCGGTGATGGGAAAAGTAATGGAGGTGCTCCTGAAAGAGTGAATAGTGGCTTCCTCAAAACCAACAGGTTGCATGATCCAAGGCAACATGGTTTTACCAAAGGACGATCTTGCCAAACAAATTTGATTGAGTTCTTTGACTGGGTGACCAGGTGACTAGATCAAGGGCATACGATGGATTGATCAATGTAGATTGCAACAAAACCTTTGATACTGTTCCTCATAGGAGGCTTACCAATAAGCTCAACAGCTTGGGGATGGGTCCCAAGATGGTGAACTGGATCAGAAATTGGTTGTCTGAGAGATGACCGAAGATGATGTTAAACGGAACTCACTCTGATGAAAGGAAGGTGATTAGTGGTGTGCACTAAGTTTCGGTATACTGTTCAATATATTTGTGAGTGATATTGCCAAGGGGCTGAATGGAAAAGTCTGTCTTTTCCAGATGACACCAAAATTTGCAACAGAGTGGATTGCCCAGAGGGAGTGGATAACATGAGGAAAGATCTACAAAAGCTGGAAGAATGGTCTAATGCTTGGCAGTTAAGATTTAATGTGAAGAAGTGCAGTGTCATGCTCTTGGGAAGCAGAAATCTAAGGGAATTGTATGTGATAGGGGGTGAGAGATTGGTGTGCATGGACCAGGGCATCGGCGTGATTGTTTCTGACAATCTCAAGGTGGTGAAACAGTGTGACAAGGCGATGGCAAAAGCCAGAAGGATGCTGGGTTGCATACAGAGAGGAATAACCAGCAGAAAGGAAGAGGTACTAATGCCACTGTACAAGACCTAAATATGTACACTCTGAAGGAGAGGAGGGACAGAGGAGATATTATTCAGACCTTTAAATGCTTAAAGAGTATGAACAGACAAACCTCTTCCAAAGAGGGGGAAGCTGTAAAACTAGAAGGTATAACATGAAGCTGCAAGGGGTTAAACTGAAAGGCAATGTCAGGAAATACTTTTCACTGAAAGGGTGTTGGATGTTTGTAATGCCCTCCCGATGGAAGTGGTGGGGGCAAATACAGTGACAGAATTCAAAATGGCATGGGAGAGAAACAGCGGATCCCTTTATAGCAACAGGATAAAATCAAAATAAACATAACTATCTCTTATATCTGAACAAATAGGGGTGACCTACATGGAGCAGTGGGTACACCCCTAAACAAAGTCATGGGGAGGGGTGACCTGCAGGGTGCGGCAAGTGCACCTACTCTTAACGCCTTGCTGGGCAGACTAGATGGACCATACTGGTCTTTATCTACCGTTATGTACTATGTTACTATAAGTAAATGTGAAATGATGAGACCATTTGTACAGTAGATGATAAAATGGGATTTAAGAACAAATATTTTTTCCATTACATTTATTGTGGATATATGAATATTTGCTTTCTACTTAAAGAATATTTACTTAAACCACCTCACTCATATTTTGGGAGAAAATGTTTGTTAGACAATCCTGATGGCAGGAGACCAATACAAGAAAGAAAAGTGAGTGTCAGAAAGTAAGGGAGATAGGAAGAGAGAAAAGATGAGAGACAGTAGCAGAAGAAGGAAAAGGTTCTTAGAAAAAAAAGAGAAGCCCCATCAAAGAGGATTTTTAGAGACAGGTCAATATCATTTATGTTTACTGAGGGTAAGGCAATCCATTGATATGAATTGAGTTCATAAGCCATTAGAGTTTGGAAAGGACATTTTTTTAAAGTCACATGGAGGCACGTTTCATATAGGCCTCATATGCCCCACGCACACGTGCAAATTCTGCATGTATGCAGTTCAACACGTTTTCCCCATTCACCATCGTAGACTGACATGGGTTTCCATGACAACAGCAAGGATGTTTCCACCGTGGCCGGACAACATGCATCTTGTGGCCACACAGGCTGTGCATGTATAAATCACGGAAATGTTCCTGGCACCATGAGAAAAGGCCACTTATGCAACAGGAAACCGGATAGAGTAGCCCCCCCCCTCCCCCATTCCCCACAAACACGGAACCCCTATAGCACTGCTCAGAGAAAGGCTACCAGGCAGGCAAACTTTTCTGCAGCTGAAACACACCACCTCTGCAGACTCGTGCTGGAGGAGGAGCTGCTCCTGTCCAGAGGGCACAGAAGGCCACCGCATGCTGCAGCACGAAGGGGCTGGGAGCATATCTTCAGCATCCTGGCACAGTGAGTACATGAATAGCAATGCACACAAGGGAAGAGGTAGTAGCAGGTAGGCAGCACTGTAGGGAGCTAGAAAATCTTGCAGACAGAAGAGAATGCAAAGGAGAGTTGGGAATGGAGTGAACTGTGGCAGGGATGCTGAAGAAATGCAGCTAGGTGGCAGCACATCCTGTATGGAGAGGCTGGAGCTGGCAAGCACAAAGTGAGCGAGAGAGGGCAGAAATGGGAAGGATGTGTTGTGTGCAGCAGGTGTCACTGCACAGCCAAAAGTACACATGCATGCATGTGGAGCAGCAACAGAAGGGCAGCTACCCAGGACAGCAGCAGCAGTGGGGACAAATGGTGGATGTGTAGGGCATGGCTGCATGGGGAAAAAGGCCAGTGGGAAGGCAGGAAAGGAGAAGATATGGGTGTCTTGTTATACAGGAAGCTGTCAGATAGTGGCACTGCATATAGATATCTTGTTTAACTATCACTATAGGTAGTGCCACTGAATATACAAGTCCCACCATCACCACATAAGTACTATCTGTTTAGAGCGTGATGAACATAGCCATGAATGAGAGACTATGTGGCCTGCCCTCTCTCCCTTCCCAACATGGCTCACAAAGTCATGGATAATATATGGCATATACCATTTGAAATAGGCTGATATGATCAGTGCATATAGCCAAATTATCAGGAAGAAGCTGGAAGTGCCAGTTTGCAATGCCTGAAAATGTCCCATTACCAGTGGGTTTGACACAGCACTGTGGCAGGTGCAGGCCTGTGATCCACGGTGTCTGACATAAGCAGGCAGGCCTAACTAGCTTGACCTGTAAATGAAGCCTGTGGAGAGGCTCATAGGAATTGCACATCCCCCAATATGCTGCTATTGTAGGATAGAACTCTGTAAGAGAACTAAACTAACTTAGGTAAGCAAAACTGAGAGATGGAAAAATACAGAAAAATATGTTTAAAAGTTACTGATAAGAAAAAGTACATCTGCAAGGAATATAATTGTGAGTGCTGACAGATGAGTTGCAGAGCCCTGCTCCCCTGCATGCACAAATTGGTTCTATGGCCTTGAGAGTATGAAAGTAACAAGTTGATGAACTGACCATTGTAATTGGGACTAGAAGGGGGGTATGCAGGTGCCATGCCCACTGAAGGAACATAATTGGATAATCTTATCAGTACCGGGACCAATGGAAGGGGTACGGGAGGTACGGGAGAGTACCGGGACCAATGAAATGTGTTTCTATACCTAGAATGGAACAGAAGTCTATAAAAGTTGTTGTAATGCTAGAAAACTTTGCTCAGCCATTTTGAAATTGACTGGTTCGAGACTTGTGCACAAATAAATGATTTGGACCTTCTGAACAGACTCCTGGTATCATTGGTTTGTCTGCGCTTTGCTGCTACATATTCTTGGTGCGTTGGCCGGGAAGTTGTGGAATCAAAGTGTATATAGGGCAATATACCACGACTTTCCGCCTCTATAGGCTTGGTCCTGCCGGGATCGCGCCCTTCCGACGAGGGCTGCTCCCTGGCGCCACCGGTCCCTTGTATCGGAGGGAGCTGGTCGGACCTCGGCGGGTGCCAGGCCCGGTTGGAGCCAACGCCTCGAACCCGAGTGAGGGGAGTCCGAGGTCCAACTCATGCGCCTGCTTGGGAAGTTTGAGGACCGGATCCGGTGAGTATAGTTTTGATTTGGTGTCTAGACAGAAATAGAAAGAGCAGTACTGCCATTGGAACTTGGAATTTGGAATTTGTAATCTCGGGATATTGGGAATTGGTAAGAGAGCTTGATCACCTCTCAAGGAAGGGCCGAGTAACCCCGCATGGGAATTCGCCGGGTGAAACCCTCATCCTTATTGTAATTGGGAAAAAGACTAGTCAGAATAGATAGAAACGAATGCATTCTGGGATACGTTGCTAGCATGATTGTGTGAATGAAGTGTGAATGAGAGGTCTGGCAGCACGGACCAAGTGAAGGCGGACCCCTGAGTAGCGCATTTCCTGACCGGGCGACCGCGTTCAGGTCGCGAAAAGGGGGAAGCGATTGTCGTCCTGTCTTGTTATTTGTATTCCTTATACGTTTCCAGGACCGTGAGGACCCCTCACCCACGGTCCGCCCTCCTTTTCCCTTCTGTCTGTTGTTGCGCGCACACATCGAAATGGGAGGGGCGGGGTCTACTAGAAACACTCCATTAGAATGTATGATCGCACATTTTAAAGAGGGATATTCAGGAGATTATGGTATTAAAATGACAGCAGCCCGTTTGCAGATTTTGTGTACTAGGGAGTGGCCCGATTTAGACCCCATCTGGCCCCGAGAGGAAACGTTCAATGTAGAGATTATTCAGTCAATACACCGTAGAGTGCGGATAGCGCATCCCGATCAGTACCCCTATATAGATTCCTGGTTAAGTATTTGTGAAGATCCGCCCCCCTGGGCGCAGCGCTGTTATGAGGAACAGTGCAGAATAATGTTAGCTAAGACAGATTCTAGTCAGAAAACACAACAGCCTAGAACGAAAGAGCAGGATAAGAAATCCAGAAAGAAGCCCATCTTGGTAGATCCTGATTCCCCAGAAATGATTCCCAGGCAGCCCCGAACCCCAGGTCCGATAAGAGTAGCCCGGCGTCCTGCCCCAGAACCCCAGCGACGGCCGGAGTGGGACCCAACCCTTGACCCACCTCCCGGAGGGGAGGAAGAGGAAGAATTAGCTGAAAGAGAAGAAGAGGATGCGATAAAAAGTGAATCAGAAGCGGAGGTAGAAGAAGGAGAAAAAGAGAATGCCCCAGACGAGGAGGACAGTGTACAAGTGATTGCCAGCACTAGCAAACCAGTAAAAGGTATACCCAAAGTGAAACCTGTTGAGAAAAAGAAAGTGACCCCTTCAAAGACAATTACAACAATAACCCTTAGATCCCAAAAGACACCTACGGCCAGAATGCTGCCCTTACGGCAAGTCCCGGGAGTGCCCGTAAAGAATGATAATGATGAGGTGGTAGCGGGACCCTTAACTTATGTGTATATCCCTTTCTCTACAACTGATTTATTAAATTGGAGGTCGCATTATGCCTCCTATACTAGTAAGCCCCAGGAGCTGACAGAATTAGTAACTACTATTATGGAAACTCACCAACCCACTTGGCCAGATTGTCGCCAGCTCCTGACTACCCTATTCACGACAGAAGAGCGAGCACGAATTAGAAAAGCAGCTATTGAGTGGATGGCAGATAACCCTGTAGCTCCGGGACAGGGGCAGAATATAATAGACCGTCGGGAAGCAGCCCAGAGAGAATTCCCGAATGAGGACCCCCATTGGGATCCAAATACAGAAGAAGGAACCACAGCCCTAGCCCGTTTTCGCCAAGGCTTTTTACAAGGCCTGAAAAGGGGGGGGCCAGAAAGCTATGAACCTTTCCAAAGTTGCAGGAGTTATCCAAGGTATAGATGAGAGCCCAGCAGATTTTCATGAAAGATTAACTGAAGCATACAGAATGTATACTCCCTATGATCCCGAGGCACCAGGAAGTTTATGTATGGTGAATTCTGCTTTTGTAAACCAGTCTCAACCAGACATTAGACGTAAATTACAGAAATTAGAAGGGTTTGCGGGCATGAATGCAACACAGTTACTGGAAGTCGCTCATAAAGTGTATGTGAATCGTGATAATGAAAGACAGAGAGAATGTGATAGAAAGATGAAGAAGAAAGCTGATTTTTTGGCTGCGGCCATAGTTGAACAGAAAAGTCCCTAGTCGACAGAGCAGAGGAAGAGGGCGGGGTCAAGGCGGAGGCCGGACCCAGAAGCTAGGCGTGAACCAATGCGCCTACTGCAGAGAGGAAGGACATTGGAGAGATACATGCCTGCAACTCGCAGACGCCCAGCAAGATGACGACAACGATCATCAGTGGCGAGAAGAAAGACGAGGCTATCCCCGAAACCGAGGAGGAGCCAATCGAGAACAATTCCAGCAAGAAAGAGGAGGAGGAGCCATTCAAGCATTGGCCACACCGGTCCATGATGAGAATGACGTGGATTAGGACAGACCGGGCTCCCAGTTTGCTTTAGGTCTCCAGGAGCCTATGGTCGGAATACAAATAGGAGACCAAATTATGGACTTTATGGTTGATACTGGAGCACAACATTCAGTAGTAGACAAAAAGATAGCCCCATTTTCTACAAAAGCAGTCACCATTATAGGAGCAACTGGTGCCAAAGCTACAAAATCTTTTCTTCAAAATCGAATATGCAGTCTAGGAGGACAGCAAATAACTCATCAATTCCTTTACATGCCCGAATGTCCAGTGCCATTACTGGGACGAGATATGTTAGCCAAGCTTCAAGCACAAATATCCTTCTCTGAACAAGGAGAAATGCAAATGACAGTAAATTCCCAAGCCAAACCAGCAGGAGTAATGCTGCTGACAGTGCCCCGAGAAGAAGAATGGAGGTATTACGTTGATGACTCCATCCAAGACACCTATTTTGAACAAACTTTAAAGAACATCGATGCACCACCTGGAGTATGGGCGGAAGGCAGTCCCCCAGGCCTAGCCAAGCATATAGCTCCAGTGATTGTAACCCTCAAGCCTAGTGCTACACCAGTGCACGTCAAACAGTACCCTCTCCCAAGAGCTGCAATTGAAGGCATTCATCGCCACCTACAAAGATTGCTCGAGTATGGCCTACTAAAAGTATGTCAATCCCCATGGAACACTCCACTTTTGCCAGTAAAGAAACCTGGGACAGATGATTATCGCCCAGTACAAGACTTAAGAAGAGTAAATGATGCAGTTGAAACTATACATCCAGTTGTACCCAATCCTTACACTCTTCTAGGACTGATACCTGCTGAAGCTACCCATTTCACTGTACTGGATTTAAAAGATGCATTCTTTTGCATAAGATTAGCCCCTGTAAGTCAAATATTGTTTGCATTTGAATGGCAGGACCCCATCTCTGGAAGAGGGGGCCAACTCACCTGGACCAGATTACCCCAAGGATTCAAGAATTCGCCTACCATCTTTAGTGCTGCACTGAATCAAGACCTTTCAAGCTATCCAGTAGCCCCGGGGAAGAGAGTGCTTCTCCAATACGTGGATGATCTGTTGATAGCTGCCATATCAGAAAGTGAATGCATACTAGCTACCAAAGATCTCTTGCAGTTACTAGATGAAGCTGGATACAAAGTTTCCAGAGCCAAAGCACAGCTATGTCAAAAAGAAGTGAAATACTTGGGTTTTCGTATAACCCAAGGAAGCCGAAGATTAGGCAGAGAAAGAGAAGAAGCAGTATGCAGAATTCCAACTCCAACAACCAGAAAGCAAGTCAGAGCCTTTCTGGGAGCGGCAGGATATTGCCGAATCTGGATACCTAACTTCGCCCAAATTGCCAAACCACTGTATGAAGCCACAAAAGGAGAAGAAAAGTCGCCACTGGAGTGGGGACTTGAGCAGGATACAGCCTTCAAGACGTTAAAGGAAGAATTTATGTCATCACCAGCACTTGGACTACCAGATGTCCACAAACCTTTCCATTTGTTTGTACATGAAGCACAGGGAAATGCCTTAGGCATGTTGACTCAGAAATTGGGAAATTGGGAGCGACCTGTAGCATACCTATCGAAACAATTGGACCCTGTGGCCAAAGGATGGCCACCTTGCTTGAGAGCAGTTGCAGCTACAGCGCTACTAGTGAGCGAAGCAGACAAGCTCACACTAGGACAGAACATACGAGTCACTGTGCCACATGCAGTCCTTGCCCTTATGGAACAAAAAGCAAATTATTGGCTCACCAATTCCCGAATGTTGAAGTACCAGAGCATGTTATGTGAAAACCCACAGATACAACTAGAAGTGAGTCATGCCCTGAATCCAGCTACCTTAATACCCATCAGTGAAGAACTCCCAGAACATGACTGTATCGAAGTCATGGAAACTGTGTTCTCCAGTCGACCCGACTTGACAGATGTGCCCATAGACAATCCTGACCAGATCTATTACGTTGGTGGGAGCAGTCTCATCCTCGATGGACGACGCTGTGCCGGATATGCAGTCGTCACTCAACACGAAGTAGTTGAATCATCAGCTCTAGCCTCAGGCACATCAGCCCAGAAAGCCGAATTGATAGCACTCACCAGAGCGTTGCTGTTAGGAGAAAAACTTGTGCTAAATGTATATACAGATTCCAAATATGCCTTCACTACCTTGCATGCCCATGGAGCTCTCTATAAAGAAAGAGGACTCATCACATCCGGAGGAAAATCAGTCAAATATGGTCCCGAGATATTGATGTTACTTGATGCAGTTTGGGCCCCAACACATGTAGCTGTCATGCATTGCAGAGGACACCAAGCAGGAAAAGGAGAAGTTGCCCGAGGAAATAGATTTGCAGATGCCTCAGCACGACAAGCAGCTATGACAGGACAGATTGCCCCACAAGCTATGCCAATGCAAGCAGCATTGTTTCCAGTACCTTTGAATCTATGGACACCACGATATACCACCAAAGAATTGGATTACTACTGTAACAGAGAAGATGGAATACTGAAAGATGGATGGATTGAGCTGCCACCAGAAGAGGGCAGTCAACCCCCTGGACGAATAGTAATTCCTGAACTATTAGGACCATCCTTTGTCAAAGCTTTCCACGAAGCCACCCACTATGGAAAGAGTGCTATGGAAAAAGCACTCAGACCACATTTCTACATCCCTTTGTTGACAACCATATCAGCTTCAGTAGCACGTCAATGTCTAACCTGTGCCAAAAATAATGCCAAGCAAGGCCTTATAACGGCACCCCGAGTTCAGTCAGGAGGTGTAACTCCCATGCACAACCTCCAAGTTGATTTTTCCGAAATGCCAAGAGCCAATGGATACCATTATCTATTAGTATTAGTTTGTACTTTCTCTGGGTGGGTAGAAGCCTTCCCAACCAGAACTGAGAAAGCCCGAGAAGTTACCAAAGTCTTAATGAGAGAGATTGTCCCTAGATTCGGAATTCCAGCAGTAATAGGGTCAGACAATGGACCCTCATTTGTCTCCCAGGTTACTCAACAGTTAGCAAAAGCTTTGCAGATACAATGGAAACTCCACACTGCATACAGACCCCAGAGTTCAGGGAAAGTTGAGCGAATGAATCGTACCCTAAAACCCCAAATGTCCAAGCTTTGTCAGGAGACACACTTGAAGTGGCCCCAAGTGCTCCCGATAGCTTTACTTAGAATACGCTCAGCTCCTGTAAAATCAACAGGATTTTCCCCTTTTGAAGTTTTGTATGGTAAACCCCCACCAATAGTGCAGGGAGTCAAAGGAAGTTTAGCCCAGATTGGTTCAGAAGTAACCAGACAAGAACTCCTAGCTCTTAGTTTTGTTCTGCAGACTCTCCATACGTGGATCCAAGACCAGTTGCCTATCAACTTGACGGAACCCTTGCATCCCTACCAGCCTGGTACCTCGGTGTGGATCAAAGATTGGAAGAAGACACCATTGGAACCCCATTGGAAGGGACCGTACACCGTCATCCTGTCTACCCCAACTGCAGTAAAGGTAGCCGAGATCGACGCCTGGATCCACCACAGCAGAGTCAAGCCCGCCGCTGATCCTGAACCAGAGCAGTGGACAGCAGAACAGCATCTTGATGCACCCTTGCGAGTTACTCTGAGACGGCAACCAGCAGCTTAGACACTTCATCACAAGTGCTTTGCAGTAGCCAAGTCTTTCGAAGAGGATTGCTGTTTTCCATGCAGCAACAGTTTTGTTTCAACGAACCCAATTTGCGTGTGATTTGTCACACTACTTTGAGACTACATTGACTAAGCCAGACTTCACAAGCCAACTGAAATTGCTAAAAAGTTGGTCAATGTGTACTGGACAACCTGAGGATCTTCAATCAACACTCAGCACCCGTTAAATTGCTTCATTAGCAAACGGGACGAAGAATAAAAGACCGTCGTGATCAAGATCAGCAAGCTGAGGATTCAGAAGAACTCCAATCAACATCAACATGCATCTTTACTTTTGCTTTGCCTTGGTTGCCTTCTTTGGAGGTTTTGAACTGACTTATGCTTTACCTCCATGCACTGCTTGCATTACCTCTACTCGAACTGGACTGAAAGTAACTCAGACTTTGCTTTATCATTCTTACTATACCTGCAAGGGAACAGTGACTCGGTGTATCTATAACACCACTGAACTAAATGTTTGCACTCATGGCAAAATCAAAGCATGCTATAATCCACATCAGAATCCATCCTATTACACGTTGGAAATAAGATGGAAGGATGCAGATGGACCTATACTAGCTGCTACACCACCACTTAAGGACATTACTAAACCTGCTGTTTTGAATTTTGATGCATGTAATGCCATTAATAGAGATAGTTATTCCACCTGTGGTACATGGGAGAAAGCGTATCGAAATGACCATAAGTATATGTGTCCAGAAGGTGCCACAAATTGGTGGAAGTGTACAGGTAAAACGGGATCAGGCTATAGTACTGCACCAGCGGCAGACTACTATTGCCCGTATTGGGGATGTGTTTTTTATGCTACCTGGAATACTGGTATAACTGATGAGAAAATAGATAAACGGATGGCTACTCTAACCAAGCCAACCACAAATGATAAATGTCAGAAAGATGCTTGCAACCCCTTACACTTACGTATACACAATCCCTATGCTTGGAAACAAGGATACAAGTTTGGTTTACGTATTGCTGGAGGGGCAATAGATCCAGGAACCATTGTGTATATCAGATTGAATACCCAAGCCCACAAGTCATCTAAATATCATATTCATAATACCTTTTATGAAGCTATGCATGTAAATAAGTTTGAGATCCCTCATCCCTCACAGAATTTATTTTTAGAATTAGCTGGAGCAGTAGTATCTAGTCTTAAGATCTCAGATTGCTATTTCTGTGGCGGAACCCAAATGGGAGACCAATGGCCATGGGAAGCCCAAGAATTGAATTATTCTATGATTTACAATCAGACTGAATTACACAAGACTACCAGTGAGTGGGTGTTAGCGCACTCAATCGTTGGACGTCTTTGCTATGCCAGAACTGGACCCCAGTTCACCCAGAAGGTAGGACAGCTGGTCTGTCTTAGCCAGAAGTACTATAATGCCACGACCAAAAAGACAGCATGGTGGTCAGGAATCAAACACCCTGAACCTCCTAACCCATTAGCCAGATTTTCTGAACTTGCTGGTTTATGGACTAACCTTGCCAAAGTCCAAGCCTGGCAAGCCCCACCTGGCCTATATTGGATCTGTGGAAACCGAGCGTATGCACAACTCCCGCCACACTGGGGAGGAGCATGTGTCTTAGGAACCATCAGACCTTCTTTCTTCCTGTTAAACACTGAACATGGAGAACAATTAGGATACCCTGTTTACACTACCCACCGACACAAGAGAGCACTAAGACAGAAAAGAGAAGCCTTACAGATAGGCAAGTGGGAGAAGTGGCAAGGTGATGATTGGCCACCAGAAAGAATCATTGAGTATTATGGGCCTGCCACTTGGAATGATGATGGTATGTATGGTTATCGTACTCCAATTTATATGATTAATCGTATTATTCGCTTACAAGCAGTAGTTGAAATAATAACCAATGAAACTAGTCATGCTCTTACGCTCTTAGCTAGACAAAGTATTCAGATGCGCACTGCTATATACCAGAACCGCTTAGCACTTGATTATTTGTTAGCAGCTGAAGGAGGAGTATGTGGTAAACTGAATTTAACTAATTGCTGTTTGAAAATAGATGATAAAGGTCAAGTAGTTGAAGAAATTGCTAAAGATATGCAAAGACATGCTTATGTGCCAGTACAGACTTGGCACTCATTGAAATTTCCCAACTGGTTTGCTAACCTCTTTTCATGGGTGGGAGGATTTAAGACTTTCATTGTTTTAGTACTAATCCTTGTTGCTGTTATCTTTTTATTACCATGTTTAATCCCATGTTGTATGCGTTCCATTCATAACACTATTGATAGTACAGTAGAGCCGAAGACCGCCACTAAAATAATGGCTTTGTACAAGGCCAGTCCTAGTCGAAATCCTTCAATCATGATGTGATTCTTCAAAAGGTGATTTAATTCTCACACCTTATTAAGTAATAGGGTGAGATTAATCAAAGGGGGGAATGTGGCAGGTGCAGGCCTGTGATCCACGGTGTCTGACATAAGCAGGCAGGCCTAACTAGCTTGACCTGTAAATGAAGCCTGTGGAGAGGCTCATAGGAATTGCACATCCCCCAATATGCTGCTATTGTAGGATAGAACTCTGTAAGAGAACTAAACTAACTTAGGTAAGCAAAACTGAGAGATGGAAAAATACAGAAAAATATGTTTAAAAGTTACTGATAAGAAAAAGTACATCTGCAAGGAATATAACTGTGAGTGCTGACAGATGAGTTGCAGAGCCCTGCTCCCCTGCATGCACAAATTGGTTCTATGGCCTTGAGAGTATGAAAGTAACAAGTTGATGAACTGACCATTGTAATTGGGACTAGAAGGGGGGTATGCAGGTGCCATGCCCACTGAAGGAACATAATTGGATAATCTTATCAGTACCGGGACCAAGGGGTACGGGAGGTACGGGAGAGTACCGGGACCAATGAAATGTGTTTCTATACCTAGAATGGAACAGAAGTCTATAAAAGTTGTTGTAATGCTAGAAAACTTTGCTCAGCCATTTTGAAATTGACTGGTTCGAGACTTGTGCACAAATAAATGATTTGGACCTTCTGAACAGACTCCTGGTATCATTGGTTTGTCTGCGCTTTGCTGCTACAGCACAGCTGCCAGAGTACAGTAAAAAGGCCCCACAGCTGTGTTAAACCCACATGCTATAATGAGCATAGGAAGAGGAGGCCACTAACTGTAAGTAAAGATGGCAAGCCTGGGAGTCAGGTGTCTTGTGGCCTTATGTCATGTGCCCCAAAAGCCATTGCTGCACAGGCCCATCTAAAGCTGGCCCTTAATGTCAAGCAGTGGCAGGGTCACAAGAAGAGGAGTGGGATGCCTAGCAGAGGGCATAGAGGAAGGAGGTGGCACGTATGAAGGAACATATCTTTCTCCTCTCCACAGATGCTTCCATATCATGCGTGAGCTCAAGGCCTATAAAGTGTGCTTCTGTACCATGCAGAAAGCCAAAACCAGACTGCTGCAGCACGTATGCCCGCAGATCCAGCAGGAGCAATGCGAGTGTTCATACTGAGAAAAAGGCCTGGTGAGAGGCAGCTTTCCTCCCTCCACAGGGGCCTACTACCACAATGACTACCACCAATCATTTGTATAGCGCTACAAGACGTATGCAGTGCTGCACATATAGATGTTGGACACAGTTCCTGCTCAACTGAGCTGACAATCTAATCAAAACTAACAGCATTGCAAAACTGGGGGCTAGAGTGTGGTAAGACACAAAAGTAGTGCACAAGAAAGAGAGGAGCATCAGGATAGAAAAGCAACTGCGTAGAAGTGGGTCTGTAGGCTGGATTTGAATAGGGCCAGAAAAGGAGCCCGATGCACAGACACGGGTACTGTTTCCGAGGCATATAGAGCAGCACAGTGGAATGATCAATGTCTGGCGATGGCAGTGGCAGAGAAGGGCACTGAGAACAGGGATCTGCCACAAGAGTGGAGCCCCTGAGGAGGAGTGTATAGTGAGATGAGAAAGGTAGTGATGAGCAGCGGAATGAATGCACTTGTTGGTAAGTAGAACAGAATGGAAAAATGATAGGGAGCCACTGAAGTGACATGAGCAGGGCTGGCCCTAGAGTTGGTCCAAAGTGTAGGCTCCCTAGACAAATCTTAACCTGTCCAACCTCTCTGGCTCACAATATACCAGTTAGCTTAAATGCCTAGCCTTGGCCACCCCTCAGAAGCGTCCTTTCCAGGCAACAGCCTACATTGTCTATGTAGGTCAGCTGGACTCTCCACCAGTGTGTCACTCCGATACTTTGGCATCATCCTAAACTCAGCTCTAACTTTCCATGACCATATCACCTCTATTGTTCATAAATCTCTTTACACACTGCACCTCCTGTCTTCCCCAACCCTAACCACATTTATTTATTTATTTTATTTATTTAACATCTTTTATATACCGCGCTATTTGTTATCAGCGCGGTTTACATTCAACAAAGGTTGCTCAATTCAGTCGAAACTGTTTTGCGCTTACATTGTAACAGGGGATAAAACTTGGAGCAAATACAGGGTAACTATATACATATTGACATAGAGCAATACAGGGTAACTATATACAACTGACATAGAACATAATATAAGAGCTTGGCTGGTTAAGTCGTGACATATTAATGGGCAGTGTTGTTATTAATTCTGTCCCATTTGTCTATGTAGTGTATGAAGAGTTTGTGGGGGTTGGGGGAGTTAAACGGTGTGGGGTGGGTGCTTGTGAGAAGTGGAGGAGGAAGATGTGGTGTTTAATTGCCTTCCGGAACTGAATGAGGTCTTTGATTGATCTTATTTCAGGTGGGAAGTCATTCCTGCATTTTGGGGCGTAGAAGGTGAAGGCTCTTTTTCTGGTAGTTTGGGTGCACTTTATGGGGTCTTTAGGGATGATTAACGTGTTATTTGTTACTGTCCTCCTAGTTCTTGATACTCTCTCTTGTGAATTCCTGTCTGGATTAGTGCAACATAGTACATGATGGCAAATAGAGACCAGTATGATCCACCTAGTCTGCCCAGTAAGGTGGTTAGCGTGGTTGTAACTGCATTTCTGTGCAGATCAACCCCTTCCCCCTCTATGCCTGTGTTTAGGTTTTTCCTGCTGCTCCATGCAGGTCAGCCCCCTCTATTAAAATATATTTAACTTTGCTTTGATTTCATCCCTTGCTATAAAGGGATCCACTGTGTCTGTCCTACGCCACGTTGAATTCCATCATTGTATTTGCCTCCACCACTTCCATTGGGAGGATTCCATGCATCCACCACCCTTTCAGAGAAAAAGTATTTCCTGATGTTGCTTTTGAGTTTACCACCTTGCAGCTTCATCTAGTCTTACAGCTTCCCCCTTTAAAAAGGTTTTTTTCATTGATACACTTTAAGTATTAAAAAGTCTGTATCATGTCATCCCTGTCCCTCCTCTCCTCTAGGGTATACATATTTATGTCTTCAAGACTCTTCTCATATGCCTTCTGGTGTAGGGTCCAAATCATTTTGGTCACCTTCCTCTGAACCATTCCAAGTCTTTTTATGTCCTTTGTGAGATATGGTCTCCAAAACTGAGCCCAATACTCCAAGTGAGGAAGGAGCATTGTACGGGGGCATTAATACCACCTCCTCTTTGCTGATTATTCCTCTCTGTAGGCAGCCCAGCATTCTTCTGGCTTTGGTTATCACCTTGTCACATTGTTTTGCCACCTTGAGATCCTCAGACAATAGCACTTGTGGTGATGAGAGTGACCAGGAAAGAATGGAAACAGAAGAAAATGGTACTTGTGCCTTTAAAACTACTGACAGCCAAGCCAACTAGTAGTCATGGGGAAGCGGAAGACTAAATCTGGTGTCAAGGTGGATTCTGTGGCTCAAGCTCCTGTTTGAACTGTCAGCCCTTTGGATAAACATTTTACTTTACATGCGAGTCAGCAGCCTTTCCCTGAGGGTGCTTCACTCAGTTCGGCAGAACAGACCCCTCCACCCTACCCTCACCCTCAGTTATCTTCAACAATGTTTGCAGGTCTCCGAAGCTCCTGGTGTCATCCTTTCAGCCGGAGCCAGTTCTAGTTCCGGCTGTTTTGCAGTAGGACAGTCAGAGTCTTGCGCAGGATATTACTTTGAAGGACATTTGGCTAGCTATAGTTAGGATGGACTCAGCTTTCCAACACTGTGGCATCTCTCTGTAGGTTTTCTCAGGAGTCTGACTCTAGATTAAAGATGATTGATGATTCTGTTTCTAAGTTGGATAGTTAACTGCAGTTAGTTCAGCAGACTAATGTGTCTGCTTTTAAGGATTCTTTAGTAATGCACCACAAGTTAGAAGCCCTGGAAAATTCTACTAGGGCTAATGACTTGCGTTTCCTTAATTTTCCAGTTACTCATTTATTGTCCTCTGAAATATTACTATTAAAGCATTTTAATGAAGTTTTAATGCATACTGAAGCTGTTTCTATTCAAAAGTGCTATTACTTACCTACTAAATTGCAATCAGGAATTCCTGGAGTGGAGGATTTGGATGTTTTATCCCCCAATGCTAGTCAGAACCTCACTAATCTTTTGGAGGATTCCTCAGATAATATTTCCAGGAGAGCTACATTATTGGTGTCTTTTGTTTCCTTTGTGGGTAAGATCAAAGTCTTAAACTTGGTCTTTAAATATAAGGATCAGCTGTTCTGTGGTCAGAAGCTGAATGTGTTCTCATATGTTTCTCGGGACACTCAACTTAGGAGGAAACAATTTTTGGCTCTGAAATCTAGGGTGTTGCAGATATGTGTGACTTTCTTTCTGTGATTCCCACGTAAATGTGTGGTCACTTTACATGGGAATTCATATTTCTTTTTTGATGTGTCTCAATTCGAAACCTTTCTGGTGAATAAGTCACATTTGGATGGATCCAAGTAATTTTGTTAGCCCAACAGATTTGGGTGGTCTCCCCCTTTTTTTGCCCTCCTGTTTATTATTTGATATTAATTTATTTTATCTAATTTTCAGTTTTCTCTTAACGTGGGCTGCTGTTGTGTTATGTTTTGGTTTGGTATTTTGTGACATGTATTCTGAATGTGATATACAACATTTCTTTTTTTAATTGTATTTTGTATATGCAAAAGCTTAAATAAAAAAAATAAAAAAACACATAAGAAATGCAATACTGGGTCAGACCAAGGTCCATCAAGCCCAGTATCCAGTTTCCAACAGTGGCTAGTGCAGGTCATAAGAACCTGGCAGGTTCCCAAAAAGGCACAAAGGTCCACAATGCTTTTTTTTTTTCAGGTATATTTAGGAGAAGAGGAAAATAAGAACATAAGAAATATCTTACTGGGCCATCAAGCCCAGTATCCTTTTTCCAACAGTGGCCAATCAGGGTCAAAATTACCTGACAGGATCCCAAAAAGGCACACAGGTTCCACAATACTTGTCCCAGAGCAAGCAGTGGATTTCACGGTCCTCTTTAATAATGACTTATGGACCTTTCCTCCAGGAACTTGCTCAAACTTTTTATAAACCCAGCTACACTGACAGCTTTTACTACATCCTACGCATTGAATGAAAAAATATTTTCTCTTATTAGTCTTAAATGGATTACATTGTAGCTTTGTTGCATGTCCCCTAGTCTTCCTACATTTTGCTGGTGTAAACAATCAATCTATGTTTACTCGTTCCACTCCATTCATTAATTTATAGACCTCTATGATATCTCCCCTCAGCCATTTGTTTTCCAAGTTAAAGAGCCCTAGCCTTTTAAGTCTTTCCTCATAGGGGTATCCTACCATTTTAGTGGCTCTTCTCGGTACTTTTTTTAATACTGCTATATCCTTTTTAAGATATGGCATCCCGAATTGCACATAATATTCAAGATGCGGTCACACCATGGAACAATACAGAGGCATTATAATATCCTTGGTTTTATTCTCCATTCCTTTCCTTATGATTCCCAGCATTATATTTGCTTTCTTGGCCACTACTTTACACTGGGTGGAGGGTTTCAATGTGTTATCCACAATGGCGCCTAAATCCTTTTCCTGGGTGGTGGTTCCTAATGTGGAACTTTGCATCGTGTAACCGTAGTTTGGGTTGTCCTTTCTTAGGTGCATAACTTTGCACTTGTCCACAGAAAGAGGAGATCAAGGTCAATTAATATATTACATATACCTTCAGCATATATCAAGTGTCGTGGGGAGCGCCCCCTACGTTTATGGGCAGTCCACTGCAAAGATTATTTTTAGAGAGCCACAGGGAACGTAAGATTCATCTGCATAGTAAAATGTCCTTACCAATTCCGGCTGCCTAAAAGAACTCAGTAACAAGACCAAGTGGAGGGAATTAAGGCTTTTATTCCCCGTCAATGCAAGGGTTCAAAAGTAAGAGATAGATAATGAAACAGAAAGTCCTTTGTTGCAAAAGGTACCAGTATTCATAAACATGTGCTTAATTGTTACACTTCACAATTAATGCAGAGCTTGGGTAACAGGAATTCAGTTCATTCCAAAAGCATAAACATTCTATAAACTCTTCTATGTTACTCAGAGACTACAGACTCTTGACATGAGGCTGTGCACAGGTCACACTCCATCTGTTCTGGTGGAGATAGGGAAACTGTATTTATGCATTCTGTTTCCATGCATTCTTCTTCACTAGAATCAACAGGGGAATAAACACTGTCCCTGTCTGACTCGGGTCGGTGTGCTATGCCTCTAGGGCCTTGTCTCCAATAACAGTCTGTTCTCAGGGCTTTAGGGATTTTATTAAACCAGTATGGTTTCTCCTTCTTTGTAGAGCGAGGACTTGTTTTAACAGGGACTTTAGGATTCAAACATTCAATACCATCAATAAAGGTTCCATACCTGGAGCTTTGCTGGCTTGAATCCACAGTGTTTTCCCTTTTAGCAATTTTCCTGCTGTAGCAATTTCTCTGCCTGTCAGCATTAGGCAGGGCTGTGCTTCTTGGCAGTTTGGTGAAACCTGGTATGAATTCTCTTTTCTCTCTTGGTAAGAAGTCAGGTTTATTATAAATTGCCTTTCCTTTCTTGCTGGGTAAAACTGGATAATTATTTCTCCGAGACTCTAAGCTTCTCTCCAAACCATTCCCTTTAGCTCCTTGCTTAGGTCTCTCTGTTCTCGAGTCAGGAACGCTGTGAGAACAGGGCGTGGCACAGCCTCTAACTTCAGAGCTGGCTCTAACAAACTTTCTTGGGAGAGCTGCACAGTCAGCCTGGCCCTTCTGGATTTCACCCCTGTGAACCCTGTAACTGTGGGCTTGCTCCTCTAGGATTTCTTCAGTTACTCCTTCTCTTGGAGATGAACCTCTTGATAGAGCTGTTCCCCCTTGGGAAGACGTCCCTCTGTCTCTGTTCCTTCTCAGATCCTTTTCTTTCTTTGGTGAAGCCATGCTCCCCTGTGTAGCCATGCTTCTCTTCTCTGATGCAGCCGTGCACCTCTTCCTTAATACAGCTGGACACTCCTTCCTTACTGCAGCCGGGCACCCCTGTATAGCCGTGCACCTCTTCCTTAATGCAGCTGGACCTCCCTGCAAGCATTCAGCTCTGGCTTATAAGGAAATCTTTCCTGCCTGACTTCCGGGGTCATTTCCAGGTGCAAGTCATTAGGTTTCTCAAGCTCATTAGCTCCTGAATGTTCCTTCCTGCTCCCTCTAGCTGTGCCTGGAGGTAATTGCACATCTAGATTCTTAAAAGAAACAGGATTTCTTTTCAAGTTTTCAACTTTATCAATACCCACATCATGACACAAGACAAGAAGAACTTTCTCTTTTTTTGCACCTACTCTTTGGAACTCACTCCCAAATGATCTTCGCACTACCTATGACCTCCTGGTTTTTAATAAGAAGTTAAAAACTCATCTCTTTATGGACCATTTTTCTAATAAATTAAATTATTTTACCCCTTATATAATATACTTATGTATTAACTCATTTTCCTTTTGTTATAAGATATGCCATACTGGGTCAGATCAAGGTCCATCAAGCCCAGTATCCTGTTTCCAAATGGGGCCAATCTAGGTCATACGTACCTAGCAGTTTCCCCAAAAGACACACGTTCCGCAATGCTTGTACTGGGTCAAGCATTGATATCTATGTAAAGCCTACTTGGCATGTTTGTTTGGTGTAAACCATCTAGACTCTTAGATGGGCGGTATATAAGACTAGTTAAATAAATAAATAAATACATAAATTTCAGCTGCCATTTGAATGTCCAGTCTTCCAGTTTATCAAGGTCCTTTTGCAATTTTTCAAAAGCCTCATGGGTTTTAATAACTTTGAATAATTGTGAGTCATCTGCAAATTTGATCACATTCATTATTCTCATTTCCAGGTCATTTATGAATATGTTAAAAAGCAGCGTACCACACACAGATCCCTGGGGTACTCCACTATTCACCTTTCTCCATAGAGAAAATTGGCCATTTAGCCCTGCCTTCTGCTTTCTATCTTTTAACCAGTTCCTGATCCACAATACTACACTGCCTCCAATCCCAAGACTTTTTAATTTTGCCAAGAGTGTCTCATGAGGGACCTTGTCAAAGGCTGTCTGAAAATCCAGATACACTATATCAACTGGCTCACCTTTGTCTATCTCTTTATTTACACCTCCAAAAAAATATAACAGATTAGTAAGATAAGACATGCCTTGGCTAAATCTAGGTTGGCTTTCTCCTATTAAACTATCACTATATACATGTTCAGTAATTTTGTTCTTTATAATGGTTTCTATCAATTTGCATGGCACCAATGTCAGGCTCACCAGTCTTTAATTTCCTGAATCACCCCTGGTGTTGCATTGGTGTTACATTGGCCATTCTCCAATCGTCAGGTACTACAGATGATTTTAATGATAGTTCACAGATTGCTAATTGTAGATCTGCAATCTCATCTTTCAGTTCTTTTAACATCCTTGGATATATACCATCTGGTCCAGATGATTTACTATTCTTCAGTTTATCAAATACTTATAATACATCTTCCCAGTTTATCAATATTGCTTTCAAGTCTTCTGATATATCACCTCTAAATACCATTTCAAGCATGGGTAACTTAGCTGCATCTTCTTCAGTAAATCTCTCTGCTATGGCCTTATCCTTCCTTAGTGCCTCTTTTACCCCTCTGTCATACAGTGGTTAAACTGATTCTTTCACAGGCTTTTTGCTAAAAATAAACTTGAAAAAGTTTTTATTTTGCATTTTTGCTTCCACAGCAAGCTTTTTTTCAAATTCTCTCTTATCAATGCCTTTCATCTAACTTGCCAGTGCTTATGTTGTTTCCTGTTTTCGTATTTTGGCTCCTTTTTCCATTTCTTAAAGGATTTTTTTTTTTGGCTACAACACCCTCTCTGACCTCATCTTTAAACCATGCCAGCAGTTTTTTGGCCTTCCTTCCACTTTTCTTAAAGCGTATAATATGTTTGGTCTGGGCTTCCAAGACAGTGTTTTCAAACAAAGTCCATGCTTGATGTAAATCTTTAACCTTTGCATCTGCTCCTTTTAGTTTCTTAACTCTTTTCCTCATTTTATCATAGTCTCCTTTTTGAAAGTTAAAAGGTTTTACTATGGATTTTTTTCTTGCCATTCTTCTTCCATTTATTAAATGGGGGAATAGGATAGAGGTCTATAAATTAATGAGTGGAGTGGAATGGGTAAACGTAGATCAGTTGCTTATGCCATCAAAAAGTAGAAAGATTAGAGGACACACTATGAAGCTACAATGTAACCCATTTAAGACCAATAAGAGAAGATGTTTTTTTACTCAATGCATAATCAAACTCTGGAATTTGTTATCAGAGAATGTAGTAAAAGCTGTTAGTGTAGCTGGGTTTAAAAAAGGTTTGGGCAAGTTCCTGTAGGAAAGGTCCACAAACAATTGTTAAAGAGGACCCAGGAAATCCACTGCTTACCCCAGTATAAGCATTGTGAAACCTGTGTGCCTTTTTGGGAACCTGTCAGGTAATTTTGACCTGGATTGGCCACTGTTGGAAAAAGGATACTGGGCTTGATGGCCCAGTAAGATATTTCTTATGTTCTTCTTTTCTTCTTCTCCGGAATATATCTGAAAAAAGCTTTGTCTCCACGCTTTACATCTTTAGCCATCTTTTATTTTGCCTTTGCGTTTGCTATCCTTATTTCTTTTTTTGTCTCTTTTAGTTTTATCCTCTATTCTTTACAGTGTTCCTCTTTTTGAGATCCTCTGAATTTAGTGAAAGCTGTGGGTTTTGACTTTATTTGTGCAGCCACTTTGTTGAATCGTATTGGTTTCCTTATCCTCTTGTTTTTATTTAATTTCCTTACATATCTGTTACCCCTTTTATTGCCTCTTTTAGTTTAGCCCACTGCAATTCCACTTCCTTTATCTCCTCCCACCCTGTCAACTCCTCCTTCAGGTACTTTGCCATTTTACTGAAGTCAGCATTTTTTAAAGTCCAGGACTTTGAGTTTGCTGTGATTGGACTCTGCCTTGGCGTTTACCTCAAACCAGACCGTGTGATGATTGTTGCTGCTCCAATTGGCACCCACTGGACATTCGACATATAATGTCCATTGGTGAGTACTAAATCCAGAATCAAACTTTCCCTGCTCAGTTCCATGACCAGTTGTCTGAGCAATGCTTTTTGGAAGGCATCCACGGTCTTTTAACTTTTTTCCAGATTTGCAGAAATAATACTCCAATCCACAGCTGGTAGTTAAAGTCACCCATTATGATTACTTCTCCCTTAATAGCTACCTTTGCAATATCAATGATCAATTCACTATCCATTTCCTCAGTTTGAGTTGAAGGCCTGTAGACTACACAAGTATGAATGATAGTGCCATTTCCGCTTTCTAACACAATCCACAGTGCTGCTTCTTTTCCCCATGATCCCTGCAAAGTCATTTACGCAGGACTTCCCAAACATCATCTCAATAGACTTCAACTTATCCAAAATATTACTGTTTGTCTCCTCGCTCATGCATCCTGCTATGATCATGTCATCTCCTTCCTGATACACTTTCATTGCTTCCCCATACAATATTGCATCCACTTTATGATTCTCACATTGGTTCAGAAAGTTCTCCATGCAGGCATTCCCTCTTACCATGTATCCTTTATCTGTCTTCATGTGCCGCGTCACTCTCTCTGTTCACTCCACTCCATCTACTTCCACCTCCCTTCCACCTCCCAAATCCACTCAACACTCTGCTTCTACCTCCTCCGTACTCATCTTTGGAATATTCTCCCCCCTGACCTCTGACTGGAACTCTCCTTCACTATCTTCAAATCTCAACTCAAAACCTCTCTGTGTCATGCTGCCTATTATAGCCCCATTACCTGATGCACCGGTGCCCCTGCTGATGATATCTGCTCTTCTCCAGCCCCTCTCCTTCCTTTTCTCCTACAGTAGTATGGCTGTATTCCTCTTTCCTGCGATTTTATGGAGTTCTTTTCTTCTTTACCTTTTAAACCAATTTTATTGTAAATTGCTCTGCTATCTCTTTGAAGAGCAATATGAAATTGTAATAAACATAAACATACACTAGAGACATGCTCATGGGGGCAATGGAGGGGAGGGAAAAAGACAGATGCTAGGAAGTAGGTCACAGGTTCAAAACAGAAACAAGGAGGGTGCAGGAGACACACAAAGTGCTGTGGACACAGCCCTCGATACAATGGCAAGACACATGGGGATGTGAGGAGAAGGCAGCCCATATGAGGGGAATGAAAATCCCTTTACATTTTAACACTATACTTTGGCCAGGTAGAGGCCAAGTAGTGATCACCAGGTCTGCCTATAGTATCTGAGATGTGCCCCCATTGGAATGAACATCACGATGATCACTGTGTGACTGGGTATGTGACCAAAATAGAGAAGCACTGTTGAAATGTGCAACAGAAAACATGGCATTGAACTCACATATGCCCTCCTCCAGCCTATCTAGAGCCATCCTGTACCAAAACCCATGACCTCTGCAGTACAACACACACATCAAACACACAAGCCATCAAGTCCACCATGCAATCCAGCCCTGCCACATAGTCCATTATGATGCAGATGATCTGCAAGTCTGTCACCTCTTAGGGTCACATTTTGTGTGGTTTGCAGCTCACAGCATGTCCAGTCATGGGAATCCTGCCACCCCAGCAAACATGCCATCTTCCTGAGCTGCGACATCTGGCCAAAATATATACCAGTGCCTTGTCAAAAAACTCTACAGGCCCCCAGCCCATGTAAGGAGATCAGCGTTAGGTGGAGGAGGATCTCAATATGGCATGGTCACAGTGCCTGACACGCCACCAACATATGGCACCATGAACTGCCATCATCTAATGAAATGCACTGTAGTTGCAAGACAAGATTATATCAGCCGCAGATACAGTGTGACTTCAACGTAGATTAAGATCACATTACAACAATGTTCAGATTATATCACATGTTGATGTATCACACGCACAATTGTGAAATACCAAGTAACTGAGGAATAAAATTGTTTGCAGAGCCTGCTGCAATGCCATCTCGCATCATACAACTCCAACCCCCTAAGGCAATCTGTTGCATGGAGTGGCTGCCAGTGAGCATTTACATATCAATGTTGTCATTGAAGGAGGTGCAACAGATGTGATAATCACTGGCCAAAAAACTCCTAAAGGAACACTAAAGTATACAGCATCCTCCATGTAAAATGGAAAGTTGCCATTTAGAGTGGAGGAGTAGCCTAGTGGTTTAATCAATTCTCTAAAACCCAGGAGATCAGGGATTGAATTCCCCTTAGGGCACCTTGAAAAATCAGACAGTCCTTTTAAATTCTGAAAAACAAAACACAGCTAGTGAAGGTGAATAATGTACTTAAAATGGAGTCTTGCAAAGGATGAACACATATCCCGGTAATAACCTAGTCAAAAATGTATGTGTCAGAATAAGCACATGTACCTGTCCATTTGATCTTCCCTGTAACAGCCTGCTTAACTATTGTCTCCTTTGACTGTCTCTAGTGACTCTACTGTTACCTCTACCTCTTTCCTATTTTTGCAATGTAGTTCCTTTCCCTTTCTTTACAGTGTTGACATATTTTTATTGTAAACCGCTGGCGGTATATAAAGAACAGTGATAAAGATAAAGATTAAAAAGCCAAGATGCACAAGATGTTCTAGTCTATTACTGCAGGCATATGTCAATAACACCTGCCTTATCACTGTCTGTAGCTGCTTGCACTTGGGAAAAATACAGACCAATAAATCCACCCAAGATTCACAGGTGACCACAATATGATCCCCCTCCCTAAGATAGTTACTGAGGTCATTGGAAAGCAAAATAACCAATGACCCCCCTGGAGCAGCCAGCTTCACTGGGTTTGATATCCTAAAATGCCAACCCAGCAAGCATGTCTAGACACTCCCTCAGCATGCATTAGAAAATGCCAAGTGCATGTTATAGGAGCATATCCCCACTGCTGGGGCAAAGAGATGATAAAGGGTACAGGTCCTATTGTCAAACACCAGTCAGCTGGTCCTGAATGTACAATGCCACAGAATTGAAGATAGTCAGCAGAGGAAACATCAGCCAGGTTGGGAACCCCCACATGCAGGGCCGGATTTACCTATACGCCATGTACGCCATGGCGTAGGGCCCACAGCTGGAAAGGGCCCAAAAAATTGGAAAAAATTAGCTTTTTTTAAAAAATAAAATTAAAAAAAAAACTGCTGGCTGCCGCCGCGGGGCCCCCTCTGCTGCCGCGGCAGCATGGACTGACCCGCGGGGGCCCCCTCTGCAAGCTGAATCCGTCGGTCCATCGGTCCCTCCCTCCCTCCGTGCAGGCTGTGAGAGACGCGAAGGGAGAGTGTCTCCCTCGTGTCTCTGTTAAGCCCGCAGGGGCTGATGGGAAATTTCCCATCAGCCCCTGCGGGCTTAACAGAGACGCGAGGGAGACACTCTCCCTTCGCGCCTCTCACAGCCTGCACGGAGGGAGGGAGGGAGGGAGGGACCAACGGATTCAGCTTGCAGAGGGGGCCCCCGCGGGTCAGTCCATGCTTCCGCGGCAGCAGAGGGGGCCCCGCGGCGGCAGCCAGCAGTTTTTTTTAAATTAAATTTTACTTTAGGCCGATGGGGGGGGGAGGACTGGTAATGGGCTATTGGGGGGGCTAGGACTTGAAATGGGCTGGGGGGATTAAGGCTGAAGGTGGGCTGATGGGGTTAGGACTGCTAATGGACTGTGGGCTGTTGGGGGGGTTAAGAACTGGTAATGGGCTTTGGGGGGGGGGGGGTTAAGACTGGTAATGGGCTGTGGGCTGATGGGGGCTGTCTGGTAATGGGCTATGGGGGGGCTAGGACTGGAAAGGTGCTGGGGGGGTTAATACTGGAGGTGGGCTGATGGGGTTAGGTCTGGTAATGGGCTGTGGGCTGTTGGGGGGGGGTAGAACTGGTAAAGGGCTTGGGGGGGGTTAAGACTGGTAATGGGCTGTGGGCTGATGGGGGCTGTCTGGTAATGGGCTATGGGGGGGCTAGGACTGGCAAGGGGCTGGGGGGTTAAGACTGGAGGTGGGCTGATGGGGTTAGGACTGGTAATGGGCTGTTGGGGGGTTTAGAACTGGTAATGGGCTTTGGGGGGGGGTTAAGACTGGTAATGGGCTGTGGGCTGATGGGGGCTGTCTGGTAATGGGCTATGGGGGGGCTAGGACTGGAAATGGGATGGGGGGTTAAGTCTGGAGGTGGGCTGATGGGGTTAGGACTGGTAATGGGCTGTGGGCTGATGGGGGGGGGTTAGGACTGGCAATGAGCTATGGGGGGCTGACTGGAAATGGGTTGATGGGGTTAGGACTGGAAGTGGGCTGATGGGGGGTTAGGATTGGTAATGGGTTATAGGGGGGGCTTAAACTGAAAATGGGGTGATGGGGGGTTAGGACTGTAAGTGGGTTGATGGGGGGCTAGGACTGGTATTGGGTTTGGGGGTTGCTAGGACTGGAAATGGGCTGATGGGTGGTTAGTACTGGAAATGGGCTGATGCAGGGACTAGAAGGGAATGGATGCTGGGTGAGGCTGGAACTAGAAGGGAGCTGATGTTGGGGGAGGATTAGAATGGGATGGGGCTGGAAGAGTAAAATGGAGAAGGGAAAAATATTGTGTGGGAGGGATAAAAAATCTACAATTGGCCGGGTTTTGGGAGAGTAAGTGGGGATTGAGGATGGAGGGGTAAAATTTGAGTGGATGAAATAGGAATGAGGAAAGAGCAAAAGGAGAAAGATTAGTATGTTAAAGCAGATGTAGAGAGAGAATGGAAAAAAAAAACTAGAAGAGAGAAGAAAGGACAAATGGACAGCAGACGATGGAGAGTTAGCAGAAGACACGAAGAAACCAGAAGAAAGTGGCTGGAGCAATTGCTGCTGAAAAAAATGCACAAAAGGTAGAAAAATATCTCTTTATTTTGAATTTATTAATTGGAATATGTCAGCTCTGGTAAATGTGCATCATTAACGTCTGCGCTTTGTTTAGTACAAGAGAAAATTAATGTATAGTTTTATTTCTACAGTGCTGTACATTCCAAGTTTGGCTTTTGGGATTCACAGTTTAATTATTGTCTTCCTGTTTCTAAATTGTGATTACTTGTTTGGTGATGGTCTATGTTCTGCATGTGTAACTGAGCTGAGGTGTTCTGTTTATATAATTCCTATTTGACATTGCCACTTGTTCTCTTTCCCCAGTAGGTCATGTATTGTTGTTCTCTGAAATGTATTGGTTTAATATTTGCAGTGTTGCCTTTTGATTGGTAGAGTATGGTGCTTTGTGAGTCCTGGTAGTGCTGTTAGGATACGGCGGGTTTGCTATGGGTTCTAAATGGGCAGTGTTTGTAGTAGTTCCTAATGTGTCTGGCAGTTGGCACTGGATTATAGTAATGTAGAAATCTTTTAGTCTTTCTTTATCCATACACTCATTAAGAGGCACGTTTACTAAAAGTTAGTATATGGTAACATTATGCAAATATTTATGCAAATGAGGCCCCTTATGCAAATGAGGCCCCGCACCCCCCTTGGGCCGCCCCTGTTGGGGGCCCACAATTTTTGTTGGCGTAGGGCCTCACTCAAGGTAAATCCGGCCCTGCCCACATGTCTCCATGGATATGTGTATCAATCTGTCAGCCTCTCAAGCCAACTGTCATGGGCTCAAGACCTGTCACATACCCTGAAGACCTACACCAAATGAGTTAATCTCTTCACACAATCCTAAACTAACCTCTCACCCATATGAACCCCATAGACTGCCCATATAAAGGCAGGACACAACTGGAATCAGAAAAAGGTATGAGCAAAGAGGACACAAATGCCAAATGAATCATCTGTAGCAGGTAATGAACATGCATATACATGAAAAGAACCAGCAAGCTTGCCCGTAGAGGGATGGTGACCTGCCAAATTGCATACATACTAGTTGTGGTAGTTAATGTGAAAATCTTTGTCTCCCATGTACAGTTTTGGCAGCAAGTGACTTGCCCTCAGTAGCTACCAGCCCGCCAACAGGCAGCAGTGAGGCTTACAAGCACTGTGGCAAGAACAGGGAGCTGTGGCCACAGCCCCACCATTGCCAGAAGGAGAGCTCCAGAGTGAGAGCCCCAGATGCACCAGCAGCCACATGACCTGGAGCAGCAGGGGTGCCAGCACCCACAGCCATAGCACCAGCCTTTTTGTGTTAATGTCTGGCCCATCCCCTTTGGAGGAGGTGAAAGAGGTGGAAGAAGCGGTAGTCACCTTCACAGAGGTGGGGAGCCAATCCAAAAGAGAGTGGCTAGACACCACATAGCAGCTGGAAGGGCACTTGCCTACCACCCCTGTATAAAAGACTGATAAAGGGGAGGTGTTAGAGGAAAGGGAGATGGGGTCGCAGCCAGGATCCTAAAAGGAGGAGGTATGGGAAGAGGAGGGGCTGGGATTCAGCAATGGGGAGAGGGAAAGGGAAAGGGCAGGGACCGGGCTGGGAGATGGGAGGGGAGAGTGAGAGGGGGCAGGAAGTGGGCTGGGGAGGGGAGGGGAGGGGAGGAGAGAGAGAGAGGGGAAGGAGGAAGGGATCAGGCTGAGAGAAGGGGGAGGGTAGAGAGCAGGCAGCTGTATCTGTACACCCCAAAGTCCACAGGGATATACAGCTGCTGCTGCCATCTCCCAGCCAACTTTGGGGCATCATCAGGAGGAACCAGCAGCCACTGCAGCCAGTGAGGGTGTGCTGCACTTGACTCATTTGAGCACACTGTGCAGCAGGGCTTTGCTACCCTGGCAAGGCTACTGGACCTGATGCACTTTGAGGGCCTGAGAGCAGAGGTGCGTGTCCTGGCCAAAGTCCACCACCAGTCCCGGCCACATACCTCCTCTCCAGGCACTCCAACTGGAAGGCAAGTAGGGCAGTAAGTGGCTGGAATTTGTCAAGTACTTTCAATACCACCCCTTTTCTGGGTGACAATGAGGCCAACTGTACCCACCACCTCATCTTTGGTATGCCATTGCTCTAAGGTGCCCATTGCCTGACTCAGTTTTGTCCCAACAATAACCTCATATGTTTACCTCAATTACATGTGCAGTGGGGTTAAAGAAAGGCTACAGAGTGGGAGCATAACCTAATGGTAGAGTGCTGGTTTGGTAACTAAGAGACCTTGGTTTGATTCCCCCCTGCCCCCCCAGCACTCCTCGTGCCTTTGGGCAAGTCATGTGCCCATCCATTGTCTCAGAAGAAAGGACTGGAAATCCACTGGTTTGCCAGGAGTGAGCACTTAAAGACATGCATTGTTGGTCTCCATATTGCTGCATGACTCCTGTCCAGTGCCAACTACCATGTGCATAAGAAACTGCAAAAAAGACCCCTCAGAGCCCATAGCAAATGTGCTGTAACAATAACATTATGATACTAGGACTCACACCTCACCAAACCGATCTATGAAAAGGCAGTGCAATCAATATATTTTCGGGAATTGAATTATAATACCTCTCTTACTGGGAAAACAGCATGTGGGACTCTTACAAGAGCTCTATACAGAAACACCATGCTAAGAATATTACACCTGTCACACAGGCAAAACACAGAGAGACCCTCGCCAAATACAGAAAAAGGAGCCACAAATTAGAAGCCAAACCCTGCATTCATAGCAACACTGGTGAAATACAAATAGCAATGCATGTTGGCTAGTATTGAACAGGACACAAATACCTCAGCAATGCACATTTCCCAAAGCACATACAGTATCTGGCAGTAATGTTATCCCAACTAAAATATTTTTTTCTACCCTTGTTGTCTGGCATTTTATTTTTTCATATGTAATGGCCACATTCTCTCTTTTGTTTTCCTCTGTCTGCATCTAACATTCCTTCCAGTGTCAGCTATCCCTTTGCTATTTCTCTTCGCTCCCTCTACCCCTGGCCAACGTAGAGCAGGAGCACGTAGGCACTGCTCCCACTTAAGGTGAATTAGGGGGCCGCTAGACCACCACTTTTTTTTTAATTTAATAGGTATGGGAGGAAAGGGCTGCTAGACCACCAGGTTTTTTTTAGATTTAATGTGAGAAAAAGCGATATTATTTAATGGGGGGAGGGGCTGCTAGACAACCAGATTATTTTTTTTTATTTAATGGGGTTGGGGGTGAGGGGAAAGGGGCCATTAGACCACCAGGTTATTTTTTTATTTAATGGGGGGGAGGGGCCACTAGACCATGAGGGATCATTTTGTTGTTGGGCACAGCACCTGATAGTATTTTGATGGCATCGGGGGCCTTTCCCGATGCCATCAAAATATTTTCAGGGATGGGAGCAGGGTTGCTGGACCATCAAGGATCATGTTATTGTTGGGCATTGCCCCAACAGTATTTGATGGCATTGGAGGCTTTTCACGATGCTGTGATCATTTCTGATACCATCAAAATACTGTCAAGGCTGCTATGCAAATTAGCCACACAATGCTTGGAGAGCAAGCCAAACTAGTGCAATAAAACAACATAGCTGGAAGTACTTCAGATCAAAACTGTCTTGATTCTTCTGCTTGGTATGTTTTACACTCTCATCAATGATAGAAGTTCCCCATCACTTGTGTAGCAGATGGTCTACGAGCTGTGACATTGCCTGTTTCTCATTATCAGATGGCTGAGAGCTGTATTGTGGTATTTGTCATGCCCACTGAAGTATTGGAGCTTGTGACTTCTCCACTGAGGTTTTTACTGTTTTAGCCTTGGCCAATGGTTCAACTGGTTTGTCAAGTTCGGATTCATCTGAATGGCAGCTAGTTTCATTGGTTGTTTGTGCATAATTGCCATGCGCCATGAATTCAATAGTTTCCGGCTTGTGCAGGTATTTTCAGCATCGTTATTGTCATCATTCAGATTCCTGGAATAAGGTTTACAGATCCTGCCTGACGGCTGTGTTACCTCAGTTTTCTTGTCATGCTTAAGTTTACCAATAATCTTCGGGTGTCCTACTGATGTTTCTTCAACTGCATATTGGGTCTTGACTGATCCTGCAACGTCATCTGGCAACACATCAAGTGACATCATATCATTCTCATCAATGCATTCACTACCACTATTGCTGTCAACTTTTGATGGAAGAAGAACAATGATGTCAGTCTTTGTTATTTCATCATCCTCAAGGATCACTGTGACTGCCTCCTTCAAGCTGAAAAACTTTCTTTGTTAGCATTTCCAACATTGCTATGGTGCATTGCTGAAATGACACATGACAAGTAATGTTTCACACTATGATCACACTACAGTCAAAATTACAAATAAGTCAAGGAGTCATACTGAAGATGTTTATAAATATACACTGCATGTAGGACCAACCAGCCCTATTGTAGGATGCACGGTATAGTTGCACATCTGAAACAAGACAAATTAGAGTCTCTGCACTCTTTCCTTCCATGAAGCTGAACAAAGGTCTACCCACATGCAGCAGTGTGAATCACAAGGCACCAATGCTGTGTTTATCACCATAAGATGCCTCTGGGCCTGACTAGCAAAGAACTGTACCAGGCTCCAAAACAGCCTAACTATCATAAATTGAGGAGCCATGACAACTCTGGCCTGTTAATTGGGGTCTTTCTGCCTCTGTCAGAGAACTGAAAGCAACTTCGGGATTTGCGGAATTGACACCTAAATGGCACCCTCAGCCAATCCTTCAACACCCCAGGAGAGGTGCAATAAATGGACTTGGAGAACAAAGAGTGGGGCTCTTAGCCCACCAACTGCCTGAACAAGAAGACCTGTGTGAGAGAGACCTATTCTACTGCATGTGGCTCAAGGGCTACCCATCTAGCTGGCCTAAGTGTGTGTGTGTGTGCATGGGGGAGGGGGGCACTCGAGTCCGTGTCTAGCTCTGCACTTCTCCCTCTGCTTTCTCTACCTGAACTGTCAAATATTCTTCTTGGGATTGGCTTGCCTGTAAGGCTAGTAGCCAGTGTCAGTGTATGTGAGCCCTGTCTGCTGCCACATGCACCCTGCCAGTGAGGTGAGAAATGATTTAGCAATTCTATGCTTGAATGTCTCTCTTCGGTTTCCTGTTATACATAAATGCACTTTTTAAGTATTTCTGCATCCTAGCCACTGAATTTAGTTGCTTCAATAAAGTGATTATAAAAATCTGTTACTTGCTCAGCATTTGCCCTCAGACCCAAGCTGAACACATAACAAAAAGGATGGAACCAATTCCAGGGTGCTACCTAAACTTCAATTACTGTACCTATCCCAATTGGTCTACACTACGTGCTATGGATACAGGTGACATGTAAATGCAATGCACATGTTTCAACAATAACTAAACCTGAGACCAGGAAGTTCCTGGTCTCAGGTTTCAAACCTTTTCCAGTGGCTGAGAGAAGCAACAGAGTGTGTCAGGAACAAAGCACAAACTCATGTCTGCAACTTTGGGCTCTGATGATGTCACCCAGCTGTGATGGTAGTCGCTAGGTGACATCATAGGTGTACTGGGGAAGGGGCACTTCATGACAGTTGGGTTATGTGATGGCCCATTTTAGGTTGTGGAGAAAGGAATTGAGATATCCAGGTTGAGATGTGCTCAGTAACTCCTGTATGTAATAAAAGATCTGCCAAACACAAAGCCTTTTGTAAAGTACCTCTAGAGACATTCGGGAATACACATCCTTTTGCCAGTATGTCCAACTGATGGAGCAGGAGTGACTCAAGATCACTCTTGCTCCCAGCCAGACTACCTGGGAAACCCCTAATAAGAGTCAGGGAAGTATTGGAGGTTGGTTGTGTTTGATCTTATATTGGGAACTGATGATGCTGTTGGGAGTAGGAGGAGCTGCGATCTTGTGGGGGTGTTGGGAGTAGCTATGATGATATTGGAGGCTTGTGTAGGAGGGGGCGGGGGGCGGCAGTGTCAGTGGGTTCCTTTGCCCCTTGCCTGAGAACCCAGCCCTAACTTGAAAGCTGGCATTTGTAGATGCTTTGGAATAGGTGCAAAGTTGATGTACAATTTTTTTTTATATTGACATACCTTCCCATTGTAAAAGTGTACTTTGGGACTAGCACTACATTCTAGGACCTAACATCACCTCTCTCACCATACCTACCCCCACCTCTCAACCATCGCCTCCCCCCATGACCACCTTGCCTTTCCACCTACCCACTCCTCATTTACCTTAGTGCATTGCTGATCCTATTGTTAAGTAATCACTCCTGCCTACACGCCATGTTAAACTGCTTCCACTTGTTAAACATTTACGTATCCACTGTTATTGTTACCAAAATTCTATACCTTGTTACTTTTGAAGTTATGTATACCTCCCTCAATGTTAATGTAAGCCATAACATAACGTTCCTGTGCTGGGCATTGTTCATGTTCTCTGTAACCCGCTTTGACTTTAAGATAAAGCGGGATATAAAAAACAGTTAAATAAATATTTTAGAGCCATGTCTCTTTGAGATCTCTGCATGGTGTGTATTCCCACAGATAAATAACATCTTTCTGAAATCACATTTACACATGTATGCCAATCTCTACACTGAAAAAACTGCTATTTACACATGGAGCTGCTTTCAAAATGGCTTCCATTAAAAAAGGCATTCGTCACTTATTACAAATAGTTTTGGAATCGACTAAAGCCCCCAAATCAGTGACAACTTTAAATAAAGCCAGAGATAAATGGCTTCCCTCCTCTTTGGTCTGATTTCAAACAAATACATAACAATCTTTTAAATACGGATCACTAGCCATGTTTCCATACTTATAGAAATGCTCCGATGTCAGTTCTGCTTACTGAGAGGGTAATTTTAAATGGCATTTCTGTATATAAAATATAAAAACATTTTTTTACAGACAGAAATCACCTTTAATAAAATGATCCATGGTGTTGGACTACACCCTGTATATTCCTCTAACATGGCTAGAAGTATTCCTGGGAGTGGGGTTTGGGCATGACACATAAGCACATAAACTAAAAGATTAAACGAGTTCATGTCTGAAGGCAGGCAAAAATGCGTGCATGCACTTTCTTTCAAGTAATATTACAAGGGCAAGTTTTTTGTTAGATCAGTTAGGGCCTAGTAACAGCAATTAAAGTTTGCATTTAAAACACAGAGGAGAGCTTCATGTCTGAAGGCAGGCAAAAATGCGTGCATGCACTTTCTTTCAAGTAATATTACAAAGGCACTGTTTTTTGTTAGATCAGTTAGGGCCTAGTAACAGCAATTAAAGTTTGCATTTAAAACACAGAGGAGAGCTTTCTGGTTACATTTCATACCCAGCAGAGAGCTTGTAGTTTAAATTTAATAGTCACTCAGGGCCAAGTAACAGCAAAGTACTTTTAGTTTAAATTTAACACACAGAAGAGAGCTTTCTGGTTAAATTTAGTACCCAGCAGAGAGCTTGTAGTTTAAATTTCATAAGAAGTTAGAGCCTAGCAGCAGCTAAGAGCTATAATTTAAATCAAATCAGAATTTAGCTTACCTCAGCAGCACAAGACAGGGTACTGTGTAGCAGCCCTCTTTTAATAAGCGTTATTTCCCTCCCTCCCTCCCCACACCCACCCTCCCCTGGGATAATCATAGCTTTATAGGTACTTACACATCTTAAAAGACAGGAGGTGCTTTCAGGTAAAGCTCATTACCGAAATCAGTCATACACTAAGGACCTGAGATTAATTAAGCTTCAGGTGAACAAGGTATATTAAACGTATTAGGTACAGTTTTATTGGTATAAATACCCATAGCAATCCTTAGTAAGTAAGAACTTAAAGATCTAGACACAAACTTAAAACTAATATGCAGACAGCAGTCCAGCAGCGGGATGGGGGCTTTCCAGTCTTTTGCATTGAGTGTCACATGTATGATTTTCTCCCAGTTGGTGAGAGGTCTTACGTGTGCAGTAGGTGCAAGGAGCTCTTTTCTCTCAGGGAACAAGTCCATTCTCTAGAGGCTAAAGTAGCAGACTTGGAAAACATAAGACAGAAAGGTACATAGACGAGACCTACAGGGATATAGTCCTGAAGTCCCACCTCCAGTCTGGCAGCACCCCTGTTGCCATGGAGGAGAGAGGTCAAGTGACAGGAGAGCATCACCCTGGTGTGGCAGGAAGTGATCCTGTAACTAGGACCTCTCCTCCAGGTGATGTAAAACTCTCTCGCACTGAGGAAGTTTCTCCAGGGCCATGTGCCCATGAGGGAAGGGCTAGGACAGCCGTTATAGTTGGTGATTCGATCATTAGGCATGTAGATAGCTGGGTGGCTGGTGGACGTGAGGATCGCTTGGTAACATGCCTGCCTGGTGCGAAGGTAGCGGACCTCACGCGCCACCTAGATAAGGTCTTAGATAGTGCTGGGGAGGAGTCTGCTGTCTTGGTACATGTCGGTACCAATGACATAGGAAAATGTGGTAGGGAGGTTCTGGAGGCAAAATTTAGGCTTTTAGGTAGGAAGTTGAAATCCAGAACTTCCAGGGTAGCATTCTCCGAAATGCTTCCTGTTCCACACGCAGGACCCAAAAGGCAGGCAGAGCTCCGGAGTCTCAATGCGTGGATGAGACAATGGTGCAGAGATGAGGGTTTTGGATTTGTTAGGAACTGGGCAACATTCTGGGGAAAGGAGGGGCTCTTCCGAAGGGATGGGCTTCACCTTAACCGGGATAGAACCAGGCTGCTGGCATTAACCTTTAAAAAGGAGATAGAGCAGCTTTTAAACTAGATATTAGCGGAAAGCCGACAGTCGCCCAAGAGCGGATGGTTCGTAAGAATGTATCCTTGAAGGATACTACCAAAAGCAGAGAGGTTCCACAAAAGAGTAAAGTAGCCCAAATGCCCTCAAGTATGGAGCAGACAGAGCTTAAAGATCCCAATTTACCCATTTCTAACAATAGCCAAATTAACATGAATAAAATACATTCTCTAAAATGCTTGTATGCAAATGCTAGAAGTCTAAAGAATAAGATGGGAGAGTTAGAATATATAGCACTAAATGAAAGGTTAGATATGATTGGAATATCAGAGACATGGTGGAAGGAGGACAACCAGTGGGACACTGTGATACCTGGGTACAAAATATATCGTAATGATAGAGCTGATCAAATTGGTGGAGGGGTTGCGCTCTATGTTAGAGAGGGCATTGACTCAGAAAGGATTAAAGTTTTGCAGGAAACAAAATCTGCTGTAGAATCTATATGGATTGAAATTCCATATAAAAGGGGGAAGTCAATGGCAGTGGGGGTGTACTATCGAGCACCTGGCCAGAATGACCAAATGGATGATGAAATGCTCAAAGAAATCAAGGAAGCTAACAAAAGTTACAGCACAGTAATAATAATGGGTGATTTCAATTACCCCGGTATCGACTGGGTCAGTGTCACGTCAGGCCATTCTAGGGAGATAAAGTTCCTAGATGAAATAAATGACTGCTTCTTGGAGCAGCTGGTTCATGAAACAACCAGAGGAGGGGAAGCCATATTAGACCTAGTCCTTATTGGAACACCAGATCTAGTGCAAGAAATAAGGGTGTTGGCGCCACATGGCAATAGTGATCATAGCATGATCGCCTTTGATTTAATTAGTGGAGGAGGGATAGTAAGGAAATCCACAGTACTACCTTTTAACTTTCGAAAGGGAGACTATGATAAAATGAGGAAAACAGTTAAGAAAAAACTAAAAGGAGCAGTTGCGAAGTTTAAAGATGTACATCAAGCTTGGGTGTTGTTGAAAAATACTATCTTGGAAGCCCAGACCAGCTGTATCCCACGCTTTAAAAGAAGTGGAAGGAAGTCCAAAAAACTGCCAGCATGGTTTAAAGGTGAGGTCAGAGAGGCTGTTGTTGCCAAAAAAGCATCTTTCATGAAATGGAAAAAAGAGCCAAACGACGAAACCTGGAAACAGCACAAACACTGGCAAGTCAAATGCAAGGCATTGATAAGGCAGGCAAAGAGAGAATTTGAGAAGAAGCTTGCTGTGGAAGCAAAAATGCGAAATAAAGACCTTTTCAAGTACATTCGTAGCAAAAAAACTGTGAGAGAGTCAGTTGGTCCATTAGATGATAAAGGGGTTAAAGGAGCACTAAGAGGCGACAAGGCGATAGTGGAGAGACTGAATGAATTCTTTGCTTCGGTCATTACTGAGGAAGATGTAGGGATGTTACTCATGACTGAAGTGGTATTTAAAGGTGCAGAAGAATTGAAGGAAATATCGATACATCGCGAAGATGTCTTACAACTATTAGATAAACTGAAGAGTAGCAAATCACCTGGGCCAGATGGTATACATCCAAGGGTGTTGAAAGAACTGAAATATGAGATTGCAGAACTGCTATCAGTAATCTGTGAACTATCATTAAAATCATCTCTAATACCTGAAGATTGGAGGATCGCCAATGTAACACCAATTTTTAAAAAGGGTTCCAGGGGTGATCCGGGAAGCTACAGACCGGTGAGCCTGACGTCAGTACCAGGAAAAATGGTAGAAACCATCATAAAGAATAAAATTACTCAGCATGTAGATAGTCACAACCTAATGAGAGACAGCCAACATGGCTTTAGACAAGGAAGATCTTGTCTTACTAATATGTTATGTTTTTTTGAAGGAGTGAATAAACAGGTGGACAAAGGTGAGTCGGTTGATATTGTGTATCTGGACTTTCAGAAAGCCTTTGACAAGGTCCCTCATCAGAGACTTTTGGCAAAACTAAAGAGTCATGGGATAGGAGGCAGTGTACTATTGTGGATCAGGAACTGGTTAAAAGATAGAAAGCAGAGGGTAGGGCTAAATGGCCAATTTTCCCAATGGAGAAAGGTGAATAGTGGTGTACCCCAGGGATCTGTGCTGGGTCCGCTGCTTTTTGACATATTCATAAATGACCTGGAAAGTGGAATAACGAGTGAGGTTATCAAATTTGCAGATGACACAAAACTATTTAAAGTTGTTAAAACCCAAGAGGATTGTGAAAAATTGCAAGAGGATCTTGATAAATTGGAAGACTGGGCATCAAAATGGCAGATGAAATTTAATGTGGACAAATGCAAGGTTATGCACCTAGGGAAGAACAACCCAAACTATGGTTACACGATGCAAGGTTGCACATTAGGAACCACCACCCAGGAAAATGATTTAGGCGTCATTGTGGATACCATGTTAAAACCCTCGGCCCAGTGTGCAGCGGCGGCCAAGAGAGCAAATAGAATGCTAGGTATGATAAGGAAAGGAATGGAAAATAAAACAAAAGATATTATAATGCCTCTATATCGTTCCATGGTGAGACCGCACCTTGAATATTGTGTGCAATTCTGGTCGCCGTATCTTAAAAAGGATATAGCGATTTTAGAAAAGGTACAGAGAAGAGCCACCAAAATGGTAAAGGGGATAGAAGGACACTCCTATGAAGAAAGGCTAAAAAGGTTAGGGCTCTTTAACCTGGAAAAGAGACGGTTGAGGGGAGATATGATAGAAGTCTATAAATTAATGAACGGAGTGGAACGGGTAAACGTAGATCGATTGTTTACCTTATCAGAATATAGAAAGACTAGGGGACATGCAATGAAGCTACAGGGTAAACTATTTAAGACTAATAAAAGAAAATATTTTTTCACTCAACGTGTAATCAAACTCTGGAATTTGTTACCGGAGGATGTAGTAAAGGCTGTTAGTGTAGCTGGGTTTAAAAAAGGTTTGGACAAATTCCTGGAGGAAAGGTCCATAAACCATTATTAAGAAGTGACCGAAGATATCAATGCTTGACCCAGTACAAGCATTGTGGAACTTGTGTCTCTTGGGGAAACTGCTAGGTACATATGACCTAGATTGGCCACTGTTGGAAACAGAATACTGGGCTTGATGGACCTTGGTCTGACCCAGTATGGCATATCTTATGTTCTTATGTTCTTAAGTATGGGCATTCTTTCTCATTTAAAATTAATGTAACTAATTTGCATTCCTGCCGCATGCATTAGGAACCCTTCCAAACGATCTGACCTTCCATGGTTGTCTATAGACACTAAATACAGGTCATTTTTACAGAGTGTGAATAAACTTATTCAACAGAAATACACTCTAAAAATATCAAAAATAGTAGATAATATCACTGCTTTAATTTTCTCAATCACTTTGCTCTCGTATGTTGTTCTACTATCACTTTAATCATGCAAGGTCTCAGACTCAGTAGTACCCTAGCCAAACTGACAAACATTGGCACTTCATTTGCATCAATGACCTTTTTATGCGTGTTCTTTATTACGAATATGTGCTTTCAAAATTTTCTTCAAACTTCCCAAAGTGAATATATGCACACTTAACATTCCTTCTTTCTGTATCTAAAACATTTTTAATGAAATTGTCCTTATCTTATTTGCGATATCAAAACACTGTGGCCAAATGACTCTTCATGGTTAGTGAAAATTCCCAACGCTGTCAACAGGCACTGCCTACGCATGCATTAGGAAGCCTGCTAAAAGAATTACCTGTAAGCATTTGTGTGCACTGAATGCCCAAATTAATGCTTAAAGCACATTTATAATGTGGAAATGCGCATTTTCAGAAATCATGCAATATCAAATGCAATCAAATCAGTCACAAAAGTAAGCTTAATGCAGATCTTCAAGCACAAAAAGATGCAGCCAGAAACCAGGAAAATGTGACAGAAAGATATTGACAGAAAGATATTGAGTTATTTCCCATCGTATTGGGTGCCATAGGCTTGATTAAGAAGAATTTCCAAGCACATCTGGATAAATTACCCATACATGTTACATCTTAGAAACTACTACACGGAGCTTTAGCAGGTAATTTGAGATATTGAGATCATACTCCACATACCCTTGCATAGGAATGATCTAGGGACACTTAACTAGTTCGGGGAAAATGACTAAGCTAATGCAATTGATGATATCACTTCCTGGGAATTCTCAAAGGGAGTCCAACACTCAGCAGAAAATTTAAATTACCAACCTGTTGCAAGCATGTCGCGGGAGACCATTCAATTAGATCACTTCACTTTTAAATGAACTACCTTTCAGAGCTCCTTTACTTCAAATCATAAAATTGCACTGCTGTATGTAATTCTAGCCAAGTATTATACATGCAAAAATATCTTATAAGATTATTGAGCAGAAAAAGAGATTTGAGTTTACTTGGGCAGAATTAACATTAGACAGTTGAATTTTATGATTATGTATAATATCAAAATATCTCAGGGAGGTTTTTGAGAGGAGAACTAGATTACTGGGATGTACATTTATTTGCACACATTAAGTTTGGTAAGGCACCTTACAAATTTTAGCACATGCAAACATTGATTTAATGCAAATTAGTCTATGAATTAACATGCATGCAATCAATTTCTAATTTGTAAGTATTAGTGTATGTGTCTCATATCCCCGCCTGTTAAATGTATCCCCCAATTGTGTTGTGACCGCTTTGATTGAAGGATAAGGCGGTATACAAAAACTGTCTAAATAAATAAATAAAATAAATAAATTTCTGTGCATTATATTGCTATGATCTGGGTAAACATTTATTTTTATTAAAATCAATGTGTGAAACAAAACTGAAAAAAAAAGAGCAACGGGAAAAGTATCCAAAATACCAAAGATTACCATATACGTTTATGAAATATTTTAAGGGAATTTTATTGTTATCTCTATAGTTAAAAGAATTTGAAATGGCATAATATTATATTGCATGATATTTTTAAGCAACAAATCATTATTGAACCATAGGGCTCCTTTAGCATAAAATGCATTCTTAGCTTAGTGTTAAACTGTAAGCCTTCAAATGTTTTTGACAATACTGTACAGAAGGTAATGCATAATTATGCATACAATTACATTGTTTTTCAATGTCAGATTTATAAGTGGCATTAAAATCTCTGGCTTTTTAAAAAAAAAAATAAGCACATTAGTTACGACATTTTATTATTATTATGTGAATCTATTTTCTGAGGCTTTCAATAATTTTTATAAGAAAATGGAACAGGAACACAATGGGACCCTTTTACTAAAGTGCATTGGGCTTGCTAACTAACACACATTTAGCACAAAAACTAATGTGTAGTAGTTGCAAAAGCTGTGTATTAACTACCAGGGGTCTGTCCAGCATGTTCCTGGCAATTACTGAATTGAAGGATACTCTAATGCCACGCAGCAGAATGCACAATTACAGCGAAGGCACTTAGTTCCATTATTGAGGCGACGTTGGGTGAAGCCACATTAATAGCAAGGATCGCAGTGTGAGTGTACAGTATTTACCCCTGCACTAGCTGGGTAGCTAGTTGATACACTTGTTAGGTCAGATTGATTTAATATGGTGCCAGTTCAGATACTAAGGGGGGCATTTTAGAAGCCTTAGTTCGCAGATGAATGCCCCGAATGTCAGAGAAGGACAAAGAAATGGTGGGGATGTGCAGAATGAGATTTTAGAAATAGTCCATTCTGCACGTTTCAGCAATGGCCGTATCCATCGCTGGATGAACCAATGGAAGAATGTCTAAGAGCATCTCTGGATATGGTTAGAGTGGTGCATGCCCATTGCATATTTCATATAGCTACGGGGACATGCAGGGCACACATCTACCACTACACCTGCTATAAATCATAAATAGGTAAAGGGTGTTGCTGTCTATGTTGACCGTGATTTGCAATTGTATCTGGAAGAGTTTACCTGTCATCTGCATCCACCAAATGTATAGTGTTCTCTTGTGTCTCCGCATTGCTTCCCCTGCCCCCTGTCGTGCTTCCAATTCCAAGCTGCTGCCCATTTGCAACTTTCTAGCTCACAACCCCTCTCCCAACCCTGATCCCAAATGCCATGCCCCCCTCACATGGCACTTTGTGGCCACCTGTATGTTCCAACAGTCCTGCAATCTGAGAGGATCCCTACATGTGGCCCTGTTGTAAAACTGTGAAAGCGAGTGTGCCTGTGTGTTCTGGCATGGAGGTGAGGAGGTATGTGTGTGTGTGTCATTTTGGATGGATGTCTGTGGTTCTGTGATCAGAGTGAACTGGGTATTGGTGGTGGTTTAAAAAGGCTGCTAGTGGGTGGGTAGAAGCCATAGATATGAGGACAGCATGCTCGTTGCTGTCCCTGCAGGAGGAGCATCACAGAGAGCAGAGGAGGAAAAGAAGAGGGCACCCATACCAGAAGGTTTACTGGCCCAGAACCTCACTGATGAACAGTGTCTGACTCAGTTCAGATTTGACAAGGTTGCCATTCACCATCTATGCCAGACGTTGGATGCCCTCCTCTGCTCAGCTACACAGAGGGGCAAGCCCATGACCTTGCAACTAAAGGTACTACTACTACTACTACTACTACTGAGCATTTGTATACCACTACAAGACATATGCAGCATTACACAGACATGTAGGAGACAGTCCCTGCTCATCAGAGCTTACAATCTAGTCAAGACAGACAACACAGAAAGTGTAGACAGGGATACATCTAGGGGAAATGGTCACCACAGTCCTTGTATTCCTGGCCATGTGCAACTTCCAATTCATGCTGACTACTACTGCAGGCCTCAGCCAGTGAGATATTTCATTTTACATCTCTCAATGCTTGTCAGGCTTTCTAACCCACAGAGCTAACTACAGTCCTCCTCTCCACCACACAGCAGAAACAGTAAACCACGCAGCAATTGCAAGATGTGGCATGATTTTTCCACTGTATTGGGTGTGATTTGCTGCATGCATGTGGACCTCAGGCTCCCCACGAGGGAGAGAAGTAACTTACTGCAATAGGAAAGCATGCCAATCCATGAAGTGCAGGCAGTTTGTAATGCATAGGGTGAGATCACAGACATCTTCCCAGGTTTACCAGGTTCTCACCGTGGAAGAAGCATGTGTCGGGCTGACCTCTCTGTTTTGAATAAATTGTTCCTTCCACGGTGATCTCTGTGTCTTGCTCCTTGTCCAACAGTGGCCAGTCCAGGTCACAAGTACCTGTCAGAATCCCAAAAAAGGGAAATTATTCCACAATGCTTATTCCAGGGTAAGCAGTAGATTTCCCTGGTCATCTTTAATAATGGTTTATGGACTTTCATCCAGGAACCTGTCCAAACCTGTTTTAAACCCAGCTACACTAACAGCTTTTAATCCATCCTCTGGTAACAAATCCTAGAGTTTGATTACACATTGAGTGAAAAAATATTTTCTTTTATTAGTCCTAAATGGGTTACATTGTACTTCACTGAGTGTCCCCTAGTCTTTCTACTTTTTAAAGGAGTAAACAACCAATCTACGTTTACCCATTCCACTCCATTCATTAATTTATAGACCTATATCATATCTCTGTCTCTTTTCCAGGTTGAAGAGCCTCTCCTCAGAAGGGTATCCTTCCATCCTGAAGGGAAATTGGCTGATAGGTATGTCTAGTATGGCTGCATCCCTGCCTGAGGCTGTAATACATTATGATGCACGGAAGAAAAGCATATGAGCTGAGAGAATGAGTACCCAGAGCCCAGCACAACAAGAGTAAAGCCAGAGGGAACCATACCCTGAGCAGAAGTGCACAGAGAATGGACCCAGCTAAGAAAAGACAGGTCAGGCCTGAACAGGTTGAACAGGCCTGAGCAAGTTGGGCAAGCATGGACAAGTTAAACAGGCCAAGCAAAGCTGGTGATACAAAGTGCTCATAAGTCCTGAAGACTACGGTGCCGGTGATTAATGAAACAAAGGGAATGGCAGGGTGCAGTCAGAATGACTCAGTATTAGCAAGAATAAAAGCCATTAATATGCTAATGAGGGTGTATCCCAAGGGAAGAGCCTCTGCAGACATTTTTGCAGACAGCTCTGCAAACTTTTGCAGACGGCTTTAAGTTTTGCAGATGGCTTTGCAACCTTTTGCAGACAGCACAGCAAGTTTTGCACACGGAATAAGAATTTGTGCAGAAGTTGCTACAGAGGGTATATAAAACGGCAACTATAGAGAATCGTGGGCAGTGTTTTTCTCCCCTTGCAGAGAGAATGCTGCCCGTCACCTCTCAGACAGACACTTGCTATCTGCATTTATAAATTATTTTGCTATGCTAAATAAAAGTTTTTGTAGCCAAGCAACTGTTGTCTGAACTACTCATTGATAATTGGTAATATTTCGGAACTTTTGTGGGAAACCAGGCCCACAATCCCCTTTAACAGTTTAGTGGCTCTTCTCTGTACTTTTTCTAATTATTCTATATCCTTTTTAAGATATGGTGACCAGAATTGCACACAATATTCAAGGTGTGATCATACAATGTAATGATACAGAGGCATTATAATATCATTGGCTTTGTTCTGCATTCCTTTCTTTATGATTCCTAGCATTCTGTTTGCTTTCTTGGCTGCCGCTGCATGAATGGAGGGTTTCAATGTATTATCCATTTTGATGCCTAAATCCTTTTCTTGGGTCATGAGGTGGTGGTGACCTCTGCTGAAGGATGGGAAATGGCAGACCCTGATATAGCTAAAGATGCAGAAGACCCTTTGTAGGTGAACACAGGCTATCCACACTAGCTGGGAGTGACGTCAAGAGATGAGCTCACACCCAGGCATTTCTTGTGACGGTACTGTAGGTGTTTATTTGGTAAAAATAAAAGTATGTACATGGGAGCGTCCTCCTTATGTACTCCTTGGGGCACCTCCAAGGGTGGCTCCTATTTCTAATTCTTCTATGCATTGCAAGCTCACCATGTTGCTGAGCATGGTTTCTTCCTTATCCATATGTTTTCTCTTTTCTAATTTGTACAACTTCCCCATGTCTATACATCCCATTCCTGTGGTAGTGGCTGACAATACCCAGTCACTATCAGATATTTGCAGCAGCAAATTGGTTGTATACCCTGCTTTAGTTTTAGCTCTTTCTATAATGCAGTTGATAGCAACCAAAGGGGCATGTTTACTAAAAACCGCTAATTTGCGCGCCGCAAAATAGCGCACTAAAAGCGGTACTTAAGAGCGCTTAAATGCCCCGCAATCGTGCGTGTCACCCCCGCAGAGGTGCGCGGCACACTAACGGGCCCCGTACAAATGCGGGCCCGCAAATGTCCGATAGAGGCGTGGAACGGCTAACGGAGGGCGGAGGAAGGCTCCGGAGGGGCGGAGGGACGGGGTCAATGGGTGGAGAGTGGGAGGGGAGAGGCTCCCCACACATTATCGGGCCCGAATTTGCATGTAAAAATAGCGCGAGTGAAACACTCGCGGTAGAGGGCATTTAAAGGGAAGAGAAACCATTTACGTCAGCAATGTACAGCAAAATCGGGGAAACCTGTAAAACGTGAGCAGTGTGATACATGTGCACAGCACAAAAGTGAAAATAAAAATAGAAAGTGACAACAAAAATATCACAAATAGTAATGCAGCTGGGGAACAGTTATAGTAATGGGCAAATATATAAAACACACCCAGGAAAGCTCCAGAAAGAAGAAATGAATATTGGAAGGGTCTACGGAGCGGAGACTCATCCAAAACAAATGTCCTTTTTGGAGCTTTCCTGGGAGTGTTTGCTATGGTTGCCCATTAATATCACTTTTGCCCAGCATGGTGATATATTGTCCCCCAGTGTCTGTGGTCATTTCTGGGGTTTATGTGCACGTTTGTCACCAGACAGAGTGCATGTGCCCACAGTAAAAATGCGTAGAGCAGGGTTTGTGACTCCATCCTGCCAGGTTTACTACCTCCAGGGGCTGCACTGTCTCTGTGGCCATAGTGTGGTGCAGAGGACATAGCCATGACCTCTAGGACTAGAAGGCCAGAGGTTCACATCCCAGCTGGGGCACTTGCCAGCCCCATCCATATATTTTACCCACCACTAAACAAAGATAGAGCAGACACCCCTGTATTGCAGGGAACATAAGCATGGGGGGAAACACCCATATGTTACCCAACACCACACACACACCACACCAATGGGCATACCTACAGCCAAGTCCCCCAAATGCAGTCCCGTACTGCCACATTGCAATCAGGTCATCTGCTTTTTCTGAGAGAAGCTCATGCCAGCATGTTGGCGCACGAGTACATGTGGTGCAGGGAGCAGTGGCAGCTAGCCACAGAGAACAGAGGCCAAGCCATGTGCAGGCTGGCACAGTCCACTGCAACACACAGGCCCTGCCGGATCCACAGGCATGGACGTTCCAGGGAATCCAACCAATCTGTGGCTACAAGGTGGTGCAGTGCACACAGACAGTGCATACAAGAACAGAAGGTCACAGGTTCAAAGCCCAGCTGGGGCTACTGCCAATCCTTCCCACATATTTTTCCCACAGCTACACAGTGATAGTAAGGACAAACCTTTCGTGGCGAGGACATATGCAATGGTACTACGTCTATCTTTTACCCCACTGAGCACAGACACCATGTACAGGGGCAGTACCTAGAGCAGAATCTCCCAAATGCAGTCCTGGTGGGCCACACACCAGTCAGGGTCCATGCTGCCACTCATACAAATGCCTGTGCTGTATATCTATGCACCACCCCCATGGCATGTAGATGTAGCTCATGCATATTCATGAGGAACAGCAGGTAAACCCGATCAGTGTGATGCACACCTGGACTGGAGTTGGGAATCTCTGCCGTAAAGCAGCAGCCAACAGGGCAGACACACCCACACCCACACCCACAGGCCCCATTGGCCAATGTCTCCTGGAGAGGCAGAACATTGGACCCTGCGTGCATCTCCCAATACTAGCACCTGCATACCCTAGCAATGGAACCCTACACCTGAGGTATACGGTACACAGCTCTGAGACGCTTGCTAGGAGTACTGGCAGATAGATATCCATACGTTACGCACATACTGCTAGTTGACCCCATCCGAACAATCTGTTTGGTGTTTGCGGTGCGTGCTCCAGCCCTTGCCTCTGACGGTGTTTACCACCCTGGGGAGTGACCCCCAGCAGTACTGCGTAGCATATCCATGCCTTGCCGTGCCCAGCACCGGTTTGGTGGGCAAGGCTAATTACCTCCTCAATAGTAGCACCATGATGGCATAGGTGTGGAATTGTGTGTCTGTCTATACCAGGGGTGGGCAAACCTGGTCCTGGAGGGCCGGAGACCAGTCAGGTTTTCGGGATATCTCTAATGAATATGCATGAGATATATATGCATTAGAGATATCCTGCTAACCTGACTGGTTTGTGGCCCTCCAGGGCTGGATCTGGAGACCCCTGCCTTACACCTCTGTCATTTAAGATTGTGAGTGGACAAGGTGCAGATGTCCAAGACATCAAAAAGGTTAGATAGAATTTGTCACAGTCCTCCTCACTTCTCACCACCACCAAAAAATTGTCTATTAGACAACTTTTTGGTGGTGGTGAGAATCGAGGAGAAGTGTGACACATTCTATATACCCTTTCGATGTCTAGGACATCTGTACCTTGCCCACTCACGATCTTAAATGACAGAGGTGTAAGGCAGGGGTCTCCAAATCCAGCCCTGGAGGGCCACAAATCAGTCAGGTTGGCAGGATATCTCTAATGCATATATATCTCATGCATGTTCATTAGGGATATCCTGAAAACCTGACTGGTCTGCGGCCCTCCAGGACCGGAGGTGCCCACCCCTGGTCTATACAGTGGGTGTTGGCTGCATGCCCATTCCACAGCCCACACTGCCAACACTGTTGCCAGTATTGGCCTGCCAATGTGCATAATGAGTAGCAAGGGACCATGGGTATATCTCAGACAGAGTGGACTGACCAGGATGCAGCTGCACAGGGCATAGGGCACTGGCAGGGGCATGATAGTGCCCGGCCACCACCTACACAGACAGGGTGACCTCTGTATGTGCTGGTGGGGGATCACTCTCACCCTGAGTGTGCAGTGACGGCAGCATGGCTAGGCACCCCCATAGTGCTATATTGTGATTCTCCCATGTGATATGTATGGGTGTCCTGTGGGGGCCTCTTCATGGACTTGTCTGTGTGTGCTGCCACCCCAGTTGTGGGTGCATGCATGTCCATCAGGACCAGCCAGCAGACTGTTCACAGCTGATATGTGTTGTGATGGAGTGCCTTGCAGGGTGCAGTGGCTGATGGCTTGCTGCAGGTGAATATCAGATAGTGGTGGGGTGCATCTTTGAATATCCAGGTCTAATGTCTGTCTGATATTGTGTTATGGATGTATGTGGAGCTGCTTGGACTGCCTTGTAGGGTGTCTATTCCCTAGCAGGACTGGGGTTGATGTTCCACTCTACTGCCATCAGGGTGGGGATCTGTTGAGGGGAAGCCCTGTTTTATCCACCTGGGGGTCCCCACTAACTGAGCCAGACAGAGATCTCCAAAATGTTTATGCAGCACCTACCTATTCCACAGGTTATTGCTGCTTTGGAGCTCTGACATGGCTGCATTTGGCCATGCCTGGTGTTGTGGACCTGGTCCTGGGCGCAACATCTCACACTCAGGGTGAGCACAGTAACCGCACAATGTGATGGTGTTTAGCTACTCTTTGCCGTTTGTCCACCCACTCAGGACACCCTACCAGGCCGAGGTGCTGTGTGGGTGCACACAGACACTTCCCCCTACCAGGCCGGGGAGCTTTAGGGGTGCATTTCCCATCCTTTGTTCAATCGTGGACAGCTGATTTGCATGTGCAGTGCATCATGGGTACGGGTGGTTCACAACAGCAGACTGTCAGTGAGGTGACGTACAGGCTATCTGCAGCCAGCCAGGGGCTACTTACAGCTATAGAGCTATAGCCCAATGGTTACGTCACTGCCTGTGCAGCCAGATGTCATGGGTTCAAACCCACAGTGGGGTTATGTGATAGGGGTGTCCACAGATTTATTTTAATTTACTGTACATATGTTGCTGCCAGCAATACCACCCTCAGCGTACTGTACCCATAAGGTGCCTCTGAGGGTGCTTTATGGGGCGCCCTATAGGGCACGTTACGGTTGCCAGCCATATAGGGTGCACTATACATTATCCTGTGTCGCAACATACATGCTGCCCTATAGGGGACATTCTAGGGTGCCTTGGCGGACGGTGCACTGTAACATGTGCCTTATGGGCCGCCTTATATTAATATGCTGTGAGAGTGCGTTTGCTAGTAGTTATCACAAAATAAAATTAGAAAGCCTCCTTCAGCACTCCACAACATATAACATACTGCCTCAGCTAGCCTTTTTCACTGGGCATTGTGAGGGATCGAACCCCTGGTCCCTGCACCATTGGTCAGTGTCTTAACCATTGTGCTGTGGCTGTGTTCCTTTGCTTTTGCATCAGCGCGCCGCCTTATGCCCATCAGCGCGCCACCTCCTGCTGCCCACAATTAGTGCGCCGCCTTGTGCCGCCCAAAAAGAACAGTGCGCCGCCTTATGCGGTACAAAAGTACTTTGCCTCCTGAACCACTTTTACACATTCAAGGTGTTGCCTCACCTGGCCTTTTTGTTGCGCACAATGGGGGATTGAACCTGTGGCCCCTGCACCATTGGTTAGTGTATTCACTGTTGTGCTACAGCTCTGTTCTGATATGTGCTCAGCAGCTACCCGCTTAGCCTTCCCTCGCGCTAATGTGGGCCCCGCAAATTAGCGCGATGCGCACACGTACGGTAGGGGTTTTTTCTTCTTTCTGCCTGAACCGCCCACTCCTTATATGGCACAGGCACACTACCGCGGCCCCGCACAATTTCGGAGTTTAGTAAACATGCCCTAAAGTTTTCATTTTTCATTAAATGTGGTCTTTTAAATCCCAGGTTTCAAAGGAATAAAGTAACCTTGATGAATGACTTTATGCATGAAGCCAGATCCCACTTCCTTTGAATCACCAAAACATAGCTCAAAGATGGAGATGAGGGATACTTATCCCACAGTTTCCCCCTTTCCACCCAGCAGATACTCAGCCTGTCATTCTGCCTCCTCCCTTCCCCTGCTATTCACTTCTCCTTCCTCCTCCTCCTCCTCTCATCCCTTCCCCTACTCTTACCCTCCTTGCTTCCTCTTCCCCCTCTCCCACTATTTCCATCCTCCCCCTCATTCTTCTTCTTCCATTCTTTCCCCACACTTTTTACCTTCTCATTCTCCCACCTCCTCTCCTTATCTGGTGCATCCAACTTCAACTCCTCCTCCTGGCTTCATCTCCTGCTCTGTGCTGGGGCCCTCTCCTTCAGCTCCAGCCCCTTCCCATATGTACTACTTCCCTAATGCCCTTTGGTTGCTGACACACTATGCTGCACAGTTATGGGTGTGGAGAATACAATTATGGAGCTAGATGATAGGGTTATGGTACTTGTCTTGGAGGCTGGAGCTCAGGTGCTGGTTCTGGTGCAGGTAGCAGAGGCCAGGGTTCTGGTGCTAATGCTGGTGCCACAGGCTAAAGTTGCTCCTTTTCCTCCCCATCTTCCTCCATTATATGAAAATCTCTCTCACGCATATTCATTGTAGAAATCCAATAAACCCGACTGGCTGGTGAGGCCCCGGGATAGGCTTGGGAACCCTGCTCTATAGGTAGTGCAATGGCTGTGGGGATGCTGTGGGTGACCAACTGAACCTGATCTTGTAGGGCTCTAGCTCCCAATGAATGCTGAAGTATCTGGAACAGAAGACAGTATTGTACATTAATGGAGAGGAGCTCCCTGGGCATGAATGGTCTCATCCACTCTCAAACTGCCTTTCTCCACTAGAACATACCACCTCTGTAGGGAGGATTTAGCTCCATCTGAGTGACTAGGGCTGTGTTATCTGGGGTGACAGAGTTGTGTTCCTACTCCTGCTTTTGCAACCTGAGAGTAGCTGATGACTGATGTACAAGATAACCTGTACCTCTGTTTATGGTTTTGACTGAATCTCTTTGAATGTGGCCTCTAGAGGCCTAGATTGCACATCAGGCAGATTGCAGGACATAGTGTGACTTCATTACCTACTCTGGTGAGTGTTACATGTCTATTGGAAGGGGGGTGGGGTTCAAACATACCTGTCTGTCTTATTTCCCTCCCTGTGATAGTATGGACAATGTCTGATTCTGCCATCTGCATGTGTGTGGGATGTCAGCTACCTTGCTCTATTGGCATGTGGCTGCTCTTTGCAGCATCACCACCTGCAGGTTTTGCAGGCCCTAATATGGTATTATAACATGAGGATTTTGTGTGTGTGTGTATTTTATGACAGTCTGCAGAGGCACACCTACAATAACAGTGTGTTGCTTCCTGCTCCGTAGGTGTCATCCCTGACCTAAATGGTAGCCTAACAGGTGTCAGGCTACTACAACTACTACTACTACTAATCATTTGCATAATGCTACAAGGTATATGCTGCGTTGTACATATAGATGTAAAAAAAAGTCCCTGCTTATCAGAGCTTACAATCAAATCAAGACAAAACACATAGGGGTCATACTGATCAGGACATCCAGGCCCCTATGTGGCCGATCAAATTGGACGCACAGAGGTAGACGCGATTCTGATCCCGCAGGGCATGTCTAGCCCCCGCGGGATCAGAATCATGACTAGGCCTGTATGTGCAGGCTGGGACCCGCTTCCCATCAGCCTGCACATACAGGCCCCTGCCCAGCTAACTCAGTCAAGACTCCTGAATGGAGCCATGGCGCCATGACATCTTGTTGTCATGGCACTGCAGCTCCATTCAGGAGCCGTGATCCCCGGCTGTTGCTGACTGTCTCCTTTCCCCACAGCCCAACCCCTGATATAGCCTCCCATGGTCAGGGTCGGAATGCAGGGAATCCCTTGCACCCACCTCACCTTTTCATCTTGGCCGGACCTCCCATCCTCTGACGTCTAGGGGGACTTATTCTATCTCCAAGGTGGAAAAGTTCCCAGTCCAGTCTGCCATCCCCAGACATACAGGGCCGATGTCAGAATCAGCCCTGTATGACTGGGGCCGCAGACCGCCCACTGCCCGCCTTAACTCTGCCTCCACCCCATCTCTTCCCGCCCCATCTAATCCTCCCAATACAAACACATTGTTCATATTGGGAGGTTAGTTGGGGATGACAGAGGGCCGAATAGCGGGGATGGACATCCCAATGTGAGGTCCATCCCCGCTATTCGTGGCTCAGAATGACCCCCAATAGTGAAAATGGGGACTGGAGTATAGTAAGATACACATACTTAGAGGACAAGAGAATGAGGAGCATCAAGATCCAATAGCAGTGTCAAAGAGATGGGATTTAACCTGGATTTGAATAGGGCTAGAGAAGGAGCCTGACACACAGACTCAGAAAGTTTGTTCCAGGCATATGGAGCAGCAAGGTGGAATGAACGAAGTCTGGACTTGGCAATGGCAGAGAAGGGCACAGATAAAAGGGATCTGCCAGAGGAGTGGAGTTCCAGAGGATGGATGTAGAGTGAAGATAAGAGAAGAAAGGTAACAAGGAGCTGCAGAATGAATGCATTTGTAGGTCAGAAGGAGAAGTGTAAACTGGATGTGGAAACTGATAGGGAGCCACTGAAGTGACTTGAGAAGAGGGGTTACATGAGCATAGTGACACTGGCAGAAGATAAGTCATGCAGCCGAGTTATGAACAGATTGAAGGGAAGAGATGATTCAGAGAGAGGCCAGCGAGGAGCAGATTACAATAATCAAGGCGGGAGATGACTAGTGATTGAATAACGGTCTTAGTAATGTGAGTAGAAAGGAAGGGATTAATTTTGCGGATGTTATAGAGAAAGAAATGGTAGGTTTTAGCCATCTGTTGGATATGCCCAAAGAAAGGGAGAATACAGTCAAAGATAAAAACATAGCATAAGAACATAAGAAATGCCATACTGGGTCAGACCAAGGTCCATCAAGCCCAGTATCCTGTTTCTAACAGTGGCCTATCCAGGTCACAAGTACCTGGCAGGCCCCCCAAAAAGTATACAGGTTCCACAATGCTTGTCCTGGGGTAAACAGTGGGTATCCTGAGTCCTTCTTAATAGTGGTTTATGGACCTTTCCTCCTGGAACTTGTCTATTTTTAAACCCAACTATATTAACAGCTTTTACTGCATCCTCTGGTAACAAATTCCAGAGTTTGATTACTTGTTGAGTGAAGAATTGTTTTCTCTTATTAGTCTTAAGTAGGTTACATTGTAGCTTCATTACATGTCCCCTAGTCGTTCTAGATTTTTATGGCATAAACAACCGATCTACATTTACCCATTCCACGTTATTCATTAATTTATAGACCTCTATCATATCTCCCTTCAGCCATCTCTTTTCCAAGTTGAAGAGCCCTAACCATTTAAACCTTTCCTCATAGGGGTATCCTTCCATTCCCTTTATCATCAAGGGGATGACCCCAAGGTTGCAAGCTGAGGAAACAGGGAGGAGTGTTGTGCCATCCACAGAAATAGAGAAGAGAGGAAGGGGGGAGGCAGGTTTAGGGGTAAAGCTATGGCGCTCAGTTTTGGCCATATTCAATTTCAGATGGCAATGAGACGTCCAGGTAGCAATGTCAGATAAGCAGACAGAGATCCAGGACTGGATTCTTGGAGAGATTTCAGGCGCAGAGAGGTAGGTCTGAGAGTCGTCAGCATAAGATGGTTCTGAAAACCATGGAAGGAAATAAGTGCACCCAGGGACTGAATGTAGAGAGAGAAAAGTAAATATCCCAAGAGTGTAGATGTGAGGGACAAGGTTTACACTTACCTATTCAGGGCTATAGAGATCTTCTTTCATGGCCTTCATGCTGTAATGTGTGGTGCACTATGATCCCCTAGCTTGTAGAGATTGCTCCCATGAGAACTCCAGATGTACAAGGAGTTTGCTCACTGCCTCAGGGTTCAGCTCCCTCCTGGCTGCAATGTTGGTGCTTTTTAATGGGAAATCCTCTAGTGGCCACTGAAGAGACCAGAAACACATCAACATGGTTCCACAGTGCACAGTGTGCCATGCACATATGGTGTGCATTTAGACATATGCATGTTTTGCCACTGTATGGCACTAAAATATTCTACTGAAAGAAAAAATAATCACTCCACTAATGCAAAATCTTCAAGACAACAAAAAAACAAAAACAAAGGGAGGAGAAAAGGCCTCAGAACAACTGGGATCCAGAACTATAACAAGCGGGCATTCATCACCCTAAGCTCCCCACAGAACATCATTGGCCAGAAAAAGTCCTCACAAAATAACATCCTTTCTCCTCTAGAGCATGTAACATGGCACAGTAATATAACATGCTGCACACATAGGTATTAAACCACACTTATCTCTGGCAGATCTTCAGCTCTTCAATCATGAAACAGACCAGCAGTGATGCAAACAGTATGGACAAGTCATATGCAGCCCCCGACGCCCCCAATGTTGCCGGCAAGGTGTTTCGCTGTATGCTTTATCAAGAGGAGAAAGCACATGCTGTAGGAGAGAACAGTGATACAATAAACCAAAAAATTATCATTAGAAGAAAAACGTGACACAAGACACAAAACACAGAAGCCCCATGCAAATGCAATGTGTGCCTTCGAGTCAGTCCTGACTCCTGGCGACCCAGAAGCTCCTGGGTTTTTTTTGGCAGTGTCACCAGAAGTAGATTGCCAGGCCTTTCTTCCGAGGCAATGGAGGGTTAAGTGACTTGCCCAAGGCCACAATATACCAACTAGCTAAACCCCAGATCTCGTATATCCAGAGAGCAACCACACACCACGTATTGAGCCATCAACCAAATGCTCAAGAAAGAAACAAACCCCGCGCATGTGCAGTCAGTTATACATCCAACTTGCCAATCACTGTAGGCGCCAAAAGCAGAGAGACCAAATGATCAGCCAACCACAGCACCGACGATCATTCACACAAAACACAACAGAACAAAACCCAGGGCATGCTCAAATCTGGAAATGTTCAAGACACATGCATAGTAGCTGTGAATCCATAAGAACATAAGATATGCCATACTGGGTCAGACCAAGGTCCATCAAGCCCAGTATCCTTTTTCCAACAGTGGCCAATCTAGGTCATACGCACCTAGCAGTTTCCCCAAAAGACACAGGTTCCGCAATGCTTGTACTGGGTCAAGCATTGATATCTTGGGTCCCTTCTTAATAATGGTTTATGGACCTTTCCTCCAGGAACTTGTCCAAACCTTTTTTAAACCCAGCTACACTAACAGCCTTTACTACATCCTCCGGTAACAAATTCCAGAGTTTGATTACACGTTGAGTGAAAAAATATTTTCTTTTATTAGTCTTAAATAGTTTACCCTGTAGCTTCATTGCATGTCCCCTAGTCTTTCTATATTCTGATAACGTAAACAATCGATCTACGTTTACCTGTTCCACTCCGTTCATTAATTTATAGACGTCTATCATATCTTCCCTCAGCCGTCTCTTTTCCAGGTTAAAGAGCCCTAACCTTTTTAGCCTTTCTTCATAGGAGTATCCTTCCATCTCCTTTACCATTTTGGTGGCTCTTCTCTGAACCTTTTCTAATAACGCTATATCCTTTTTAAGATACGACGACCAGAATTGCACACAATATTCAAGGTGCAGTCTCACCATGGAACGATATAGAGGCATTATAATATCTTTTGTTTTATTTTCCATTCCTTTCCTTATGATACCTAGCATTCTATTTGCTCTCTTGGCCGCCGCTGCACACTGGGCTGAGGGTTTTAACAAGTTATCCACAATGATGCCTAAATCTTTTTCCTGGGTGGTGGTTCCTAATGTGAAACCTTGCATTGTGTAAGCATAGTTTGGGTTGTTCTTCCCTAGGTGCATAACTTTGCACTTGTCCACATTAAATTTCATCTGCCATTTTGATGCCCAGTCTTCTAATTTATCAAGATCCTCTTGCAATTTTCCACAATTCTCTTGGGTTTTAACAACTTTAAATAGTTTTGTCTCATCTGCAAATTTGATAACCTCACTCGTTATTCCACTTTCCAGGTCATTTATGAATATGTCAAAAAGCAGCGAACCCAGCACAGATCCCTGGGGTACACCACTATTCACCTTTCTCCATTAGGAAAATTGGCCATTTAGCCCTACCCTCTGCTTTCTATCTTTTAACCAGTTCTTGATCCACAGTAGTACACTGCCTCCTATCCCATGACTCTTTAGTTTTGCAAAAAGTCTCTGATGAGGGACCTTGTCAAAGGTTTTCTGAAAGTCCAGATACACTATATCAACCGACTCACCTTTGTCCACCTGTTTATTCACACTTTCAAGAAAACATAACAGATTAGTAAGACAAGATCTTACTTGTCTAAAGCCATGTTGGCTGTCTCCCATTAGGCCATGACTATCTACATGCTGAGTAATTTTATTCTTTATGATGGTTTCTACCATTTTTCCCGGTACTGACGTGAGGCTCACCAGTCTGTAGTTTCCTGGATTACCACTGGACCCTTTTTAAAAATTGGTGTTACATTGGCGATCCTCTTCAGGTATTAGAGATGATTTTAATGATAGTTCACAGATTACTAATAGCAGGTCTGCAATCTCATATTTCAGTTCTTTCAACACCCTTGGATGTATACCATCCGGTCCAGGTGATTTGCTACTCTTCAGTTTATCTAATAGTTGTAATACATCTTCCCAATGTATCGATATTTCCTTCAATTCTTCCGCACCTTTAAATACCACTTCAGTCATGGGTAACATCCCTACATCTTCCTCAGTAAAGACCGAAGCAAAGAATTCATTCAGTATCTCCGCTATCGCCTTGTCGCCTCTTAGTGCCCCTTTAACTCCTCTATCATCTAATGGACCAATTGACTCTCTCACAGGTTTTTTGCTACGAATGTACTTGAAAAAATCTTTATTTCGTGTTTTTGCTTCCGCAACAAGCTTCTTCTCAAATTCTCCCTTTGCCTGCTTTATCAATGCCTTGCATTTGACTTGCCAGTGCTTGTGCTGTTTCCAGGTTTCATTGTTTGGCTCTTTTTTCCATTTCCTGAAAGATGCTTTTTTGGCAACAACTGCCTCTCTGACCTCACCTTTAAACCATGCTGGCAGTTTTTTGGATTTCCTTCCACTTTTCTTAAAGCGTGGAATACAGCTGGTCTGGGCTGCCAAGATAGTATTTTTCAACAACACCCAAGCTTGATGTAAGTCTTTAACCTTTGCAACTGCTTCTTTTAGTTTTTTCTTAACTATTTTACTCATTTTATCAGTCTCCCTTTCGAAAGTTAAAAGGTAGTACTGTGGATTTCCGTACTATCCCTCCTCCACTAATAAAATCAAAGGCGATCATGCTATGATCACTATTGCCAAGTGGCCCCAACACCCTTATCTTTTGCACTAGATCAGGTGTTCCTCTAAGGACTAGGTCTAATATGGCTTCCCCTCTGGTCGGTTAATGAACCAGCTGCTCCAAGATGCAGTCATTTATGTCATCTAGGAACTTTATCTCCCTAGCATGTCCTGCCATGACACTGACCCAGTCGATATCGGGGTAATTGAAATCACCCATTATTATTACTGCGCTGTAACTTTTGTTAGCTTCCTTGATTTCTTTGCGCATTTCATCATCCATTTGTTCATGCTGGCCAGGTGGTCGATAGTACACCCCCACTGCCATCGCCTTCCCCTTTTTACACCCATTTCCATGTGCATCTTCCCCTTTTCTGCCTGCTATGTTTCCCACACATATCCACCTTGGTTGAGGAAGTTCTGCATGCAACCGTATTTTCAAGTGTTCCTGCACAGTTTGGCTGACGCTTTGGCCTACAGTGTTTTCCATGTGTAAGTGCCACCATTTCTTCACCCATAGACATTGTCGCACCTCCTACTGGCTAGGCGGTTGTCTAGGAGTAGAGGGCGTACCTCTTAATGTCCCTTTTCTGTTAGTTGAGTTTCCAGAGCCAAGACTGCTGGGTAGTGTAGTTGTGTAATAAAGAATGGCCGGGGTTTTCAAGGCAAACAGGAAATTTTTTTTTTTTCTTCTTAGCCAATGAACATTTTCTTTTCAGCAGTTCACAATTACAACAACATAAATTGGATGCTTCTCCGTTGAAAAAGGTAACAAAAACTTCATAGCAAACTGTTATAGCAAACACAGCAGCACTGTTTCTCAGCTTGTTTATCACAGCAGTAAATCTTTTCCTTCATTAAAGATTTTAGCTTTAGGTTCCTGGCTTGGTTCAGCGCAAACCTTTACTTCAGCTGAGCTCTGTACAGCACTTCACTTCTTTTCTACAAGTTGCTAAACATTTGCTTCCTTTCCTTCAAGCTGCTAAACATTTGTTTCCAGGCTGCAAGCATTCAAATCAGTCCTTTGAATCTTCCTGGCTAGCACAAGAACGTTAGCACTTCATTTGCATAATTCTCCTGCAGGTTAAGCACTTAGATAAGTTTCTTGGTTTTCTATAACTTTAAAACCTTAGAGCTCTCTCACTTCTGGCACACACAGAATGAGCAGTTCATTTCCGAAACTGAGGAAACATTATCTGAAGCACATTCATCTATCTGCATGCTCTCATCATCTAAGTCAATTGGCACCTGGCTGGACTCAGCGTCTGGAACTGCAGGTTTTAGTTTCTGTAACAACTTAAAAACCTTTTCCCACTGAGATTCCTCTCTACGCTGTGGGACACTGGAAGGCTTGAGGAGACCCTTATCCTTTATCAAACTTTGTAAGGTTTCCAATGTGCTCACCTTTCTTCTAGCACCCAGTCTCTTCCCAGACTTTGCTGAAGAGGACACACTTCTTACCGGCTCTCCTAAGGACACTCCCATACGTTGCTCATTACCAGTATTTTCCACAGGGCAAACTCTCCCGTCCTCCCAGCCAGCTGTAATTCTCTTACAAGCTGAACTACCTTCAGAACTAGAGCTTCCTGAATGCTGCGTGCAATAGGGATTCCTCCTGAGACAGCTGCTGGAACACCTTCCTCTCACAGGGTTCCTCCTGGTTTACTTACTTCCTGCTTCCTTGCAAGAGTCTCCTCTCTTGGACACACCTTCCCTGGTGATCACGCCTTCCCTCGTGTTCTCCTCCCTTCGTTCCCCTTTCCTTCGTTCGCCTTTCCTTCCTGCTTCCCGGAGCTTATACGAGTGTGAATGCCCTATAGCCTCAAGCTCCACCCCCTTGGTAATCCTCGTCACCTCCCCTGGTTACCTTGGAGCTGGGGCGTGGCTCACCATGAACAGTTCTGTGAATGCAGTTTTTTTCTTTAGCTGGAGTTTTAAGCCTAAAACTCCCTGAACTATTTCCTTGCTCAGAGGAAAATGACTGTTTTTTCACCATTTTCTCAGGCTCTACTACAGTCTCGCCACCACATATCCCCCCCCCCCCCTTAAGATATTCCGGGCTGGCACATTACTATCCGCATAGCACGGAATCCTAGAAAGGGCATCTGCATTGGTATGTAATTTTCCGGCCCTATGTTCTACTTGGAAATCATATGCTTGTAAGGCCATATACCAACGCGTGAGTCGTGGGTTGTGGTCCTTCATTCTATGCAGCCACTTTAAAGGTGCATGATCCGTGACTAAAAAAACCCGACAGCCTGTCAGATAAAACCTGAGTGCCTCGAGGACTTCCGGTGATGCGGTGAGCCCGAGCAGTCACACGCTGCTCGAGCTCTGGGCCCCCTCGCCCTTCCAGCGAAGAAAAATGTTATAACCGGGGCTAAATTCGGGGTTCTTCATCCCCCCCAGGCTTCCCGACTGGACCGCTGCATGGGATGGCACCCCGGTGTCCCCCTTTCACCCCCACACGTCGATCTGCGGAGGCGGCCTAGACCCGGGCGGCTGGAACAGCAGACGCCGCACTGAATTGGAAGCCGCACTGCGGGGTGAGCCGGTAAGCTGAAAACTTCTGCAGGGACTGGAGCTGTGTTCCACGGCGGCAGAGGCTCTCCAACCGGCGTACTTTGCCCCCCCCCGCCCCCACTCACCTACAACAAGTGTCCTGGGAGGGAGGCTGACACAGAAGCTACCAGGAGAGGCTGGGAACTCTTGCTGGGCCTTGGTTTGGGTCGCCGTCTGCTTTGCCCGCCCCCGGGAGTTCCTTGGGGGCCGAACAGCCTAGACTGCACCCTGCGCCCTATCTCTAGCGCACAGAAGCCTGAGATATGCGCCCTACCTCCAGCGCACAGGAGCCTGAGACCTGCGCCCTACCTCCAGCGCACAGGAGCCTGAGACCTGCGCCCTACCTCCAGCGCACAGAAGCCTGAGACCTGTGCCCTACCTCTAGCACACAGGAGCCTGAGACCTGCGCCCTACCTCCAGTGCACAGGAGCCTGAGAAGAATCCGCGGCACCTGGAACTTGGGACGGAGGAGGCCCTGCCCCCCCTCTCTTTTTTCTTCTCTGCGGGGACTGTGCTGCGCACATAGGAGGAAGGCTAACCGGAGCCTTCGTAGCCTGGCAGCGAGGTGAAGTCCCCCTCTCGCGAAGACCAAAGCAGCCTTGGCAATGGCGGCAAAGGGAGGCCGCCGGGTAGAGAAGGAGAAGACCCCCCTGCTGCCAAGGGGGGGGGGCAATCCTCGCCGCTGAAGGGGGAGGCTAAGGCTACGGCGGGGATGGTGGACAAAATCTCCATGGCCGTGGCGGGGGCACTGTCTGCGCAATTCGAAGATCTACGGGGCCGAATGGACCTCATTCAAACCTCAGTGGAGGCCCTGGGAAGCCGACTGCAGGAAGCAGAGCACCGGATAGAGAGGTCAGAGGAGCATGTGCTGGAGCTGCAGCAGGAGATGGCCCGGGTGAAAAAGTTACTTCAGGGTCAGGAGGCCAAGCTAGACGACCTTGAGAATAGGTCCCGCCGTAATAACTTGAGATTTCTTGGGATCCCGGATGCCATCGAGGATAGGGACTTATAATCCTACTTAGAAGACCTGGTGAAACAAATCCTGGAGAATGATCCTGAAGGCACCCCAGTGCAAATAGAGAGAGCGCACCGGGTTGGGCCTAGGAGAGCCAGTGATGGCCGACCCAGGGTGGTTCTAGCACAGTTCCTGCGATTCCCACAGAAGGAAGTGGTCTTGCGTGCAGTGCGGAAGAAAGGAACCATTCTAAAGGACAATGTTCGGCTACGTATTGTTCAGGATTACTCGGCGGCCCTGGGACAGCGACGACGAGAGTACGGACCTCTGTGCCAGACCCTGATAGACAACAATATCAAATTTATGGTGCAATACCCCGCCCGGTTGATCTTCACTCATGGTGGGATCCGCCGGTCTTTTGACTCAGCGACAGCAGCAACGCCCTACGTGGAGGAGATACGGCGGAGGGCCGCAGCGGTGGCCGAGACATGAGGACCAGCGGAGAGGACTATTGATCTGAAGAACAAGTCAGGAGTATGCCACCTTGGACTGTGAAGAGGTGGCGATGTTAACCATGTTGGGGGAGGGGGTGGTAAGGGGTCTGTTAAAACTGTCTTTAAGTAGGGCTTGTTGGCTGTCTCTTTTGGGTGTGGGGGGCGGACGAGGGGAGGCCTAGGTAGTTGGGGGTGTTTGGCGGGGGGGGGGGGGAGTGGGGAGGGGAGTGGCCCTGGTGGTGGGGGGGCATGGGGGGACCCCGGACGGCTCACAGCGGAGCCGGTATAAAGGAGGGGTGGGGGGGCACCTCACGCATCTAGGAGTACATAGAGGGAGAGAGGAGGATGGTAGTAGAGATAAGGAATTGGAGTGGGGAGGAGGGGGGAGGGGGAGGGTTAGGGGGGGGAGGGAGGGGATAGGGGGGTAGAGAGGGGGGGAGGGAGAGAGAGAGGGAGGGGGAGGAGAAGGAGAGCTGTATCTTAGGGGACCAGTTGAGGAGTGGATGGTGAGAGGGACATATCCGGAGGGGAATGGGGGAGGACCTCAGGCTGGGAGGGTGTCTTCCCTATATTCTGTATGGTATGTAACGGACACTATTGGGCCAAGTCTTGTAATACATGCCGCTTAAGATAATCTCTTGGAATGTTTGTGGCCTGGGCAATCCGATTAAACGGGCTAAAATCTTGCAGGCCCTGGCGAGGCAGGGGGCGGACATCGCTATGCTCCAGGAAACCCACCAGACTGCCGAGGAGCACCGTAAACTTTGCCGTGAGTGGGTGGGACAGGTCTGGGGGGCCCCGGCCCTTGGAAAGAAGGGGGGGTAGTGCTTTTGATACATAAGCGCGTAAGGTTGGAGGTGGTGAGGGACTTGGTTGATCCGTCGGGCAGATTTGTACTGGTGCAGGGAGTCCTTGAGGGGAGGCCTGTAATTCTCGGCAATGTGTATTGTCCCAATGTGCTAGATTTGCCCCTCTATGCGCACCTTGCCTCTAAAATTGAGACATTGCCAGAGACCCCCGTTATCTTGGGGGGGGATTTCAATGGGGTCATGGACGTTGACCTCGATACATCTAAAGGGGGGGAGCAAAGAGACAGGATAGCGACGGTTCGGGCACTACGACGTTTATGCTCCAGGCTGGGGCTGGTGGACCCATGGCGACTACTACACCCGGCCAAGCGGGATTACACGCATCAATCTCGGGCTCATTGCACTAGTGCACGTATAGATTACCTGTTGATGTCTGCTGGTCTGTTTGCCAAAGTCGGGGATGCCCAGATAGGGCCCGTAGAGATATCCGATCATGCTTTTGTTTGGCTAGACGTCTTTTGGAGTGGGAGTACTCCCCAAGCCCTTCAATGGCATTTTCCACTTGAATTATATAGGGACGCGCAATTCCATTCTTTTATTCAGAGGCGGTGGCAGGAATTTGAAGCTGATCATAGGGGTCATCAGGATGACCCAGAGTTGCTCTGGGAAACGGCGAAAGTTGCACTGCGGGGAGATATAATCGGGTTCCTTGCCAGGAAAAGAAGATTGAGGGCCGGACGTATTATTTGCTTAGAGAGATTGGTGATGAAGGTGAGACGCCGATGGGCCCAAAACCCAACAGCAGGGCTCAAAAAGCAGCTGTGGGACTCTCAAACGGAATTAAATGAACTCCTACACCAAAGGGCTAAGAAGTCAGTGTTATACTACCGCTACCAACTGTACCGCTATGGAGACAAGCCCGGGAAGTTATTGGCTCGGTGCCTTCGTGGACCCAGGAGCTCCAAATTGGTACCAGCCTTGCGGGACGATTTGGGAACCTTACATCGGGAGAGCCCGGCGATAGTGCATATTTTTCGTTCCTTTTTCCAGAACCTCTATGCAGCAGAGGCGACCTCCCTCACGCAGATGGCAGATTATGTGGGGGGACTGGACTTACCCCACTTATCAGTAGAGCAAAGAGCACAGTTGGACCGGCCGATTACGGCGGCTGAGCTGCAAGGGGCTATGTTAAAAGCCAGCTGCTACAAATTTCCTGGGTCCGATGGCCTGGGTGCTGAATTTTATAAAATTCTTAACGAACAGATCTCCCCAACGCGGCCGCTGTACATAATCGGAGAGCGCAGCAGGGATACTTTCGGTGGGGGGCTAACCATGCTCACATTGTTCTTATCCCCAAACCAGCAAAGGACCCTCTCTCTGCGGCCTCGTATCGTCCTATTTCTTTACTTAATTTCGACCTTAAATTAATGGCTAAGATCTTAGCAGATCGCCTGGCGGAGTTTTTGGGGCAGCTGGTCCATGAGTCACAAGTCGGCTTTGTTAAGGGGCGATATGCGGTCCGCAACTTGCGCAAGATCGTCGCGTCCTTAGAGTGGGTCCAGCATAGACATCTGTCCTCTTTATTGGTTAGCTTTGACGTGGAAAAAGCCTTCGACAGGGTGGACTGGCAATATTTGAGGTTCATCCTCCCACAATATGGTATAGGGCCGTTGTTTTGTAACATGGTCGTGAGCTTGTATGCCAACCCGACTGCAGCGATACTCTGTAATGGGGTATTATCAGAGAACTTTTCGTTGCAAAGGGGGACTCGCCAGGGCTGACCCCTCTCTCCTCTCCTTTTCGTTCTTTTGCTGGACCCTTTCCTGCGGCGAGTGGCGGGATTGCGAACAATAAGGGGAGTCGGTATTGGCAACCAAGAATTTAAGATATCAGCCTTTGCCGATGATTTGTTGGTGCACCTGCTTTCCCCTAGGGATTCCCTGCCTCTTCTTTTGCAGGAGTTTCAAACACTTGGGCAGTTTGCGGGGTTTAGTATTAACAGGGATAAATCTGAAGCCCAGGATGACTCTGGTCGCCTCCGGAGAAGCTGGCCGGGTGAGTTTCCCCTCAAATGGGCTGAGCACCAGTTCATATACCTGGGGATTGTACTGCCCTGTCAGCCAGGTCAACTATATGGGAGTAACTTGCGGCGGATGTTGACCAAGGTGAGAACTCAGTTGCAGGCCTGGCTGCCCCTCCCCTTGTCCCTAACGGGGAGAATCGCGGCGATTAAACTGGTTCTTTTGCCGCGGATATTCTACTGGCTACAGACCCTCCCTGTTTGGATCCTCCGATAGGATATTCGGCGTTTTGAGGTGGAGTTTCGGGGCCTTCTCTGGGGGGGGTCGAGAGCCCGTATCCCCTATCGTCGACTGGTGGGGAGGGTGCGGGGTGGGGGGTGGGGGCTCCCAGACCTTGGTGCCTATGCACTGGCTTGCCAAGCGCGTCACCTGGGGGACTGGCTAGGTGATACCGATCTTTATACCCCTCAGGCCTTGGAGGAGGCATACGTGGCACCTCACTCCCTATGAGACCTTCTGCATTTGGAGGTCAGTAGGTGGCCTACGCATCTGGTGGATAGTGTGTTATTGGCCCCGGTTTGTAAGACCTGGCGGAATTTCAATGCCTACTGGGGCCGTCACTGGCAGGTGTCGAGCTGGCTGCCCATTCGGGGCAATGCCAATTTTACCCCGGGCACTGAAACCGCTGCGTTCCGTCTATGGGGGGAGAGAGGTATACATACTTTGGGCTATGTGGTGGACTTGGCGGGCAAACCTAAGCCCTTCCTTGTATTATCTCGCGAGTATGAGTTGGGGCCCCTCCATTCCTTTGCGTACATGCAAGTGGCCCACTATGTGGCTTCCCTTTCGAGGACGGAGCTACGCAGTGACCGTTCGGCCCAGATAATAGCGTTCCTTGGTCTCAGTGACGTAGAACGACCGTCCATTCGGACCTTTCACCTTAGGTTGGAGCAGTTTCGACTGCGGCCAGACTATCGCGGTGTGGAACGGGCTTTGGGGGCTGAAATGGGTCGGGAGATTCCCCCTGACACTATTCTGGTGGCCCTCCGGAGAGTGGTGAGCCTGGCGGATGGCGCCCGCTGGCGGGAAATTCAGCTTAAGAGTTTGACTAGGGTTTACTTCTCCCCACGGCGGGCCCTTCGTTGCCACTTGACTGCGGATGGTAGCTGCCCACGGTGTGCTGAGCCTATGGCGACATTGTACCATATGTGGTGGGGCTGCCGACGGATATGCCTCTATTGGTGGAGAATCGCCTTATTTATGGCCAGTCTCCTTGGACAACCTGTTAACTGGGATGCTGCCTTGATCGCTCTGGATCTCCTGAGCCTTACCTCTCCGAAACGGAAATGGAGTCGCTGGCTGGTGCGGAAGGCATGTCTGGTGGATAAAGGGCCACTCCTACGTAGGTGGAGGGACAGCCACCCTCCCTCTTTTTGGGAGTGGCGGAACTCCTTCCATCAACTTATGCTCCTGGAGTGTAGGGCTGCTCGAGGTCATGTTAAGCAATGGTCCACCTTCTGGCTACTGTGGGAGCCTTATATTCAGAATCTGAGTCCCCGGACTCGTAATGTAGTCCTGCAACTAGGCTGCTGATAACCTCACCTGTATGTGGAGACATATTGATGTTCTGTAATACTGTATACACTGGTCCTGTATGGCATTGCCCTGGGTTGGTGGGGGGGGGGGGGTTAAGGGGGGGAGGATGGGTGGGGGAGGGGTGTTGGGGTAACCTTTGAAAATCCATGTAACCATCCCTGTGTTCTGCCCCTTGGGGATAAGAATCCACCCCAGGGAGCGGCTGTTATCGGTTGTGTATTTGCTGTTTTTTTTTTATGGTTTCTAAATAAAATTTTGAAAAAAAAACAAAACAAAACCTGAGTGCCTCTACCGCCCACCTGATGGCGAGACACTCTCTCTCCACCGTGGAATATTTCTGTTCGGGTGGCGCTAACTTGCGGCTCAAGAACATTATGGGATGCTCTACCCCCTCCCGCTTTTGCGATAATACCACGCCTAACCCAGTTTCCGAGGCGTCGGTCTGCACTATGAATGGCCTGTTAAAATCTATGCTCCGCAGGACCGGCGAACAACATAGTTTTTCCTTTAACTGCGTAAAAACATGCTCCGCCACCGGTGACCACTTTACCTGGTTCGGGGCGTTTTTCTTGAGCATCTCCGTGAGGGCCGCACTTTCCGTAGCGAAGTGCGGGATAAATTGGCGATAATATCCAATCAACCCCAAAAAGCTACATAACTGCTTTTTCGTTGAGGGTTTTGGAAATGCTTTTACGCTCTTTACCTTATCTATTAAGGGTTTTACTACTCCTCGCCCCACTAAATGACCCAAGTACTTTACCTCTTTCCCGCCGAACATACATTTAGCAGGGTTAAGAGTGATACCTGCCTTCCGCATTGCCCTTAAAACTGTCTCGATGTGGGACAGATGTTGACCCCAACTACTACTAAGGATGACCATGTCATCCATGTATGCCGTTGCATATTGGTGGTGAGGGCGCAAGACCATATCAATTAGTCTTTGGCATGTTGCTGCCGCCCCATGTAACCCAAAGGGCATTCAGCGAAATTGGAAGAGGCCTATGGGGGTGCTAAAGGCAGTTTTTGGGCGAGATTCCCGTGTGAGGGGAATCTGCCAGTACCCTTTAGTCATATCTAACATGGTTAAGTACATGGCCTGGCCTAACTGATCTAGGAGCTCCTCTATTCGAGGCATTGGGTATGTGTCAAAACGAGAAATTGCATTGACTTTATGGAAGTCAATGTAAAATCGCATGCTCCCATCGGGTTTAGGGATGAGCACTATAGGGTTATTCAAGGGACTTACAGACTCTTCTATTACTCCCATTTTTAACATCTCCTGTACTTGACTTATTACCTCTTGCTGCTTCACCTCCGGTAGTCTATAAGGTCTTTGGCGTATTATTTCTCCCTGAGGGGTAACTACCTCGTGGGCAACAAGTTTGGTTTCGCCGGGTACAGGTGTTAAAACATCTGGAAACCTGTGTAATAGCTTTAACAATGCCTGTTGTTGGTGCCATGAAAGTTCCTCCCCCACTCTTGGGACGGGCTTGGTCTTACACTCGGCTAGTTGTGGGCCCAGATCCACATCTGCCCTCTCCTCACAGGTTGCTGATAGACCTTTAATCTCAGCCGGCCAGTGGACCCAAATCCTTCTGACCCCCTTACTGTAGTGCTCAATTCCATTACTTCTTCTACCGGTGGAAAGCCTACTCGTTCACATATGAGCTGTGCTATCCTGTCTCCCATTTTCACCTTAAAATCGGTCCGCGCGAAGTTAAGCAATAGGACTTTGACTGCCCCTCGGAAATCAGGGTCAATTACCCCCGCCCCCACATCTATAGAGTTCTTCACCGCCAGGCCTGAACGAGGAGCAATACGCCCCTAGCAGCCAGGTGGTATCTCTAGTTGAATGCCTGTCTCTACCAACGCTCTGCCTTGTCGAGGAATGATAATATCCTCCGCGCTATGCAAATCAAAACCTGCTGCTTGTTCAGAAGCACGTTTTGGGACCCTGGCATTTGGGGTGGTACAACAAAATTTTAGAATAAATTTTGGCTTACTGTCGGTATCCTGTTTCTGAGGTGTTTTCCTATCCTGCTTTTTCTGCGGAACGCCAAACAAAGGAGTGGGCAGTGCCCTTGTCCTAGCACTGACCCTACGAGAGGATACTAACTGCTTATCCTTATTTTTATCTCCTAGGGATACTTTCTCTCCCTCTACTGGCTTAGATGTAGAGTGCCTCTCTGACTCTAAAGCTTCCGACTGTGCCAGGTTAGATGTTAAACCTGCCTCATTTTGTAGGCCCTTAGCTAAACCTTGCCTAAATTGAGGCCAATCTCTCCCCAAAACTAAAGCATGAGGAAGCTTAGGGACAACAGCTACAGAAATATCTTGCTTTAAACCTAAGCCTTTTACTCTTACGGTATAGAGGGGATAAGATGATGCTGCACCATGCACACATCTTATTTTTATGCTACTTCCAGACTCTTTTGGAGGCTGACTACCTTGGGATTGGATATCTTTCCAGAGTTTCTGCGAAATCATCTTCTGATCCGCGCCGGAATCTAACAGGGCTTCTACGGGTATATCTTCCACCTCCACAGCTAACAAGAATCCTTCCCTACTCTCCTTGGATTGGGTGGATACTAGGGCTGTTCTTGCCTGACAATCCCTTCTAAGATGTCCTGTCTCTCCAAATGCAAAGCATTTTCTTTGAGCATAATTTTTACCATGGGTTTAACTCTGGTGATTCCCCCCAACATTATCTTTCCTTTCCTTTCTGAAACTCCCGCTTCTGCCAGGTTTAAAACACCCACCTTCATTTGGCTGACCAATCTGGCTTCCAAGAAGCGCTCCGCCAATTAGGTTGCGTCTCTGGTGTTTTGACAGTCTTGGAGAATCAGGAAAGACTGCAGTTCCTTCGGTACAGCTTCAATAAACTGCTCTAAAACAATACTATCCAACAGAGAATCAACAGTTTTTCCCTCAGGTGACAACCACTTCCATACCAACGTTTTGATCCACTGGCATAAAGCTCGCGGTGTCTCGTCTTGCTTAAGCTTGCAAGCTCTCAGAAGGCGCCTATAGACCATTGGTGTTAGGCCCATACGATCTCTAATTGGCTTCTTGAGTTCCTCATAATTGGAGGCTAGATCAATGGGCATAGCCCTGTAGGCTGTTAATGCTTCGCCTGTAAGAGAGACGGCAATGCGTGTGGCCCATTGATCCTTCGGCCATCCACTTAGGAGTGCAACTCGTTCAAATACTTCCAAATAAACATCTATGTCATCTTCCTTGGTCAGGGTTTTTTCACCATTTTCTCAGGCTCTACTACAGTCTCGCCACCACAACATGCAACTCATCAATGCACATTTTTAAAAAGTACATTGATTTAGTGGGCAGAGATACATTGATTTTAAAAATGGCACACATTTGCATGCCCTCTCTTGCAAAATTGACGCTGATTTTGAGATGTTTTCACTTCTACAATCCATTCTGCCTCTAAATGGCCTTTCTAAAATATTAATTCATGAGAGAGACAAAGTGGAGTAGCAGTCTAAAACCATCTCACAATGTGTATATCATTGGACAGATAGGGGGTAGTTCCTAAAATATCTTATGAGCATAATGCATTTTTTGTCCCTTTACTGTAAGACTACTGCTAGGGGATTACAGGCACCATTTTTAACTCAGTGCTCTTAAAAGAAAGAGGATTGCTCCTGCTGGCCTATCTCCTAGACTATCAGTGACTTAAAGATAGGCCCCAGCAGTCTTCAGTGGATGAGCATGTCTTCATGGGTAGGGGAATGTTCAGTTGGGATCTGGAAGTGGAGGTCTTTTGGGTGGATCTTCGACTGGGGCTTAGGGGGTACAAGGGTCTCTGTAGATAGGTGTGATTATTAGGAGGGGCTCTTGACTCATTCATGGTTCTGGGGGAAGGCAACCTCTGAACTGCAGTTTTATTTCAGATTGTGGCAAGGAGCATCAGGGCCTGTTTTAGTGGCCCAGTGCTCCAGGCCACCCCTCGGAATAACAAAGCTTGCAGTGATCATCACAAGTTTCATTATTCCTTTACCACGGGAGTCAATAGCCTGCAGTACTGAGTCACTGCAGGTTAGTGACTTGCGATAAGCTAAGCTGCAATAAAATGATGTATTTTAGCTCCGCTTATTAACTAGCACCCATAGTAACTACTTGATTGGGATCACAGATTGCAAATATAGAGACAAACAAAATCATAGGAATAAGAAACTGCATGATTGTATTAAATAGATTCTATAGAGATCCCACGTGATGCGTGAGTGAGCAAGACGGGTTCCTGCTCGCTCCGGGGCTGCCCCGAGCAATCTAAATTGTACTGAATTTAGCCACGAAAACGCAAGCTGCTGAAAGGGGACGAGAGAGAGGAAGTGACTGGCATGAAGCGGGGGTCAAGAGCCGAAGGATCGATGGCTATGCCGCAAAAAAAAGACTGAGAGCAATTAGGCAAGTCCAGGACCTTGTCCTCCACGCCGTTGCAGCCAGCCTCGCCAAGTGCGGAAAGCACAGAATCGGTGACAGAAAACCTGGCAAAAGAGGTGGCAAAACTATTAGAACCTAAGTTTGACCAGGTAATCAAAAAGCTGGAAACTTTAGGGGACTCATTAACAGAGATTGGAAGGAAGGTGGAGGAACCGGAGCAGTGTGTATCTAATGCTGAGGATGAGGAAGGGCAGCAAGACTGTGATTGCAGGGAGCAGCAAAAACAGATAGAAGTCCTCCAATCCAAAGTAGATGATCTGGAGAACAGATCACAGAGGAACAATCTGAGAGTGGTGGGGGTGCCAGAATCAACGACGGAGAGTATGCTACTACCATTGCTTGGAGAGTGGCTGCCCAAGGAGCTGGGCCTCACCTCATTGGTCAGAGATTTGAAAATCAAGCGAGCGCACCACATTGGGCCGCGGAGGGAAGATCAGCAGAAACCACGGGTGGTAATCATGAGGCTGCTCAATTTCCAGCATAAAGTGCAATTGTTGCAGGCCTATCAAGGAAAGGAGATTTGCAGCTGGAGAACCATAAACCTTTAATATTTTAAGACTACTCGGCGGCTGTAACGCAGAAAAGAAAGGAGTTTACCTCCATCTGTGCGGCTCTGTTCAAGAGGAAGATTCGTTTCACGTTGGCATTCCCGGCGACTCTCAGAGTAACAAACCAGGGACAGAACTATACGTTTATAACTGCGATGGCAGCGAATCAGTTCCTGGCTGGATTGACGGGAGGAAGCGGCGAGGACGGAGCGTGAGCCTGAGTGTCTCCTTCACTTTTGGCCTGCTTGGCCTTGGCGATAACGGCAGCGAGGAAGGAATAGACATTGCATAGGTTGAATGTATCATGTGGGTGTATCGGAGGGGAGGAGAGGGAAGAGCAAAGGTAATGGTGTATGTACTGCTTACCTGGCCTGTTAATATACAGTAATGTGGATGATATCAAAGAGAAGCCCGGGGCAGCCCTGCGGCACTCAATTGGGATCAGGCCTCAGCGGGGAGAGCTGAGGGGTATAATTGTTAATTGTTATGGGGTATAGAGAGGGGAAGGAAATGGGCAGGGTGGGAGAGGGGAGGGGGAGGGAAAGATGAGGTATGAATGGGGAATGAATGCTAGGAATGTATGGATGAGAAGGCAGAATGGAAAGAAAGTCAATGCGGTGAAAAGTATGAAAGTCATAACACGGGTAACGAAACTTACAGGAAAACAAAAGGGCAAATATAATAGTGTTTTCATTGCTATCAATTTTGGGGTTGAGGCTGGGCAACCCTGGGCTGAGGTTGGAAAAGGAGAGAAGCTAGAAATAATTATATCAAAAGAGGGAAAGAATGAAGCATGATTTGAGGATAACCACCTGGAATGCGGGGGGAGTGAGCACACCCGTGAAAAGGACAAAAATATTACAGGCCCTAAAAAGAGGGAAAACACAAATAGCAATGTTACAAGAAACACATTTAAATGAAAACAAACATGAGAAACTAAAAAAAGATTGGGTGGGGCAAATATTTTCGGCATCATTAGGCAGCAGAAAGAGAGGAGTTGCAATTCTGATTAAGAAAGGGATCCCGATAGATGTCATCAGTGAGGAGGCTGACCCGCAGGGGAGGTTTGTGTTTTTGCATGCCAAAATTCAAGGGGAGGAACTATTCTCGGGGAATGTTTATGCACCGAATATTTATGACCATCAGTTCTTTAAATTGCTTTTGAAAAAGATATCGGGGGCGCCGAAGATACCACTGATACTGGCTGGAGACTTTAACTGCCCACATGATCCTGCACTAGATAAAGTGCAAGGGGACAGGGGGAGCGGGAGAGGTGAATGGAGGAATAAAGGGGTGGGATATTTATGTAGAATGGGAGGTTTGATTAACACGTGGAGAATCTTGCATGAAGAGGAGAGAGTCTACACGCGTCTGTCGAGAGCACACCAATCGTGGTTCCGGATTGACTATATTCTCATCTCCAGCGAGAGTTTTGGTAAAGTGGTCAGGGTGGAGTTTGAACCAATTGTGGTGTCTGATCATGCCAAGGTAACAATGTATTTGAGAGGGAGAAATTTTAGTGGAACAATATGGTCTTTCCCCAGACATTTATGGAAAAACGAAATATTTCGGCAATACTTGATTCATCATTGGGAGGAATACTTGAGGCATAATGAGACTCCAGAGATAAAAACGGCGACCTTCTGGGAAGCAGGGAAGGCGGTGCTATGGGGGCATGTAATAGCGTACGTAGCAAAGGAAAGGAAACGAGTTAATGAAACAATATTGGAACTAGCTCAAAGGCTTCAAGATGCGAAAAAGGGAGCTATAGCTAATCCACAGCAGCTGCAAACTTATTTGAAAGTGCAAAGAGCTCTAAATGTGGCTTTGCAAGAGAGAGAGATACATTCGATGCAGTACTATCGGCATCAGTTGTTTAGACATGGAGATCGAACCGGGAGGATACAGGCACATTTGGTGAAAGAGAGAGGAGGTATCCAGGGAGTAATCACTATTAGGGATAGAGATGGGGTACAGCAGAAAGATGTGGAGAAGATAGTGCAAGTGTTCAGACAGTACTATCAAGTATACGCCAGAAAAGGAGAACAGGGAGCAAGAGCGAAAGATTTTAGAGACGTTACGTCTGCCACAACGAACAGAGACAGAATTACAGGAGTTGAATAAATCCATAACAGGAGAAGAGATACAGAGAGTAATCAAATCAGGGAAGCCACATAAAGCTCTGTGGCCCGATGGGTATGGGACGGAATTTTATAAAATACTGATGAATCAAGTTACTCCCACATTGATGGTTCTTTATCAAGAGGCACTGGAGATGGGGTCTTTTCTGAGGGATATGCGAACAGCGGCGATCACTATAATACCCAAGCAGGGCAGGGATCCGGAAGATCCAGCATCATATAGGCCCATACGGTAATTAACTATGACATGAAGATAGTGGCGTCAATTTTGGCAATTAGACTACAAAAGATAATACCATGAGTGATAGGCAGTCACCAGTCAGGATTTGTGAGGGGGAGAAACGTTTTCTCGAATATAAGCAGAGTATTGCTAGGAATGGAGAGGTGCCTTACACAAGATACCCCCTTGATACTGGTAAGTTTAGATGCAGAAAAGGCCTTTGATCGGGTATCTTGGCCTTATATATTTGAAGTGTTAGCTAGATTTGGATTCAAAGGGGCCTTTCTTGGATGAGTTAAAGCATTGTATATGGACCCTCTGTCCTGCGTAATTAGTGGAGGGGCATGTTCCCAGACTTTTTCTTTGAAAAGGGGCACTCGCCAGGGATGCCCATTATCTCCCCTCCTGTTTGTCTTGCAACTAGAACCTTTGCTGCTTTCCCTTATCAAGGCAGAGGAGGTGAAGGGTATAGAGTGGCGAAATGGAGCCATCAAAGTCAGCGCATTTGCTGACGACATGCTGCTGTGTATATGCGACCCACAAAGGTCGCTGGAACACGCCCTGCAGTTAATTGAGAGGTTCGGATTATTCTCGTGGCTCCGCATAAATAGCAATAAATCTTTAGCCTTGGATGTAGGCGGCAGAGTCAAACAGAACTGGCAAGGGAAATTCCCCTTGCTCTGGGCACATGAGCAATTCCGTTACTTAGGTATTCAAATACCTGACCACACAGCGAAACTATATGAGGTAAATATCAAACCAATGCTAGCTAAGACAATAGCCCGATTGCAGCAGTGGAAAGATTTGCCAATTTCACTCATGGATCGCATAGCTCTTATTCAGATGATAGAGCTGCCCAGATGGGTCTACTTACTGCGCCATCTTCCTCTATGGCTACTACGGTGTGATGTGTTGGTGCTGCAGAAACACATCACTAAGTTTATTTGGAGGGGGGAAAAAATCTCACATAGCTCTGGCAGTGCTGATGAGAAGCAGGGAGGAAGGGGGAGCTGGTTTATTATCATTATGAAACTATAATCTAACCTGTCTGCTTAGGCCTTTGAAGGACTTAGTTGTGGGCTCGACGGACACACTGCGATTGGAGATAATTGATCTGATGTCAGAGCCGTATCATAGAGCATACTTGCTACACAGGGATAGCAAAGATCTCCCCCCAGCTTGGAAATCATCAGTGTATATAAGAGCTCTAAAGCAGGCATGGAAAGTGTTATGCCAACAGAAAGGGCTAAATTGGCGAGGTACGGATTGTATCCCTCTAATGGGGAATGGAGATTTTGAACCAGGACAGAAAGGTAGTGCCCCGAGACAATGTGTGCAAAAGGGAATAGAATATGTTGGCCAGTTGAAGATGGGGGCAACCGAGGAAATGGATTCTTTTTAATCCCTGGTTGAGAGGTGCAATATAGAACAAAAAACATTCTATTTCTACCTGCAAGTCAGACACTACATAAGGGGTCTCCAAAAAGGTTTTGGGCCAGTGTTGTGCAGTAGGGGCATGTGGGACTTCTTGGCCACATTAGAAGGGAAAATGTCTGTAAGGACTCTGTGTGAGTTGTATCCAGTGGGGGGGGGGGGGGGGGAGCTGGAAGCTTTGGAGAAACTGGCCCAGAGATGGATCTAGGACAGTATGCCGGATGTGACGGTGGGTATGCTGCAGGACGCTTTCCAACGGATAAAAGTTGTCTCCGAATTGGTCCGATTGCAAGAAATCCAATATAAATTTTTATGGAGGGCCTACGTACCTAATGTCTGGGCAGCTAGGATGGGGTTGTTCTCGACGGATGTGTGCCAGCTCTGTGGAAAAGAGAAGGGGACGTTAACTCACTGTTTTGGGCTATGTGAGCAGATCCAAAGTTTTTGGAAAGAAGTGCAGGATCAATTGCGGGTGTGGGGACCTCAGGGAAGGGAGTTCTCACCAGAGTGGTGTTTGTTCGGTGCCCTCGAGGGAAGAGGACTATTGGTAAGCCACTGTAGGAAATTATATGACAGGGGCTTTCTAATAGCGAAGCAATGCATTCTAAGACATTGGATATCCAATAAGCCCTCAGGAGTAAAGGAGTGGCAACAAGGGATGATAGAATTAAAAGATATGTAGCAGAAAACAGCCCAGATGTTGGGGAAAAATAAATTGGAAGAGTTTAGTAAAATATGGCATGTGGTGCTTTTTGAGTCTCCACCACAATGGGTGATAGCACTAAGTTTGCATTATAGCTAGCGCTAGATGGTACAGCCAATAGAGATGATAAGAGAAAATGAAGGCACGAAATGGGAGTGAGTGAATGGAAGAGTGTGTGAGTAATTGAATGAGGGAGGGGGGAGGGGGAGGGAAAGCGTAGTGCAACATAGAGGGAATGCCGAAGGGGGGGTGGAACGGGGGGGGGGGGGCATGGGAACAAAGGTGACTAAGATAAAGAGGTCCCTGGATATAGAGGTTGTTATGCGTAATGGTTAATGGTTAATACTCATTTGTAGGTATACTGCGGAGGAAAGCGAGCTGATATTACAGTATGGAACCTAGGATTGTATCTAGGACACTGAAAGTATTCCAGCAATCTGTGTTGATGTAGTTAGGGTTGATGTCTCTGGGGAAAAGGGCATCAGACGGAAAGCATTGTTTAGCAGGAACAGCTCTGCTTGATTGTTGCAATGTTACAATAACTGAATGTTATAATGTTACAATGTGTGTTATCTGTGATGAAGAGCAGCATACAATCTAAAGAGTGTTAAATGGATGCTGTAATGAGAATGAGGAAAATAATAAAAAATGAAGTTCAGTAAATAGATTCTATATTTTGGTCTTTATTTACCAAAGTGTGTTAAAGTTTTGCAGTTACAGCATGGAAATTAGCATGCAGTAACTGCAAATTTTTGCAGAAACAGCTAATACAGCATAATAAGCAGGTTCCTCAGAAATCATTATCAATCTAAAGAAACCCCTGCCCATCTAGCAATACCCAAGAGGTCTGATGTGTTTAGAATGTGATCCCAAGTCATGATTTATTTGCCTTTCATTTTCATTTGATATGTGACGTATTATACAGATCTGATATAAAAAAAACAACAACTCTTTAGATCACCAAGCAAGAGCCTTAATTTAAGATACCATACCAGTACAGAGAGACAGAGATTGTTAGTCTCTGTAATTACAGGGGGCAGAGCTCATTTTCATACATGGAGATCAAAGACACAAATGAATGTGATACTAATGTACTTATGAAGCTGTTCCCAGGCTTGACCATACGGAGATAATTCAGTAAATTAATTACACAGTTATCTGCACCTGGCTTCTTATCTGCACTGTGCTTTATTTCTTTCTACAGATGACTACACTTTAATCGTGTGCATGCTCTATCTTTCAACTTTTCACACAAGCTTGCTTCCTTTAGGGGTCCTATTACTAAATTATGGTACATTTTTGCCTCTGTGATGTGGTCTATAGAATGTTACCCATTCCTCTCCAAAGGGAGTATCAACAGTCCCCTTTAAGAGAGTCTGCAGCCTAGAGTTCAGGGCTGCAAGGGAGTGGTTCACAGGGAGAGGTTGAGAACCCAGTAGGCTGCAGGAGGGAGAGGGGCCTGAGGAGCGAGAAGTCCTTCCAAGGCAAGCCTTACAAAGGAGATATGAGGTAGGAACTTTAACTGGGGCTGGAAGAAGGGATGAAAGAGCCAGCTTGTGGAGGTTTAACAAGCTGGGAGAAAAGTACAGCTGATTTTGTTTTCCTGAACTGCTATTTGTTCTGGGTTTTGCTTTGTGGAGGTTTAACAAGTTGGGACAGAATAAAAACTGTTTTTGTTTTCCCTGAACTGCTGTCTGACCTATGTTTTAAAGAAAACCCCTTCCCAACACACACCACATTACCATCATATGGTGGCAAAGGTGGGATTTCCTCTAACCATGTGACTGTGGGCAAATCCATGTCCTTTCAGGGCTGGGTCTCTACAGGAGGTCAGGATTTGTTTTGTTTGTTTGTATGGGCTAGGAGGGTTCCCTTCACCTTAGTTAGGGAAATTGTAGATGGTATAGTCAGTGCCGGACAAATGGGCTTTGTTTTGGCCACTAGAGGCCATTAAACATTTGTTGGAGCTGGAATACTGCAGGATTAACTCAACTGCAGAATAGGAAGCTGTGATGGTATTGCAAGAGAATAGTGAAAAGCCAGGATGGAGCTGCTCCTCCAGATTCTAGTGGAAGGTCAGCATCAGCATCAGCAGCAGCAACACTATCAGTAGCAACAGCAAAAATGTCAGCAGCAGTTTTGACAAGCCCTGATGAAAAGGCAGCAACAACAACAGCAGCAGAAGATACAGGATATTATTCAAGTGCAGGGAGAACTACAGAAGAGTTGCCTAGCTCAGTTGACCCAGGCCCTGAAGAGACTGCAACTCCACCCTCCAGCACAAATGTTTCTTAAAATGACTGCAGAAGATGAACCAGAACATTTTTTTGAGAAATTTGAATGAACGGCCCACATGGCTGGGTGGTTGGAGGTGACATGAACTACCCATTTGGGGGATCTGCTGATGGCCAGCAGTCGGACTGCATTCCAGGACGTCAGCCTAGATGGGCGAGCTACATATGCAGCTGTTAAGGCCACCATACTGGAATGGGCCGGCTGTACCGCAGAAGCCTACCACTAGTGATTTAGAAAGGAGGGGGGGGGGGGCTCCAGATAAAAGAGAGGCCTCAGAGGTTCCTCTATCGGTTGAAGGATCTCGCATGGAAGTGGCTACAACTGGAGGGAAAGACTGGGTCTGAGATAGCACAATCTTGACTATTAGAGCAGTTTTGGAGGGCTTGACTGCCCCGATGAAACAGTGGTTATGTCAGCACCCCAAGTTTACACTGAAGAGTGCATTGGATTATATGAAGGGTATCATGAAGCCCAGCCAGTGACTGAAGCAGACCATGAAAAGAGGAAGAAGTCACCCATCAGCCCAGGAGGATGGGAGGGGAAGCTAGAATGGATGTTGGCGCCCCTGTTTCAACCCCAAAGTCACTTCTGAGGAGAGGGCATGGCCACAGCCATGGCCCCTTCACCTCTTTTAGGTGTGGAGCTTGGGAACACTTTGCTTGGGAAAGTCCCCTGGGTATGGGTGACAGCCTAACCACCCCTCACACCTGCACTTTTGTGGACACTCTCAACGCCGGGACACAGAACTTTGTGATTCCAGTGGAGCTCAAAGGAATCTGCCTCCAGGCTTAATAGACTCCAGGAGTGTGCTGACTCTCATTGACCCGGAAACCATAATCAGATTTAAAATTGACTATGCAAAGATGGTAACACCAGCCTCTGTAAATGGAGACCAGAGGCAGTAGCCAAGGGTACATGTTTCATTTAGGACTTCAGCAGGGCAAGCCATGTTAGAGAGCGTGGTGCTGCCCTGGCTCCCTTATCCAGTGGTGATCGGTCGAGATTACCCAAACTATGGAGCAATATGGGCCTGGCTAATAGACCAGGAAGATTTCCCAGAGATTCTCCCCCTGGATCTGTATGTCAAGAATCCCAAGTCTGCAAAGTCCCAGAGTTGGCATCGCCGGAAAAAGCTATGCTACCAACAGAATCTGGGGGCGGCTATGGGGGAGTGTAGGGATTATTAGTAGCACAAACATAAATTTGTCTCTCAGTTATGTCCAGGGGAAATTGGCTACTGATACCCAGCCCGAAGTTCTATGAGTTATGCTGGTAATGAGCCACGAAAGAAGTCCGGTCTGTAGATATATAAATATATTATTTATTATGGACAGCAAGGTAGAAAAATATACAAACATATAGCTAAAGATATATAATTAGAAACATGAGGTAGATGTTTGTTGCAACACAGAATTACAATTAGACAAAGTGATAAATCACTAATTAGTAACCAGACGTCACTGATTTGCTCTGCACTGAGAAAAGTTATGGAATAAGTTTCTATCCGGAGGAGGAGGAGAGAGAGAGACTGTACCTTAGCTTTGTCTGGCACTCTGGTGGCTGATGTCCGGAGACTCTGGAGCAGCACAAGTCCAAGGAGACAGCTAAGCTAGATAACGCAAGCTACAGCCCTTTCAGAGGTGAGCCGCGGGAGAACACAGAACCAAAGGTATCTATGAAAGTCTTATCTCAGTCCTTAAGGGAACGGCTTGGCACACACGTAGTGTGTCTGTCTTGCAGGCAGATCAGGTAGCAGAAAACAGGTAAGCAGGGCACAAACAGCAAAAGGCGCAAGTTCTTCTGTGCAGACTGTATTATTCTTTATGATGATTCTCCATCATAGGTCTGGTGATTGGTTGGCACAAGACAGTCCGAGGTGTTCTCAGCGAATCAGGAGGTAGGTGACAGGTACCTTTCTTGCAGACAAAGGATCCATAATAAGATGTCATGCGGAGAAAACAGTATGTGGTTTCTGGGCATAAGTACAAGTGTCCAAGGCCAGTAGAACCATCTGTAGATAAGCACCGGAGAAGCAGATGTTCTTGCATGTGGGCAGTGAATTGGCCAGGAACAATGGCTTCAGTATGCACAAATAGAAATGCTTGGCAAGCAGTTGCTTGAAGATCAAGTCTGTGGCTGATCACAGCAAAAGTGTAGCAGGAAGCCATCTTGTTTGATCAGCTTGGTTCAGGCTTTAGCTGCTGAGCAGGCCGGAGATCTGCAGGCACAGAATTGCAGGGGTACCAGCCCTACAGGAGGGAGAATCTAGAGAAGAAACCACTGGGGATAGATCAGGGATCAGCGGTAGTGACCCAAATACAATTATACCTTTCCCATAGTGGGGAGCTAGTGGAAGGCCCAGGGAGCTTCAGGAGGGCTAGCAAGAGGATGAGTTCCTTAAACATGTCCAAGAGTGTGTTTTAGAAGTGGATGGGATACCACTAGGTAACAGAGAGTCCCCTGCAAGAACATTTCCTATTTTGTACTAAAAGGAGATTTATTATACAGTGTGTCCGAGGGTCCTCTAAAGGGTGTATGGGGCGAAGGGTCAGCCAGACTTTGGGCCAGACAGTTCCCAAGCCGACACCTTGCTCTGTCCAGAAGGGGAACCACTCAGGGAGGACATATCACGTCCCAATAAAAGAAACATTACAGAGAGGACCTACACTTCCCAATAAAAACTAACCTTATGCAGAACAACATCTTACCTTATGCAGGATAACACGCTCGTACATGATAATAACTATCTCACAGATTTTTCTTCCAAATGGATCCTTTTTTTATTCCCTATCTTAAAGAAACAGAAAACTAAGAACAAAGGAAAAACAGTCCAGTGGAATTACAGATCTTGCAACCTCTCACAGCAGGCAAACATGGTCATTCTGTCTTATCTCAGATGCAAATTTCTAAACAACTACAAGTCAAAATGTCTGGTCCTGCCTGCATGATTCTGTCTTACTTCCTGACTCAACAGCAAGTATGACAGGCTTTCCTGGACACAAGAGATCAGTGTAACAGACATACACAAGACAAAACAGCATGCACACAAAACTCTCAGACACGACAACAGGGATACTGGGGCCATAGGGAACCCATGGAATCCATACCCCACACAGACTTCACTACATAGGAGACAAACTTCTCTTGTATCTGGTCCTGTCACATTATATACCCTTGCTCAGGATCATTCTTACTATTAAGGCATTCTTCTCTAATTATCTAATTCTTGTTCCAGCTGTCTGGGGCCCCACTTGTGTGATTAGCCATATTATTCTACTCATGTCCGTATCCCTTTCCATTGATCTTCTTCTGAGGCCCTGGGCCTTGTCAGATTTATATTGCTATCTGACCTCTGCCCCCCTCACTCAGTTCTTTACCTGGTTCTCTCCCACCTCTGTTCCCATGAAATATATCTCTTCAACTCCCCATATTCTGCAACTATACTGGGGCCATATGTTCATCTTCATGCTAAGCTGGCATGTTTATATCTCATGATTGCCTTTCTACCCTCTCTCAAGGTCCACCATTTACTGATAAGTGTGTTTTCAGATCTTTTCCATAGCTGTCATATACCTCTGAAAGCTTCACGTATGCATCTCAGTACAATTCCAGCATTCAGACATTTCAATGATTTTTTTTGTGTTACCCCTTCTCCTCTGGCTCTTACAAGGGGAAAGAGGTAGAACAAATGACAGTTCCCCAACACTGTCATCAGCAGGTATTATTGTTGTCCCATAACCATTTATTAATGGCACATCTGGAGGGTGGAGAAAACACAAGAGCATATTTTGGTCAGATTTTTCTGGCCGGTGTCCATAAAGAGTTGCAGTTATATTGCCAATCATGCCCCCTCTAGTGTCTATGCTAAATATTGAAACCCATTTGAAAGAGAGGCCATGGATCTGGTAGGCTCCTTGGAATGAACCGCCCAAGCAACCAGTATATTTTAGTCATACTGGACTATGCTACCTGACACCCAGAGGCCATTGCTCTAAGACTACCATAATTGTGAATGCCCTCTGGGAAGTATTCTTGCAGGTGGGAATACCCAATGAGATCTTCACAGATGAAGGAACATCCTTTCCATCCAAAGTAATGAAGCAAGTATGTGCCTTGGTGAAGGTCAAGATGCTGCGAACATCTTTATAGCACCCACAGACAGACGGCCTCATTGAGCGATTCAATAAAACTCTGAAACAGATGTTAAAAAGGAGGACAGGAAGAACTGGAACATTTGATGTTTGCCATCCGTGAGGTATCTCAGAGTTCCAAAGAGTTTTTGCCTTTTGAGTTGCTCTTTTGAAGACGTCCAAGAGGCATATTACTGTAGATGTGATAAGTGAAACCTGGGAAGAAGAACCTCGTGTCAGGCATAATTTGATTGAGTACATTATATAATGCAAGACTGGCTGAGGAAGGATGGAGAGGTGGTCAAATTCAGTCAGGAAAAAGCCCAAGCCAAACATACAAGGGGCTACAATCAGGGAGCTGTGCACCATACCTTCCAACCGGGAAACAGAGTTTCAGTCTTGCTGTTCTACAAATGGCTGGGGACCTATGAGTTAGAAGAGAAAGTGGGGCCTTTTAACTACAAAATTGCCCAGCCAGATAAATGGAAGAAAGTCAAAATTTACCATATTAACTTATTGAAAAGTAGACTCCAGTGACGGCTATGGTGGTACAGGGAGATGATTTTGGGCCAGAAATTTTAGCCCCGTTGAATCCAGTTCAAGTTCTGATTGGAGACCAGCTCTCTGCTGCCCAGAGAAGAGATTTTGAAGGTTTGATCCACCGGAACCTAAAGGTGTTCTCCACCAGCCCAGGACAAACCCACCTAGTTTGTCATGATATCATTATTGACCCTGAGATGGTTATCCAGCAATGACCCTATCAAGTTCTGGAGACCTGGCAATGGGCTGTCACCAAGGAGCTGGAAGAGATGCTTAACCTGGGAGTTATAGAAGAGACTATGACTGACTGGTCATCATGCATCGTCTTGGTTCCTAAACCTGATGGAAGCATCAGATTCTGTTCTGACATCTGGAGGGTCAATGCAGCTTTTAAACTGGAAACACATCCCATGCCCATAGTAGATGAGCTAATCAAGCAACTTGCTGGAGCATGCTTTATATCAACCTTGGATCTGACAAAGGGATACTAGCAGGTGCCCTTGACTCTGGTTGCTAAAGAGAAGATTGTTTTTTTGACACCACAAAGTCTATTCCAGTACTGATTTTTAAAATATACCAAGCTTTTGCCACATTCCAATGCCTTGTCGACCGCTTTCTGCAGAGGTACTTAAATCCAGTCCTGGAGGGCCGCAAACCAGTCAGGTTTTCGGGATATCCCTAATGAATATGCATGAATATCTTGGGTTTTCGGGATATCCCTAATGAATATGATATAGAATATCTCATGCATATTCATTAGGGATATCCCAAAAACCTGACTTGTTTGCGGCCCCCCAGGACTGGATTTGAGTATCTCTGGCTTACTGAGACCGCACAAGGAGTATGCAGCTGCATACCTTGATAACACTATCATCTACAGCAGAGACTGAACCACCCATCTAATTCAAGTACAAGCCAGGATAACCAGCCTGTGTAAGGCCAGTTTGATGGCCAACCCCAAGAAATGTTTTCTTGGAGTTTGGAATGTTCAATACCTGGATATTTAATCGGGAATGGGCAGATACAACCTCAGCTAAGGAATGTGGATGCCATTTGGCTGTTGTAGTTGTTGATATGGAAGGACAGACTAGATAGACCATGTGGGCTTTTTCTGTCATCATTTTTCTATGTTTTTCTATTTCCTGGATCCCCACCCCAAAAATGCTTTTAATTTTCCCTGAACTGCTGTCTGGCCTGTGTTTTAAAGAAAACCCCTTCGCACCACATGCCACACTACCACAGCCTCCAATACACTTTTTCAGTCAAAATCAATGCACATTATGTGCCATCACACCATGGTAATTGTCGGGGTATGACTAGTATGTGCCTGACAGTTACCTTGCAGGAAAGCCCTTTGATAGGCATGTTGGCCCTTGGCAATCACCATAGGTGCACTTAATGCCACCTATTGAAACTGAGGTAGATACACCCATGCTAACTGCATCATTGGTGATTAGAACATGCCATTGGCTCCTGTGCTAACCAGAATGTCAAAGCCCACTCTCCACACAGACTACAACTCATTGGGCATGAATGGCTAATGCGTACTTCAATGATCATTAAATGTCCTGTTTGCACAGTAATAATTTTCACGAGCCCACAGAAGTAGTTAATGAATATAAGAACATAAGATATGGCATACTGGGTCAGATCAAGGTTCATCAAACCCAGTATCCTGTTTCCAATGGTGGCCAATCTAGGTCACAAGTATCTAGCAGTTTCCCCAAAAGACATAGGTTCCACAATGCTTGTACTGGAACAAGCAGTTGATTTCCTAGGTCCCCTTTATTTGAATTTTATCTTTATTAAGTTTTTAATTATACATTCATCAAGAATGAAAGAAAACAGAGGCATGTAACAATAATGCAAAAAGATACTAATACAGGAAAAAAAACCCATTATCATATTACAGTACCAAACTTCAGCCCACAAAAATAGAGAGGCATCAGGAAATTAAAAAAAAACAAAGGAAAATAAATAAGATATTATAGGCAGTGCAAGGCTTAAACGTCAGCCGTATGGGGTGGTACAACAACAGCAGGCTCCTCTCTAGCATTCAGAAATTCCAGGAGTTGATTGGGGTCAAAAAACATATACATTTGTTCTTGGTAAGATACACAACAACGAGAAGGACATTTTAACAAAAAGGTCCCACCAAGAGAGAGAACCCTAGGTTTATACCTTAAGAATTCTTTTCGCCTCAGCTGGGTACCCCTAGCTAAGTCAGGGAAAATACGTACAGAAGACCCCAAAAACTGCTCACTGAAGTTCCGAAAATACAATCGAAGAATCAACGCTTTATCGGTCTCAAGTGCCAATGTAATAAGCATTGTAGTACGCGCAGTAATGACCTCTAATGAGCTCTCTAGAAAACCAATAAGGTCCCCCATAGCGCCACTAGAGGCAACATTAGCTTCCTGAACTCCCCTACCCACAGACAAATACTGGGCTCTGGTCAATGGAGGAAGGTCTTCCCTGGAGATTTTCAAAACCTCCTGGAAATACTTTCGCACCATTTCCAAGGGAGAAATCACAGGAGACCTAGGAAAATTCACCAGTCTCAAATTGTTCTTCCGGGACTGGTTCTCTAGGTACTCCATCCTCCTAGTCTGAACACTCGAGTTTTTCATGTGGGCCAGGTTCAGTTCCTGAAGTTTCTCCAGATCTAAACGGAGCTGTGCCAAACTACATTCCTGTTCCTTTTGGACTTGAGCAACCCCTTGAAAATCAGTCTTTAAACTTACAACTTCTGCAGACAATGAGGTAGTGATAGTTCGTAGAGAAGAATTCATTGCTGCTATAGCATTCCACAGCACCTCAAGAGTCACCACTGCAGGTCTCACCAAACCGCTGCCGCCAGAATGACCAATTGGGGACACAATCTCCTGGAGCATGGCAGATGCACTCCTCCCCGAACCAACAATCACTCCAGGGGGTCCACACGGAGCGCTCCCGCCGGCAGAGGAACCCTCTGTGGCTGCCTGCCTCGGCGTACTAGTTATCACGCCGGCAGGCGCCTCACTACTGCCATGGGTTTCGCTTCCGGGACAAGGCGGGGGGGCCCGCTGCTCCGGGGAAAGGAAAACCCCGGATGTGCCCAGGTCCTGAGAAGCCTCAGGGCCCGCCGAAGACGCTGCTTGCTCCATCGACCCACAGAAGCCACACATCTGCAAAGTCCGTTGAGCAGCATTGTTGGAACAGGCTTGCTCCGAAGGTAAGCTAGCCTGCTTGCGCTTCCTTCTGCCCATATCGGCACCAGAAAACACCCGCTACACACAACAGACTACAGCGCCTCTGCCTCCGGTTTATGGATTCACACCACCTTCGCCGCCATCTTACCTCTCCTAGGTCCCTAGGTCCCCTTTAATAATGGTTTATGGACCTTTCCTCCAGGAACTTGTCCAAACCTTTTTTTAAACCCAGCTACATTAACAGCTTTTACTACATCCTCCAGTAATGAATTCCAGAGTTTGATATGTGCTGAGTGAAAAAAATATTTTCTCTTATTAGTCTCAAATAGGTTAAACTGAAGCTTCATTACATGTCCCCTAGTCTTTCTGTAGTTTGATGGCGTAAACAATTGATCTACATTTACCCGTTCCGCTCCATTCATTAATTTATTTATCATATCTCCCCTCAGCTGTCTCTTTTCCAGGTTGAAGAGCCCTAACCTTTTTAGCCTCTCTTCATTGGGGTAGTCTTCCATCCCCTTTACCATTTTGGTGGAGGTTCTCTGTACCTTTTCACAAAACACTATAACCTTTTTATGATATGGTGACCAGAATTGCACACAATATTCAAGGTGCGGTTGCACCATGGAACAATACAGAGGCATTGTAGTATCCTTTGTTTTATTCTCCATTCCTTTCCTTATGATTCCTAGCATTCTGTTTGCTTTCTTGGCCACCGCTTCACACTGGGAGGAGGGTTTCAACATGTTATCCACGATGATGCCTAAATCTTTTTCCTGGGCGGTAGTTCCTAATGTGGAACCTTGCATTGTGAAACCATAGTTTGGGTTGTCCCTTCCTAGGTGCATAACTTTGCACTTGTCCACATTAAATTTCATCTGCCATTTTAACATCCAGTCTTCCAGTTTATCAAGGTTCTCTTGCAATATTTCACAATCCTCTTGGGTTTTAACAACTTTGAATAAATTTGTGTTATCTGCAAATTTGATTACCTCATTCATTGTTATTCTAATTACCAGGTCATTTACGAATAAGTTAAAAAGCAGTGGACCTAGCACAGATCATTGGGGTACTCCACTATTCACCTTTCTCCATTGGGAAAATTGGCCATTTAGCCTTACCCTCTGCTTTCTATCTTTTAACCAGTTCCTGATCTACAATAGTACACTGCCTCCTATCCCTTGACTTTTTAATTTCACCAAGAGTCTCTCATGACGGACCTTGTCAAAGGCTATTTGAAAATCCAGATATACTATATCAACTGACTCATCAATTATTATTACTGTGCTGTAACTTTTGTTAGCTTCCTTGATTTATTTGAGCATTTTATCAAACATTCGTTCATTCTGGCCATGTGGTCAATAGTACACCCCCACTGCCATCCCCTTCCCCTTTTTTACATGGAATAGATTCTACAGTGTATTTTGTTTCCTGCAAAACTTTAATCCTTTGTGACTCAATGACCTCTCTAACATAGAGTGCAACCCCTCCACCAATTTGATCTGCTCTATCATTACGATATAGTTTGTACACAGGTATCACAGTGTCTCACTGGTTGTCCTCCTTCCACCATGTCTCCGAGATACCAATCATATCTAACCTCTCATTTAGTGCCTCATATTCTAACTCTCCCATCTTATTTTTGTTAGACTTTTAGCTTTTGCAAACAAGCATTTTAGAGGCTGTATTTTATTTATATTAATCTGTTTATCGATAGGCATGAGTAATTTGGAAGAAAGCTCTGTCTGTACTTAATGGCATTTGGGTTACTTTTGTCTTTATTGGAAACTCTCTGTTGATATGCCCTAACTTCAATCTTTTGCTAGTATCCTTCAAGGATACATTGTTCCAAACCATATGCTATTGTGTGACTGTTGGCTTTCCCCTATTATTTAGTTTAAAAGCTGCTCTATCTCCTTTTTAAAGGTTAATGCCAGCAGTCTGATTCCATACCAGTTAAGGTGGAGCCCATCCCTTCGGAGAAGCCCTTCCTTTCCCCAGAATGTTGTCCAGTTTCTAGCAAATCCAAAACCCTCTTCCTTGCAACATTGTCTCATCCACACATTGAGACTCTGGAGCTGTACCTACCTTTTGGGTCCTGCATGTGGAAAAGGAAGCATTTGGAGAATGCTACCCTGGAAGTTATAGATTTCAGCTTCCTACCTAAAAGTCTAAATTTGGCCTTCAGAACCTCCCTACTACACTTTCCTATGTTGTTGGTATCAACATTTACTAAGACATCAGACTCCACCCCAACACTATCTAAGACCTTGACTAGATGGCACGTGAGGTCCATTACATGCTGGTGGGACTATTACTTGATGTGATGGGGTAGGGTCTGGATGAGTTTGGGCAAAAAGTGGGCATTGACTGCACATTATGGTTAGCATGGCCTTCAGTATCACACTCAAATAACCGATGTTGCAGTTAGCCTGGGTTCACTTAATGCCACCTCAAGAGGTGGAGTTAGATGCACCCAGAGTAATTGCCAAGGGCCAGAACAATTGCTAAATGGCTAGCCTACACAGTAATTAAACACACTTCATTCTATTTCTCCCCTTAGCCTTCAAATACTGCCGCTAGTTAATTAGTTCCATCAAATCCTACAGGGCACAACACAGAAGATTTGGCAGCCACTATCTAAATCCACCTAATAATAAGAGGAGAAAAGACTTCAGGATGGAAGATTAACTCTCTATGTGTCAGAAAAACTACCATAGGCGAAGCTCTTATTATCGCATCATCAGTCTAAAATACTCTTCTACAACCATATTTTATTCCTCTTTTGATCGTTCTCTAGTTCTTATGGTGGCCAGTCATACTTTGTGGTGATTGGTTCTGAGCTGTTTAAAAAGAATGATGTCAGATGCCAATATGTTAGTAGAATGTTTCTACAACTAGTTTTGATTTACCCCTGATAAAGTCCCGATGGGAAGAAACAAAGATCTTTGTTGGGCAATTGTTTTTCGTCATGTGACAATGGCAGTTTGAAAGCTAAGTACAGTGATTTGATTGTATTGTTGGATACTATGATGAAATAATAGTGAAGCAAGAAAACTCTGTGATTTCATGAGCCCTGGAGAGACTTTTAAGCACATAAATAATATGATTTTTTTGTCTTAATTTAAAATTAAAGTTATTTATTGGATCAGTACTTCTCCAATACTTGTTTATAGAGAATAAAATATGATTTTAAAAGAGGTTTTTAGACCAATGATGCAATAATAAGAGCTTCCCACTATGCTGCCACATAGAGAGATATTGTTCCACCTGAGGTCTTTTCTCTTCTTATTAGGTGGATTTAGATTGTGGATGTCAATTCTCCTGTGGCTGTGCCCTGTAGGGTTTGATGGAACTAATTGCTAGTGGCAGTATTTGAAGGGTGAGGAGTTATATTATAGTGGAGTAGTTTGTTGGCTAGGAGGTTTTCTGGGTTAGTGGTATTTAGTCACTCTTAGCATGGTTGTTTGTTTAGTGATAGCCTGCACTGTTACCATCAGGCAATTACTCATGACAATTATTGTGGTGCAGTTGTATCTAATGCAACTTGATTTTGACTCAATGCAGGTAAGGGCAAGCTTAGTAAATATGTCCCTAAAAACTCATAGTACCTAATTTATGGTTAGACATATGGTCATACTCAAACACTATGGGGGACATTTTTGAAGCCCTATTTGCTTTGGATGTCTTAAAACAGGCACTGAGATGTCCAATCATAGAAGTCTCCAGAACCATTTTAGAAGCTGGCTCTGGGAACGTCCAAGTCTGAATAGGGGTGTGGTGAAGGTGTTCCTAGGAACCTAGATGTCCCCGCTGATCTCAGATATGACCCTAAGTTGAGACCTCCTCCAGGAACAAACAGGCAACTGAAAAGTGTTTGTTTTGGCTGAAAAACATTTAGAGGGTATAGAGAATATAGCACTTTCATCATCCTCAATATCCGGCACATCAACAATACCAGCAGTAGGATTTGAACTCTGACTATCCAGTTCCACGCCTACTACAGTAACCATTAGGCTATCCTAGATATTCAGGTACTCAAATACAGTTCTGAGGACATGTATGAAGTATAATGGCTGGACCAATGCAAGGGTATATCTGTGCTCTAGGTTAATCATCAGCCTTGCAAAGTTGTGTCCCACTTAATTAACGTTTAGGCTCCTAGGCTCCCATTTCTGAGATTTTGATAATTAAACTGAACAATTATGATCACCCCAACAATACTCCTCAAAACCAAGTTTAATATTTAAAAACGTGATGTCAGATTAGGCATAACCCAGGGCACGCCAGACTGGCTTCGGGTTTTTTCTCTGTTCCCCATCTTCCCCTCCCCCCTTCCCCTCCTTCCACCCGCAGCAATAATCAGGCCTGATCCATTGCTTTAAACCTCTTTTTATTAGTGGATTTTAAAGGCCACAGTTTGTGGATACACAATTATTGCACTGTAATTATGACAAACCTAAACTCTGTACAAAATATTACTATGCTGTACATACAATATTATGAGCAATAGGCAAACAATAACCACTCAATCACCCAACAATAACCGCACAATAACCAAACAATACCCTTAGGTTGTGTTAAAATGGAGGGGTACCTCTCGCCCTGTAGCCTGGTCGATGATCTCGGCCTGCCTCGTGGCCAACATCCTGCAACATTTCCCATCACCAACCACTCCACGTTGGAGCCTGGGCGGCCCATTTAGTTCTCTGCTTCTGGTAACTGAGGCCGGGCACCACTGAGGCCTGGTAACGGGAGGGTGGGGGGGCAGGGACCAGGGGTTGGTGGTACCTCCCCCCCCACCCTCCCACTACCAGGCCCTCACACCCCTAACTTGGTACCCAGGTCCCCCTTTGTTCTGAGGTACCCCTCCCCTCCCCCTTTTCCTTTGGTGAGATCCTGCCACTAGGAGGGCCTGCAGCCCGACTTACCCCATATTGAGTACCGAACCGATGGCCCGCCGCAAGCCCTCGAGAAACAGTTCCAGGCTGATGTCGTTTATGTGGACCCCACCTCCCGAGTATGCCCCAGTATGCCCTGGTGTTCTACTATCACCCCGCCTAAGACCTACACGAAAATCCCGACTTCTTTGTATAGTTTCCTCTTGCTCCTTTCGATGCCCTCTGGATGGACTGTTTCCCTCCACTTCTGCCGCTGCAGGTTGTGGGACCAGATGACCCCCACCCCCAGTTTGGCCCATATCCAGGCCATGTCTGCCTTCATCCTGATGATGAGGTCCACTTGTTTCACATAGGCCAGATCATTACCCCTGAGGTGTAGGACTAACCAGTCTGGTGGGTGGCAAACCTGCCCCCCACCCGTGAGATTGGGCCTCAGGGTAGTAGAATAGTGGGAGTTATTTTACCAGTATTCATAATATCTAATATCCACAAGGGAGTTACCCGCAGTAGTCAAGTCAAGAGTAAGCATTAGGCAAGACTAAGCAGTTGCCTAGGGTGGCAGCTTCTGCTCATGTAATGATGAAAGTATGGCAAGATGTTATTGAATTTTTGCTGTTTATCCATACTGCTATCATGCTCCATGCATTTTTAGTACAGTTTACCTTATATAGATGACCAATGTTACCTTAGCAAGCTTACATATTAGAAAATAAATAATTGGGCTTATGCATAGAAACATGAGATGGCCAATGCATTCTGCAGCTCAAAACACTGTGATACACAATGCTTCATTGTGAGGTTCCCAAAAAGGCACACAGTTTTCACAATGATTGTCTCAGGGTAAGCAGTGGATTTCCCGGATCCTCTTTAATAATGGTTTATGGACCTTTCCTCCTGAAACTTCTCTAAATCTTTTTAAACCCACTTACGCTAAAGGCTTTTACTATGGTCTCCGGTAAAAAATTCCAGAGTTTGATTACACATTGAGTGGAAAAATATTTTCTCTTATTAGTCTTAACTGGGTTACATTGTAGCTTCATTGTGTGTTGCCTAGTCTTTCTACTATTTGATGAAGTAAATAACCTATCTATGTTTACCCGTTCCACTCCATTCATTAATTTATAGACCTCTATCATATCTCCCCTCAGCCATTTTTTTTACATGTTGAAGAGCCCTAATCTTTTAAGCCTTTTCTCATAGGGGTAAACTTCTATCCCCTTTACTATTTTGGTGGCTCTTCTCTGTACCTTTTCTAATTCTACTATATATTTTTTAAGATATGGTAACCAGAATTGCACACAATATTCAAGGTGCAGTTGCACCATGGAACGATACAGAGGCATTATAATATCCTTGGTATTATTCTCTATTCCTTTCCCTATGATTCCTAGCATTCTATTTGCTTTCTTGGCTGTGGTTGCATACTGGGCAGAGGGTTTCAATGTATTATCCACAATAATGCCTTAATTCTTTTCCTGGGTGTAGTTCCTAATTTGGAACCCTGCATCATGCAACCATAATATGGGTTGTTCTTTCCTAGGTATATAACTTTGCACTTGTCTACATTAAATTTAATCTGCCTTTTGGACATTCAGTATTCCAAGTTAACAAGGTCCTCTTGGAATCTTTCACAATTCTCTTGTATTTTAATAAGTTTGAATAATTTTGCATTATCTGCAAATTTCATTACCTCACTCATTATTCCCATTTCCAGGTCATTTATAAATAAGTTAAAAAGCAGCAGGTCCAACACAGATCCCTGGGGTACTCCACTATTCACCTCTCCATTGAGAAAACTGGCCATTTAGCCCTAGACTCTGCTTTCTATATTTTAACCAGTGATTGATCCACAGCAGTACACTGCCTCCTATCCCATGACTTTTTAATTTTGCCAAAAGTCTTTCATGAGAGACCTTGTCAAAGGCTTTCCGAAAATCTAGATATACTATATCGTCTGGCTCACCTTTGTCTACATATTTATTTATACTTTCTAAAAATATAACAGATTAGTATGACATGATTTTTCTTGGCTAAATCCATGTTGATTTTCTCTCATTAAAACATTTCCTTCACTTGGTTAGCAGCTTGTCGTGCTGTGTGGGCTTGTGTGCATCAGTGATGCTGAGGGTTAAGCTTTCAGTTGCTTAACTACTGACAGGTTCTCCCAAGATGGACAGGTCCAGCTGAAGTGCCAGACTAAGACAAACCACTCATCTGGGCAGAAGCAGAATGGGATGGTGTTAGTTGTGGAGGATTACATTTCTGTGATGATAACAATAACACTAAACTTAACTGCGCGGAAGAAAGGCCCAACAATCTACCTCCGTATCTTGCACGAAAACCCAATGGATAGTCACAACAAAACAAATTACACTGCAGTGCTGGGAGATGAGACCCCCTAGGTTGGAAGGCACTCAACTGGCTACTGGGGAGGAGCTGAAGACTTTTTAGAGTAAAACCAGCATTTATGATGTGGTTGGATCAAAACCCTCGAGACATCTGACTGCTGGTGTAGCTGTGCATGAAATGAGAGTCAGAAGCTGTAAAGATGTCTTACATATTGGGACATGGAACGTACGAAGCATGAACCAAGGGCACTTTGCATCTGATGGTCACATAGTCTATTCTGCTGGAAATTATTATAATTAAGAAGAAACTTGCAAGAATTGTAACGAAATACAATGCAATCAGTGAACACTAAATTTCTATTCATCTGTGAGAAATGCCTATCAACACTAATATAATTCAAGTATAATTCAAGTATATGCCCCAACAGCAGCAGCAGAGGAGGATGAAATTGTTGAGTTCTATGAACAAATACAAGCTGAAATTGACAGAACATGCACAGAGGATAATCCTGATAGTCATGGGTGACTGGGATGCAAATGTTGGCAACAAAGAAGAAGGCAAAATGGTTGGAAAATATGGACTTGGCAACAGAAATGAAGCTGGAGAAAGACTGATAGAATTCTGCAACACCAATATTCATCTCAAACACCTTCTTCCAGCAAAACAAACAGTGACTGTACACATGGACTTCACCCAATGGATTGTACAAAAATCAAATTGACTACATTTGTGGAAGTCAACAATGGAAAAGCTCTATAACATCAACAAAGACAAAACCTGGAGCTGACTGTTTTACAGATCACCAACTACTAGTATTCAAACTCAAGCTAAAGTTGAAAAAGAGCTAGCCACTCATGAATGTTGCAAAATATGACCTTGAGAATATAACACAGTAATTTAAAGATTGCCTGCAAAATTGATTTGCTGCTTTAGATACAAATGACAGAGCTCCAGAAGAGTTATGGGATGACATCAAGAAGGTTGTGTTGGAAGAAAGTAAGAAATCTTTACAAAAGATGAAAAAGCAAAAACAGCCAAAATGGATGAACGAACAAGCTCTGAAAACTGCCCAGAAATGCAGAGAAGCTAAAGCCAGAGAAGAAAGAGAGGCATTGCAGAACTCAACAGAGATTTCCAATATGCAGCAAGACAAGACAAGGAGAAGTACTACAATGATGCATGCAAGAAACATAGAAGCAGAAACTATTAGAGGAAGAACAAGATCGGCTTTCCTAAAACTATGAGGTTAAAGAAAAAATTCCAGACTCAAATTGCAATGTTACAAGATGCTCAAGTATCCATATTGAATGATGCTGATAAGATCAAGAAAAGGTTGAAAGAATATACAGAGTTATTATGCAATAAAAATCAATTGGACCAACAGATGTTTCAACCTGTATTCTGCAGAGACTACAATTATATCTGGAATGAGAACTAACTGAAGTGCAAGCAGGTTTCAGGAAAGGGTGAGGAGAGACATCAACACGGATGTGAGATGGATCCTTGAAAAGACATTCAATAGGATATCTATTTGCATTTTATTGATTACAACAAGGTTTTTGACTGTGTAAACCATGAAAAACTCTGGGCCATATTAAGAAGCATGGGTATAACAGATAACCTGATCATTCTCTTATGCAACTTTTACATTGATCAAGAAGCAACAGTTCGAATGGAACAAGGAGAGACAGAATGGTTTAAAATCAGCAATGGTGTATGACATGGCTGTATACTTTCCCCCTACCTGTTTAATTTATATGCAGAACAAATCATCAGAGAAGCAGAACTGTATGAGGACAACAGAGGTGTGAAAACTGGTGGGAGATGCATCAACAACCTTTGCTATGCTGATGATACCACATTACTGGTTGAAAGTGAAGACGATCTGAAAAATTTGCTTCTCATGATCAAGGAACATAGTCCTAAAATGGGTCTGCACCTTAATGTAAAGAAGACAAAGATCCTGACAACTGGCAAAATCAATAATTTTGTTATTGGTGGAGATGAAATTGAAACAGTGGACAATTCTAACCTGCTTGGATCAACTATCAATAAAGAAGCAGCAAGCAGTTAAGAAAAAAAATCAGTTGATGCATTGCTCTTGGCAGAATGACTATAAAGGACCTAGACAAGATTCTCAAAAGCTGAGATATCTCTCTCCATACAAAGATTCGACTTGTTCAAGCCATGGTATTTTCAGTAATGTCATATGGATGTGAAAGTTGGACAATGAAAAAGATAGACAGGAAGAAAATTGATGCCTTTGAATTATGGTGCTGGTGATGAATACTGTGTATATAGTGACTGTCCGAAAAACAAACCAGTCAGTACTAGAGGATATCAAACCTAAGCTTTCTTTGGAAGCTCAGATGACAAGACTTCAGCTTTTATACTTTGGACACATGTGAAGAGAGAGATCATTAGAGAAAAAAATCATGCTTGGCAAGGTAAAAGGTAAATGAAAAAGAGGAAGGCCAGCAATGAGATAGATCGATACAATAAAAGCAGCTATGGGTGCCAGTCTGTCAACAATGAGCCACCTGACTGAGGACCGAACACAGTTTAGGACAACTATCCAGAAGATCACCATGAGTCGACACCGACTCGACAGCACTTAACAACAACAATCTACATGTTTATTAATTGTTTTCCTTATAACGGTTTCTAGCATTTTGCCCAGTACTGATGTCAGGCTCACTGGTCTGTAGTTTCTCAGATTATCCTTGAACCTTTTTTAAAAATTGGCATTATATTGGCCATTCTCCACTCTTCAGGTAGTAGAGATGATTTTAATGATAGTTCACAGATTACTACAATCTCACATTTCAGTTCTTTCAACACCCTCAAATGTATATTATCCAGTCCAGGTGATTTGCTACTCTTCGGTTTATCAAATAGTTGTAATACATCTTCCTGGTTTATCGATATTTCTTTCAATTCTTCTGATACATCACCTTTAAATACTATTTCAGGCATGGGTAAACTCCCTACATCATCTTCAGTAAAAACTGAAGCAAAGAATTCATTCAGTCCCTCTGCTATGACCTTGTCCTCCCTTAGCGCCGCTTTTACTTCTCCGTCATCCAATGGTCCAGTTGACTCTTTAACAAGTTTTTTGCTACAAATGTACTTGAAAAAGTTATTATTATGCATTTTTAGCTTCCACAGCAAGCTTCTTTTCAAATTTTCTCTTTGCCTGACTTATCAATGCCTTTTATCTAACTTGCCAGTGCTTGTTTCCTCTTTTTGTCATTTGGCTCCTTTTTCCATTTCCTGAAAGTTGTTTTTTTTTGGCAAAAACAGTCTCTCTGACCTCATCTATAAACCTTGCTGACAGATTTTTGGCCTTCCTTCCACTTTTCTTAAAGAGTGGAATATGTCCTGCTTGATAGAAACATAGAAACATGACGGCAGAAAAAGACCACATGGCCTATCTAGTCTGCCCTTCCATATCACCCACTTCAAGAATCCCGTTTTCCTTTAGAGAGCCTCTGTGTTTGTCCCATGCTTTTTTGAATTTAGATACTATCCTCATATCTATCACCTCCACTGGGAGACTATTCCATGCATCTACCACTTTTTCCATAAAGAAATATTTCTGCATATTACTCCTGAGTCTGTCCCCTTTCACCCTCATCCTATTTCCCCTCGTAGCAGAGCTTGCTTTCAATCGAAATAGGCACTCTTCCTGTACATTTATGCACAGAGGTATTTAAACATCTCAATCATATCACCTCTGTCCGGCCTTTCATCTAAAGTATACATATTAAGTTCCTTAAGTCTGTTCTCATATGCTTTATAACGAAGACCATTAACCATTTTAGTAGCAATCCTCTGCACCAATTCCAACCTGTTTATATCCTTTTGGAGGTGTAGTCTCCAGAATTGCACACAATACTCCAAATGAGGTCGCACCAAAGACTTATACAGAGGCACTATCACCTCCTTTTCTTTACTGGCCATTCCTCTCCCTATGCACCCAAGCATCCTTCTAGCTTTCACCTTCACTTTTTCTACCTGTTTAGCTACTTTATGATTGTCAGACACAATCATGCCTAGGTCACGTTCTTCTTTCGTGGACAGAAGTACAACACCCCCTCTACTGTACCGCTCCCTTGGATTGTTGCAGCCCAAATGCATTACCCTACAATTTTTGCCATTAAATCTCATCTGCCAAATTCTAGATCATTCTTCAAGCTCAGCTAGATCACCTCCTCATGGTATCTACACCTTCCTGAGTGTCTACTCTGTTGCAGATCTTGTTATTACCCGCAAAGAGGCAAACCTTACCTGACAGCCCTTCCGCAATATCACTAACAAAGATGTTAAAAAGAATTGGATCAAGGACAGATCCCTGTGGCACTCCACTGGTAATCTCCTTCTCCTTACAGTGAACTCCATTTACCAGTACCCTTTGTCGCCTCCCACTTAACCAGTTTCTAACCCAGTCAGTAACTTTAGGGTCCATCCCAAGGGTGCTTAGTTTCTTTATAAGTTGCCTGTGTGGAACAGTGTCAAATGCTTTACTGAAATCTAAATACACCACATCTAGGACTCTCCCTCGGTCCAACACCCTGGTCACACAGTCAAAGAAATCAATCAGAGTTGATGCAAATCTTTAACCTTTGCAGGTACTCCTCTTAGTTTTTTCTTAACTATTTTCCTCATTTTATCATAGTCTCCCTTTTGAAAGTTACAAGGTAGTACTGTGGATTTCTTTGCCGTCCTCTCTCCATTTATTAAATCATGCTATGATCACTATTGCCAAGTGGCCCCAACACCCTTATATCTTGCACCAGATCCTGTGTTCCACCAAGGACTAGATCCAAAATAGCTTCCCCCTCTTGTCGGTTCATGAATCAGCTGCTCCAAGTGACAGTTAACACGGTGGTGTTGCCCTTATCATGCTATGGTGTTGAGTGCTATCAGGACATTAGGTGCAACACCATGGCGTCCTTTAGTAAAATGGCACCTTAGTGTTAGGATAGAAAAGACAATTCCATGTAACTGATTTTGGGTCAAGTGATGATATTGAGAAATGGAAAACTATGTTAAACCAATTAACAGAATATTTAGCAGCTGAATGTCCAATTAGCTTAATTGTTTGAGATAGACTATGGTTTCTTCATGTTTGCACTGAGTGGTGGGTGATTTTGTAATAGACTGCCCATGTCAATGTTGGAAAAAGATGCCTATTTTAGACCTGTTTTATGAAGGCAACAGAAGCACCTGTGCCTTTATAAATTAGCCACTCTGAACCAGCCCCAATAATATTCACATCCACACACATAAATTTATACCTGCTCCGAAGATGGTATAAATTTATGCATGTATTCTATGTGTATCCACGTGTATTTTAATAAAAAAATATATGGATTTATCACAACTCTGCCCCAGATCCTCCCAAACTATATGCTTGCTAATGCCTATGCACAGTCTGCATAAAAGTATGTGTGGTCTTTTTGCGTGCATAATTTGTATGCACTTAAGCAGTTGCAAAGTTTTATGAACACCCATTTCCAGATGTAAAAAAGGCTTTATTTTATTTATTTATTTATTTGGTTTTATATACTGTGCTATTTTAAATCAGTGCGGTTTACATTGTAACAACTTGGTACATAAAAAAGTATACATAGAACATTTGAACTTGGTACATAAAACATGGAATATTTGAACCTGATACATAAAACAAGATAATAAACATAGGAGAGTTTAAAGATCTTAGAGTTATAAACTAATTCTTTATAACATGTGATTGTGGATTACAGAATAACAACTATATACAATCTATCGGTATTGGTATTGGGTAAGTTTGGGTGAGATCATCATAGTGTGCTATGTTATATGTTTGAAATATAGCTGGAAGAGGTGTGTCTTTATTGCTTTTCTAAAGGTGGAGAGGTCGGTGATTAGTCTGATTGGAGCAGGTAGAGAGTTCCAGAGCAGAGGGGCAAATAGTTAGAAGGCTCTGTGTCTGGTAAATTGGAAGCATTTACTAGCCATAGTGGGAATAGCTAGAGTGTTAGTCAAGTTTATTCTTCTGACTCTGCTGTCAGGTGTCCAGTTTATGAGATTTCTGAGGGAGGTAGCAGAAAGATGGTGAAGAATTTTAAACGTAACAAGGAGGGCCTTGAACTTAAGGCGACTGGTGATCGGAAGCCACTGTAGCTGCATTAGAAGCGGTGTAGCATGCTCATGTTTGGAGACTCCATAGATGGTTTGTGCAGCTGTATTCATGGCCGTTTGTAGTGGATTGAGGGTGTAGGCAGGTAGACTGTGCAGAATGTTGTTAGTGTAGTCAAAATGAGGAATGATAATAGCTTGGAAGATGCTACAGAAGTCAGCAGGCTCAAGTAGAGGTTGTAGTTGACGAAGGGAGCAAATTTTGCAATAAACAGCCTTGGTGGTATTGTTTATATGTGCTTCCATATTCAATTATTGGTTCAATGTGATGTCTAGATATCGTATCTCACTTTTAGTCTTCAGTTTGGCGTCCTTAACCTGTATGGACTATGGTGGTGTAAATGTTGGATTCTTTGAGATGAATAAAACGTCTGTTTTATTAGAATTGACTTTCAAGTTGTGAGAATTTAGTCAGTCAGATACTGCATTAAAGCAGTCAATAATTTTAGTGTAGTTAGGGTTGATTATGGAGAAAGGTGTATAGAGCAACACATCAGCCGCATAAATGTGGTAAAGAATACCAAAGGCCTGTATGATCTCACATATTGGTTAGATATATAACTTAAATAGCAAATCAGACAAGGAAGAGCCCTGTGGTACTCCTTGAGTTTGTTGATATTCTGATGATGATTGGGAGTCAATGCTAAGTCGTTGTTGATGGTTTGCTAGATATGATCGACACCAGTCCAATGCTAAGTCCTGAATGCCCTTTAGTTGAAGTTGGTCAAGCAGGATTTTGTGACAGACTGTCGAATGCTGATGCAATATCCAGGAAGATTAAAATGAAGCCTTGTTTTTTATTTATGCCCTTTATCAGGTTGTCCATGAGTGAGGTGAGCAGGGTTTCAACACCATGTTGCAGCCGGAAGCAATGTTGTTGGTGATACAATGGTGTGTAGCAGTCAATATGGTCCTGGATCTGCTGTTGAACAATCTTCTCTAATATTTTAGTCAAGAAGGGGAGGCTAGATATAGGACAATAAGAGTTTGGATCTTGAGGGTCCAGCTTAGGGTTTTTTAAAATGGGTCTGATGGTAGCTATTTTCAATGGGTTCTGGAACTAGACCTTTAGTGAAGGAGAGGTAAACAATCCTTGAAATATAAGGGCTTAATTCATAGCAGGTTGATTTGATCCAATGAGCAGGGCATGGATCTGTAGGAGAGGTAGTAGTGTTGAGACTTCTTATTATGTTCTCTATTTGCTCAGTGGAATATGGGTAGAAAGCATTTAAGGCAGGTATATTGGTACAATCCTTATTAGGAGTGGTCCTGTGGTAGTCTTCTGTATTATGGAAGGTCAGTTCATTTTTATTTTGGAAGTGTGAGGCGAAGTCTTTGGGTTGTGGTAATTTAACATTTTGTTGACCTGATAGGTCCTTGGTGAGTGACTGAACTAGTCTGAAGAGTTCCTGGGGCCTATTGAGGAAGCGCATAAGGATTTTGGTGTGGTACTCTTTTCTTCTCTGGATAATGTTAGTCTGGTGCTCTTGTAAGGTCTTCATATATATTTATTTATTTATTTATTTAGCTGTATTTATATCCCGCTTTTCACCGGGTCAAAGCGGTCAATTGGGGGATACATTTAACACAAGGGGAAATGAGACACATACACTAATACTTACAGGGAACATGGGCAGTGGAGGGTTAAGTGGCTTGCCCAAGACCTCAAGGAGTGCCTATAGGACTAGAAATCCCAGTCCCTCCGGCATGAGATTGCTGTCCCTAGGTGGGACTTGAACCCCCGGCCCTCCGGCCTGAAGTACCTTGTCCTAACCACTAGACCACTCCTCCCTCCTGAATTTCTTGATCCTGCGGAAGCCTGGTGTGGCACCATTTTCTCTCAAGTTTCCTAAGATGTAATAAGGACTTACGTAGATCAGCTGTGAACCAGATAGCGGTATGGGCCCGTTTCTTAGATTGTGCTGTCTGGGATATAAGTGCTGCCTGGCTTAGGGTGGAATTTCATGTGTGTATAAGGTCCACTAATTCAGGGTTAGCAGGGTTAAGATTTGGGATCGCTTCTTCAATGAATGTTTCTTTATTGAATGGTTTAAAACAACGTGTTTGTAATGGTGTTGTCATGGAGTTTGCATTTGAATTTGGGAGGGTAGATGGAATGTGGAATAGTATGGCCTTGTGGTCTGACCAGGGTACTGGCATAATTAGTGGTTGGGGAATTTTGCTGGATCTTAGGGTGTCCAAAGGAGCAAAAATAAGGTCCAATGTGTTTCCTTTCATGTGGGTTATAGCTTAGTTGGTTATAGCTTATATGTAGAAAAGGTTTGTGAGGGGATGAGGGGCTGTGTGTGAAAGAGTAGGAGGTGGGTCAAAGCGTGTTTATGGAGTGGTGGTGTGAAAGTGTGTGCGTGCGCATGCATAGGGGCTGAGAGTGTGTGTGTGTGTGCATGTGTGTGTTCATCTTGGTATACAGAGGTATTTTGGCTCACTTTCTGTCTTGCACTCAAATTCTGTACCTCACAATCTCTTCCACTCTTCCCTCCCTTCCACTCCTCTCACACACACACACTCTCCCTCTCTCTCTTCTAGCCCCAACTCTCCATCCCCTTCCAACCCATTACACTTTCACCCCCTCCCCTGCCTCTCCTCCCCCTCCCTCTCCTTTCCCTTCTCCTCCCCTTCCTTCTATCCTTTTCTTTAATATTCAGTATAGAAGTCCAGCAGTTCTTTATGGCAGCCACAGCCTCCATCACTGCTCCTATTGTAGAGGAGTTGGGGTCCCACTGATAGGCACCACCAGTTTAGGCCGCAGCCTTTCAACATTTTCTACTGGTGGAGGATAGAGTCCACACCAGAAGGCACTGCTGGCAGTCATGGCCTTACACACTATTCATCTGGTGAGACCGGTTTGGCCAGTGGGGGATAGGATCCCTGCCATCATTTACTGTCATTCTGACCCACTTGCACTTAGTGGCACAATAGTAAACATCCCGAACAAAGAAAAAATTTTGGGGTTCAGGATAGATAGTATCATCAAGTGGGAAAAATATATACATTTAAAATTAGAAAGGTCTGAAAATAAGCCTCATCTACTGTAAAAAGTAATTCATAGTTAACTGAAATAGATGTGCAAGAAAATACAGAAAGGGACAATCAGCTCACCAGTGAGGATTTTGCAAGTGCAAGTAGGGGGGTAGTTTGATAAACATTTTTCCATAAATAAACTATGTTCAGTAATAGACATTACTGACCTGACGGAGTTCTGCAAAAAAACTTAGGCTCATCTCTTCTTTGAGCGCTTTGCTAGTGAAACTTAAGAGAATCCCATTCTGAGACACATGTAGATTACTGCAAAGCAAAGTTATTATAGATTTATTTATTTATTAGCATTTATATATCACCTTTTCCAGAGATCAAATGTGGTTTACAGTAAACAACAACGAGATCAATTGCATGTAACAGTGCAAGTAAAAATGAACAACAAACTTGGGGCCGCTCTTGTAGTAAATGTTTGTGTCTTCAACATAGGAGTGTACAGAGTGTTTTGTTTTTATATATATAATCTGCACTATTTAGACTGTTATTCTTTTTGTTACTTACTCCTGCTACTTATCACCCTATGTAGAAGTTAGAATTAAAAACTTAACTGTATCTCATGTTTTATGTAAAAGTTTAAAGTTCAAGTGCCCGTTACTCTGTCAACCGCTTTGACTTTGAGATAAAGCGGTCTATAAAAAAATAGTTAAATAAATGTTTGCACCTACTTTTATGGAATAAGAGCTAAGTTTGGTCAGGAGAGGAGTGTTTGGGCAGATTATGGGCAGAGTAGTGAAGTATGTGGATATTTAATAAAATACTTGTGCACATGAGTACTTTATGTAAGTACATTTACACTAGCTCTCAAGCCAATGTAAATGTACACAGGTGCATTTACCCACAATTTTTACAGGTTTCTAAGGCTATTTTATAAAGACATAGAAGTGCTTATGGGGTCTATTCTGTACTGCAAATAGCAGGGATGAACGTCCCAATGGGACGTCCATCCCCGCTATTCGCCCCCCTTCCATCCCCAGCAAAAGACTCCCCATACAAACAAGGAGTTTGTATGGGGAGGCTTAGACAGGGCGGGAGGGGTGTTGCAGAGGTGGAATGAGGGGGGCAGTGGGCTGTCCAACGCCCCAGATATACAGGGCCTATTGCGAAGTCAGCCCTGTAAGTCTGGGCCCTTGGATCTAGACGGGGGGCTTATTCTGCCTCGGAGGTGGAATAAGTCCCCCTGGACCTCAGGGTATAGTAGGACCAGGCAGCGGCACAGAGGTAAGGGGATGCAGGGGGTTCCCCGCAACCTGATCCTGGCCATGGAAGGCCAGATCGGGGGTCAGGCTGCGGGAAATGAAGTGCCCAGAGTCAATTCTGATCCCACAGGGTACGCCTAGCCCTAGTGGGGTCAGAATCGGGTCTGCCTCTGTGCGTCCTGATTCCGATTGGACGCACAGGGTCCTGTATGCACTCATTGGAATGTGCCTCTATGTGTACTTCCTATCTAGGTGACCCTGATATAACATTGTCTTCTACATGTCCAATAAAAAAAAGATGTCACTAATGGACAATGGCTCATTGAATACCATTGATGTTTTAGAAGCATCATTTGATAAGAAGATTGCTTCTCAATTTTGTTTAAAAGTACGAGTTCAGATAGATCATGTTTTGGTTGACTTTGCTGAAGCAGGATGCAAAATTCCTGGACAGTATTTTGTGCAGTTTCCAGGCGAGAGTTGGAAAAAGCTCTTCCAGTAATTAAGACAATATGTATTGACTTATTACCCATTTCTATCATTCAACAATTAATAAATCAACTATCAACATTTATGGCTTACTTCATTTGGAAAGGCATTATACGCTTAGATTTCAAAAGAGGAACTCTTTATATCTATATTAGCACCTACTTTAACACTAGAAGCCCCAAAAGGCATTTTACCTAAAAACCCCAAAGTGCATCAATTGATGCATTAACACGACGACTGTGTTTAGCATGAAATGCAGATGTGAATTAATTTGAAGTTACTTATTTGTTAAATACGTGCAGTATGTGACATCATTACATGACATCATCATGTGTTTATTGTTTTGTAATGTTGGAGTAAAACTGTAAACAGTGATTGATTTATGGAAACTCCTTTTTATTAAAACAACAACAACACAAAACCAACATGCCACACTTTTTGCCACAGCATTTTCCTTTCTTTCCCCCTCCTGTCCCCCCCTTGAACCCTGGCCATAACAATAATCATAGTGAATCGACACTGCTACACAAATTTTACATCAAACCACTACAAAGCCCCAAACTACTCACAGCAAACATGGATACTTGAATACATCTTAACACATAAAATGATACCAGCATTACAGCACATCGCTATGCTACAGCGCAACGTTATCACGCTTCAGGTCTGCAGCAAACCACTTATACCAGAGATCACTCTTTACAACTTGTCCCTACTGACCCTTTGGCCAACCCTATCCCCTCCCCTCCTCTCCCACCGCCCCCTGTGACTAGCCATAACTGCCCAGCCTCCCTTCACCCTAAAGCCTACTTCCCCTATGCCTACCACAACCAGCCCAACTAATCCCCCCCTATCCCTTGGACTTGACTGAAATACTCACTCAAGGGTTATCCGGAATTATCTCTCCCCCTTCCCCACAGACCACCTGAAGCAAAGGATACCATGTCTCCTTATGCACTTCCAATCTAGCCCCCCCCCCAACAACTGATCAGTTCGCCCCTCCATGTCCATCAAATCTAACATTGCCTTTCCCCAGACCCCTAGTACCGGGGGCTGGTCCGACAACCACTTGCACAAGATGCATTGCTTAGCCAACACAAAGCCTTTCTCACATAGTTTCCTTTGCTGGGGCTGTAAATCTCTTCCCACCTCAGGAGCACCGAACAAACACACTCCCGAGGAACCTGTCACTTTCCGACCCAACCACCTACTCAATTGGTCACATACCTGCTGCCAAAACGACTGTATGCAAGGGCACCCCCAAAACTGGTGAGTGAAAGTGCCCCTGTCCGTCTTACAAAGTCTACATACATCAGTCTGGGACAAACCCGACCTCAAAGCCCAAACATCATGGACATACGCCTACCAAAGAAACTTATATTGTATCTCCTGAATTCGAATTGACTCCGACACCTTGGGCACATCTGCAAAAGCCTTCTGCAAAACCAATACCGTTACGCCCAGCAATCCATCTGCCTCCCATTTTTGTGCTAAGCTCTCCAGAGCGCCTAGCCTAGGCTCTGGAACCAACTCTTCCCACACTCTACGCTTGGTAATCTTCCCCTCAAGGGAATTCAGAAAGTCCACTAACCCTCCTGCACGAAGGAGCATAGGGAATTTTTCCTGCAAGCCCCTTACATAGTGCCTCGACTGCAAATAAAAATAAAAATCCCTTGGACCTAACTGATACCTACTCCGCAACGAGAGGAAGGAATCAATCTCTGAGGCCTTCTCCATCCTTAAATGCCCCACAAGGGTCAAGCCGCAACCTGCCCATCTTTTTGCAACCTCTCCCCCCATGCCCGAGGCAAAATCAATATTACCCACTAAGGGTAAGTAATCAGTCCCCCTCCAGTCCAATTCCCTATATTTACAGATAACCTTCCACACCTGACGCAAGGACTGCAAATAAACCGATGCCTTCCACTCCGTCGGAAGCTTCCTATTGGGTCAATGCAATAACAATGCCCGATGCATACCTCCAGACATATCATCCACCAACTCTACAGGGAGAGACTCCTCCAAGCCCAAAAGAAGATCCCTCAAGGGACGGGCCAATCAAACTAAATTATAAGCTCAAATTGACAGAAAATCTGCCCCTCCCGCTGCCTTTGGCCCCATCAAAACCGAAAGCGCGATCCGCGCTCTACGGCCTCGCCACAAACATTTCCCAATATGACTGTGTAATATTCCCAAATCCCTTCTCGTAATCCACAACGGCGCATTCCGTAACAAGTATATCCATCTAGGAAGCTCCATCATCTTAAAAAGGGCTATCCGACCCTTAAGAGAGATGGGGAGGTCCCTCCACTTCGCCAGACGTGCCAAGGTCCTATCCAGCTGTGGTTTAATATTTACCTGGTAGAGGCGCACCATCTCATTTGGTATCTGAATACCAAGGTACCGAATTTGATCCTTAGCCCACACCAATGGAAAGTCCCCCTGCCACTGCGGTTTCACCAAATCCCCTACATCAAGCGCCTGGGACTTTGGTACATTTTCGGGATTGAAAATTAATAAAACAGACACCTCGATTTGCCCCAGCGCCACCTCCAACGACTGCATGGGGTTCCGAAGACAAAGAAGCATGTCATCCGCAAAGGCACTCAACTTCATGCCCCCCTGCTTCCAACTGATACCATAGATCTCCTCTGTGTGAAGCAACCTCAACAAAAGAGGCTCTAGCTGCAAAACAAACAAGAAGGGTGACAAAGGGCAGCCCTGCCTCGTCCCCCTCCTCAATGAAAACGTCTGCGAGCACTGGCCTCCCACAAAAACATAGGCCCTCGGGTCAGCATATAGCGCCCTTATCCAATCTATGAACAGCCCTCCGAAGCCAAATCTACTCAATGCTTCAAACATATAGGCCCATAAAACACGATCGAACGCTTTTTCCGCATCCAAACTGACTAGCAGCAATGGATTCCATCGCACTAAACAAGTTTCCATACCTAGCAGAATCTTACTAATGTTGAGAAAAGCCTCCCTTCCTTTCACAAAACCTGACTGGTGTGACCCAATTAATCTGGGGAGAATCCCCTGCAACCGATTAGCTAGAACTGAGGCCAATATCTTCATGTCATAATTAATTAAGGATATTGGTCTATACGAAGCCGGGTCCTCGAGTGCTTTCCCGGCCTTAGGGATTATGGTGATAGTGGCTGTACGCATGTCCCTGGGAAAGCATCCTACCTCTGCCACCTTTGCAAGTAATCCTAATTTCAGAAAAATCACTCCATACAAGCAAGTAATCCTAGTGGACATTTTTTTTTCTTCTTTTATGCTTTATTTCTTTATAACCAGCAGGGATAACTGGAATCTATATTTAACATTTAAAATGCAGCAAAACGAAACATTTTACATCATGTAATACCAATTCAGTTATTTACGCTATCAAATGCCCTTATAGTAAATTATACATTGGTAAAACGATTCGATCATTTAAGACTCGGATACTCGAACATAAAAGCCGTTTGCACTGTGCAGTACTGACGGCTTCGATAGTCCAACATTGTGTTGAGTTACGGCATGATTTTGACCAATTACGTTGCTTTTGAATTGACCACATTCAACGGCCGATGAGAGGCAAGACTTTAGAAGAGACTCTGCTATTTTGTGAACAGCGCTGGATTTTTTTAGTAAACACTTTACAGCCATATGGTCTGAATTCTTCTATTGAATGGCAGGTATGCCTCTAAAAATTCCTTTGCCACTTTAAGATAGATTGATAATTGGTCGGCTCAATACAATTGAAATGAGACAGTTTAGTATAAAAAGCTGACAGCGATTACCAGCACGCATGCGCGGTGTTTTTTGAGACATCAGTTCAGATTGAGGAATTGCAGGCAGCAACATTTCTGTAAGTGACACTGGTTTGTGTCTTTTCAATGGACATTGAATTCCTGACATTCTGCATTTATATATATATATATATTTTTTTTTTGTAATCACAGTGGGTGAGATGTTGAAAGTATATTGCTATTTACTGTGTCTATCTTACAGACCCTCCTGAAGAAACTCCTATGTGGAGTGAAACGCTATAAGGGTACCGAGGGAAGCGTAGAGGCAGAAGTGACACAAGATAAAAAGCTAAGACTTTCTTTGTTTTAAACATAGTTTTCTCAAATAGCTTTTGATATATTTTTGGTGGTGAAGAATTGGTGTTTTATAGCAGCAAACTTAAAAAAGAAAAATCCAGGAAGGTTATTGGTCACCTGTGCGCTAATGCTTTGTTACAAATAAGCATATGTTTGAGCGCGGTACTGGTCTGAAACCTCCTGGTACGATAAAAAACTGCGTTTTGCTGCATTTTAAATGTTAAATATAGATTCCAGTTATCCCTGCTGGTTATAAAGAAATAAAGCATAAAAGAAGAAAAAAAGTTTTTCCACTAGGATTACTTGTTTTTATGGAGTGATTTTTCTGAAATTAGGATTGCAATTCACCCCGTGAAGACCAGTGACATATTTTTATACCTTTGCAAGTAAGGCAGCCAATGTGGGAGTTACTTGTGGCTCAAGCATTTTGTAAAACTCAACCCCAAAGCCATCGGGCCCTGGAGTCTTGTGAGGGGTCCCTGCCTTGATAACTTTTTTAACTCACCCCCAGTAATAGGTTTATTTAATTCAAGTATCTCTGCCTCAGTCAGACTCGGAAGCACCACCGCATCCAAGAAGCAGCGTTCCTCCCCGCTATCCTCCACATCTGGGGTATAAAGCTTCTCATAGAAGGCCTTAAAGACCTCCGCTATTGCTCGCGGGACCGTTTGCTTTACACCTTTCACATCTCTAATACCCGCCACAACTCTGGCGCCTCCCCCTTCTTTAACGAGCCTAGCCAACAGGCGTCCTGTTCTGTTGCCATACCGGAAAAATTGATGACGATAATATTGCATAGACTGCACTGCTCTCTCGTGCAGCAGCCCATTTAGCTGTGCCTGAGTTTGCTGGTACAATTTTAAACCTGCCTCCCCTCATTGAATCAAAGCCCCCTTCCCCAATTTCTGAAGCTTCTGCAACAGCTGCAGGATCTTACTATCCACCCGCCTCCTTTCTTTTACTACATATGAGATCACACACCCCCTAATTACTGCCTTCCCAGCTTCCCAAAATACAGCCGTTGAGCCCTGGAGACTCATTGAAGCGAATGTACTCCTCCCAATTCTGAACCAAATAATTCCGAAATTCCTCACTCTTCCACAAATGTCTTGGGAAAGGCCACTTGACCCCTGAAGGATGTCTCCCCCTCCAAACCATTCTTACCATCGCATGGTCCGATACTACAATTGGCTCTATTTCAATAGTTTTGACCCTACCAAAATCTCCTTTCGAAACTAAGATGTAGTCTATTCAAGACCAAGTTTGGTGGGCCCAAGACAGATGTGTGTATTCCTTCACCCCTTCATGCAACACCCGCCAGCCATCTATTAGCCCCCCCCCCCTTCGCAGACATAACCTACACCCTTGTGTTCCCAGCCCCTTGCCACCTTCGAGCTTGACCTTTCCCATGCAGGATCATGCGGGCAATTAAAATCTCCTGCTAACACCACAGTCATCTTTGGTGCACACAAGAGCCTTCGAAGCATATCTTTAAAAAAAACCATGGCCATACTGATTAGGGGCATATATGTTGGCTAGCAGCACATCCTCACCTCCCAGTCTCACATGCAAAAATACGTACCGGCCTTGCTGATCTATCTCCTCAGAAATCACATCTAACGGTACTCCTTTCTTTATCAAAATCGCTACTCCTCTCTTCCGCACACCCGACGAAGCTCCATACACCTGCCCCACCCAATCTCATTTTAGCTTGTTATGTTCCTTCTCACTTAGATGGGTCTCCTGCAAAAAAGCCACCTGAGCCCCTTTCCGCTTCAGGGCTTGCAATATTTTTGTACGCTTAACGGGGGAACTTACTCCGCCGACATTCCATGTTATCATACAAAAATCATTAGCCATAGCCTCGGCACAACATAACTACTTGTATCCTTCCCAGTTCCCTGATAGATGTCACCCAGGGTCGCCCAGCCTCAACCCCAGGCCCCCTCTTGCACACCTTTCCCCCAGATTCCAGCTTCCCCTTCTCGGCCTGCCCACTACCCCCAAACAGCTGGATCCATGTGCTAGTCACTTTACTACCCCCCCCCGCACCCTCCCCCTCCCCCACCCCTCTCTTCTCCCCACCCCCTCCCCCTCCCCTCCCCCCCTCGAACTACCACCTTTCCTTTCTGTCCATCAATCATCACCCCCCCTCTTCCCACTTCCCCTGCTTCCCTCCACCCACCACCCCTCTTCCAATAGTCTTAACCTCTCTCCCCACTCCTCAGCTGTCACCAACTGAGGTCGGGTCACACTTGACACCGCAGGACTGCCCCTAGCCTCTTCTGTGGTCTTGCAGATCCTCAATCCTGTGAACATCTGTCTCCTTGCTCGGTCCAATGCTGCCACTGTGTCATCAGCTACCGCTGATATAGAATCATTCACATGTTCCGTTCCACTGGGGATAACCACATCTCACCGAAAATTGCACACAGTTCAGTCCTGTAGTCCCATAGGCACATAGAATCACAGGGCTATAGGGTTATAAGTAGAGGCCTCACTATTTCACAACAGTCACCAAATGAACATTCTGCATCCTCCAGGTCCGGAATCTCCGACAAACCCCAAAGTTCAAACATCCAGCCCACTCGATTTCTCCACTTCCAGACCCGCCACATACCTCTTCGCTGCCACCACAGAGTCAAACATATGGAATTGGCCCTGATTGTTAATCCTGAGCACAGCTGGGAAGGCGAGTGTAAAGTGTAATTTCCGCCTGAATAGCACTGCACATATCGGGGCAAACTCCTTCCTCTTAGCAGCCACCGCCACGGAGTAGTCCTGGAAAAGTAAAACATGCTGATTCTCCATCAACAACTCTCCCTTCTTGCGATAGGCTTGAAGTATCTGCATCTTGTGTTGCGAGTTCAGTATAGGGCAGTCACCACTCTCGGCCTCTGTGCATTCTCCCTCCGAGCCCCTATGCGGTTTGCACATTCTACTTGAATCAGGCCCACCATCTCTTCCAGGCCCAGTTGCTTTGGCAGCCACGTGTCGATCAGGGACGGCAACTCACGATCCGAGGTAGACTCCGGAATCCCCACCAAACGAATATTATTTCGCCTGGATCGATTCTCTAAGTCATCCACTTTTAACAACAAGACCTTAATTTGCACTCGTTGCGTTTCCAGCTCCCTGGTTTGTCGACCCCCTTCGTCCTCCACAGCAGACATGCGATGCTCTAACTCATCCACTCGACAGCCCATTGCTCCCAGGGACTCTCCCATCTCTTCCAACTTCTTCAGGATAAGATCAAATTTAGGGTCCAGCAATTTGACTACCTCCTTTGCCACCTCCTCCGTGGAGGAATCAGTACTCTCCGCCCCAGGCGACACTGGCTGAGTCCCCACCGCACTGGAAGTTCCGGCCTTGCTTCCTTTCTCTCGGTCTTTTCTGGCAGGCAAAGGCATCTCTGCACTGCAACTGTTTTACCGCAAAGCCCCCTCTCTCCACTTCGTATCAAGCACTTTGGGACTCTTAATTGCACAAAATAAGTCTTTTTAAACGATTATTGCATGAGGCAGCCCGGAGTGAGCAAAGAGACGTCTTTACCCGCTCATGCGTCACGTGACCTCCCTCACAGTGATTGATTTAAAACCAAAATGTACTCTGTTACACAGGTATGTACAATGTCGTGACTTTCGAACACGCTCTAGAACTGGCCGACACTCCAGAACTTTAAGCATATCGCTTCATCCCTGAAATTTTATTCATTGTTTTTCTATGATTCTATTTGTAGAATGCCGAGACCTCATAAGAAGACAGCAGTGCCTAGATGTGCTGGTGCAAAATCAGATTCAAACGTTGACCTACATGTTACAGGTTGTGCAGGCGTACATGCTTATCTTTTTAGTTTGTGAACTGACATGGACTTTGCAGTTACTTTTGAATTTGCAGTTACTTTTACATTTAGTTAACACTGTTCTTATGTTAGTCGTTGTATGAAATTTGTGAAAACCACTCAATGTTCTTGGTTGCGTCAATTGACGCACTTTGGGGCTTCTAGGTATAAATTCATTTTCCCGCTAGGTGGCACATCTATCATTAATTTTCGATGCACATATTTGAACATCTTGACCTCACTAACAAAGTCATGTAACATAACTGACATGGTTCTAGCCGTGGCGCTGGTATACAACTTCGAAGATGCATTTGCATCAATTGACGCACTTTGGGGCTTCTAGTGTTAAAGAGCACCTACTTTAAAGAAAGCTATCCATACATTCTTTATCTTGGACTGATCATTTTTTTGTTACTTTGCAATTGGTAATTCCAAGTTTCAAGATTTTTCTTCAATGTCAGGTGAAAGACATCAGAACATGGAAATCTGTGGATTTGATGCAACTAGCCATTCAATGTCAACAGTCTCTAGGGTAGCTCTTCAAGTTACACTGATGATTTGGCTCTTCATTGGCACCAGTGTCTTAAACATGCAGCAGATAAAATTGCTCCCTTCTGCCCCATTGCTATCTCAACACCAGTCTTTTGCTTAATATCTTTTGGGTTTTAGGTTACCTGAACAACAAACTCAGAAGGTTGAGCAAACTGGTGGAATAATCCTACTCCAGAATTGAGAGCTATTGATCAGGAACAACAACAAACTATCAAGCTTGTATTAGGTCAGCCAAATGCAAGAAATTTTCCAATTTGATCAAATCTTGTGAAAACCCATTTAAAAATAATTTTTAAAATCTTATTCTCTTTTATTGCTTCTAATATAAACAATATTCTGCCCCTGTCACTCAGTACCTTAGCTCAGTTCTTCTCTGAAAATCTAAGTGCTATTTAGTCTCATTTGGATGACTTTCCACTAGTAGTCTCACACTTTTCCACTCACCCATTGTTATCAGCAAATTATTGACCAGTATCCAACATGCCTTTTATTTCTGAGGTATTTCTAAGCAGTTTTAATAGAATTTTGATCTTCCCTCAACAAGGTAAATGCTGAGCATTCCCATCTTTTCAGGTTTCACAAACTACATAGTACAGAAATATGTTTAGTTTCCTTGTTAAGTGTGCTACGTGGACAACTAGATGCTGGGAAATATACCGTAGTTATTTCTCCAGATTATCAATGGCCTTCAATTTGGTTAGTCATCAACTGCTATTAGGCCACTTGGCAAAGACAGGACTAGGTAAAAAATTCCTTTGTTAGATTTCTGCCTTTTTTACTGCTTGTTAAATGTTGTAACCAATAACTTCCTCTCTACTCCTCAACCATTGAAATGGAGAATCGCAGAAGTCCATCCTTGCACCAGTGCTCTTTAATGTATTTATTAGTCCTCTAGTAACATTAATTCAGTCTCTTAGGGTGAGTCCATTCATGTTAGCTGATAATATTTAGTTGATATATTATGTCAAACAGGCTTCATTTAATCTTGATCACTTAAATCTCTGATTGACTTGTGATTGGGCTCCAGCCAACTGAAAATGAATCAGCAGAAATGCAGGGTTATGCAGGTAACTGATTGGGACTACAGGCCATCTCGTGCTCCACTATTAATGGGTCATCCCCTCACTTTCCATTTCAATAACAGCAGCTACGGGTACCAGTCTGTCAAAAATGAGCTGCCTGACTGAAGACCGAACACAATTAAGGACAACTATCCAGAGGGTCGCCATGAGTCGACACCGACTCGACGGCACTTAACAACAACAACAACAACACCCCCCCCCTCTCACTTTAGTCTTCTTGTTGCTATCCAATTGTTTATTCAGGATCATTGGCTCCCAATATCATGCCAAATGAAATATAAAGTACTATTATTAACCTTTTTTTTAAATTTTATATTTTTTAATTTTACAATGAAATACAAATATACACAATACACTTGGAGAGAATAGGGAACTAATCCTGAAATAACAAAAAACAACAACAACAGGGAAATAAACAGGTTGAAATACAGATAAAGTCTAATAAGGCAGCTCCCACTACAGCCTACTTCTCAGGGGGAGAGACACCAGGAAATATAGATAAAAGATACCACTACTCAAGGAATATGTAGCCATACTACAGACCACCCTCTGTTTCCACAGTGGAGTTTCCATTGGCTATGGCAGCCCTACAAGCACTCAAAAAAGCCCGCAGCTGTGAGAGGTCATAAAAAATATAAGAATTAGACTGTAATTTAAGAGTACATTTGCAAGGAAACTTAAGGAAAACTTGACCCTCCAACTGCTGGAACCTGGGGCAGAGAAGAAGGAACTCACTCCTCCTACCCTGAGTGACACAGCAGAGATCGGGAAAAACCCAAACAGAAAAACCTTTGAATAACACAGATCTTTTGCAAAAAAAACCCATTTTTAAACATCAATCACAATCATTTGATAAAGTAAACATAACCACAAGAGTAGAAGGAATATATACTTCAGACCCGGACATTTCAAGAATAGCTGAAACATTCAACAAATCAGCCTGTTACACTCCAGGAATATTCCCAGAACCTGAGGACCTAAGGCCAGTAAGAATGTAATACAATTTGGTAATAGGGGGGTGGGAATCAACTGGAACCATGAACACTTCCAACATATATGACTTAAGCACTTCTTTAGCATTTATAACAGTTGGGAAAACTTGTAAGTCTCAGGTTTTGATACCAATAAGAGTTCTCCGACTGCTCAATCAACCTTTACGATTGTGCAAACTGGCTACCCAATTCATTTACCTAACATGATAATACCTCACACACTAATACGGATATTATGTTCACTTTAAAGTAATCTTTTAGTAATCCTCCACCATCAAAGGCATGTCTTCAGAACACTAGAAATTCAGCCTTTTATATTTTGTCTCCTCTACTCTGGAATCTGATTCCCAAACATTTACAACTAGAACCTAACCTTGCTAAGTTTAAACCAGGACTTAAAACATATTTCTTCTTGCAGATCATTGAGGACAGTGTGGGTCCCAGTGATATGAGCAGCATAGCATAGAACTCTACTTTTCTATCTATTTTAAATTATTTTGTTAGTTATGAGTTGACAGAAACTGCTATGATACATTGTGAATGGCACTAAAGCAAGTACCAGCAATAAGCATAAATATAGTAGTGGAAGAAGTCACTTGAAAGGTTTTAGATAGTTGTGAATTTGCCTATTTTTACTGAGGTTGGGAAGAAACTGGTTCTTAATGAATGCTGGATCATAAGGGCAATATACAAATGTTTTTCAAATGAAATTAAATTGGATCAGAATTAGCTATTTCAATTGGCACAGTCTGCTTATCAGCTAGTTGCACCATAGCACTGAAACAGTGTTGCTGGCCATGGACATTATCCTCACAAAGGCCTAGCAGGTCCTCTTTGGGAGTCTGGTGCTCTCTGGATCGAATTAAATCTCTCGGCAGCCTCTAATACTGTAGACAGTTATTAGCTTGTCAGCACACTCTTGATATCAAGGAGTCAGTTCTGTCATAGTTCTCATATTTTTCAGGATCAATCATAAGGGATGTATTGGAATGGATTTCTTTTAGAATTTTACCCATCAAATCAGGGTTCATTATTGTCTCATCTGTTATTTAATATATATTTGGCTCCATTTCCCTTAGAATTAGATAAGTATGATTTTGACATTCACACCACTTCAGATGATGATCAGTGAATTGTTTTTGTTAAGGATGAGCAGGAAAGAGTGACCCCTAAGCTGAATGATTGTTTGGAATCACTAGGCAGTTGGCTTTGTTGTAACAATTTAGCTTTAAATTTGTCAGAGTTACAGTGCCTTATCAGCCTTTCCAGCATTGCTCTGTCATTCATTGAATGTTAATGAACAGCTAGCAAGTTTAGGGCTGAAGGTTAATAATCAGTTAAGAATAACTTCTCAGATTTAAAGTTTTAACTTACCTCAGATTGGACTACTGTAATTCATTATTTCAAAAGTTGTTAAAATCTTGTCTCAGGAGGCTTCAGCTGATTCAGAATACTGCTGCAAGTTTGTTTACTAGGAAAATAAAGCAATTAGATATTATGCCAATATTTTTGTTTTACATGGACTCCCTGTTGTGATTCAATGTAAATTTAAAATCCTTTGTTCAGTTTATAAGGCATGTACAGGTGCATGTCAGCCTACTTAGCCAATTAATTTAAGGATTAACTTCCAAAATGATTGCTACGGTCATCTCAAAAGGCTTCCCACAACTTCTGTCTTTGTCTACTGCATTTGCTATGTGGGACCATCCCTGTGGAATGCTCTGCCTTAAAAACTGGAGTAAAAAGACTAGGGGACATGCAATGAAGCTACAGGGTAACCTATTTAAGACTAATAGAAGATATTTTTTCACTCAACATGTAATCAAACTCTGGAATTTGTTACTGGAGGATGTAGTAAAAGGTGTTAGTGTAGCTGGGTTTAAAAAAGGTTTGGACAAGTTCCAGGAGAAAAGGTCCATAAACCATTATTAAAAGGGACCCAGGATATCACTTCTTGACCCAATACAAGCATTGAGGAACCTGTGTGTCTTTTGGGGAAACTGCTAGGTACTTATGACCTAGATTGGCCACTGTTGGAAACAGGATACTGGGCTTAATGGACCTTGGTCTGACCCAGTATGCCATATCTTATGTTCTTATAAATGGATCATTTTTTGCAATTTAGACAAAAACTGAAAGTATGGTCTTTTAATGGTAATTAGTGGAGTGATGGGACCAATTATTGGAGAAAAACAAGCTGTTATTTTAATATGGTTATGTTAAGACATTTATCTTTATTTTAATATACTTGTGGTTTGTGTCTATTATAATTGATGTATTGGCATATTAACCACTAGGAAATATTTTAATTTTGTCATAGCACTGCTAAAATTTAATATATAGAAACCAAAGCAAGCACAATAAAAAATATCTTAAGATTTATACTTAACAGTGCTATTCTAGAGCAGCAAGCACTATAAATAATGTAGCGTTTATAGTGGCTGGACTTTGGATCCCACTAAGTCCTATGGGATTGCTCTTGCTATATTTTATAACTGTGCTTGCCAGTTTAGAGTGACACAATGTGGAAATGAAACTTTTTTGAATTATTTTTCCAAAATAAGGAAAGCCTTATAAAAACATGGACTACTGTCATTCTTTGGCTTTTCCTAGGGTATATGATGAATGAATATTCTGCCTGCAGGAAAATAATATGCATTCATATGGACTAGCGACATTTCTATTCTACTAATACGGACTTAGAAGATTCCACTAAAAAAAAAAAAGAAGCTTTTAAAGAAACTTCTGTATACTGTTCAGTTGCCAAAATCTCCATAATCATTCCTATACTTTTAGGCACTCAGTCTTGTCTTACTAATCTAGCATGAAAATCCTCAGAGATGTCTGGCAATTTAGTAAATTAATAAATAAGTACAAAGACAATTATGTTGACTGATTGCCTAATTATATAAAAATCTGAGGTACTTTTTTCAATGGCCAAGGGATGCAGTATCTGACTTTGGATTTCAACATTACTGGAGAATGTCTTTACTCTTTATGAGCATGCAGCAATGGTTCATCCACATTTTACGGAAGGACACTGCTAGAATTCTGAATGCTAAATTCTTATATCTGGGCTCCCTGGCAATGCACTAATGTGCATACCAGAAAATGTGTACTTCATCTTTACTATCATTTTGTAAAATGTTGAAATATTGATGTTTATAGGTAGGAAAAATAATTCTCAGGAAATGAAAGTATATGAATGTGTAATGGAAAAAAGTAAATATATAAATAACTAAATAACATTTATGTGAGCAACATGATCCATTAAAGGATTTTTCAAATTATATATATAATATCTATATGTGACAGGAAACCCTGTCCTTGTATCATCCCAGCAATCATCCCAGTAGAATGTGCTGGGAGACTAAAGCAGCAATATACCTACAGAGACAATAGCCAACTGACAAACGGATGCCTCAACAAAGAGCCAGGGTCAGGAAGTAGTTATATAGATTCATTTATTTGTTGGGAACAAGGAAACAGTAGTGTAGAATTAGGTATTCATCAGGTCGGTGGCAGACCAACAGTTTCCATGGGATAAACCAAGGAGACAGTTGGCCCAGCCAATTGTGCTTCTCTGGACTTCATTATATCTCAAGCTCAATATAGATCACACCACTCTTTCTGTAAAGAAATATTTCCGCATATTACTCCTGAGTCTATCCCCTTTCATCCTCATCCTATGTCCCTTAGTAACAGAACTTGACTTCAATTGAAAGAGACCCTCCTGTGCATTTATGCCACAAAGAAATGTAAATGTATCTATCATATCGCTCCTATCCCACCTTTCCTCTAAAGTACACATATTAAGATCTTTAAGTCTGTCCTCATACGCTTCATAACAAAGACCACTAACCATTTTAGTAGTCACCCTCTGCACCTACTCCAACCTTCCTATATCCTTCTGAAGGTGCGGTCTCCAGAATTGCACACATTACTCCAAATGAGGTCGCACCAGAGACTTATACAGAGGCATTATCACCTTCTTTTTTTCTTCTGGCCATTCCTCTCCCTATACACTCAAGCATCCTTCTGGCTTTCGCAGTCACCTTTTCTACATGTTTAGCTACTTTAAGATCATCAGACACAATTATACCCAGGTCCTGCTCTTCTTTTGTGAACAGCTACACTGTACAGCACCTTTGGATTTTTGCAGCCCAAATGCATGACCCTGCATTTTTTAGCATTATGTTTCAGCTGCCATATTCTAGACCATTCTTCAAGTTTAGTTAGATCCCTCCTCATGCTGTCGACTCCTTCCTGTGTGTCTACTCTATTGTAGATTTTGGTATCATCTGAAAACAAGCAAACCTTACCCAACAGTCCTTCTACAATATCACTAACAAAGATGTTAAACAGAATCACACCAAAGACAGATCCCTGCGACACATCACTGGTAACCTCCTTCTCATCAAAGTGAGCTCCATTTACCTGTACCCTTCATTGCCTCCCACTCAAACAATTACTAACACAATCAGTAACTTTAGGGTCCATCCCTAGGGCACTTAGTTTGTTTATAAGTTGCTCGTGTGGAATGGTGTCAAAGGCTTTACTGAAATCTAAATACACCACATCTAGGGCTCTCTCTCGGTTCAGCTCCCTGGTCACCTAGTCAAAGAAATCTATCAGATTTGTCTTACAAGACCTGCCTCTGGTGAATCCATGCTGCCTCTCATCCTGCAATCCATGGGACTCCAGAAACCTCACTATTCTTTCCTTTAGTAGCCTTTCCAATAATTTACTAACCACAGAGGTTAGACTAACTGGCCTGTAGTTCTCAATGTGATCCTTACATCTGCTGTTGTGTAAAGGGACCACATGTACCTCTCTCTAGTCCTCTGGCACCACTCCAGACTCCAAAGAGGCATTGAAAAGGTCAGACAGTGGAGACGCTAGAATGTCCTCAGGTTCCCTCAGTATTCTTGGATGTATCCCATCTGGACCGATGGCTTTGTCTGCTTTTAGTTTGGCTAGTTCCTCTTGAACATAGTCTTCTGAAAATCGTTCGAGATTCCAGTTGCTTCTGTTGCTACTTGTGGGTGCTTTCTGAGGTCCTGCTCCAGGCCCTTCATCTGTGAACATAGAATAGAAATATTTGTTAAGCAATTCTGCTTTATCCTCATCAGTTTCTGCATATTCCTCCCTGTACCCTTAAGTCTGACAATACCACTTTTGCCCTTCCTCTTCTCACTAACATATCTAAGAAATGTCTTATCCCCGTATTTTATTGCATTGGCTATTTCTTCTTTTTTTTGTACCTTTGCTTTCCTGACTACTTTGCTAGCTTCTCTAAGTTTCTCCAAATATAGATGCCTGTCTTCCTCTCTCTGTGATTTTGTGTATTTCGTGAAGGCCTCCCTCTTTTTCTTCACCTTATCAGCTACTTATTTTGAGAACCATAGCAGCCTCCTTTTCTTTTTACATTTATTTATCTTTCTAACAAAAAGGTCTGTTGCCTTGAAAATGTTCCCTTTTAGTTTTGCCCACTGTTTTTCTACATCCCCAAGCTGTTCCCATCCTGCTAATGACTCTCTGAGGTACTGTCCCATCTTTGCAAAGTTAGTTTTCCTAAAGTCTAAGACCCTCATTTTTGAATAGATTTTATCAGCCCTTGTACTAATACTGAACCATACCATCTGGTGATCACTGGATGTGCGTTGATCTCCCACTGTAACATCAGAAACACGTTTGGGTTCTGTTACCAATTACCTGAATAGTTCTCCCTGCAGAGAATCCAGGATCTCCTTACTTCTAGATGACACTGCGGTAGGGATGTGCCAATCCACATCTGGCATATTGAAATCACCTATCAGTAGCACTTCTCCTTGCATGGCAATACCGTATATTAAATCTTCATCCACTTCTACCCCCTGTAATGGAGATCTGTATATAACTCCAATGCAAATGCATTTTGCGTTCCCTCTTTCTAGGCTAACCCACAGTGCCTACTCTCTTTCCTTAAGCTCTACAATTCTATAGCTTAACAGACTGTGTTTGTGAGGAATTAGCTAAATTAAAAGTAGACAAGGTGATGAGGCTGGATGTGATACATTCCAGAGTATTGAAGGAAACTGGGGAAGTTCTAGCAGCTCCACTATCTGACTTTTTAATGTTTCTTTAGAGTGAAGAGTGGGGAGGACTGGAGAAAGATGCATGTGGTCCCTTTAAACAAAAGCAGAAGTAAGGACGAGGTTGAGAACTACAAGCCAGTGATGAGTAAATGAATGAGAAACGGTACTAAAACAGAGGATAGTGAGGCTTCTGGAATCCAATAGATTGCAGAATCCAAGGTGACATGGCTTTCCTAGGGACAGGTCTTCTCAGACAAATCTAATTAATTTCTTGGACTGGTGACCAGAGAGTTGGACTGAGGGAGAGTCCTAGATATGGTGTACCTAGATTTCAGTAAAGCCTTTGTCACCGTTCCAAACAGATGACATATAAATAAATTGAGCAGCCAAGGAATAGACCCTAAAGTTACTGACTGGGTTAGAAATTGGTTGAGTGGGAGGCGACAAAGGGCACTGCTAAGTGGAGATTACTGTGAGGAGAAGGATATAAATAGTGATGTGCCACAGGAATCTGTGCTTTATCCAATTCTTTTTAACATTTTTGTTAGTGATATTGCAGGACTGTCTGGTAAGATTTACCCCTTTGTGGATGATACCAAATTCTGCAATAGACACCCAGAAAGGAATAAATAACATTAGGAGGGATCTTTCTAAGCTTGAAGAATGGTCAAGAATTTGGCGGCTGAGATTTAATGCTAAAAAATGCAGGGTCATGCATTTGGGCTACAAAAAACAAGGGAGTGGTACAGTATAGGGGGTGAAGTATTTATATCCACAAAAGAATGTGATCTTGGAGTGATTGTTTCTGATGATCTTAAGGTGGCTAAACAGGTAGAAAAGTTGACGGCAAAAGCCAGAAGGATGCTTGGGTGCTTAGGGAGAGGCATGGCCAGCAGGAAGAAGGACGTGATAGTGCCTCTCTATAAGACTTTGGCAAGACCTCATTTGGAGTAGTATGTGCATTTCTGGATACCACACCTTCTGTGCAGTGGGTGGCTACCAAAATGATCAGTGGACTTCATCATAAGGCATATGGGGACAGACTTAAAGATCTCAATATGTATACTTTGGAGGAAAGGTGGGAAAGAAGAGTTATGATAGAGATGTTTAAATATCTCAGTGGCCTAAATGCACAGGAGGAGAGCCTCTTTCAATTGAAAGGAAGCTCTGCAATGAAAGAACATAGGATGAAGGTGAAAGGGGATAGACTCAAAAAGTAATATGTGAAAATATTTCTTAAGGAAAGAATTGCATATGCCTGGAACAGTCTCCTAGTAGACGTAATAAGAGACAAGGACAGCATCTGAATTCATGAAAGCATGTGACCAACACAGAAGATCTCTAAAGGAACTATAGTAGTTGGTATGGAAGAGCATACTGAATAGGCCATATGTTCTTTTTATGCCATCATGTTTCTATGATTCTAACATTAAAGGGGAAATAACCAGCCATGCTGGTCAATGGGCCTTTCAAACACCAGTCATAGGGTTGCAATCTTACACTTTCATGATGGATTTTTTAATGTCCCACTGTTTATCACTAGCACTTCCTCTGTTGGTTTTGCTTCCCGACATGAAGGTTCTGCTTCTAATTGAACATGCTTATTGTGACTGCCAGATACGCTATAAAAGCACATATTTTTCTGCATTCCTCCTTTCATTTACACAACATTATATAAGTGTGATATCAGCTTATTTTTAGTCAAGCGATTCTATTTCCAACTTGTAGTCATCTTCCATCTCATAGTTAGGTTCAGATGTGATTTATTGATATGCTTTTTATTTTGTTTTAGTTTTATCACTTAGGTCTTCAATTATAAGAGCACTTGATTGGTTGTCCCGAATAGGGTACATTTTGTTTATCATACTTTCTTGATGTACATTGGTGTATGTTTTCAGTACATGACAATTTGTCCAATATGGCATGCATTTATATTATATATTATTTATTTATTTATTTTAACCTCTTATCATTGGTTTTATTGTATTTACCGTATTTTTCGCACCATAAGACGCACCCGACCATAAGACGCACCTGGTTTTTAGAGGAGAAAAATAGGAAAAAAAATATTCTGAACCAAATAGTGTAATAAAATATTTAATAAAGTATAACAGAATAATATTTGAACCATATAAACTGAACAGCAGTCAACAGTGGCATTAAGAACCATTATCACTGTCATTAACACATAAAGACAAAGGTTTGAGTACTCTAGTCTTCGGAAAACCCCAAGAACTCTTCTTCGCTAGAGTCAGAATTCATGAAGCTCATTTGGTCACAATCACTGACATCACTTTCTTCGCTGTCTTCGTATAAAATACAGTCTTCATTTCCATCTAAGGCAATTAAACTGGGAACCCCAAAAGCCAAACTTAGAATGTACAACACTGTAGAAATAAAACTATAAATTGATTTCCTCTTGTATTAAATAAAGTGCAGACGTTAAAGATGCACATTTCCAAGAGCTGACATATTTCAGTTAATAAATTTAAAATAAAGAGATATATTTCTTCCTTTTGTGCATTTTTTTTTCAGTTGCAATTGTTCCAGCCACTTTCTTCTGGTTTCTTCGTGTCTTCTGCTAACGCTCCATTGTCTGCTGTCCATTTGTCCTTTCTTCTTTCCTAGTTTTTTTCCATTCTCTCTACATCTGCTTTAACATACTAATCATTCTCCTTTTGCTCTTTCCTCATTCCTATTTCATCCACTCAAATTTTACCCCTCCATCCTCAATCCCCACTTACTCTCCCAATACCTGGCCAATTGTAGATTTTTCTTCCCTCCCACACAAAATATATTTCCCCTCTCCATTTCACTCTCCCAGCCCCATCCCATTCTAATCGTCCCCCAACATCAACTCCCTTCTAGCTCCTGCCCCACCCAGCATCCGCTCCCTTCTAGTCCCCGCATCATCAGCCCATTTCCAGTCCTAGCTCCCTCCCCTCACAGCCCATTTCCATTCCAAGCCCCCTTCCACTCAGCCCATTTCCATTCCAAGACCCTGTCCCCATCAGCTATTTGCAGTTCAAGCTCCCCCTTCTACTCGGCCCATTTCCAGTCCTAGCACCCCCCCCCCAGTCCATTACCAGTTCTAGCCCCCCCCCATAGCCCATTATCATTCCTAAGCCCCCCAACAGCCCACTTCCAGTCCTAACCCTTCCATCGCCCCATCTTCATTCTTAGCCCCCCCATAACCCCATTTTCAGTCTTAGCCCCCAAATCAGACCACCTGCAGTCCTAACCCCCATCACCCCATTTTCAGTACTATCCCCCCATCACCCCATTTTCAGTCCTAACCCCCCCCATTACTAGTCCTAACCCCCCCCCATTACTAGTCCTAACCCCCTACCCCCCCTCAGCCCAAGTAAATTAAAAAATGAAAAACAAACCCTGGGCTTCTGCTGCTGCCGCTGCCGTGGCAGCGGCAGAATCAACTGTCCCGCGGCCCCTTCCCATCTGCCCGGCAAAGCATCTTCTGAGCTCCATCAGCGGCAGCTTTCAGGGCCGCGAAGAGAAGAGTGATTTCCCTCTCGTGGCTCTGTTAGCCTGCCGGGGCTGCTGGGAATTCCCATCAGCCCCGGCAGGCTTAACAGAGCCGCGAGAGGGAAATACTACTCTCTTCGCGGCCCTGAAAGCTGCCGCTGATGGAGCTCAGAAGATGCTTTGCCGGGCAGATGGGAAGGGGCTGCGGGACAGTTGATTCTGCCGCTGCCACGCAGTGGCAGCAGCAGCAGAAGCCGGGGGGGGGGAGGGATGATGCAGTCCCCAGGGACACGGAAGGTCCCGGGGGACCCGCTGCCGCTCTGCAACTTCTTCTATTCGCACCATAAGACGCAGGCACTTTTCCTCCCACTTTTTGGTGAAGAAAAAGTGCGTCTTATGGTCCGAAAAATACGGTAGTTATGAATGTTTTTTAAAGGACATGTTAATATGTGTGCATGATTCCTTTGGGTTTTCATTTTCATTTTACATTTTTATTAATTTATGTTTATATATTTGTATTAAGGTCACAGTCCCCTGAAGAAGGCCAGATTGCCGAAACACATGTTGGGCTGACCTGGACCCCAATAAATCACAGTCCTTCCAGTGGTGATTATCCTCCTGTTTTTTTCTGTGTTGTTTTGGACTAGCAGGAGGGATGCCATTCCTGTGTCCCCCATGTGTTCAGGCAGATAAATGACCCTACAAGGACCCAACTCCTAGGTCAGGGAGCATGCAGTGCTCGATGTAGACATGGTGGAAGGCATTGCTGGCAAATAGGTGAAAAAACAAGGAAAGCAGCTGCACTGTTCCTAGAACATGCACAGCTTCTGATGACAGATATTAGCAATGCCCAGGGGTTGTACCAGGAAAAAGGATGTCTGAAGGGAGTAGTTGAAGATGCAGGTAACATCAGGGACCAGAGGTGCTCCATGCCCACATGCCACAGCCTCTACACACACCTGCAAACTAGGCAGCCACCTAGGGTGACAACATCTTGGGGTTGACAAGGAGCAGGGCATTCAGAGCTAAATAATAGATTTTGACAGCTTAGAGAGAGAGAGAGAGAGAGTGTGTGTGTGTGTGTGTGTGTGAAATTTTGCTTAGAGCGCCAACACCTTGAACCAACTCTGGGCCGGCCCTGCTTGCAGCCATCTAAACAACATTCATAAATGACTACTTACATGTGTAGATCACTAGAATGCCTTGCATTCTGAATATAAACTCACATGGAAATCCAGTCACCCCTTACAGAATTACTCTCCACGTGTATACTGCAGTACTGCTGAACATTCATGATATGGAGTTTATCCATTTAGAGGTGGCAGCCAACAAATGCATAAATGCTCTTGAACATCTGGCTGGTTCCCAAATGCTGTCTGCAGGTAAACAGAGGAAAAAAAATCTCAGGGGCATATAAAAAGGGAGTAACGCAGTTAGCAGACCCTCTAACCACGTTATTCCCTCTGAGCAGGGATACCGGGTTATTCATCAGCACAAAGCCAGTTCATGCTGCTGATTATCCACTCAGTTTTACTGAATACCTTACACTAACAACTTAGCATCAGGATGTTCTTTGGGGGGGGGGGGGGGGGGGGCCGAGCAGGTGCAGCATCTTAACCAGTTGGGAACTATATTGAGCAGCTAATCAATTAACCCTAACTAGCTATCCAATAAGTGGCTTAATATAGCTGCTGACCGGATGGATAATTCGCTATCCGGGCAATCAGGATATTCTATGCCACTGGCTGAACTTGACCCAGCATTGAATATTCAGGTTTAATTAAAACAGCAATGACCAACCACTTTCCCTGCACTGGTATCCACTGGCACCCCCCCCCCTCCCACCCCTACTCTTTTTCTAAAAGTTTCTGCCTGAATCATCTGAAAAATTCAGATTGATAGATGTACCGTACAAGAGTTCATTTTTTGCTTAATTTTTTGGATTATATTTGTTTCCACTGAGATCATTATAAGTACTCTAGTTACATTCAGAAAATGAAGTGGGCCTTGATATGGAGATAAACTAGGTTAAACATTTCACTTTATACATAACAGGAATCAACTGTATTTGCTTATTGTAATGGTTGTGGCATTTACACAGTAGTTACATTTAAGTCAAGTCAGTTAATAGTACAAACAACTCACCAAATTCAATTAAATGACCTAGCCTTGCAGGTAAATTAGAATAAGAAACTAGAAGCTATTTTGCACTGTTTATAGGGAAGAAAAATGCAGAAACTTTCTTCTGATCTTAACAGTGTTGATTCATTTAAATACATTTTGTCTTCTGCATGGAAACGATCTGAAAAACAAACAACCCCCCTCCCCCTGTAATTCAAGTAGATATATGAGAGAGAACTTAAAATAGAGAGAAAATCTTCTTTTCATGTCCTAAGCAGAAAAGATGTATTAAAAAGTATTCTATGCATCTGGTTCCTCATCTGGATCATGAAATAAGATCTTTTAGAATCTGTGTAGTATGGCGTGCAGTGGGAAGGGGTTTTCTTTACAACACAGGATAGACAGCAGTTCAGGGAAAACAAAAGCAGTTTTTTATTCTGACCCACAAATCAAAACCCAGAACTAACAGCAGTTCAGGGAAAACAAAAGCAACTTTACTTTTGTTCCAGTTTGTTAAAATTCCACAAGCTGATTCTCCTGGCCCTTCCTTCAGTCCCAGTTAAAGTTCTTACCTCAGAACTCCTTTACATAGGTTACTTTGGAAGGACTTCAAGCTCCACAGGCCTCTCTCCCTCCTGCAGCTTAACGGGTTCTTAACCTTTCCCTGTGAGCCATGTCCTCTCAGCATTGGGCTGTAGACTCTTTTAAAGGGGACTATTGACATTCCCTTTGGAGAGAACGGGTAACATTCTCTAGACCCCATCACACACCCTCCCTCTCAGCTCAACCATGCCCCACTGCATACCTGCCTCACCCAAGACCACCACCCGGGAAAGGAAGTCTGCATTCAGGTGAGTCCAACCAACCCTATGATGGACCTAAAACTGGTAGAAATGGAGACTCAAAAACTACTACTACTACTACTACTACTATTCATCAGCGCCACGCACACAGCGCTGTACAGCTAACCAACAAGAGTTAGCCAGAATATAAGAGACAGTCCCTGCCCATCAGAGTCATGCTCATCGGCACTTACAATCTAGTGAGCATAGGTCGGATTAGTGCAAGGCACAATATGGTCAATACACTATGGTCGTGAGAGTTGACGGGGGTTAAGATAGAATAAGGATAGAAGTCAGGATCTGAAAGCGATGGTGAAGAGGTGAGTCTTCAACCTGGATTTGAAGAGGGCCAGAGAGGGTGCCTGGCGTATAGACACAGGTAGGCTGTTCACTACCACATAATACAGCCATTAGACTCCTTATGTTGAGCAAGCTACTTGAAGGGTTGGTGGTATGTTACCAGTGTAAATGGACAACCAAGCAGGTAATATTTCAAGGTCTCAAGTGCCCACTTGACAGCCAGAAAAATGGTCGCTTTCAGAGTGAAAAATGTCAAAACTTTATAATTACACTCTACATATACCAAACTTTACTATGATTGAGTCATAGATATAGATCTTATATAATCATCAATTTAAATGTGAACAGGAGGTCTCAGACATATCGGGCATCGTTTAGGCAAGGTCATTGATGCAATAGGGCAATTTTGAGTGGGCATTTTAATGCCTAAACTATGCCCGATATGTCTGAGAACTCCCGTTCACATTTAAATTGATGATTATATAAGATCTATATCTATGACTCAATCATAGTAAAGTTTGGTATATGTGGAGTGTATTTATAAAGTTTTGACACTTGACAGCCAGGGCTTCCTTCTCGATCACTGAATAATGCTGTTCCCAAGGAAGAAGCTTCTTACTAATGAATGCTACAGGATATTTTTCACCCTTGACTCCCTAGGCTAGAATAGCTGCTAGGCCTACTTCTGAGGCATCAATTTGCACAATAAATGGTAGAGAGAAATCAGGGCTAATCAGAGCACATGGCCTTCTTGAGGTGCTATGAGGTCAGGTCCAGATCTTTGGGGAGGAGATTGGTTAATGGCTCCACCACCTCTGCAAAATTAGGGATGAAATGGCAGTAATAGGCAATCAATCCAAGAAAGGCATGAACCTCTTTCATTGATTTTTGGGTAGGGATCTGAGCAATGGCATCCACCTTCCATAGTTCAAGTCATATCTGCCCATTCCTGATTAAATATCTCAGGTATTAAATGTACCAACCTCCCAGAAAACATTTTTGGGGGTTGGCCATCAACCCAGCCCTTCGCAAGCTGGTCAACATGGCTTGTACTTGGGTTAGATGAGTGGTCCAGCCTCTGTTGTAGATGATTATGTCATCAAGGTACAGTATGTAGCCGCATACTCCTTGTGCAGTCTTAGTAGGTGGTCTACTAGGCATTGAAATGTGGCAGGAGCCTATGTAATCCAAAGGACAGTACTGTAAACTGGAACAGATTTTGTGGTGTTGAAACAGCAGTCTTCTCCTTTGCAGCCAGAGTCAAGGGTACCTGCCAGTTTCCCTTGGTTAGATTCAAAGTTGATATAAAGCATGCTCCACCGAGTTGCTCAATTAGCTCATCTATTCTGGGCATGGGATACACCTCCAGTTTAGAAGCTGCATTGACCCTCCAGAGGTCAATGCAGAATCTGATGCTTTAATTCAGTTTAGAAACCAAGTTGATGGGTGATGACCAGTCACTCATAGACTCTTCTATAACTCCCAGGAAAAGCATCTCTTCCAGCTCCTTGGTAACGACCCTCACTGGGCCTCCAAATTCCGATAGGGTCATTGCTGGATAACCACCACAGAGTAAGTAACGATATCATGACAAATAAAGTGGATTTTCCCCAGGCAGGTGGAGAACATCTTTAGTTTCCACTTGATCAAACCTTCTAGATTTCTTCTCTTGATTTCTAATTAGAACTTGAACTGCATCCGACGGGGCTGAAATTTCCATCCCCAAATTATCTCTCGGTACCACCATAGCCATCACTGGAGTCCACTTTTTCAACATATTAATATGATAAATTTTAGGTTTCTTCTGTTTATCTGATTCGGCAGTAGTTAACAGGCCACTCTTTCTCTTCTACCTCATAGGACCCCTGCCATTTACAGAGTAAGTTGCTCTCAGATGAGGGTAGCAAGACTAAAACCTTGTCTCTCGGTTGAAGGCATGATGCACGGCTATCCAATCGTAGCCCCTTGCCTGCTTAGCTTGGGCTTTTTCCAGACTGAGTTTGGCTACCTCTCTGGCTTTCCTCAACTGGTCTTGCATTTGTGTAATGTACTCCACTAAATTATGCCTGGCAGGGGGTTCTATTTGTCAGGTTTCCCTTACCATGTTTAATATGCCTCTTGGCCATCTTCTGAAGTGCAAATCAAAAGGTAAACCCCTCGTGTAACTATGAGGTACCTCACGGATGGCAAACATTAAATAGAGTAGGAGAATGTCCGAATTCTTCACACCCTCCTACATGAACTTTTCTAACATCTGTTTTAGAGTTTTATTGAATTGCTCAGCGAGGCCATCTTTCTGTGGGTGATATACTGATGTTTGCAGCACCTTGACTTTCACCAAGGCACACACTTGCTTCATCACCTTGGATACAAAGGGTGTTCCTTGATCTGTGTTGATCTCATTGGGTATTCCCATCAGCAAGAATACTTTCCAGAGGAAATGCACAATCATAGCACTCTTCATATTCCTTAAAGCAATTGTCTCTGGGTATTGGGTAGCATGGTCCAGCATGACTAAAATATACTTGTTGCCTCGGGTGGTTCACTCCAATGGTCCTACCCAGATCCAAGGTGACTCTTTCAAATGTGGTATCAATGATGGGCATAGTCACTAGAGGGTCGGTCGGACTCTGGTGGGGTTATGAAGTTGGCAGATGAGGCATGACTGGCAATATAACTGCACCTGTTTATGAACCCTGGGCCAGACAAATCTGGCCAAAACATGCTCTAGTGTTTTCTCCATCTCCCAGGTGTCCTCCTCTAGGGCACCCTCAACCACTCTGTATAATAAATCTCCCTTTAGTACAAAATATGGGAAGGTTCCTGTAGGTGACTCTCTGATACCTACTGAAACCCCACTCACCTCCAAAACCCACTCTGTCATGCTTAAGAGACTCATCCTCTTGCTGGGCCATCTGGGCCATCATGAAACTCCCTGGATCTTCCTCCAGCCCCACTCTGGGAAGGAGACAATTGTATTTGAGTTACTACTGTTTCAGCCCTGAGCTGTTCCCAGGGGTTTCTTCCCTAGGCTCTCCCTCCCCGGATCCCTCCCTCATAGCCACCCCCAGATTCTGTTGGTGGCGTAGCTTTTCCCGGTACACTAACTCTGGGAATTAGCAGGCTTGTGATTCTTGACATATAGATCTGAGTCTTCCAGGAAGAAAATCTCTGGGAAATCTTCCTGGTCTGACTTAGCTATGCTGTCAGTTAGCATAGCCCATATCGTTCCGACATTTGGGTAGTCTCAGCCAATCACCAGTGGATACAGAAGCCAGGGCAGAACCATGACCTCAAATGTGGCTTGCCATCTGGAGTCTTAAGTAAAACCTGTACTGTTGGATACTGCCTCTGGTCTCTATCTATACAGGCCAGTGTTAACATCTTTGCATAGTCAATTGGAAATTGGGTTACGGTTTCCCACACTCCCGGAGTCTATCAATACCTGGAAGCAGGTTCCCTTGAGCTCCACTGGAATCACAAAGTTCTTTGCCCCTGGGTAGGGAATATCCATAAAAGTGCAGGTGTGATGGGTGGTTAAGCTGACATCCTTGGTCACCACCACCATGACCTTGGATAGCCCAAAAAAGAGGGAGGTAAATTGAAAGTGAGAGCCAAGCACAGCAAAACCCAGATACGTCTGCTGATCCTCCCAGATTGGGATATGAAAATATGCCTCATCCAGATCTTGAGAAGCCAAGAATCCCTTCAGAGTACTGTTTGAATCATGAAGTGCAGTTTTCCATCTGGAAGTGAAGAATGCACAAGTGCTCATGTTGACACCCTTGAAGTCCAGAATGGGCTAGAAGGAACTGTCCTTTATGGGTACCATGAAATAGAAGGAGTGTCTGTCCTTGCCCTGGTCATCCACTGGGATGGGTACCACTGCTTTTAGGTGCAGCAACTTGTCCAAGGTGGCCTGCACAGAGGCATGTTTGATCACAGACCCACATGGGGAGATAATGAAGGCATCCGGTACTATATCTTTGCATTCCAGGACATAGCCAAACTGAATGGTGTCTAGCACCCAGTGATCCTTGGTAACCCGGGCCCATTCCTGAAAGAAAAAGGGGAAGACTGTCTCCAACTGGAGGAGTCTGGGAATGGGCTCCCAAGCCTTCATTGTGTAGCCCATGGAGTCTTCCCCTTAAGGGTGCTGAGTCTCTGGGTCCACACACTCCACGAAAGAACTGAGAACAAGTTCAAAGCCCAGAAGCATAGGGGAAGAAAGTTTTTCCAGGTTGGTAATGCTGAGAATCCCGAGACCCCCCTAATTATGTCAGGCATGTCTTTGATGAATGGGTGGAAGCTGATGAGATAGGGGCATCATCCCACTTCACAGGCCCTTTGGACCTGTCCTCCAGAAGGCAGAATGATTTTGTCTCACCAACGTTCTTCACCAGCTTCTCCAAATCAGTTCCAAACATAAGTTCCCCCTTAAAAGCCAGTCAGGTCAACCGGGTTTTGGATGATATGTATGCTGCCCAGTGCCTAACCCAAATTCAGTGCCATGACACCATCATCAGAGCATCATCCCTGGCTGCTAAACATAATAGGTCATACATGGCATTAGAAAAGAAGATCATAGCTGAATCCAAAAGAGGGGTAGAATCATCCAGCAGAGGAGACTGAATCCATTGCAGCAGGGCTGCAGGATAGTAGTCACCATGAAGAACTGGTTCTGTAACAATGAATCTACATTGTGCTCCAGAAAATCCTTTAAGGCTGATCCACCTTCCACAAGAATGATGGTCTGTCTGGTAACCTCTGTGACCTGCGCATCCACCTTGGGAATGCCAAACCACTCAACACACTCCTTATCTGGGACAGCGTAGTTCCTTTTACAAACCCTGAGCCCCTTAGGTGGGGTGTTGGGAGAGTCCTACTCTAACCAGATCAAATTTTTGATCACATCCAGGAACGCAAAGCCAGTAGTGGATTTTCTCACCCCTTGCAGGAGTGTGTTTACATTCGGCTCCTGCTGCGTGCTGGAAACATCCGTCAAATTCAAGCAGATGAGACCCTTGCAATCAATGCCACAAGCTCCTCCTTCTGGAATAGGCAGATCACTCTGACCTCTTCACAGTCCACTGAAAGTGAGAATACTTTATCATCCACTTTAGAGCCCAATACTGAGCCACCTGAAACTGAGACAGTCGAAGTCTCAGACTGGTCCCAGATGTTCCCCATCTCCAGGGGACATCCCTCACCAGGGGTGGTTAGTCAAGGTTAATTGAACAGAGTTTCCACTCTCAGCCTATCTTGCACAAGATAGTGCTCCAGGAGCACTCAGAGGCTGCAGGATCTGAATTTTCTTTCCAGAAGGACCAGGTCTGCTGCAAAAAGGAAAAGAATTCTGGGGAGAACAAACCTAGATCCGGAAGCTCTCCTCTCAGAAATGACACCCCCCACCCCCATTATTAGGAAGCACAGCTCCACAGACCCCCTTAGAGGACAATGAGCGGCTTACAACATGGTCACCGGATCCTCTGGAGAGCTGGATAAATTTACCCAGAGCACCATCCATCATCTCCTGCCTTGAGGCAGATAAGACCGAACTAACTGCATCCTCTGACTTAGAGAGGGGAAGTAGGCCTTCCAGGGCCAACTCAGAAGCTGTCATGAAAGAAGAGCAGAGTCCTGAATCTGGAGATGAGGCACCTTGCTTGCCACAGATCAAACAGCATTTCCTAGAAGAAGATAGAGAGTTAAGGCAAGTATTACAACATTATGCAGCAAGGCTGTGATGGCCCAAAGGCATGTGTTAACTTTGCTTTTATTGCAAAACATATTACAAGCGCTAGGGAAGGAGTGTGCATTGGAGCCGTTTGGGCAGAACATGCGTTACAAACTCATGACCTTTAGATGCATAATTGGCACAATGCTACTAATGTGCAGAAAATGATGGGAAACCCCCATACTGCACCAATGGTCACCAGCGGTTCACCCTGAATTGCATCCCAGGAAGACGGAATTGGAAGCCTCAAACAAGGACAATGATGAGGACAAGCCTTGGTACTCACCCTTTGAGAGCCTCAGGTTGAAAATCCTTGCCAGGCTCAGCTCTACTTCCTTGAAACTGCTTTACTGGCTTTGCAACACTGAATGTAAGGTGGCTGGCAGGAATAACCCTCTGAGAGTCTTTTGCAATCTTTGGGAGCGAGCAGGGGGTACAGAGGAGGGGGGAGGAGGCTTTGAGGTTGTGTGATGCTGCTACACTCTTCCAGATCCTTCCAAATCCTTCCAATTTTCTGGCTAGTCAGCAGGCTCTTATCCAGGGTAAAAGAATGGAGCTGGGCCAATTTTCTATCCTCCTATGGCTACCAAAAAGACCACAGTCTAATTGAGCCTCCCACTTCATGCTCAAGTGAGATAATCACCTTTGTTTACCAAGGTGATCATTCAGGAGCATTTAATCAATCTTTTCTTCTCAATCCTCATAATTTCTTCAGAGAGGAGAAAATCCATTCACCATCTGTTGGAGACAAAGAAATATTGAGGAGATCTCTGGTGGCTGAGGTGAATAGAGGCACAGGAGTGATGTCATTGAAAACTGGGCTTTTCATTGGCTCTTTGTCTCCACCATTCTGCTGTTAGGGGAACACAACCCACTTGTCTGGACTGGTCAAGAGGGATGATATGGAATGTGAATTTAAAGCACAATGTCTAAGTCACACTTGCAATTGTGCCAGCGATTTAATTATAACTTTCTCTGAACAAATTGTTAATGGTTCAAGGGTGATAGCTGAAACTGTTATGCAAGCATTAGAGATGTGCATTTGTTTATGCCCATTTGATTCATTAAAATGCCATAAGTTATTTAGCAAGAGCTGAATTAATGTAACACTCGTTAGCTTACAAATTAACATTAAGTCAATCACAACAAAAGTGTGAAACAAACAGAAAAAGAAGTCTGAATGTCAGGAAAAGAGTCCAAAAATTGCTCAAAACTGATCCAGAGTATTTGTCTATACTTATTCCTAGATAGTATGCTTTATCAATGGCTGGATTTTGTCTGCAGTATTATAATGATTTGAGGTTCTCATGTATTTTTTCCTAATTAATTAATTTAACCTATTTACAACCAGTACAAGAAATTGTTAACAAAATCAATTTCACTTTTAATGTGCTAAAGACAAGTAGATGGGTTGTGGCTAATTCTAAGATGGCAACAGTGAGAGTTTGATCCAGAATGCCGAAACGAAAGGGCAAGCCCAGGACTTTTCCCGCAGAGTTGGAGCTTGCGGTGGAGGGCCCTATGGATCGTTTTATCCATCTTATCGATGATCAGCGAAGGGAGGTTCGAGCAGGCTTGGTAGCGTCAGCGGAGGAGACTTTGGCGTCTGCCGCCTTAGAGCTGTCTCTCTCCCCTGAAGAACGTTTTCCTCCTGTTCCAGCTGGCATTTCGAGGATCCCTCTGACGCCCGACCCGATGGTCTTACCCAAAGAGTTGGGGGCTGTGGAGTCTGAGCGGGGAGCGCTGGAGGTTTCGCCGGATTGTCGACCGCCACTCTTGGCGGTTAAAACCCTTGAAGGAGAAGACCGGGCTGAGGATGTAGCCGGGAATGTTGATTTGACGGCGGATTCATTTGGAGAGGTTAAGCCTGCATCGCCTCTTGTTTTTGCTATAGCTCACCCTTCTGTTGTAACTTTGGAAAGTATCTGGGAGGCGATTATTCAACTGTCGACTGCAGTGAATCAGCAGCTTGCTCTTTCTTCGGTGAAAATGACCTCTATTGAGGAGAAAGTTCTTTCCCTATCCAATAATGCTGTAGAAACTAGAAGTCGACTTGATTTATTAAATCAGAAGCTTTCACAAGTTTCTGATCTGACTTTTTCCTTAATGAAAGATAACATTGGTTTGAAGATGAAGTCAGAGACTTTAGAAAATGCTACCCGGGCAGCTAATGTTCGTTTGCTTAATTTTCCTGTTGTTCAAAGGGTGGCTCCTTTGGATTTATTCAAGAGGTACCTTCAGGATTCCTTATCTGTACCCTCAGAGTTAATTCCACCAATTGTGAAAGCTTATTATATTCCTGCTGGGAAAAAAAGAGGGGAAAATGGTCATAGAGCAGTTGGAGTCAGATTTCCTTGATGTCTCTGCGTTACTTCGTTCTCCTAAGGAAGATGAAATATCTGTTTCTACTTTGTTAGTTTCCTTTGCTATTTCCTCTGATAGGAATTGGCTACTCAAATTGTTTTTCAAAAAAAGGGCAAATTTGTTTTTTGGTAAGAAAATATCTATTTTTCCTGATGTGTCAAGGGAAACGCAGAAGAGGCATAAATCTTTTTTGCTATTGCGACCTGGAGTGATTCGGATGGGGGCATCTTTTATGTTAATTTAATTTAATTTAATTAATTTAATTTAATTTAATTTAATTAACAGGTTTTTCTATACCGCTTCTTCCATTGATCAGATGCGGTTTACATATAACAACAATTAACAGAGCAGGCTGTTTTACATATAACAGTAGTAACTTGAAGGCTACATTTACAAATTAACAGTTAACAATTAACAATTAGAGAACTATTTACATTTGTACAGGATTAAACTATATACAGGGTTATTTGTTGTTCAGTTTTCAATATCTTATTTTATTGCCACAGTACCTTTTCCCTTATCTTAATATGTATCAGCTATGGTAGAGTTATCCTTTATCAAGCTGGGCGGTGCTGGGTGAGTTTGCTTCGGAACCATAGTGCCGTGTGAATAGATGAGTTTTGAGTCTTTTTCTAAACTCCATGATTTCAGGTAATTGTCGTAGTTCTATTGGAATTGCGTTCCACAATGTGGGGGCTGTGTGAGAGAATGCCTTTTTGTTAGTAGATTTTTTAGCCTTAATGAATTCTTTTGGTATTGTTAGTTTATTTAGCTGGTCTCTCCTTTGGGGATTATGGGTGGGTTCTGTCTTGATAAGGTTGTTTATTGTCCATGGTGCGGTTTTATTTATGCCTTTGTAGGTGGTTAAGAGAGTTTTGTATTCTATTCTGCTTTGAATTGGGAGTCAGTGTAAATATTCTAAAATCGGGGTAATGTGTTGGAAAGGTGGGGCCTTCGTAATGGTCCTTGCTGCCGCGTTTTGTGCTAATTGTAGTTTTTTTACGGTTTGCTTAGTTACACCAAGTAGGATTTGATTTGCGAAGTCGAAATGGGGGGTTATGATAGCTTGTATTACTCGTTGAAAATCCTGTAAGAGCATTAGGGGGCGGAGTTGCTTTAATATTTTCAGTTTAAAGTGGACTTTTTTTGTTATATTTCTTACGTGAGTATCCATGTTAAGGTGTCTGTCCAGAATAACTCCCAGATAACGTATTTCATCTTTCAGTATGATGTTGTTATTCTGCAATGTTATATGTGCTGGGGGAGTGAAAGTTGTGCTTTTTGTTACCATTAAAGCTTCTGTTTTTGCGTGGTTAATGTAGAGGTTTTTTTCACTTAGCCAGGTGGTTATTTCATTGAGGCATTCATTAATTAGTTGTATGGGAACATTAGGTATTTTGAAAGGGACATACATCATAATGTCATCCGCGTATAGGTGATAGAGGACATTAAATTTTTTAAAGATATTACAAATAGGTTTTAAGTAGATATTAAATAGTAACGCTGATAATGCTGACCCTTGTGGGAGGCCTATTTCTTGATTGTATGTTTCAGAAGTGAGGTTACCGATTTGAACCGTTTGGGTTCGGTCTGTTAGGTAAGAGGTGAACCATTTTAGAACTGTCGATTTTATACCTATTTGCCTAAGGTTATTAATCATTGTTGCATGGTGTACACTGTCAAAGGCTGCGGAGACATCAATGAATATAAGTAGGAAAGCATGTTTTGAGTTGTCTATTCCTCTGACAAGCGTGTCAAATAGAACTGTTAGGAGTGATTCAACGCCATGTCTTGGGCGGAATCCATACTGTTGTTCATCAAGAGGGGCTGAGCTGTCAATATACTCTTGAGTTTGGAGTTGTACTGCTTTTTCAATTAATTTGGCCATAAACGGGATACTTGATATGGGTCTGTAGGATTTAGGTGATGATTTGTCAAGGGTGGAGTTTTTTAGGATTGGGCGGATCTGTGCGTGTTTTAGTGTAGGGGGTAGGTATCCATTTTTTAGTGAAAGATTTATTATTGGGAGTATGAATTGGGATAGTATGTCTAGGGAATTCTTTATCCAGTTCACTGGGCACGGGTCAAGTAGAGATGTGGTTGTGTTGATATTGTTGATTAGGTTTTTGAGCTCGACTTTGGTGAGGGGTTGGAATTCGGACCATTCGTCTGTGTTAATTATATGAGAAGTATTTACTGGTGTTGGTAGTAAGGGGTGAGATGTTGTTTTGTTCTTGTAGTGATTTGCTAATGTCTGAGGCGTAATGTCCGTGATTTCATTGCTGGAGTTGTGAATATTATTAGTCAGTTTTTGTACTATTGAGAAAAGTTCTCTGGGTCTATTTATTGCGTTATTTAGTATAGTGGTATGATAATTTTTCTTGGCCTTGTTTATTGCGTCTTTGTACTTATTAAGGAGCGTAAGGTATATATCTTTTGTGATTGTGTCTTTATTTTTCCTCCATTTACATTCGGCTTTCCTTAATTTCTTTTTCAGTAGTTTTAGCTCCTTGTTGTACCATGGGGTTTGATTAGCCTTGGATTGTGTGTTTTTCTTAGTTATTTGTTTTTTCGCTGCTGCATTATTAATAGTTTTGTGCCAGTTGGTTACTGCATCATCTAGGTCTAGTGGAGAGGTAGACAAGTTAGGAATTATGAGGTCAAGGAATTCTTCTTCATTGTATTTATTGAATCTTGAGGTTGGTGCATTATTTTGAGTTTGTTTAGCTGGTGTTTTGTTTATTGTGATACTAAAGTTTATGATGTAATGGTCTGACCATGGAATCGGTGTGCAACCTAGGGAGGTGGGGTCATAATGCTGGTAGAGTATATTTGGTAAGAAAACCAAGTCAAGGATACTACCTTTTCCATGTGTGCTGGTGTTTATTATTTGGTGCATATCCATATCAATTGTAGATTCTAGAAAGAAAGAGGCGGATGAGGCTGGTAAGGATGGGAGGTTAAAGTCACCAAGCATTAGAATTGGGTATTGATCAGTTGATAAACTTAGAAGGTCGATTAGTGGGTCCAAATTTTCTGCTTGTTGGTCTGGTGGTCTGTAAATTAAGCAGATTGTTATGTTGTCGATTTTCACAAGGATGGTATCTATGTTGCTAGGAAGGGTGGATGTTAGTTTTTTAGCTTTTAGATCCTTTTTTAACATTATTAGAACTCCACCACCTTTTTTGTGAGTTCTATGTGTGTAGAATGTGTCATAGTTACTGTTGCTTAGTTGATTCAAGTAGACGCTGTCTGTGTCTGATAGCCATGTCTCAGTTATACATAGTATATCTGGGTTATGATTGTCTAATAGTTCTGTGAATATAGGTAACTTATTTTTCATTGATCTGGCATTGACTAGTATTATTGATTTTGATTCAAGCTTTTTGTATGGCGTCGGGTTTGATAATTTAGTGGGTGAGGAATATTTTATATGGATTAATCTGTGGCTGCTCATTTTGGGGTGTTGTGCTGTGTGTGTATGCCATGATGAGGGGTTGTTTCTAGTTAGACTGTGTATGATGGGGATGTTTTTGATGTTGTTGTATTGTAGGCTATGGGCAAGGGTTATTAGCATTGCTATCGTGATGCTAAGAAATATGATTTTTCTATTATGGGAGTTAAATGGTTGCATTTTTGCTGAAATATTATATTGAATATTATACTATCAACAGTAAAATAATAAAATCTATGTAAATGTAGGTACAGTTGAATAGGTTGGAAACAGTAGAAAGGGTAAATTCTATGTAATGGTCGTTACATTTGAAACTACTGGTAACAATATAAGATAGTTTCAATGGATATGCAGGTATTGCTATTGAAACTGGCAACAGTATAAATAACGTTTCAATGGAAAAGCAGTTACAGCTGGCAATGCAGACAACAGTATCACAATAGTTTCAATGGTTATGCAATTACAGCTGGCAAAACTGTTAACATTGAATGGGTACTTTCAGTGTACTGCAGGTGTTGTTTAGGATTAGTGGCAACATTAAAGCTCCTGGGAGCAACCAAGGTTTAGTTGCTGAGTAAGTGCAGGAGCAGATGTGATTGTAGTAACAGGGATTGGTTGTAGTACCCGTTTCAACTTGCAAAAAGTGACAGGATAGATATTAAAATTGAAATTCTTATACTTGCTGTGGGGTATAGGATCTGATGTTTAGAAATATGTACTTCGTTTCAGTCCTGGTGTTCTATTTCTTTTGTTATGTTGCTAGCGTTAAGGTTAAGGTTTCCATGTAAATGCATTGTACTCTATTGTTCACAGACATTTGTTTTTCTTCAACCTAGTGAATTATCTGCCTTCATTACTTCTCGTTCTGTAACATCTTTGCCTTCTTAGGTCTCGTTCTTTATGTAGTTAATGGTGGTCGGTTCCTGTCGCTGTCTCATTTTCCTTTGTAATTTTTCTTTGTATGGTATTGTGGGTTCTCCTTCCCTCAATTGAGTACTTCTTAGCTATGCCCCTTTTGTGGACTAAAGATGTAATTTGTATTTGTTTATTGATTCTTTTGTGTGTTTTCTTTGTATTTTTTTCCTACAAAGAACATCATTGCTGTACAAGTGTGTTTGCTTGTTATATTTGTAAAATTGATAAATAAAATAAAGACAAGTAAACTAACACATTAGAGCCAATTTTTATTTCATAGATGCAATAATTATTCATACACAATGTTGTATTTTTGCAACCTCGACTGAAACTCAGAGGATCTTTTACTAAAGGGTGCTAGTTGGCAGCGTATGTTCTGCATTGCCAGATAGTGCAGGGCCTTGACAGCTTTGTCATCATTCTTCTGCTTCTTCCACCTTTTACCACAGCACTTCCACCCTTCAAGCAGCTGAAAAATGTCAATATACCACTTTTCTTGATCCTGTGTTGTAACTTCTGTGGAAATCCTTCCCAGAGTTCCACACATGCTACCAAAGTAGGCGTGCTGCCTGCTTTCCCCACGTGAGCCACCTCTGAAGACATTGCCGATGTCATGCCCAATGAGGTGGAGGACAATGACGATGTAGAGTCATGCTGATACCTCTGTATATTTCTGCACTTGGCTTTAGATTTCCTTCCTTCCCCCGTAGCTGATGCAGAAGTCTGTTCACCACTGGAGCCGTGCATGTCCCCGACGGTATGCTCACCTGTCAACAGAGATGTCCTCTGGACTTCCACTTGACAACTGGATGTTCTGTACTGATGTCCCCAACAGCTGTTGCTGGGTCTGAGATACCTCTGCCTCCCTGCTCCCCCTTTCAGCCACTTCAGCCACCTGCTCCACCATTGCCTGGGAAGAAATGAGAGGAGAAAAACCATCAGGCACTGCACCGGAAGCACAACTCCCGACTGTATCACTCCCACCTGCCCACTGCATATATGACAGCCCCTGTCCCCCCATGGCCCATGAGACAACTCCCCCATAGACAGCACTCCCATATCCCCCAGTGCCAGATGGCAGCCAACCTCCAGTACTATTTCCCCACCCCGCATGGTACCAGGCACCCATGAACTCATGGAGCAGCATCGCTGACCATCCAGAACTCCCCTGATCGGGGTTGCAACGAAAGAGCGGGAAGTCCATCTGCCTCCACCTCTCAGCCAGAAGCCTGCACGATCTGAAACTTCCGATGCCACAAACCCTGCATAAGGCTGCAATCAGCCAATCCTCTGCTACCTCGCAGCCTGTGGACAGATGAAACCAAACTTGAGCTCTTTGGCAAGGCAGACTAGCAATATATTTACAGGTGAAAAAAATAAGCTTATAAGGAAAAAATCACCCTTTCCACAGTTAAATATGGGGTAGGTTCCATAATGCTGTGGGGATGTTTTGCTGCCTCATGAAATGGAGGTCTGAGACATATTAAAGGAATCATGAAGTCAGAGGACTACCAAGGTATTTTGAAACGAAATATGCCACCTAGTGTCAGAAAGCTAGGTCTTGGTCGAAGGTCATGGTCCTTCAGCAGGATAATAACCCAAAACGTACATTCAAAAGTTAAAACAAAAAAAAAGGTTTAAAAAGAAACAAATGGACTGTTCTAAACTGGCCAGCAATGAGTCCTGATCCCAATCCAATCGAGAACCTTTGGGAAGAGCTGAAATCTGCCATTGGTAAAAGGAATCCTGGAAATGTTCATGAGCTGGAACAAATCACAGTTGAAGAGTGGGAGACACTACCAGCAGACAGAAGTATGAAACTTATAGATGGTTACAAGAAACGTTTGGAGGCTGTCCTCACTGCCAATGGTTGTGCAACCAAATATTAGTAAAAAGAGATACCTGAGATATGATAAAAGTCTGGAAAAGTGATGACTGAATGGAGACATGAAAGAGGTCTATAAATTAATGAATGAGTGGAACAGGTAAATATAGATCAGTTGTTTATGCCATTAAAAAGTAGAAAGGCTAGGTGACACACAATGAAGCTATAGTGTAATCCATTTAAGATTAAAAAGAGAAAATATTTTTTCACTCACTGTGTAATCAAACTCTGGAATTCGTTATTGGAGGATGTAGTAAAAGCTGATAGTATAGCTGGGTTTAAAAAAGGTTTGGACAAATTCCCAGAGGAATGGTCCATAAACCTTTATTAAAGAAAATGGAGATATTTACTGCTTACTTCAGGACAAGCATTTTGGAACCATGTGCCTTTTTGGAAACCTGCCAGGTACTTGTGACCTGGATTGCCTACTGTTGAAAAAAGGATACTGGGCTTGACAGACCTTGGTTTGACTCAGTATGGCAGAATCAAAAATCCAACTCTGCAAGCCCTTATATTGAAGAACCAGTATGCAGCCCTGGAAGTGGATGAGATGAAAGCATCCTAAAAAAGGGAAGAGCCAGAGCTCAGGGACTACAAATTTGTGGAATCAGTGACCATAAAGAATTGAAGGGTAGTGGTGGTTGGTGACTCTCTGCTGAGGGGTACTGAGGCATCCATCTGATATCCAGAGAGCTATGCTGTCTGCCAGGTGCCAAAATCTGAGATGTTATGGAGAGTTTGCCAAGATCCATAAAGTTTACTGACTATTATCTGATGTTGTTCATCCATGTCAGCACAAATGTTACTGCTAGGTATCTCTCTGAGTGTATCAAAAGTGCAGATAGGTGCACAGGTGGTGTTCTCTTCAATCCTCCCTGTTGAGGGTAAAGGCCAAGGCAGAGAGGCTTGCATCCTGGGGATGAATGCATGGTTGTGTGGGTGGTGTCATTGAGAGTGTTTTGGTTTCCTGGACCATGGGATGCTGTTCCAAGGGCTGCAGAGCAGAGATTGTGTCCATCTTTCCAAGAAGGGTTGAAGTGTCTTCTGCAGCAGACTGGCTAACCTACTGACGAGGGCTTTGAACTAGATTTATTGGGGATGGGTGAAGAAAGCCCACAGGTAAGTGAAAGCCCCAGGTAAGTGAAACATTAAATACCTCTATAGAACTTGATAAAAAAGGGGCAACATCTGGAAAACAATGTGTACAAATGTCCATAGCATAGGAAATAAGAACCCAGATGCTGAGGCATTAATGGAAGAGGCTGATTGGGATTTAGTGGTGGTAACAGAGACATGGTTCATGGACGACCATGAGTGGAATGTATTTATACAGGGCTATACTTTATTCAGGAAGGACAGGGTAGAAAGAAAGGGAGGAGGAGTTGCACTAAATGTAAAAAATAATATTAAAGCTATTGAATTACAGGGTTAAAATGGGAGTGAAGAGGAACTGTGGGTTAAACTAGAAAGAGGGAAAGGGAAATCCATTTGCATTGGTGTGATACACAGAGCTCCCTCACAGGGAGGAGAAGTGGACAGCTATTTAATAGAAGACATACTCAGTATTGCCATTAAAGGGGAAGTACTACTGATAGGTGAACAATATGCCAGATGTTGATGGCACATCCCTGCTGCAGTATTATCTAGGAGTATGGAGATCCTAGATTTTCTACAGGGAGAATTATTTTGGCAACCGGTAACAGAACCCGCATACTGGTCTTGGTGCTAGACAATGAGGGAAATGTTTCTGATGTCATAGTGGGAGATCATCTCACATTCAGTGATCACCAGATGGTGTGGGTCAGTATTAGGACCACGGCTGATAAAATCCATTAAAGAGCAGGGATTTTAGACTTAAAAAAAAACTAACTTTGCCAAAATGGGACAATGCCTCAAGGAGTCATTAGGGGTATGGGAACAGCTGGGGGATGTAGAAACGTTATGGGCAAAACTGAAAGGGGATATATTAAGGGCAATAAACCTTTTTGTTAGAAAGGTAAATAAATGTAAAAGGAAAAAGAGGCCACTATTATTCTCAAAAAAAGTAGCTGAAAAGGTGAAGATAAAGAGGGTGGCCTTCATAAAATACAAGAGATCACAGAGAGAGAAAGACAAGCATCTGTATTTGGAAAAAAACTTGGTGAAGCTAGCAAAGTAGGAAGGAAAACAAAAATACAAAAAGAAGAAGAAATAGGCAATATAATAAAATGGGGGATAGGACATTTTTCAAATATGTTAGTGAGAGGAAGAAAAGCAAAAGTGGTATTGTCAGAGTCAAGGGTGAAGGAGAGGAATATGTAGAAGATGGTAGGGCTTTGAATCTTTTGTAAGAGACCTCAAGCCTGAGGGCAGGAGGCAGTGAATTGCAGGAGGCAGGGGCCAAAAGTAGAAGGCTGAGGAACGGATGGATACTAGCCGGGCCTGAGAAACAGGGGGAAGATGTAAGCAATTAGCTTGGATATTGTGGAGGATGTGATGTGGAGAGTGGAGGAGCAGAGAGTCAGAAAGATAATGAGGGGGAATCGGTATACAATGCATGGTGAACCAGAGTAAGAAGTTTCTATTGAAGACGAAATTTAACCGGAAGCCAATGATAATGGATTTGGAGGGCGGTGATGTGTTCGAACCGGGAGGCATGGGCGAGAATGTGAACTGCGGTATTTTGAATGAGCTGGAGTCTGTGGAGTTGAAACTGAGGAAGGCCGAGGAGAACAATATTGCAGTAATCAAGTTGTGATATTACAAGCCTGAGAAGTAAGATAGTGAGTAATAAAGTTGAAAGAAATGGACGGATAGCACAGATCTGGCAAAGAGAAAAATTTATATTTCTTATGCTCTTATGATGCCATTAATCCTGTCTAGGTCATTTTTTTTTCTGAGTTGCACAGGCATCTTTTTTTGTGGTATACCTTTGAGCATAGTATTAAAATATTATGATGACATACAGTTGGAATATTTCCAATTATTTCTCAAGATACACAACATACTTAAAATGCAAGGGTGCCAATAATGTTGACCACAACTAGATAACGTTCCTCACCATGTACTTAGGGATATGTTTACTAAACCGGGCTAATGGTTAACCTGGGCTATTTGCAACTAAGTCCCATTGAATGATATGGGACTTAGTGGCAGATAGCTCGGGTTAACCGTTAGCCCGGTTTAGTAAACATATCCCTTAATGACCCCATCTATTCCCTTCATCTTCTAAGCAGAATCAGCAGAAAACTAACACAGTTTTGGTTACAGAATCTCATAACTTGGTTTTAATTCTGGAAACAATCTTCCGAAAGTCAAGTAAAGATATTGATTCTGCTAACACTATCTCCAAAGAACTACGGATAAATCAGATGAGGAATTGCACAGATGAAGTCAATAAGGAATCTAAAGCAGACAATACAGACTCTCCCTTCCCCACTTATGAGAGTAGAGGGAATAGTGAGTCACTGTCCTCAAGATCAGAAAGTCCTTTCAAAGGAGACGGAGTATCTGGACCACCAGAACTTAAAGAAGCTCTGGACTGAGGGAAAACAATTATGGATGGTCCTGCTTCCCCTACCACTTTCCTGACAGTCACCAATATGCTTATTTACAGGGTCTTTTAGTGGTCTAGGAGATTACATCCTTTTTTTTTCTTCTTTCAAGTCATAATCCAAATAAAAAAGAGGTAGCACGCAATCAGTATCAAAATGAAGGCAGTTCCCCGTTTCAGGTATATTAAATACGAATGGATCCCTTCAGCTACCTTTGCTGTGAATGTTCCCATGCTTTGGAATTTATTGCCCAAGTTTAGGAAGCTGTTGAAAACCTGGCTCTTTCAAAACTCATATGATTTGAATTAACCCTTCCAATTGTGTTCAGCCCTTGCTCTGTTTGTCACTGGTTAGAACTGTTGTTTTACGCAATTCCCCCTTTATGTGACTTATTGTGCCTCGTTGTAATTTATGATTGTTTTGTTGTGTCTATCCACCCATTTTGTATCTCTTTCAGTTAACTTGCTCTTATTGTAAACCATTTAGATGCTGCCACAGTGCGCTCATAGTGGTATAACAAATGTTTGATAAATAAATGAATAAAAATAGGCAATAGTCTCCAGGCTCCTGGCTCCTCTTAGACTCCAAAAGGGCTCTAAAGCAATGTTCCCCACTTTGGGAAACACCCGTGTGGACCACATGCCTGCAACTCCGCACCACAGGCCAGCTGTCCTTTTGAACTTCACACTGTCCCCCTGTGATTTATGTCAGTAGAGACCACACTCAACAAAGATGGATTGCACTGGAGAGCAGAGTCTCCAACAGGGGCTATTACACAGCCCAGCCAGATGCCACAGAGTGCTTTCCCTCCCCCAAAAGTATTCCTATATTAGACACAATACAATATAAAAACACTAAATGGTATTTAGTTTTATGGGTGAGCAACTCGTGTTCAAATAGTTTCTAAATTAAGAAAAAAATGGCATGCTGTAATTCTATTGATCAACAAAGAATCTAGTTTTAGCACAGTCACTGCACAAGAGGATTAAGATGTGACTGACAATATTTCACATGTCCACTGCTGCCAGAGCACAAATAAATATTCATTTTGCAGATGTGCTTACTCAATTTCTAAGACTGATCCAAAAAATTCTATGCAATGGCCACTTAGCTAGCAATAACTTTGCTGCAGTGTCTGCTTAATATTGTTAAAATGCCCCTTATTTTATATCACTTTTCTTTCTATAGAGGTTATGTTACATATGCTGCAAGTTTGACTTCTAATCTAAAAAGACATGATGTAAATTTGAGCATGATCTGGTGTTAACTTGACAGTAATGATGAGGCCGCTGGGCCGGTCCCGCGGCCGACTGTAACTCGGGCCCGGGCCCGGCCTCGGCCCTCGTCACGTGACCGGGGGCAAGCGGAGGTGGGGGCCAGAGAGCGGGGTGAGGGTTGCCATGGGATCGCTTGCCGCGGTTGCGGGAAGCGATCCCATTGGCTCCTTCAGGTAAAGGGAGGGGGTAGTGAGTGCGAGGAGCCGCGTGGCTTGGCCTTTCTCGCGGCTCCTCGCTGACGGTCGGTGGTCTCTTTCCGGGCTCCGGAGTGCGGTGAGATTGCGGGAGTCGGGGGGGGGGGGAGAAGACCGGTTTCGGTGTCCTTGGGGGGCCCCTGCAGCGGGGTTTAGATTTAACAATAAAAAAAAAAAAAAAAAAGACAAGGTAGGACGCGTAATTTCGCGGCCTGCACTTGGGCGGTGTGAGCGGTCCCTGCCGCCGGGGGGGATTCTGTTGGGGGAGGGGGGGGGTGTTGTTAGTGCTGCGGTCCCTGGGGGGCATGGGGGGGTCCAAGTCTGGACGGCCGGGACGAGCGGGAGTTCGTACCCGGTCCCAGAGTGTCCGTGGGGGAAAAAGGGGGACTCCTGCTGCCAGAGGGGGGGAAGGCTGGGTGGGCTGGCTCTCCCGGATGGGGTGGGCGATGGCCAGAGGGGGCGGGGGCGGCGTCGGTCCACCGCTACGGTGGGGGCTGCGGCGGCTCCAGGGGAGGCTGCAAGAGGGGTAGTGTTGGGGGCTCCGGGTGCGGGGTCGGCCCTGCGTGCCGGCCCGGGGTCGTCCCAAGCGGCTGGTGGGGTGGGGGCCTGCGGGGACCAGGCGGCTGGCCGTGGGGTTTCGCTCCCTCCGGGGGGTCTCCCGGGGTCCAGTGGGGCTGGCCAGTGGTTTCCAGGGGGGCCGGTGCCGCCTTACTCGTACGGGGGTGGCATGCCGGTAACAGGGGGGGGGCCTTTCTGCCGCTGGGCAATTGGGGAGCGGGTTTCGGGAATTGGGCTGGGGCGGGAGTTGCCGGGGCAGGCTGTGCGCCGGGGTGGGATGCGCACTGGGCAGCTGGGGGGGTGGGTGCCTCGGGGTGGCGGCCTGGGGGGCTAGCGGCATGGGGGACTGGGCAGCAGGGGCTGGGTGCGGCTACTGTGGGCCCTGTTTTTCCTTTGCAGGTCCCGGTTGGCGGAGAGTCGGCGCCTGTGTTGGCGGGCGGCGGCATGGAAGTGTCCGGGCAGAATGTCGAAGCGGCAGGTCCGGCCGTGGTGGTGCCGGTGTCGAGTGCTCCGAGCGCGGAAGGTGAGTTGGGTGACACCCTGGGGGTTGGGGCAGGTGGGGGTTCGGTCGGCGAGGCTTCGGCAGCGGTCGGGCATAAGTCCAAGGCTAAGCGGAAGCACGGGCGTCGCTGTCGCCGAGCTTCCTCTTCGTCCTCGTCGTCCAGTGGGAGTTCGTCCGAGGACGGGGTCGCTGAGCGGGGGCGGGGTGAGGGGGGCGGGTCCCGCCGTGGTGCGTTGCGCGGAGCTTTGGGAGAGTGTGCCACGCAAGTTGCGGAGACGCATCCGGAGGCGGCAGTATATTGACATTTTCCGGCTCCTGGAGGGGCGGAAGCGTTCGGGTGAGAGCCGCAGGAAGCGGAAGGCGGACGAGAAGGCGGGCAGGGTGCGCAAGGTTTCACGGAATACCTTGAATTGGACCCGGGCGTTTTTGCGGCTGGCGAGTGTCTGCGGGCACGCGGAGCCGGCCCTGTATGGGGAATTGTTGGCGTATGCGGATGCCATCCTGGTGGCGTCGCAGGCTCATGATGGTTGGGCGTGGCTCAACTATGATGAGGAATTTCGGGATCGGATGGAGGAGAATGCGCAGCTGTCCTGGGGGATGCGCGATATTAATTTATGGCTCACGCAGATGTCGGCCAAGAAGGGGGTAGGGGGAGGTGGCAGCGGGCCTGTTAAGGCCGGCGGGCAGTCGGCGGTGGCAGGCGTGCGGCCCTTTCGTGCCGCGGGCGCGGTCCCTGGAGCGCCCAGTGGCGGTCCCAGCGGGGATGTCTGTTGGCGATTTAATAAGGCGTCCTGCCCGTTCTCGGACTGTAAGTTCCGACACGCCTGCTCTATCTGCGGGGGGACGACACTCGGCCGCGAAGTGCAGTCGCAAAGGGGTGTCCGGATCCGCAGGGGCGAGTAAGTGAGGGGCAGCGTTGGGGGTTGGCGCCAACTCCCATTGACGCCGGGGCGTTGGGGCCGTGGTTGGAGCGGTATCGGCTGGGGCGGCGCGGGCGGGCGGCACGGGAGTTGTGGTTGGGGTTTACGGAGGGCTTTCGTATTCCGTATCAGGGCGTAATTTCGGGTCAGGTGGCCTGTAATTCTGCCTCGGTGCGTCAATTGGCCGCGGTGGCACGGGATAAGATCGCGGCGGAGTGTGCGCTCGGCCGGATTGCGGGGCCGTTTGTCCACCCGCCCTTCTCCCCCTTCGTTGTATCGCCGCTGGGGGTGATACCCAAGAAGGAGCCGGGTAAGTATCGACTGATACACAACCTCTCCTTTCCTCCGGGGGACTCGGTGAATGACCATATTCCGACGGAGTGCTGCTCGGTGAGGTACGCCCCCTTTGATGCGGCGGTGGATTTGTTGCGACAATGTGGTCGTGGGGCTCTGCTGGCGAAGGTGGACATTGAATCCGCGTTTCGCTTGCTGCCGGTGCATCCTTCGGCTTTCCCCTTGCTCGGCTTTCAGATGGATGGTCGTTATTATTTTGACCGGTGCATGCCGATGGGCTGTGCGATCTCCTGTGCCTATTTCGAAAAATTTAGTTCCTTCCTGCATTGGGTTGTAGCTCAGCGAACGGGGCGTAGCTCTATTGTGCATTACCTGGATGACTTTTTGTTCGTGGGTCCTGCGCAGTCCGCGACTTGCGCGGACTTGTTGCGTCAGTTCGGTGAGATGGCGGGGGCGTTCGGGATTCCCTTGGCTGTGGAAAAGACCGTGGGCCCGGTCACATGTCTGTGCTTTTTGGGGATCGAGATTGACTCCGTCGCCTTCGAAATTCGTTTGCCGGCGGACAAGGTGGAGCGATTGAAAGCGCTGGTGGCGGCGGTGGGGTCGGCGGCGAAGGTCACGTTGCGGGAGTTGCAGTCGCTGCTGGGGCACTTGAATTTTGCCTGCAGGGTGATTCCGATGGGGCGGCCGTTTGCACGGCGTTTGGCCTTGGCTACGTTTGGGGTGCGGAGCCCGCACCATCGTATTCGGATCACGGTCGGGCTGCGGGAGGATCTGCGGGTGTGGGGGGCGTTCCTCGCTGATTTCAATGGTTGCACCTTGGTGCAATCGGAGCAACTGTCCAATGGGGATTTGCAGCTATTCTCGGATGCGGCGGGCGGTTCGGGGTTTGGCTTGTATTGCCAGGGTTCCTGGTGTGCGGAGGCTTGGCCGGTGGCCTGGGCGGAGGCTGGCTTGACGCGTAACGTCGCCTTCTTAGAGCTCTTTCCGATTGTGGTGGCCTTCTGGGTATGGCCCGAGCGGTTACGAAATCGGAAGGTGGTGTTCTGGTGCGATAACGCGGCGGTGGTGCAGGTCATTAATCGGCAGTCCCCTAGGTGTCCGCGAGTGACGGCGTTGATGCGAGTTTTTGTCTTGGCTTGTTTGCGCCTCAATGTTACAGCGCGGGCACGCCATGTTCCGGGTGTGCGTAATTCTATTGCTGATGCCTTGTCTCGTTTCCAGTGGGCGCAGTTTCGGTTGCTGGCCCCAGGGGCGGATGTGGCGGCGACGCCTGTGCCGGGGAACCTTTGGCAGATTGGGACCCTGCTCTGATGGGGTTGCTGAGGTCCTCTGTGGCTCCAGGTACGTGGACTGCCTATCGGAATGGGTATGGCCGGGTGCGGGCCTTTTTACTCGGGAGGGGTTGGCGCGGTGGCCCGCTTGGGGAGCAGTTGGGGGGGTCCTTCATTGTGTGGGCGCGGGAGCAGGGCTGGTCTCGGTCTTCGGTCCGGGCCGCGTTGGCGGGTTTCTCCTTTTTCAGTAAAGCGGCGGGTTGGGGGAACCCGAGCGGGTCGTTCTTGGTGACGCGGTTGCTGGCGGGCTGGGGGCGGGAGCGGCCCGCGGTGAGAGATTGGCGGCGCCCGGTCACCCATGAACTGCTCGTACGGATATGGGAGGTTCTGGGGGAGGTGGCGACGACGGAGCATGAGGCGGTGTTGTTTCGTGCTCTGTTTGTTACTGCCTTTTTCGGGGCTTTCCGGGTGAGTGAGCTGGTGCCGCGTTCGTGGCGGGGGGATGGTGGTGGAGGTTTGGCGGTTCATTGCGTGACAGTGGGGCACTCTGCGGTGCGGATTTCCCTGTCACGGTCCAAGACGGACCAGACTGGTAGGGGTAGGCAGGTGGTGCTGTCGGCGGCCCCGGGGCTGTTGTCCTGCCCGGTGCGCAATGTGCAGGCGTATGTCCGGGTGCGCCCGGCGCTGGGTGGGCACTTTTTTCGTCATGGGGACGGGGGTCCGGTAACTCAGTATCAATTCACGGCGGTGTTGCGCTTGGCGCTCCGGCGGTTGGGGTGCCCTGAGCGGCAGTTCGCCTCGCACTCCTTCCGTATCGGTGCTGCGACAAGCGCCGCTGCGGCTGGTTTGGATGGTGGGGTGATTCAGCGCATTGGTAGGTGGCGCTCTGGGGCGTATGTGGGCTATGTGCGGCCTGACAGAGTTTAAGGGGTGGCGCCGGTGGGGGGGGGGTGGTGGGGGGTTGGACGGGGGGGGTTCTTTCATGCTTTGTTTTCTGTTGCAGATGGACAGCTGCCGCTGCTCGCCCGAAATGCTACTGAGAGTGGGTCCTCAGCCGGAGAATGGTGGATCGTCGGGCACTCCTTCGTATATTGGGCCGAGAGGAGAGCTGTGCGGCGCCCGCTTGGAGTGCACCTGGGCCTGGCGGTCCGTCATGTGCGGTTGCGGTGGCTGGGTGAGCGCGGCATGCGGTGGTGGCACTTCCTTCCGGTGGTGCGGCGGGCAGCGGATCAACGGAGGCGTCCGTTGGGAATCCTGGTCCATCTTGGAGGCAACGATTTGTCCGGCTGGACGTGTCGGCAACTCATCAGGGCGGTTCAGCGGGATCTTCGCGTGCTGCAGCAAGAGTGGCCGGAGGTCTCGATTATCTGGTCGGATATCATCCAGCGTCCGGCTTGCCAGGCTCAGCGGCGGTGGTCTCGTGGTCTGGCAAAAGTGAATCGCCAGATCGGGCGATGGGTTCTGCAGGCAGGTGGCTTGCAGGTTCACCATTCCTGGGTGGATGTTCAGTGTTCCGGACTCTACCGCACGGACGGTGTTCACTTGTCTCCGGTGGGACAGGATCTCCTCTTAAATGATTGGCAGGAGATTTTGGAGCTTGTGGTTGGTCGCAGCTTTATTGGGGGGGGTCGGCGCGAGGATATGTAATACCTCGCGCCGGTGGCGGGGTAGCAAGACAGCGCTCGCCGAGGCGGCGGGAGTGCTAACTGCTTTAGGAGATGTGGGGAGTGAAGGGCTCCCCGGGGGTGGGGGCGAGGCATCCCGGTTGGGGGTCTCGGCCCGGTAGGGGGGTGTGAGAGCCGGCCTTTGCTACTAGGATGGCGAGGCTGGCGGTGGGGGGGGGGTGGTGAGGAGGATGTTCCGCCTTGCTAATAGTATGGCAGGCGGAGCATCGTCCGGTATGGGGGTGGGGTTTGTGATACAGGTTGGTTGCCCATGTTGGGCGGTTATTATATGTATGCATTGGTAAATAAAGCTGCGACCAAGGTTGTACCATATTAAAGTGTCTGGGTATTTATTATGTATAACAAAATATGTGCGGGGGATGTGAAGATGCGGGAGAGGGCGAGGTGGGCCTCCGGGTTACCTGAGTTAATGATGAGGCCGCTGGGCCGGTCCCGCGGCCGACTGTAACTCGGGCCCGGGCCCGGCCTCGGCCCTCGTCACGTGACCGGGGGCAAGCGGAGGTGGGGGCCAGAGAGCGGGGTGAGGGTTGCCATGGGATCGCTTGCCGCGGTTGCGGGAAGCGATCCCATTGGCTCCTTCAGGTAAAGGGAGGGGGTAGTGAGTGCGAGGAGCCGCGTGGCTCGGCCTTTCTCGCGGCTCCTCGCTGACGGTCGGTGGTCTTTCCCGCCCTCCCTCCCTTGGTTTAGGGTGAGGGGGGGTGGGGGGGGTGGGTTTGTTGCAGCTGGGGGGGGCGGGGTAGCAAGACAGCGCTCGCCGAGGCGGCGGGAGTGCTAACTGCTTTAGGAGATGTGGGGAGTGAAGGGCTCCCCGGGGGTGGGGGCGAGGCATCCCGGTTGGGGGTCTCGGCCCGGTAGGGGGGTGTGAGAGCCGGCCTTTGCTACTAGGATGGCGAGGCTGGCGGTGGGGGGGGGGTGGTGAGGAGGATGTTCCGCCTTGCTAATAGTATGGCAGGCGGAGCATCGTCCGGTATGGGGGTGGGGTTTGTGATACAGGTTGGTTGCCCATGTTGGGCGGTTATTATATGTATGCATTGGTAAATAAAGCTGCGACCAAGGTTGTACCATATTAAAGTGTCTGGGTATTTATTATGTATAACAAAATATGTGCGGGGGATGTGAAGATGCGGGAGAGGGCGAGGTGGGCCTCCGGGTTACCTGAGTTACTGAAACAATGCTATTTAATAATGTAAACAAATGCACTATTTTAAAAAATGCATCCATCTACTGCTTACATAAACCCATCATCTGGCATAACACATACGGATGTAATGCAGGTATTATGCAAATATATTTACAATTTTATAAAGTGCTTGATTCATCCCTCACAGTTTTGGACTCCAGAGGAATTAATAACACATTTGCATATTTCCTACATATTTACTAATAGGTGGAATTCGGCAGCTTAGGAAATGGAACCTACAATACGTACATTGTGCATTATAGGTCTCCAGTTACGTGGCTTTTATTTGCCACCCTAGAGACGCTGTTCTTCAAATAGAATTACTCCAGAATGAAGCAGGAATCAGTCTGATTATCCTTCTTTAGCTCACATACCTCCCGTTATTTTGTACAGGAGGAAAACAGCACTTTGCTTTTTTTTTTTGCTTCCACCCAAAATTGTGGAAGTTAAGCTATGCCACACTATTTCCTTTTACTCGGATTCCATGGCAATGGAATTTAAAAAACATTGCAGGAAAAAGTTGCTGAAAGTCCCATTTGGAGCTGCTTTTAAAGGAGCATTAAGAAGGTCCTTTACTAATAGGCTATACCTGGCAATGCGCTCTAAAGACGTGCTGGGATGTGTGTCGCCAGGTAATGCAGGACCATTCCTGTGCTAATTGTACAACCCACCTTAGAGGCATGAGTGGATGGGGTAGGGGCGAGAGTGAGTGTGGTGAGCTCAGCTCAGTAAGTGCTATGATTGCACCACGTGCTAACTGCATTAACATGGGTTCACCTAACTCCAGGTGCGCCTATGCTAATTCAGCATGCACTATAGGACAGGGTTCCACGTTAACGGCCAGGGAAATGCTTTCCATGCACCCGACAGTTAATGTGGGAATGTTGCACGTAATGCACTATGATTTTGGCCTTATTTGTGTGTTATATGCAACACCTTAGCACCCGTTAGTAAAAGGGCCCCAAAAGAATAGTTATAGAGCATCATAATACTTGTCTACAAAAAGTTACATTGTCAGTCTCTACCAACTGCACATTCCCATCCCTCCATAATGTTTTTTTTTCTCATAAGCATATGCTATAAATAATGAATCATGAACACATGAGCTCACACATCTGCACTTGCACTCATCATCGAGTACATTTATACAGGCACACTGTTTCTCTAACTGGCTGCATGCATGAATGCTGGTGGTCAAGACCATACCAAGCCATAATTGCACCCTGTGCTATTTCCAAATCTGGCACGCCCACTGCTGGTTGCCTACCCCCAACCCCTCCCGCGCATTGCCCTGCTGCTACAGTCACTCTTTTGTTTTCTCGGAGGTGGTGGCGGCAGCAGCAGCAAGGCAGACCCGCATTTGTAGGCAGGTCAGGTCCCTCCTTCCCTTCTCTGATGTAGGTCGCATCAGAGGAGGGAGGGACCAGGTCAGCCATGCAAATGCTGAGTTGCAAAGACCTAAATTTGAATGGCTAGCCTGGTCCCTCCCTTCTGTGACACAACCTACATCAGAGAAGGGAAGGATGGACCCGACCTGCCTACAAACACGAGTCTGCCTCACTCCTGCTGCCTCCAAGGAAACAAAAAAAGTGGTGGTGGCAGGGCAACGTGGGGAGGGGGGGGCCAGACCGGGGCCGGCAGCCTGCATGAGCTCCTAATTCTTTTGCGCCCTGTATGACTGCACCGCTTGCACAGGGCTAGATACGGTGCTGCTGGTGGTATACTTAAAGAGAAAGTATATGTATTTCCTTAAAAAATGGCTGTATAAGTGTTCGATCAGCAGCAAAAGCATAACACACATATTTGTGCCTGCATCAGTGCAATAATAAATAATGTACATGTACATCTGCTAGTTATACATGAATTTGAATTTGAGGAAATTTTGCATTTTGTAAAGTATGGTAGTAATTTTATCAAAGATCACCTAGGTTAGGTAAGAGGGATCCTATTTGTCCTTATAAAATACTAGGGGAAAACCATAGTATGCACTGTTTGCATTATAATGCACATGATTGCACCCTAGTGTGAACTATTGATGAAATTGTCTTCTGAAATGAGGCTCTTCAATTGGAAGAATTTTTGAAGTCTCGTTGACAGCCTTAGTTATTGGGGTCCATATGGGGTTGGTTAGCTAGTACGATTGGGATTTAAATCAGGTAAATTCCTGTTAAGTAATTGCTGTATTATTGATTTTTTTTATCTTGGTTTCACTCTCCGGTGATGTGGACTTGTACTTTTTTTTCTTTTTTATATTGTGTATTACCTTATTGGGCTTATTGTTTTGCCTGATCTCTTTATTACTTTGTGGCTGCTGGTAAAAGTCTCCCCATACGAACATCTGAGTTGTACGGGGAGCCTTAGACAGGGTTGGGGGGAGGACAGAATAAGGACTGAGCGAGGGCGGATCGTCTCCCTGGACATACAGGGCCTATTGTGAGGTCACCCCTGTTCGTCCAGGGATAGCCGCATAGACTGGGGACTTCTTCTACCTCAGAGGTTAAATAAGTCCCCCTGGATGCGGCAAGTTGGTGGCAGTCGGCAGGTAAAAGATAGGGGTGCAGGAAGTTCCCCGCAGCAAGACCCTGACCATGGGAGGCCGGATCGGGGATCCAGCCTCGGAGAAAGGAACTTTTCTGCAGTGGCTGGGGATCACAGCTCCTTAATGGAGCTGCAGTGCCCTGGCAACATGATGCCATGGTACCGCATCTCCATTAAGGAGCCTGACTGAGTTAGCCAGGTAAGTGGCTGGACGTCCAGGGTGCCTGAATAAGGGCACATTGCGGACATCCAGCCACCGTGCTTGGATTATGCTCCCTCGGGGATGTCTAGCCTCCGCGGGAGCAGAATGGGCTGTGCCTCCCAACTGTCTGGATGTCTGTACAGCCGGACGGCCCAGAGATGTATGGAATGGAATGGAATGTGCCTTCACATTTATTAGATATATCCCCATATATATATATATGTATATATTTACTTGTGTACAATGTTCCCTCTAATTTTCTGTAGGCTGTGTGCGCATAAAATATCAGCTGTGTGCAGCTTTTGAAGGAAGGTTAAATTTTTGTGCGCCACATAATGACACTCGGAGTTATATACTTTAAAATTTGACTACACGTCAGAATACAGTATGTACACCACATTGATTTTAATCAAATTAAATGAAAATAGATGATTACTAAATGAAGCGGGAAATTTCTAGTAATTACAATCATAACTTTTAAATTTTATGACGTCTGTTTTCTATCAGAATCAGAGCCGTAATTTTTGTGCGCTCTGTTGTGAAGTATGTGCGCTCGCTCAGCGAGGTGTGTGCGCGCGCACACGCGCACAGCTTAGAGGGAACAGTGCTTGTGTACATAACATATTTCAACCTATTTATCAGGCTTAAAATGAATGAAATAATCATTGACTCATTTTCAGCTTATTTCAAATGAAACTGATGTTTATGATTTTTTAAATATGCTTTTATTACCTATTCATCTAAGTATCACCATTAGCTTTTAGTAAATGCGGCAAATAAAGTTGGAGATTTTATTTTAAGATTAGGAAGGCAAAAGTTAGAAAATAAATCAATTCATTAGCTACCGTATCATAGTTAAAGAGTTATTCTTCTGAAACATGCATGTTTAATACATATAATGTCCCTGTATACCATTAGCAAAAAAGCAATTCTTTTGAAAGCTGTTTACATAAGCTTAAATGAAGCCCCATAAATAACTGTACATTCCACTAGAATCTTAACAAAAAAATAAGTTTTAGATTTTAAGGTAAACATTACATGTTGAAAATACTTCTTCAATTCATGGGAAATGTCTAATACATATTTTCTCATTTACTATAGGCCCTTAAGGGGGCACAGATGTATTTTCGGGACTGCCATTCTTTGCTATTGATTTCAATTTGCTATTTTGCAGACAAAAATAAAAGGAAAAAGCAGCTTTACAATGAATGGTTTTTTTTTTATTTTAGTGTGCCACATTTCTTTATATTGGCTAAATGTTAGATATTATGTTATTAGTTAACATCAATCCTTCATTTTATACATACAAGAAACAAAAAGTCCATTTTAAATTTTCTAAATATTTTTGCAAGAATTTGTAATGGATTTTAATGGGGATATTTTTATATGACATTGCAGAGGCTATTCCTCCCCACCTCTGTCTCTCTTTCCCCAGTGGCCTGCGTTTCAATTTGACAGGACTATGTCAATCTTTGCCAAAGGGAGAAGAAAAATGAAGAACAGCAGTAAAAGTTGGTAAAAGGAAAAAAAAAGACAATGTCAAAAAGCTTTGCTGAATAATTTATTTTTGACTTAATATGAAATATTTTTGAAGACTTTACTGAAAGGGAATATGGTTGAAGGTTCTAACGTAGAGTGGTTTCTCAGGGTCACAAACTGGATAACTAAATAGATTAATCCAGCTCACAAATCAAATGTATGCAAATTCACTTGATGATTTGAGGGTTCAAACAGAAAATGCCTCTGTTGATATATAAATACCAGTTATGAGTATTGCTCTTTGGGAAATTATGATTTAAAGCCTGAATGGGGAGAGAGAGAGACATTTGACTTTTAAATCCCAGTACTGTAGTACACTTAATAACCATTAGAGATTTTGAAAATCTCCTGTGCTTTAGTAGAAAATAGTCCTTACAGCAGGCTTATCCAAATATAAAATGATTAAACATTATGGGGGTCATTCACAGCCACGAATAAGGGGAATATACGTCCAGCCAAGTTTCCAGGATATCCCTAATAAATATACTGTGATAAGGAAGCTTATCATGACAGAGGAGAAAGGGATAAAGGAAAGCAATTCACCCTTATAAAAGGACCTATTCTACAAGGTCAGAGAAACAGAACCCCAATCACACCTAGAAAACAGGAAATTCCCAGATGGGATAGGTTTCAGAGTTCCCCTAGTGGAGAAAAGGAGAGGGAATATAGACCCAGGGTAAAGGACCCTTACGTCACTGAGTTCCCTAATTACCCAGCTGCCAGGAGGCAAGCTGATCTCTGTCACCTGAGAGGAGAAGAGGTGGGGCTGGAGCCTTGGGGATTTAAGTCTGGGATAGAGAAAGAAGCAGAGCACCTAGTTGTGAATGATGAAGATTCATACAGGGATTGCTCCTTGTGCCAATCCTTTACTGCAGAGGGATTGAAAGAAAACCACCCTTAAGGAAAAACCTTCAGAGTCAGGTAACCCTGAAAGCCTGTAGATGGTTTTGTGCATGTCCTGTGTTAAAGAAGAAATACGTTTGCTGAGAAAGCAAGAGCAAGCTGAAGCTCTCTGATTGTGCTTGATAAACACCTGCTATCCAGAGCAGTGCGCCGGCAAGAAGCCGAGCTAATGGTGAAAGGAAGTAAAGTTTTTGGCTTTGTTTTTGAATATTCCAAAAGCCTGGAATAGAGCATTACACTTCATAAGCTGTGTTATTCCTGGAAATATAATCTCAGTTTTTTCCTTCCAGTGAAGATCAAGTTGCTAGCACTGGCTTAGTTTCCAAGACTCTATCTTAAAGGGGCTAGAGGTAATATAATTCACTGCCCATGCCTTTATCTCTCTTAACAAAGTAAACCCTCCCCCACCACATACATACATCAGAGCACCCCCCAAAAACAACCCATTGCCCCTGAAACCAATTCCTCTCCCCAAGGCACCCCAAAACCTACCAGGGCTATTCCTGGTATTTACAGTGGGATCCCCAGAGTTCTCTTCCTGTATGCTACCCACCTCAAAATGTAATTTATTTAGGGTCTTACTACAATATTCAACCTAGGGGCACTTTTACTAAAGGGTTGCTCTGGTGTTGCGCCTAGTGTGGCAAAAGTGCTGGTATGATGGTATGTGAGGGTGCAACTGACTGTAAAAACATAAGATATGCCATACTGGGTCGGGTCACAAAATGCAGCAAAATATAGTACAAAGTTTCATGAGTAGTAGTGCTATTAATAGTGATATGGCTTTTGTGGTTTATTGCATTATCTGTTCATAAACTGTGTTATTCCTGGAAATATAATGTCAGTTTTTTCCTTCCTCTGAAAATCAAGTTGCTAGCACTGGCTTAGTTTCCAAGACTCTATCTTAAAGGGGTTAGCATTTCTTGGACGTGGGAGCTGGTGTAATTGATCCGGACTACAGGGGAAATATAAAAGTGTTATTGTTCAACTTTGGACACGAAGATTTCCCGGTAAAGGTTGGCGATCGGATCGCCCAAACTAATCTGTGAAAGGGTGGGATTTCCCCCGTTGGAAGAGATCCCAGCATTATCCCCCATGAAACGTGGAGCAGGAGGTTTCGGTTCAACCGGAGGGCTGAAGGTGAGAAGTCTCACAGCCACTTGTGAGGAAAAAATGGAAGTGCCTGAAGAGGAAGACCTAGGACCCCACGTGGCAGATTGCAAGGAAAGCCCAGAGCCACAAATAGGGGAAGACCTGTCTTTGGTACAGAAAGGAGAATTAACCAGACTATTGGAAAAATTTCCGGATGTGCTAACCCCGATTCCTGGTGAAACCCGGTTGGTGGCCCACAAAATCGTGACTCCACCTGGGAAGATAATCAGGTAAAGACCTTACCGGTTACCCGAAGCAAAAAAACAAGAAGTGGTGGCACAGGTCCGCGAGATGTTGGACATGGGCATCATCGAGGAATCCAAGAGCCCATGGTGTAGTCCCATAGTCCTGGTGCCGAAGCCATCGCCACCTTAAGGTTTTGTATAGATTTCCGGCAGTTGAATACCATATCTGTCTCTGATGCCTATCCGATGCCTAGAATTGAGGAGCTCTTGGACCAATTGGGGCAAGCCAAATATTTGACTACATTAGACATGACGAAGGGATATTGGCAGATCCCACTGATGAAGGAATCTCGGCCAAAGACCGGGTTCAGTACCCCAAAGGGGTTATTTCAGTTCAAAAGGATGGTCTTCACGGAGCTGCCGCCATCTGCCAGAGTTTGGTGGACCAGGTTCTGCGACCACATCAAGAGTAAGCCTTCGCCTACATGGATGATGTTATAATTCATAGTGGCAGTTGGGCAGAATACCTCGTTAGAATCAGAGCTGTATTACGCTCTATGAGGCAAGCTGGCATCACCTTGAACCCCAAAAAATGCGCTTTTGCAAAACAGGAAGTGAAGTATTTAGGACACATGGTAGGAAGGGGTAAGATCAATCCTTTGATCAACAAGGTGGCTAGTATCAAGGAATTTCCTCAACCAACAACCAAGAAACAGTTAAGAAGCTTTCTGGGATTAATCGGGTATTAGAGAAGATTCATACCCCGGTTTGCGGAAGAAAGTTCCGTTTTTACGGACATGCTGAGGAAAAATTGCCCGAATCAACTCAGATGGACCCCAGAGGCTGAGAAGGCCTTCACTCATTTAAAAGGAAGGCTATGCACAAGTCCGGTGTTGCGCGGAGTAGATTTCAAGAAGCCCTTCCTGGTGCAAACCGATGCATCGAAGGTAGGCTTAGGAGCCGTTTTTTCCCAAAGACATGAGGGAGATGAACAACCGGTGATGTTCCTCAGCAGGAAACTATCTCCAGCGGAGCAAAAATACTCTACCATTGAAAAGGAGTGCCTTGCTATAAAATGGGCCATAGAAGCACTACGTTTTTACCTTACAGGAAGAAAGTTTCTATTAATTACAGATCATGCCCCGCTAAAATGGCTCCGGCAAATGAGGAATCATAATGCCTGGTTAACTCGCTGGTATATGGCTCTGCAAGCCTTTGATTTTAAAATAGAACATCGGGCAGGAAAACTGCATAAAAACGCGGATGCCCTCTCGAGAATTACGGACTGTTCGGAGGGACACTCACCACTTCCGCCAGCCCGTAATATTGTGGGTAGGGGGGTATGTGATAAGGAAGCTTTTCATGACAGAGGAGAAAGGGATAAAGGAAAGGAATTCACCCTTATAAAAGGACCTATTCTACAAGGTCAGAGAAACAGAACCCCAATCACAACTAGAAAACAGGAAATTCCCAGATGGGATAGGTTTCAGAGTTCCCCTAGTGGAGAAAAGGAGAGGGAATATAGACCCAGGATAAAGGACCCTTACGTCACTGAGTTCCCTAATTACCCAGCTGCCAGGAGGCAAGCTGATCTCCGTCACCTGAGAGGAGAAGAGGTGGGGCTGGAGCCTTGGGGATTTAAGTCTGGGATAGAGAAAGAAGCAGAGAAGAGGAGGAGGAGAGTCCCAGAGAGAGTCTCAGGGAGAGACCCAAGCAGAAACGCAAGCTGGAGGACAGGACGAGGAAGCACAGGAGAATGGTAGCCAGAACATGAGGGAGCAGAAGCTGCTACAAGCCCAGGCCCAGGTATGAGACTTGAAAGCTTGTCTAATACAGAGCAGTGCAGAGTTGCAAGGGATACTCTCAGCTCTAATGGAAGGCAGTCAGCTGAACCCTGTGAACTGGAAGGAGAGGTAGAGCCTATGTAACTAGGTGAACCAGACCTAGCTGTGAATGACGAAGACTCATACATGGATTGCTCCTTGTGCCAATCCTTTACTGCAGAGTGATTGAAAGAAAACCACCCTTAAGAGAAAACCTTCAGAGTCAGGTAACCTTGAAAGCCTGTAGATGGTTTTGTGCATGTCCTGTGTTAAAGAAGAAATACGTTTGCTGAGAAAGAAAGAGCAAGCTGAAGCTCTCTGATTGTGCTTGATAAACACCTGCTATCCAGAGCAGTGCGCCGGCAAGAAGCCGAGCTAATGGTGAAAGGAAGTAAAGTTTTTGGCTTTGTTTTTGAATATTCCAAAAGCCTGGAATAGAGCATGATTTGCTTATGAGAAGTTTTTGTTCCTGTTAAAAGTTTTACTTTGTTTGTAAGGAGACAAACAGCCTGGAAGTGTTTGGGACTATGAGAACAGAAAACTGCCATTGAGAAATGCTGTTTTTGTTTGCTTTAATCAGCAATGCTAGCCAAGCTGGTAGCATTGACTGTTAGAAGGCTTTATCTTTGAGCTGAAGAACACTATAAGCTGAAAGTTTGCTTTGAATTTATCTATGTCCTGATGTGTACTGTGAAGAATCCTGGAGAAAGAATCCAAACGTAGTATTTGTGAACCTTGCATTTGAGTCAATAAAGTCTGTCATTGCCTTATCATTCGAGCCAACTACAAGTGTTTTTCTACCTGAAGCCAAGTGAATTGTGATTGAACTACCTTTCGCAAGGGGCATGGCAAAGGAACCAGTCAGTTAAAGGCTAAAAGGTGAAACTTTTTATGATAACCACACCCCGCCATACTGGAAGTAAGGGGCAAGGGCATGACAATACAAGAGAAAGATCTGCATAAAAGGGAGGTACTGGACATACAACAGAATAATACAGCTTGCATTACACTTCATAAACTGTGTTATTCCTGGAAATATAATCTCAGTTTTTTCCTTCCTGTGAAAATCAAGTTGCTAGCACTGGCTTAGTTTCCAAGACTCTATCTTAAAGGGGCTAGAGGTAATATAATTCACTGCCCATGCCTTGATCTCTCTTAACAAAGGACCCCTCCCCCCCCACATACACACATCAGAGCACCCCCCAAAAACAACCCATTGCCCCTGAAACCAATTCCTCACCCCAAGGCACCCCAAAACCTACCAGGGCTATTCCTGGTATTTACTGTGGGATCCCCAGAGTTCTCTTTCTGTATGCTGCCCACCTCAAAATGTAATTTATTTAGGGTCTTACTACAATATTCAACCTAGGGGCACTTTTACTAAAGGGTTGCTCTGGTGTTGCGCCTAGTGTGGCAAAAGTGCTGGTGTGATGGCATGTGAGGGTGCAGCTGACTGTAAAAACATAAGATATGCCATACTGGGTCGGGTCACAAAATGCAGCAAAATATAGTACAAAGTTTCATGAGTAGTAGTGCTACTAATTGTGATATGGCTTTTGTGGTTTATTGCATTATCTGTTCATTTGGAAAACTGTATATAGGACTGACAACCAAGAGTTTGAAATGTAGAGGCACCGTTTAGAAATGACTTCAAGGTGTAATCTGGAACGTCCAGATCAAAAAGTCTAAAAATAGCTATGCATGTGCAAATTTCATCCCAATTTTACTGCAAATGTTTCCACATACCCAAAATGAACAATGGCAACTCCAGCACGGGATCGACATCCACATGATAAAAGGCTAGGATGGAGATGTCTATCCCGTGCTGAATGCACGTCCTTGCCTACTATTTTGCAAGCAGAGACATACATCGACTTGCTGATCAGAAAACAAGTGCCAGCATTTTCCTTCCATTTTCTTTTTTGGTGTGAAAAATATTGACTCCCTCCATGTATTTGGTGGCCATGTCTATTTCTGGAGCAGGAATGGACATGGCCATCACTGCTGGGGCGTTTAGATGTGCTTGCCATTTCTGAAATCAGGCACACATATATGTCTTTTCCAGTACATCCCAGACACTCCTCAGCCATGCCCCTATTAAAATTATCAATGGCTAGTCATGATTTAATAGTACCCAGACAGTGTCTTGGTTGGATGATGATGTCCTTGCTAGAATCCCCCAACTTGCAGAACAGCTGGATGTCATCTGGTCAACCCACAGAAGAAATCGTGCAAGATTAATTCTTAGGGTTGAGCTGCCAAATAAGGAACTGCAGCTTAGTAACTGTTATCTAAATTAATTTAAAAACAAATAATTTATAAATTAACTTTTTTAAGCAAGCATTGGTTTTCCTTACAGTTTGGATACCAATGTACCAATGTATCCATCCCTGACAAGTACTTCACAACACTGATTTATATGTAAGTACAGCTTTTTTTGTTGCAAGAATACCTTGCTGAAATACCCCTCAGCTAATTTTCAATCACAATATTCAAAACAGCATGGGACAAGCACTGAGTATCCCTTTACAGCAACAGGATAAAAACAAAATAAACGGAACCATCTAACTTCTCAACAAATAGGGGTGTCCTACATGGAGTGGTGGGTCCACCCCCAAACAAAGATATGGGGAGAGGTGGCCTGCACAGAGCGACAGATGCACCTACTCTTGCCGTATTGCTGGGCAGATTGGATGGACCATGCTGGTCTTTATCTGCCATCATTTACTATGTTATTATGTTACAATAGTTAATTCGTATAATATAATAACTCTATACATACCAAACATTGCCCCAATAAATACAGCATATGGTCTTTTGTATAAATGTTCTTTGTACTTTTTTCATCAGGTTTCTATTAACTCTAAGGGATATGTCTACTAAAGGGCGTTAAGAGAGCAAGTGTGCTGTTAATGCCTGTTATTGGCACCCTTGCGTCTTTAATACTGTGGAAATGGCTTATAATGCTGCAGTTCTGAGCATTAGAAGGTCCCGCAGCCTTAAGGGAAAAGGAGGTGGAGAGCGGGCATTAACGGTGCGGAGAGTGGGTGGTGACAGTGGGTGCTCCCTTAACACCAGTTGCGCACTTGCGTGTTGGGGCCCTCAGTGCAGGGAACCCTAACCCCAATTAAAACCTCATGGAAAGGGGCTATTTTGAGGGAAGAGAGCCTATTCCAATGTCTGCAATGTGATCCACACAAGGGAACCCAAGATAGTGCACCATTAGCAGCAACAGCATAGTAGCCAAGTATGAAAGGGCACTATATTAATGTTGCAAAAGGCTGAAAGGAGGTACCATATGGTTGATGCAGTGGAGGTTGCTGGTGTGCAAGGCTGACCAGACAGCTGCCCAGGAAGCACATCTGTGATGTCCATCATGACCCCACAGTGACAGTGGCAGCACACAGACATGCTGCTGCTGCTGTTGTAAAAACAGTAATGCACAACCCCGGGGTGGCTCAAGGGTCCCTGGTGCCCAAGGAAGAGACCCTGGCTGCCAACCCTACCCCCACCGCTGCTGAAGCCGCCTTTGGAGGGATAGGCTGGCAGTGGCAGAGGCAGTATCACTAAAGAGAGCTGCAAAAAGCAGCCACCCTAGAAAATACTACTGCTGTAGCTACCTGCCCCCTCTCAAGATGGCATCATCGGCAGCTGGGGAGGGGGGGTGGCATCGATAGTTGGGTGGGAGGGCGCGTGGCAAGGCATGTGTGTTGCTGCTGCACCCATCTGGACCTGCCAGTCTAGGTACCTGCCTAACCCATATAGTGGATGGACTGGCACTGCACATCACCCCCACTGCTGCCATGTCAGCATGGTGTAGGGATGGTGGTGGCAGGTGCAGTGGCTCCTGCCTGCAGCAGACAACAGCACTATCCTAGCCCTGTGTGTCTGGTGCAACGCAACATTTACCAAAGTCTATCTGATGGTGAACATTTCAGCGGCAGAGACATCAGAGCACATGCTGATCCCTCCACACCAAAGTCAGATGTAGCAGGAAATGTACCCACATCCCCCAGTGGAGGGGGGCAGGATCTGCATCAGGGAGGCCATCTGTAGCACTGAACTGGTGGGTGTACCACAATGGTAGGGAGGGATGGAACAGCCAGCAAGCCGCCCACAATGATCATTGGCCCATGGCAACTGTCTAGGTAACCATGAGGATCGCTTGGGCCTTGGATCAGGATGCCTCGACCCGCACATAGTGAGTGAATATGTGCATGTGGTGGTGGGGGGGGGGATGATACTGTGGAAGGACTACTATGCAATAAGAGAACAGGGTATGTCAGAGGCAAAATGCCCATCCAGAACCATCACTTGCCAGATGATAACACTACTACTGCTACTATACATCACTCATAGAGCGCTACAAGGCATATGCTGTGCTATACAAACACATAGGAAGACAACCCCTGCCCAAAGAACTGCCAATCAAGTGATGACAGACGGTACAATACAAGAGAATTAAGGGTATAATAGGCAGAGAGAAACCAGGGAAACAAGAGTGAAGGATCCAACAGAAACCCCAAAGAGGTATGTTGTCTGCATGGATTTGAACAGGGAGAAAGATGAGACATGACATACAGATAGAGGACACTTATGTCAGGCATAAGGAGCAGCAAGGTAAAATAACACAGGTACACTACCAAAAAACTGCCTCCAGTTTTGCAACTGATTCCTATAGATTTTGGGGTGCTGAATCCAGGAAAAATAGCCAAAATGTTCCATCACGTCACGTTTTCTTGCAAAATTAGATTTCTTACCCATATAAGGAATGTTCACATAATTTTTTTTAGCCGACTGCAGTTTATTTTCTTGGCCCAAAATAGAGGTTGTAATGGTTAACTAACTAGAAACACTCCCTCATGATATTTTAGAGTGTTTTGTATTCATTTTATACATTAACAGGACAATTGGGAGGCGGGGGGCTAAATCCAGTACTCGCGCTGGCGCATGTTCTTTCCTGTTCGCCTCGCCTCGTTCGCTCGCTCAAACACGGTGGTTGCGACATGAACGTTCCTGTCAAATTTCAGTTTCTTGCAAGTTCATTATTACCTTTTGTTTGCTCAGTCGTAATCCAGCTTTATTCCGAAGTGGTTCACTACAGTTGTAGTTTGCAGTGCTGTGTATTTGTGATGGCTCACAGAGCCAGAGGTTGCGTCAACTCTCCGGACAGTTTTTGTTTTATTTGTGGGGAATATACCGTGAAAAAGCGGCAGAGGAACATTTCTGCATTTATTAAAAAAGTATATTTCGCCTATTTCGGTTTGAAGTTAGGCGATCAAGACAAACCGTGGGCTCCTCACAAAGTGTGCAAGACATGTGAGGAAGATCTACGCTTATGGATGAAAGGTAAAAAACAAGCATTTCGTTTCGGAATACCTATGATGTGGCGTGAACAAAGAGACCACAGCAGTGACTGCTATTTTTGCTCTTGCATTGTGAAGGGATACAACTTAAAAAATAAGAACGTAATAAGTTACCCCAACCTTCCCTCAGCAATTAGGCCTATGCCTCATAGCAACGAAGTACCTGTGCCTGAACCACCAAAATCTTTAGATCATATTTGTGTGGACGGTTCTGATCATGATGAGACTCATCAGATGGCTTTTCCCGATGAGTCCAGTACTTCCGAGTTTGAAACTGAACCAGATCCGAAACCTGAACTTTTCTCTCAAGCTGAATTGAATGATTTAGTCCGGGATTTAGGACTCCTAAAAGATGCTGCCCAACTGCTAGGTTCTCGGCTTAAACAGAAAAATCTATTGTCACCAGGAACAACTTTTTATTGGTACCGCAGCAACCGCGAGACACAATTTTTGAAGTATTTCAGCAAAGAGGAAGATTTGGTATTTTGCAACGATATATACGGAGTGATGGAAAAGTTTAAACTCAAGTATGATCCTGCTGAATGGCAGCTGTTCATTGATTCGTCAAAAGACAGCATAAAAGGTGTTCTTCTTCATAATGGCAACACATTCGCTTCAGTTCCTATTGCTCACTCTGTTATTCTAAAAGAAAAATACGAGAATTTGGCCCTGATTCTTCAGAAGATTCGTTATGATGAGCATAAGTGGATGATTTGTGGAGACTTTAAAATTCTATCCATGCTATTAGGGCAGCAATCCGGTTTCACCAAATATCCCTGCTTCCTTTGCTTGTGGGATAGCCGGGCCCGCGACCTACACTGGGGGAAAAAAGACTGGCCAATTCGGGAGTATTTGAGACCCGGTGAGAAAAATGTTCTTCATGAGAGCTTGGTACCTCGTGATAAAATTCTATTAACACCTCTCCACATTAAGTTGGGTCTCATTAAGCAATTCATCAAGTCCCTTCCAAAAGATGGTGATTGCTTTCGGTACCTTTGCTCAAAGTTCCCCCGACTTTCTGAAGCAAAGCTAAAGGAAGGAGTGTTTGTTGGCCCTGATATAAGGAAACTCATTTCAGATGGAGCATTCGCTGAAACGATGTCTGAGAAGGAAAAAGAAGCCTGGGATTCCTTCAAGGATGTTGTTCTCAAATTCTTGGGGAACAGGCGGGATGAGAACTATAAGGATATTGTTGCCAGGATGCTCAATGCCTTCAAAGAACAAGGCTGTAACATGAGCCTGAAAGTCCATTTCCTGCACTCCCATGTGAACTACTTTCCCAAAAACCTGGGGGCGTACAGTGAAGAACAAGGTGAAAGGTTTCACCAGGACATCAAGGACGCAGAGAGAAGGTACCAAGGAAGATGGAACACCACTATGATGGCTGATTTCTGCTGGTTGCTGCTGCGGGAAACCCCAGATGAAAAATACGCCAAGCAGCGCACCAAGAGAAGCATTCGGGGGAGGAAGAAACGGGCCCACCAGGAGATTGCTTGACCCAAGAATGACTTTAAAATCTAAACTGTGTTGACAAATATCGTGTTTTTACTAAACTTTGAAATAAAAATTTGCTAGTTATTACCACAGTGTCGGATCTCATTTATTAGAATTTTATTTTCACACCATCGGGTGTTTGTCTTCATGTATTGCAATGGTGCGGTTTGCGTTTTCTATTCTTACATACATACCTGTATAACATTTTTTGCACATTTCTTTGCTTTGCTTTGTGTCTAACCTCGCTCTTATATGCTCAATGTTTGTGCACATGTATGTGGCTGTTTTAAGTGCAGACAATTTTGCTACCATCACAGTGTGTTTTGTTGACATTACTCTATTCTTATGTGCTGCCTTGTTACAATTTTCTTTATCCTTATTTGAATAACTACTAAACAATTAGTATAAAGAATTCATCCAAGAATCTTTTATCTCGATCGCACTCAATCTGAAACGTTCACCTCAAACTGCTAACCCAATGTAGCAAAAAATCTGTATGTGATGGAGCAAATTGGTTACCAGATTTGGATTCAGCGCACCAAAAAACGTAAAAATCAATCGAAACATTAGAGGCAGTTTAAAAAAATTTTTTTTTAGTGTACCTGTGTAATCTGAGTCTGGAGATGGCAGTAAACGAACAGGGCATAGAAAGGAGGTAGCCAGAAGAGGAGCAAAGTCCACGTGAAGGGGTATAGGGAGAAAGGAGTGAGGAAAGTTAATGAGGGGCAATAGAGGGGATGCATTGATAGGTTAGCATACATCACATGTGTGAGATGGATTTGAAAATGGATGGGAAGCCAGTGAAGTGATATCAGGAGAGGGGTTATATGAGTGTATTGGGGCTGGCAGAGGACAAGCTGGGCAGCAGAATTCTGAAGAGATGGAAGGGGAGAGAGATGACTCTGAGGGAGACCAGCAAGGAGAGGGTACAGTAAAAAGACAGGAGGTAACTATAGAGAGGACATCAGTTTTTGTTGTGTGTTCAGAGAACATGAGGCTCTGTGTGATCCGCGGCCCCCTCCAAATGTAAGATCCCAGTCATTAGCAGCCATCTGAGGCACATGTGAATCCGTATCAGCCAGGTCAGGCTGTAGGTTGTGAGGTCATGCCATGACTGCACCATAGGCACACACCAGGTATAGAGGAACAGAGCCATTCTGCTAGGTCCACCATGATAGGCAATGTGTATGTGCCTGTCTTATGGGCTGCCCCTCTGAGGGGACATATCCCATGTGTGAGACAGGAATGTCAGTTGCATCAGAAGCATAAAAAGCCATCACACCATACAGACCGGAAAACACGTCCCCCTCCCACAGCTGCCACACACATCGTCAGACAGGTATGGCACAGGGCCTGCAGAGATCCCAGCAGACATAGGTAGACCCCTACTCATGCCCGCATTCACCCTGGCAATGACCACAGCTACACCCATAGATTGATGAACCCATTAAGCAGCTCTGTGGCTCAACACACAAGGCCAGTGTTTATATGAGAGAAGCATCACAGGTCCTTGTGGGTAAACTTTATCCTACATTGCAGGTACAGCACCAGCATGTGCAACCCCCAATAAGTCATCCTTCAAAGGACCACCCATCAGCTACACAGCCAGTCTCCACTACCCATGCCTGGATGGAAAGGCAGACTGATAGCACCGGCACACTGAGCGGGCATTAACAATGGGCAAGCAGTTCAGAGTGTGCTTAATAGCGCCTGCACAAGGAGCATATGTTCACAATGTTTGAGCAGATAAGGAGACCAAAGTGGCAGGCAGGGATGCCAACCATGACCACTTTTGCACACCGTGGTGAAGTGTGTGTGTGTGTGTGTGTGTGTGTGTGTGTGTGTGTGTGTGTGTGTGTGTGTGTGTGTGTGTGTCGCTCCAGAGTATTGTGGCCTTCTGCACTGCACTGTGCCCTGTATTGCATAAGCTGTTCCCTGTGTTAGTCTGGAAATGTGCATTATGAGGAGCAGAAGTTTGTGGGTATCACCTGAAACTGAGCGGTTTGCTCAGGATGTGTCTGTGTCAAAGGTGGGGTCAACAGCTGAGACCTCATAGTGCCCATCTGCCACATGCATGGCCTGGGTGCCCACAGCCTGTAATATGAAGAGGGCACGCTCACTGTGACCATCTCATGGCTAGGTATCCACATAGTGCTATATAATGTCAAGCTGCAGGATGTAGGTGCTCTCCCTTTTCTGGGTGTCCATGCTGTTTGTCCCAAGCCAGGGTATACATGGACACTCTGTGCATATGCAGTGTGTGCTGACCCATTAGTATGTGCATGGCTGGGACAACCCTGTGGAGGGTATCAAATGCAGACTGACTGTGCTTGCTGTGATGGATTGGTAGTTCAAGATGGTTTAGGACAGCAGCTGGTCTTGGCCTGCTCACTAAGGTCCTCGGCAGGCCACAGCAGCCCCCTGTCAGTCTAGACAAACACCACCTCATTCAGCTTCCATGGAAACAGCTGCCACAACCTTGAGCAATTAATGAGATGTGCTAGGGGAGTCACTGGCCATTATAATGCAGGACCCATATGTGAAGGGCAACTCTAGCATGCTGTAAATGTGCAGAAAACCAGGTGACTAGTTTATTTATTTATTTAACTGTATTTATATCCCGCTTTTCACCAGGTCAAAGCGGCGTAACAAGGGGGGGTTAATCAATCATAGGGATAGGGTCCCATCACCAGGAGGGCAACATTGATGATTTTGACAGGGGGTAGACATAGACAAAGACAAGGTAACACAGTTTTTGATCAAGGGTTCTTGAGGTGGTCTAGAGGTTGGTGTAGTTATTTGTGGGAGGGTGTTTCTGTTTTGAGATATTCTTGGAATAGGATGGTTTTTAGCTGTCACTAGCATCACACTCTGCCAACAATACCTGCCGCACACTGACAGTGATCTGGATCTGCAGCAGGGCCGGCAGAGTCTATCTCTGGCAGTGCAAGCCCCTCCTCGCCTTCAGGGTAAGCACTGAAACTGGTGAGTAGCACAGTTTGCAGCTGATTATATGCTTGTAGCACACACTGTCAGTGAGTATCACTGAGCTGATGTGTTGGATCACCACATCCTCCATTTAGTGATCAGCTGCATAATGCTGTTCTGCGTGTACAGTGCATCATGGGCTATGGAGGGTCTAACCTATATTGGCACACACAGCAGACATTGCAGGCATAGTAGCAAATGTGATCACTGGGGCATAGCCCGGTACCTGTCTGTCATCTCTGATGGTGGGGAACATGTATATGTTCCGGGGAGCACAGGATGGTCTTCAATGGACCACATTGCTATTCTATGCCGCATATGCCTATCCTATGCCGCACACTGACATTACTGATGATTAACAGCTCTCCCGGCGAGGATTGAGCCAGCGACGTGGACTTCTCGCTACAGCTCTGCCCATTCGGGGCAGCCTGCACAGCTCCAGCTCTGCCCAATCGGGGCAGCCTGCACAGCTCCAGCCCTGCCCAATCAGGGCAGTCCGCTCCTGTTTTAAAGAGAGCGCCATCAGGCGCGCCCGCGCCTAAGGGCCTCGCCAGAGGGCCCTTTGGCATGGCCCTTAGGCGGGGACCTCAAAGAAGAAAACTCCCGCCGAGAACCAACAGAATCCACGCTTGCACGCGGAACGAGCATCAGGGACACAGATCAACGTAGGCCAAGCTTACCATCAGCTCCAGACATAGCCAAAGCTGCAACAGAACACAAACACCATCAGCAAAGTAGGTACGATAGAACACCATACGGAACACACTAAGCCAGGCACCACCCTTACCTAGGGAGCTTACCCAGAACATAGTTGTCTCGACCATGCATAAGAGCCATAGATGTTTACACAAGTAATGCTGTTACATGCCTATGTTACCGATCTATGACTCTGTTCCTGTAGGTTTTAAATCTGTCAGTGTTACTGTGCCACTTAGTAGCTACATAGCAGCCTATAAGATACTGTACCTGCCATACTACTGTTTGCCTATAAGATACTGTGTCTGCTATAATACTGTTGTCTGCATGTAAGGATACTGTGCCTGCTATGATACTATTGTCTGCCTGTAAGGTTATGGTGCTTTAAGGAGCAGCACACTGGTGTTACCCTCTAGGATAATAGAGGCTATTACTTAAGGTAACTAAATACTCGCATAACAGCCTGTAAGAGAGCAGCGCCTCCGCCTACCCTCCGGCCAACCCAGAAGAGTCCCTTGACCACGCACAACAGGACAGATACCAAAATGGCCCCATCCCTCACTGCCATAGTCAACTGCCACTTCCTCCTTGGATGGCTCAGTAGCACATTGGCCCTAACACCTACCCACAACCACATACCAATACTACAAAGACATGAGAGGAGATGGTCCAGTACCTCTCATCACAGGCCAATGGAAGTCACCCGTACGCCCCACCAGCACCTACTACACATCACACTCCAGCACACCAAAAAAGCCAAGCTGAAGGAAAGCCCACAGCCCCAACACCTAAAATGTGCCCTCATAAATGCACGCTCAATCTGCAGGAAATGGCTGGTGATCTCTGACCTGATACCCCTCTATGACCTCGACATACTCCTGTTCACAGAGACATGGCTATCCAGTGATGACGCAGTCCTCCTCAACCACCTTTTACCCACCAGCGTCTCAACACACAGCTGCCATAGAGACAGCAAAAGGGGTGGAGGAGTACTCATCCTCTCCAAAACTGACCTCCAATTCCGCCTCATCAATGCATCCAGCACGATGAATCTCGATACAGTTACCATAGCCAACAAATACCGATCCATCCACCTAATGTACAGAGCACCATCAACCTCCCCTGATGACCTCTCAACAATAATCGACCTTGCCTGCAATGCCTTAGACCCTCGCACCCCAACCTGGCTACTAGGGGACTTCAATCTACCAACCCTGCAGGACACACAAGCTGTAGCCTTCCTCAAAGCCATCAAGGAACTAGGTTTCCAGCAACTAATCAATGAACCCACTCACATAAAAGGAAACATATTGGACCTGATATTCGCCCCACAAACAGCCTTTGAAAATGCCCACGTCCCTTTGCCGTCTGTCACTGCGATACCATGGTCCGATCACAAGCTAATCAACTTCCAGATACCAGTATCGGTCCACCACCAAAAGTACTCCAGAAGCCCGAGTTGCACCACCAGGACACCATCACGGATTTTCCGACCTTTCGACAAGGAAACTATCCTGACCCAATCCCGCTCACTCCTTGCCCTGACAACACCTAAACTTGATGAGCTGATCTCCAGCTGGAATAACAGCCTCAGTACCATTGCACAATGCCCTCCATCAAACAAACCTCCAAGGAAATGACCCACTGCATCCTGGTACTCCACTGAGTTAAGAACATCTCTCCTCTGCCTAAGGAAGCTCGAAAGATGCTGGCGGCATTCACGCTCCTCAGCAGACCAGAAAGCATATAATAGTCACCTGGCAAAACACCGTGAGGCAATCACAGGGAAAATAAGGCAATTCCACACCGATACTCTGAAATGCTCACTAAGCAAACCACATGACTTATTCAACCTTGTCAAGAACCTAACAAAAGAACCTGGACCGGAACAATCAAGTATGATTCACCCTCAAGAATTCGCAGATTTCCTGCAATCAAAGCTATGCCAGACCAACATGTCCTCAGTACCCACCACTGCCCAAGAACCAACATACACAACACCACTGACCACCTTCTCCACCCCGTTCAAGAAGCACATCGAAGACACAATCGCCTCAATCAACACCTCCATGGCACAGACGGAACCCTGTCCTGCCTTCTGGATAAAAGAGCTACGTAGCGAATTCAGCCCGTTCATAGCCACTCATGGAACTGTCTTTCGCAACCGGCTCGTTCCGCCAAAGCCTCAAACACACATCCATCAGGCCATTGCTGAAAAATAACAAGCTCGACCCTCAGAAGGTTGAATCGTATAGACCTATATCGAGCACACCACCATTAGCCAAAATAATTGAAAAAGAAGCCCAACGCCAGATACAATGCCACATTGATGACACCACCCCGCTGGACCTCTGCCAACATGGATTCAGGGAATCCCATGGTGTGGAAACCGTACTCACTACCCTCTTCAGCAACATAATTACCGGAATCGATAACGTCCACCAAGGGTTTGTCCTCGTCTTCTTGGATATAGCCGCCACATTTGACTCGGTAAGCCATGAGATCCTCTTGAAGAGAAGGGTATCTGTGACACGGCACTAAACTGGTGCAAATCATACCTGTCTGACAGATGGCAGCACGTACGCTCGGAAACCTCAACATCGGAACCCTTCCACCAGAAGCAGGGCGTCCCACAGGGTTCCTCCCTCTTTGCCCTGATGTTCAACCTTTACATGCAGCCAACCTGTAACCTCATCCGATCCTTCAAGGTTAACTGCCTGATATATGCTGAGGATGTACTACTCTACATGCCTTTCTTAACTGACCATCCAGACTTGTCCCCACTAACAGACTGCTTCGACGCAGTGGCCAACTGGCTCCAGACCCAAAACCTCCGAATACAGCACAAGAAAACAGAAGTTCTGTTTGTCACGAAGAACCAAGAATTCATCCCTCCAGCCTGCCTAAAAATCAAGGAAGCGGAGCTACAAACCAAGTCCACAATCCGATACCTTGGGGGTCACCTTAGACCAACGCTTAGACATGAAAGCGTACATTAGCAACATGGTAAAAGCAGTCTATCATAAGATCCAGACTCTCAGACACTTACGCTCCTTGCTAGAACCAGACGACTTCTGGACAATCTATCAAGCGCTGATCATCCCACATTTCGATTACGCCAATGCAGTCCTACAAGGGCTTCCACGAGCCACGCTGTGTCCACTCCAGCTAGCAATGAATACCGCAGCCAGAGTGCTACATGGTGCCTCCAGGCATGACCATGTGACACCCATTTTGAAACAGCTCCATTGGCTCCCTATCCACAGCAGACTCACCTTCAAGACCCTACTGCTGACCTTCAAGGCCATCAACGGGCTCTCCTCCGCCTCATTCACAGAGCTCACCCACATGACTCCCCCCAACAGGGCCAGAAGATCTGCAGCAATAAACACACTGTTAATCCCTAAGACAGTAACTCAGTGCACCCAGGCAACAGTAAACAGGGCATTTAGATTCTGTGCACCCAGATGCTGGAATGCCCTACCACCTGACATCTGGGCAATCCCTGACCTAATGCAATTCAGGAAGGCTTTAAAACACCACCTCTTCCTCAAACACTACCTAGACATAGGTGTACCAACAACCATCTCACATACACCAACACACCATCATTAATCTATGACAGGGCCTGATATGAAGCCTATATGTAAATAGTTACCCCAGTTTATCCAAGTTTTAAGCACCTGTTTATTGTAAATACGGAACAGTCCCCTGCACCGTATAAGTTTCTGTTTCATGTAAACCGCACTGATGTCGAATAGCGCGGTATTAAAAAAGACTGTAAATAAATAAATAAAAATAACAGGGTGTACCTCATTGATACAGTCATACTGACTCTCACATTTGCATCCCACTTACTGACTAACATATAGGATACATATGGATCTGACATGCCCATCATTTCCTTCGATTCTTTCCATCCATCAACTTAACTCTGATTTTCTCAGGAACTTCCTTATCCTGCATTATGGTGACTACCGTTTTTGGGCATTAAGGTGCATCTTTGGCACCTTAACGCCTGGTGTCCTAATAGCACCTGATAAGTGGAACACAGCACCCTTACCGCTGGAACGCCTACTGACCACCCCATCCTTTATCGCAGAGAAAGCCCCTTATCACTGCCTTTAATGCTCACTATCCCCTGCTACCTTGTAGGCCGGGTCCACCTACAAAGTCTCCCCAATTACCAATAAACAGTTCAGACGACAGTTGCTCAGCTACAAAGAAACTTTTTATTTGGCACAGCAAACAAATGGTTATAGATGCAGATAGCAAGTGCCTGTCTGAGGGACATCGGGGCAGCCTTCTCTCTGCAAGGGGAGAAAAGAACTGCCCAAGACCCTCTAAAATTGCTGTCTTATATATACCTCTCTGCTTCAAATTCTAAATAGTTTCAGCAAATTCAGCATAAATTCTTAGGTGTTTGCAGGCTTCCTGCAAAGCTCTTTCCAGGGCCTCCTATGTTTATGCAGCTGTATCTGCTGATCAAGGCTTGCCTATCTATGCAATCAATCATAGCCCTCTGCCTCCTCCTGTGTTTTTCCATCTGCTGGCACCAATTGAAACCTTCAGGGCAAGAGCATTAGTTGAATTCCTGGCTTGACCTGTTTGAACCTAGGCTTATATCCTTGGACACAGCTTTTTTTAGGCTTTATAACAGTAGTAAGCTGCATGTACTCTTTTCCTTTGCCCACCTGTTTTATGCCAACCATATGTTGCTGTGTATGTTTCAAACAGGCCAGAGTGCAGTTATAAGGCAGATATATATGCAATCATAAGGCAAACATATAAAGCAGATCTGAGCTGATTATCCCTTTATTCCAATTATCCCTTCATTCTCCACTTTTTCTTTTCCTTTTTCTTTTTTTATGTGGAGGGGCAAAAGTAATCCCACTAAGGGGCATTGATAACAACCATTTGAGACAGAGAGGGATCATTGAGAGGCAACCGCTGGTACTGTTCCATAGATACAATGTACATGGTTTTAGTGCTTTGCAGCATCATTTTCTTACAGCATCCTAATAAAACAGAAAAATACAGCAGGCAAGAATACCAAAAACAGCAATACTTAAATGAGTTATAAAGAAAGCTGTTAGGCCTCCTCCGAGTCTGGAAAAACCAGCAGGCAACATTCTTTTTTTTTTTTTTTTTTTAAACTTTTATTTTCATTTTGCAACAAACAAAAGAAACAACACACCAAAGGAGACAAAACAAGTATACAATAAAGAAAAGTAAACCCAATTACCCCCCACCCCCACGCTTCTTCTCTAGCTGATTATGTCAGCATGTGAACGCTTCCAAACAACAGTGATTATACATCAAAACAATCAAAAGAGTAGCTGTGATACAGAATAATCATGGGACAAAGATATATACAAATTTAGACAGTCAGATGAGAGCATTGAGCAGAATGTACATAGTCATTGAGCATCTTCCATTTAGACCGATGATGAGGAGTCTGAATGGGGGAGGCAAACATACGAGGTATTTGTTCATATTTACTGTAGAGACAGACATGATTCCACCATTCATTGGGGCTCAGATGAGAGCTATTTTTCCAGTATTTCGTAATTAGGGAAATAGCAATGCCAAGCATAAAGTCCAAAAGGAAGTAAGCCGTTTTTGGAAGAGAGGGGATCCCCGCAGCTGAGCGAAGTCCCACTATCCTCCAAGAAAGGGGCTCTTGAAAGTGCAAAATAGACTGGATACGACCCCAGACCCGACGCCAGTAATACTGTAGTGCGGGACATTCATACATAACATGAGGTAGTGAACCAATGGCCGCATGACATGTCCAACAACTATTGCCCTGAGTAGTGTTCCATTTGGCTAATCTGTCAGGAGTGTAAAAACACCGGTGGGCTAGAAAGAAGAGTGTCTGAGTGAGTGAGGCGGATCGGGAGACCCGTGTCACTCTACTCCAGACAAGGCTCCATTGCTCCGGGGTCAAAGTCACATGCAATTCTCTCTCCCATGCTTTCTGCGCTATAGGGGTATCTCTAGTTATAGCATTACATAAGGTTTTGTAAAAATTGGATGCTACACCCGGTGAACTACCGATAGATCGGATAGTCTCCAACCAACCTTGTGTAGGGGAGGCCGATGGCGGGAGCACCTTAGCACTCCGAAGGCAATGCTGAAGTTGCACCAACTGAAAGTAGTGTTTCGCCGGGAGACCAAATTCAATTTGCAATTCCCTAAAAGTTTTCCAGCGACCTTCATGGAACAACTGACTAGGAATCCAAATGCCCCTAGTGTACCAGGGGCTCCACGCCATCGGCTTATTTTGTATTCGAAATCGAGTATTGTACCAAAGTGGGAGCTTGTCTAACGGACAGAGTCGGGAGTCTAAAGATTGCATAAGATTATTAAAGGCACCTAAGGTGTCTAAAAGCATTGGTGGAAAGTGGGAGTCTGATGGGAGAGTCATACCAGGGAGAAAAGTAAGAGGAATCGGTTTGCAAAGGTCCTCTTCTATGTCTAGCCACACAGGTCTACTCGGTACTGGATCTTCCAGCCAACGAGCGCCTTGTTTGAGAAGAAAAGATTGATGATACTTCAGGAAATCAGGGAATCTGACACCCCCATTTTCCTTATCTGCTTGCAGCTTATGTTTCGCTATCCTAGGTGTCTTGTTTTGCCACAAGTATCTAGTCAGAAGGCCCTCTATATCTTTATATATACGTCGAGGTAAGAGACAGGGCAACATTTCAAAGATATAATTCACTTTCGGAACAATCATCATTTTTATGGTTTCTAATCGACCCCACCAGGTAAGTGTTAAAGGAGTCCAGCGGTGAGTAAGCGCCCGGACTTTAGAGGTTAAGTCTTTGGCATTGAAGGAGATAGTGTCTTCCAAAGGAGAACAATAGTGAACCCCAAGGTATTTGACCATGCGAGGTTGCCATAAAAAGGGAAAGGGTTGCATATCTGCCTGATGAAGCAAAGGATTTAATGGAAAGGCTACCGACTTGGTCCAATTTATCTTATAACCGGACAGTTGTGAGTATTTACCTATTTGCTCTAGGACAGCCGGTACTGAGTCTATAGAGACAAAAAGCATAAGGTCATCAGCATACGCTGAAATTTTGATTTCCCTATGGGTGAAGGGGACTCCATGAATCTCCTCCGATTGCCGGATTAGTAAAGCCAAGGGTTCGAGTGCAAGATCGAAGAGAAGTGGAGACAGTGGGCATCCCTGGCGAGTGCCGCGTTGAAGGGGAAAAGGCTGAGACTTTAAAGCATTGGCACATATACTGGCTGTAGGCTGTGCGTACATGGTGCGAAGACAACGGAGAAAACCTTCCCCGAATCCGTACCAGCGGAGGACTGCAAACAGGAAGGGCCACTCTAAGCGATCAAAGGCCTTCTCAGCATCAAGTGAGAGACCAACAAATGGGCGATCAAGATTAACTGCGGTAGTCAGTACATGGCATAAAGTCCGAGCATTGTCAGCAGTTGATCTACCAGGAATGAAACCGCATTGATCTGGGTGTATTAAGGTAGGCATCCTATCAGAGAGCCGGGTAGAGAGAATGGTGGCAAATATTTTATAGTCCGCGTTTAGGAGGGAAATTGGACGATAGTTAGCTGTTAGTTGCGGGTCTCTCCCCTCTTTCTCAAAAACTACTACATTTGCCATCGAAAAGGACCCAGAAGGAGAACCCTCCTCGGCCAGAGCAGAAAAATAAAGTTTCAAAGCTGGAGCTAAGTCAGCGTGAAAGGTTTTGTAGAATTCAGCAGGGAGACCGTCTGGGCCTGCGGCTCGACCTGAGGCACATTTCTTGATAGCAGAATGAATTTCTGAGACAGTAAAGGGTGTGTCCAAGGCTACTCTATCTTCGTCAGATAGGGTCGGTCTTTGTACCCCTGAAAGTAAGCGTTCAAATACATCTGGCTCAAAATCACATTCAGATTGATAAAGCCGAGTATAAAAATCACGAGTTCTAAGATTTCGGTATCTTTAGTGACCAAGCCCCCCCCCGACGGATTACGGAGGGCGGTAACACGCTTGGCTTCTTTTTGACCTTTTAGGGCATTTGCTAATAATTTGCCAGCACGATTATTTTCCCGATAATATAGCCCTTTTTGTGATTCAATATTTTTGACAGCAGCAGTGTACAAAAGCTGATTGTATTGAAAACGCAAGCGTTGTAAACGGAGTAAAATACATGGGTCAGTACGGGACGTGAGAAGACGCTCCCCAGCTTGTATCTGCTGCTCTAGAATCAGTAAATGCTGCTTTCTTTGATTCCCCTGCCGAATTTGATAGCTAGTTATAGTTGCGCGGATAGATGCTTTAAAACCCTCCCACCAAGCCCAGCTCGCTGTGTCATGGGGTGAGTTAAAATGAAAATAATCTTGGATAGCGGCCTTTATATCAACCTGAAAATCTTTTTGACCCAGTAAGGATCTATCAAAAAACCAAGCTCGGGGAGGATCGTCCCGCGCAGTGACATGTAATGATAAAGATATGGCAGCATGATCTGAGATATGGAGAGGATGAATCCTAGTCGTGTCTACTTGAGAAATCATTGCTTTGGAAATGAGAAAGAAATCTATTCTAGATTGGGAGTGATGGGGGGCAGAAAAGAAAGTGAACTCTAAGTCAGAGGGGTGAAGCAGCCTCCATATATCTACCAGCGCAAGATCTTGCATCAGAGCTGTAAGGGTAGCAAGACTCTTGGGTGGACTACTCGTTCTAGGCGGCTGTCTATCTATCAGAGGGTCTAACACTTGATTAAAATCACCACCAAGTATTAATGGAGTATTGGCAGAGGCCTGTGCCAACTGCGCAATACTTGCATAGTAAGCAGGGTTGTCCACATTCGGGGCATAAATGCAAATACATGTAAATTCACTATCTCCCACCTTAAGATGTACTCGGGCCCATCTACCCTCCTTGTCAGCGCTAGTATCAATTACAATAGCTTGCAAAGATTTCTTAACCAGAATGGCTACCCCGCACCGTTTGGAAACGGCGGGAGAATAGGCAGCCACCATGTAAGGCTTAACATTGAGTTTCAGTGTTTCAGCAGAGTTTAAGTGCGTTTCCTGAAGAAACGCTAAATCAGCATGCTCATGGCTAAGATAGCTAAGGATTTTCTTTCTTTTGATTGGACTATTAATGCCCTTTACGTTGAGTGATAAGATTTTACATAAGGCCATTCAGACAAGTTAAAAATTCTGAGCATGATAGCGCACATAATTTCACAATGTCCCTCATATTGACTGTATCTGGCTGTACATATGGCATAAAAGAAAATAAGCTTAGATAATACAATGAAGCGCCCCACAGTAAAAAAGAAAAACCGCAGCGCGGTAGAGAAGAAGCAGAACCCCAAAAATTACTGGCGACCATGTGTCTGCGGGGAGAAGCCCCAGAGAAGGCCGAAATTGAAAAAAACACATAACCTGTAGGACAGTGCGTGCTCCGAATCCGACCGAGGCACACATCATGGAGGGATAGGAGACCAAAAAACAAAAAAGTCATAGAAAGAAAGAAAGAAAGTCCAGGTAGTCTCTATGCTTGACTATGACCGCCGCATCGGGCCCTTCAAAATGGCGGACAGAGCCGGCAAATAAAAGTCCAAGTCGTTGGATTAGCGCATCTGCTCTGCTTCTTTGGAGTCTAAAAATGCTGATAGTAGATCAGGATCTTCGAATGTCCTGGTTTGGTTGTGGAGAGTCACTCGGAGCTTCGCGGGATACAACAGGCCAAAGCGAGCCTGTAGCTGTTGAAGTCGAGGGCGAAAAGCAAGGAGTTTCTTCCGTCGGTCAACGGTAGGCTTTGCCAAATCAGGGAAGAAGGAGACTTTGTGACCTTCAAATTCCAAATGATGGTTCGCCCGAGCAGCATTCAAAATTTGTTCCACTTGTTGATATCGTAGCAAGCGAAAGATAATAGGCCGGGGGGCCGTTCGGTTGAGCGCCATGTGGGTAGGAACACGGTGTGCACGATCGATTTCCAGTTCTTTATGAAAGGTGATCTTCAGCAAGGAGGGAAGAGTTTTGAGCAGGAATTCTCTCATATCTCCCGCTTCCACCCCCTCCGGTATTCCAATGAGCCTCACATTGTTGCGACGGGCTCGATTATTGCTATCTTCTAACTCCTTTTGAAGATTCCGTATCTGGCGCTCAGCCTTGTCCAGTGTGCCCAAGCGCACCGCGTGCGAGTCGAGGACCCCCGCCATATTGTCCTGCCGTAATGAGAGACTTTCAAGTCGGTCCTGGAGCACTCCAAAGTCTTCTCGCATGGCTCTAAGCGCTTCTCCATTGGACTGCACCAATTCCTTCAAGCCGCGTATTTCCTCTAAAATCTCCAGGTGCATTTCGGGGTTTTCTCGAAATGGAGCCATCTTCTGTGGGGAGGACACCTCTGTTTTGGAGCGTTTTCCATGAGAAGAAGAAGGAGACCCGAAGTCCAAGCGCGCTGGTTTATGGGCCGCCATCCCCCCCGAGGTACCCCGGTCAGCCCGGAGCGAAATAGTAAGTTTGTATAGGTATTAAGTCAGGATTCTAAGTAGGCCTCTCGGGAGCTTCAGCGCGAAGCGTCTTACCCGCTGGACATCAGGCTCCGCCAATCAGCAGGCAACATTCTAAGAGAATGGAAGACATACAGCATGCAATAATACTGAACACATCAAATATTCAACAAAGTGATGAAGAAAGCTTTGAAAATGTTACAGCAAAACTTGAGCTGGTGTGGGTATTGCAATTGCTGTAGCCCAAATGGCTTGTAGATTTTCCCAAAAGTCCCAATCAGTCTTAATAGTCTTTATTTTCAGATAATTTGGGCCTGCTTCCCAGCAGTTTTTCAGGACTGCGTCGTGCGCTTCACCTGTCTCCGAAGTTTAAGTATAGTTGAGTTCAGAGGTCTTGGGGTGGTCTGTTCCATCTGGACTATGGCCAATTTCCTCTGTTGGAATCTCTGGATTTCAATTGGTGACATGGCTCCAGGTCCCATTCAGAAGAGCAGCAACCAATATCAAATGAAAAGACTAAAATATTCTAGATTAGATTTTACAATGAGACAATGCAATGTGACAAACATAATTTCATCCACATTTACTTAAGATCATAACTATCTCATATGGTATCAACTGTGTCTCTCAGTTTGATAAACGTCTTATCTCTCCATCACTGGAGATTCATTTGCTGGTAGGAAATACTCCACCATACTCTTAACTGATCTTTACATATTAATAGATTAGACAAGTTGCACGCACATATTCTGTAAGTTTGGCAAGTTTCAGAATTACTCCAATTTTTATTTGTGAAAATTTGTCATCAAGTCATCCCTCTTTTTTTTGCCCCTGCATGTCTGGCCAGGATATACAAAGGCAAAATGAGGCAAAAAGCATTTGGAAGTACCACATGGCCAGTGTGGATGTTCCAAAGCATATCAGGGTGCAAAATGCACCTAGCCTGTCTCCAGGTGTCTATTTCCAACTGTTGAGTATGTGTTGGGGCTTAAATGACTTCCTGAATTAAAGATTCTGGAGACAGCATAGTTGAATAAAATTTGCTTACATATTCATTAGGCAAATATGTCACTTTAAATAACCTTCATCAGTTTAATGTCCATTAGAGTACCACCTCTTAATTGGCATGCTAAGATCATCAAACAATTGTTAAAAACTTAGTATTGTGGTAAACAAGTAGTATATAGAAAATATCAATTTGAATTCTTCTTCATAAATATATCAGCATGAGTAAACAGTGTCCCCTTTTTTCTCACCAACTTAATTGGTATGGTTCAAAAATGGACATATGTGCTCATTCAAAATATCAAATGTCTTAAGCAATCTGAATAAAGTCCTTACAGTATAAAAATATTATTTTTGTAACATTTTTATAACGGTAGTTCCATTAGGACAAAGTATGGTTTTAACAAGACAGCCACATATCTCTCTCTCACGTATGACTGGAATCTATTGTATATACTGTTCTCAGTGAGAGTGCGGAACAAGGCAAAATAATTATCCTGAGTCTTTCATTACACTAATACTTTTGCATGTCAAGGGAGACTTCAAAGCAGTGCTTGGGCTAGCTTCACCTTACCGGCATGCTATCTCAAGAAATGCAAATGGACAACAGAACTAGACAGACATGTTAAAAAAAAAAACCCTCTGTGCTGTAGGAGACTTTGGGGCATGTTTACTAAAAGCCGTACAATTGCGTGCCGCACAATAGCGCACGGAAACGCGGCACTCAAACGCTCAGAAACGCTCTTAAACGCCCCGCACAAGTGCGCTTGGGCCCCGCACAATTGCGCGCCGCACTAACGTGCCCCGCAAAAGTACCCGGCCCGCAAATGTCCGATAGAGGCGTGGAAAGGCATTCTGAGGGCGGAGGAAGGCTCCCGAGGGGCGGAGGGACGGGGTCAATGGGTGGAGAGTGGGAGGGGAGAGGCTCCTCGCACAGTATCGGGCCCGAATTTGCATGTAAAAACTACCGTGAGTGAAACACTCGCGGTAGAAAGCATTTAAAGGGAAGAGAAACCATTTCCGTCAGCAATGTACAGGAAAACCGGGGAAACCAGCAAAACGTGAGCAGTGTGATATATGTGCACAGCACATAAGTGAAAATAAAAATAGAAATTGACCACAACAGAACTATTAAAAATAGTAATTCAGCTGGGGAACAGTTATAGTGATGGGCAAATACAGAAATCACACCCAGCAAAGCTCCAGAAAAAAGAAATGACTTTTGGAAGGGTCTACTGAGAGGAGACTCTTCCAAAACACATTGCCATGTATTGGAGCTTTCCTGGGAGTGTTTGCTATGGTTGCCCATTAATATCACTGTTGCCCAGCGTGGTGATATTTTGTCCCACATTTTCCGTGGTCATTTCCGGGGTTTATGTGCACGTTTGTCACCAGACAGGGTGCATATGCCCACAGTAGAATTGCGTAGAGCAGGGTTTGTGACTCCATCCTGCCAGGCTTACTGCCTCCAGGGGCTGCACTGTCTCTGTGGCCAAAGTGTGGTACAGCGGACAGAGTCATTACCTCTACGACCAGAGAGCAGAGGTTCAAAACCCAGCTGGGGCACCTGCCAGCCCAGTCCCTATATTTTACCCACCACTAAATAAAGATAGCGCAGACACCCCTGTATGCATGGGGAAAACACCCATATTTTACCCAACACCGCACACACACCACAACAATGGGCATTACCTACAGCCAAGTCCCCCAAATGCAGTCCCATACTGCCACATTGCAATCAGGTCAACTGCTTTTTCTGAGAGAAGTTCATGCCAGCATGTTGGCGGACAAGTACATGTGGTGCAGGGGGCAGTGGCTGCTAACCACAGAAGACAGAGGCCTAGCCATGTGCAGGCTGGCACAGTCCACTGCAACAGACAGGTCCTGCCGGATCCACAGTCATGGACAGTCCAGGGAATCCAACCAATCTGTGGCTACACAGTGGTGCAGTGCACACAGACAATGCATACAAGAACAGAAGGTCACAGGTTCAAAGCCCAGCTGGGGCTACTGCCAATCCTGCCCACATATTTTTCCCACAACTAAACAGTGATAGTAAGGACACACCTTTCATGGCAGGGACATATGCAATGGTAAGACATCTATCTTTTACCCCACTGAGCACAGACACCATGAACAGGGGCAGTACCTAGAGCAGAATCACCCAAATGCAGTCCTGGTGGGCCACACACCAGTCAGGTTCCATGCTGACACTCATACATATGCCTGTGCTGTATATCTATGCACCACCCCCATGGCATGTAGATGTAGCCCATGCATATTCATGAGGGATAGCAGGAAAACCCGAACAGTGTGATGCAAACCTGGACTGGAGTTGGGAATCTGTGCCGTAAAGCAGCAGCCATCAAGGGCAGACACACCCACACCCACAGGCCCCATTGGCCAATGTCTCCTGGAAAGGCAGAACATTGGACCGTGCATGCAGCACCCAAAACGAGCACTTGCATAACTTACCAATGTCACCCTACACCTGAGGTATACGGTACACAGCTCGGAGACGTTTGCTAGGAGCACAGGCAGGCAGTTATCCATACGTTACGTACATACTGCTAGTTGACCCCATCCAAACAATCTGTTAGGTGTTTGCGGGGCATGCTCCAGGCCTGGCCTCTGACGGTGCTTACCACCCTGGGGAGTGACCACCAGCTGTAATGCGTACCATATCCATGCCTTGCCGTGCTCAGGACCGGTTTGGTGGGCAAGGCTACTTACCCCCTCAATCGTAGCACCATGATGGCAGAGGTGTGGAAGTGTGTGTCTGTCTATACAGTGGGTGTTGGCTGCAAGCCCCTTCAACAGCCCGCACTGCCAGCACTGTTGCCAGTATTGGCCAGTCAATGTGCATAATGAGGTGCAAGGTACCATGGGTATAGCCAGGGCAGGGTGGCGTGGCCAGGATGCATCTGCACTGGGCATAGGGCCCTGGCAGGGACATTGGCTGGGATATTGTAGTGTCCGGCCACCACCTACACAGACAGGGTGGCCAAAGCATGTCCTTCTGGGGGATCACGCTCACCCTGACTGTGCAGTGACCACAGCATGGCTAGGCCCCCCCATAGTGCTGTATAGTAGTTCTCTCATGTGATAGATATGGGTTTCTCTGTGGGGCCCAGTCACTGATCTATCTGCTTGCTGTGTATGCAGACAGCCCAGTTCTGGGTGCATGCATCTCCATTGGGAACATGCACTATGGACTAACCAGCAGACTGTTGGTAGCTGGTAAATGTCTTGCTATAATGGCTTGCAGGGTGCAGTGGCTGTTGGCTTGCTGCAGGGGAATATCTGGTGGTGGAGTGCAGCTTACCATACCCTGGGCTTATGTCTGTCTGCTATTGTGTTATGGCTGTGTATGGAGCTGCCTGCCTGGGGGGGGGGGGGGGTGGTGGTGTTCCTCAGCAGGACTGGGGTTGATGTTGCCCTCTACTGCCACCTTTGCAGGGAGGTAGAGTGTGGATCCCTTGATGGGGACCATGTTTGCCACTGGGGGGGGTGCCTGATGGCGACAGACAGGGATATCCATGGTGTTTGTGCAGAAACTAGCTATCTTACACATTAACACTGCTTTGGAACGCCCGCTTGGCCTCCATCAGCCATGGCAGGTGTTGTTGACCTGGTCCTGGCCACCTCATTGCACACTCAGGGTGAGCACAGTACCCGCACGATGTAACGGTGTGTGGCTACTCTGTGCCAGTAAAACACCCGGTCATTGCCCCCTACTAGGCCAAGGTGCTGTGTGGGTGCACCCGGTCACTTCCCCCAACAGGGCCGAGGTGCTGTGGGGGTGCATTCCCCATCTTGTGTCCATCTGCGGACAGCTAATTTGCATGTGCAGTGCATCATGGGTACGGGTGGCCTAACCCTATCCTGTTGACACCAGCAGACTGTCTGTGAGGTGACGTGTAGGCTATCTGCAGCCAGCCAGGGGCCTGCTTACAGCTATGGAGCTGTAGCGCAATGGTTACATCACTGCCTGTGCAGCCAGAGGTCATGGGTTCAAACCCACAGTGGGGCCCTTTGGTAGGGCTGTCCACAGCTTTATTTTTATTTACTGTACATATGTCTATGCCGGCAAGACCACCCTCAGCTTACTATACCCATTAGGTGCCTCTGAGGGTGCTTCATAGGGCGCCCTGTAGGCCACCTTATGGTTGCCATCCCTATAGGGTGCACTATACATTATCCTGTGTCGCAACATACATGCTGCCCCATAGGGGTCATTCAAGGGTGCCTTGGCGAACAGTGCACTGTAACATGTGCCTTATGGGCCGCCGTATGTTAACATGCTGGGAGAGTGCGTTTGCTAGTAGTGATAACAAAATAAATTTATACAGCCTCCTACATACTGCCTCAGCAGGCATTTTTCACTGGGCATTGTGAGGTGTTGAACCCCTGCTCCCTGCACCATTGGTCAGTGTTGTAACCATTGTGCTGTGGCTCTGTTCCTGTGCTTGTGCATCAGCGCGCCGCCTTGTGCCTATCAGCGCGCCGCCTTCTGCCGCCCAAGGGGACCAGTGCGCCGCCTTCTGCTGCCCAAACATAACTGTGCGCCGCCTTCTGCCGCCCAAAAATAACTGTGCGCCGCCTTATGCCGTTCCAAATTAATTTGCCTCCTAAAACAATGTTAATCATTACAATTACTGCCTCAGCTGACCTTTGTCGTTGCGCACACTGGGGGATTGAACCCATGGCCCCTGCACCATTGGTCAGTGTCTTCACCGTTGTACCACGGCTCTGTTGTTTTGTATACTCAGCAGCGTGCCACTTTGCCTTTCCACGCGCTAATGTCGACCCCCGCACATTAGCGCGACGCACACATCCGGTTGCTTACTACCGTTTTTTTTCTATTTTCTGCCTGAACCGCCCACTCCTTATATGGCACAGGCACACTAGCACGGCCCCGCACGTTAGGAATGTTTAGTAAACAGACCCCTTTGTCTAATCAATTCAACTTAATGTTATTGTTTTATGTGTAAATAACTTTACAAATATTCTCATATTTTTCTGGGAACTAAGCTCCATTTTTCACCAAATTTGTTCTGCAAGTGTGTAAACTAAAGTAAATTTGTATGTCATAGTGCTACAATATAGTGTATTCCTAAAATTGAAACGTAAAAAAACATCTTTCAAAACAAAGTACACTGTTTTCTCTGGACCCCAACATATAAAATTCAAATACAGAAAAACAGATGAATTTATCCTAAAATTCAGCAACTCCCATGTTACTGTCCTTAGTCATTAGTCATTAGCACTGAGCTTAAGAATACAAACACTCCTTTTCACATTTAAATTGAATGAGACTGGTGTCAAACGGAACTGCAAACTAAACAGTAGATCTCTCTTTCTGTCCTTTAAACAAAAGTTAAAATAAAACTTAGTTACAGCTCTTTTGGGTTTCTGTAATTTATGAACAATAAGCATGTCCTCTATGAAATACTTGCAACAATATATAAAATTCTGTTTTACTTTTAATTTTGCTCGATCAAAACCAAACATATAACTTCTCATTCACTCGGGATTCAAATCATTTCTAAGTAGCATTGTCCTGTCAGGGCCGTCAAACCCCCACTCTGAAGGGCAAAGGACAACAAACAGATTCTCCAATTTCATGCCTTGATTATTTGATCTAACATCTAGGAGCACTTGAACAGCTGACAGCTAAATACAAAGCTATCAGTCATTAAGTACAGCAGCCCATCTGATTAGAATAGAGAGGCTTCCCTGAGAGATCTCGCCAAACCACCCCCCCTGGGCAATCCCGAAAAGCAGCATACCTTTCAGCTTGAGAAACTCATGAATCTTAAAAAAACAAGTAAAAAGTTGTTTCTTCATAATCTTATATAAGGATTTTCTCCAACAATTTAGTACTAACTCTACAGGATAAAGTTAAAGCACTGAACTAGACATCTTTGCATCACAAGGTTACATATTTTCTTAAACGGATTTTCTTTTAGAGCTATTTTCCTTGGTTGTAAAATCCAGCTGTAATCTTTTTCCTTTATCAGCTTGATCTTAAATTTGTAAAGTCATAAGAACATAACAAAACTGATCTTGTATCACTTAGTCAAAACTAATCTTAGCATCACAACAATTTTTTATTAATGTCTTGTTAATTAGGATCTTCCACATTTGTTAGAAAAATCAAAATAAGCTTCTCAAAAAGTAACACATTCATAGGAATTCGTTCCGCATTGTGTACAACTGCCCTATGACCTATCACAGACCCAGGCAGAGCTATTTAATCTTCTGACACACAGAAAACAGCAGACAATTTTTTTTTTAACCAGGATATACTCAGATCCCAAATCAAAAAAATAAAACTTACACATATGGATTAGACTTATTTACTGCACACAAATATGCACAGGGGAAAAAGAAACAATTTGAAATTTTCAGGCTGTACTTGTAACTATAAACTATTTTTCTTTGTTTTTCTACCAGTCAGATCACTGCACACAATAGCTGGCAGTTCAGAATAAAACACTGCCAATTATCTGTGCGGTCTGCTTCTAAGATTCTCACTTCAGTGTACAATACATTCAGATCCCAATCCATTAACTCAGAAAATCCATTCCATGTAACAATACAAACTCAGACAGACAGGAGAAAAAAACTAGCTGTCTCAGCACATTGATTGCTACAGCAGACCCTGGAAGATTTTTCATTATTTTCAATGTTCTAAAGAAGACAGGAAAGACTTGGAAGAATAGAGACAGATAAACAAACACCACTTGTCACTTGCGTTCAAGGGACTCCGGGCCAACGGTTTTACCCTCTCCAGAGACTGGGACGTCTTACAAGCACATAGGTATTGTGGAAGAAAATAAAAGCAAACAGATACGCTCTCCAGGAATTCCCCACTTAGTTCAACTTTAACAAAGAATTCTAATCAGTTCAGCTCCAGGGACCATAAAATCTACTGAAGTAGCCAGTAATGAAAGGACAGTGTTTGCTAAAGACTAAAACTAAAAACACAGGACAGAGTTAAATGCATTATACCTAACAGCCTATCTGATCAGAATACTGAAACTGAACTAGACCCACTCCCCTTTGGTTATTTAATTCAGCTGCAGTCAGCTCCTTCATTTGCTTTGATCTGGAACTTGTAAAGTAATTCATTTATCTAGCTATAATTAGTCAAAAAGATACTTAGAAAGCTATTCTTCAATAGATCTAATTGTCACCCTCTCTGGTCTGTGAGCACCCCAGATAAGGTGATCATCCCTGTTTTTCTATAAATATTCTCCTTAGCTGTCCCTCTTTCTAAAATCTGTAAACCTGGTGTTTTCACTGTTCGGGAACAGGGGCAAACCCCTCTTTATTCACAAGGGGGGGTAACTTCGCTTTTACAGATGGAAAATTCAGACCTTTTTATTTACAAAGGTGAGAAGTTACTTATCCAGGACTCATACAAAACATACAACTCTTGCGCTTCGTCCAAACCCAGCCAATCCCCTTGCGGGGGTATGGAAACGTGGATAAAGACACACACTCGCTTCATATCAATGATATGTACAGTCTCAAGCGTACACCAATCAATCCCGGAGAGAGACCTAATGTCTGGGCAAAACTTCCTTTCCCTAATCATTCCCTAATGTTACAACTAAATACAGAGACACTCTAACAGTTTTCTTACATAACAAAATATTAATTACATACTCACCCACCAATCAAACCTGGGTAAATCTCCTGTTCTTGTTTGTAGTCTTTGCGCGATATCCAAATCTCTCCCTTGTTCCTACAGAACGGCATCCAACTTCGTTCATTTTAGAATGGTATCCTCATCCCCTATATGTATTTTATATATATATATATAGATAGATAGATAGATAGATATAGGAGGTATACTCATCCCTGATATAAAGCCAAAATCAGAGGTATCCCAAGACAATTTAGAAAATTTTTAGGAGTCTCATCCAAACTTTTTTTTTTTCTCTCGTTCGTCTCAGAACAGTATCCAAATCTCTCTCTCTTCTCTCACAACAAAATTCTCATCCCCTGAACCGGCAGGAGGTATCCCCTCCTCTATTTAATTAGTGAAGCAATAGAGGGTATCCTCATCCCTGATGTACAGCCAATATCAGAGGAATACGGGACAATTTAGAATAAAAGTTTTAGGAGTATTAAATACTCGGAGTATTAAACACTCGGGTCCCTGTTCGGGCACCAATTTGTAGGCCGGGTCCACCTACAAAGTCTCCCCAATTACCAATAAACAGTTCAGACGACAGTTGCTCAGCTACAAAGAAACTTTTTATTTGGCACAGCAAACAAATGGTTATAGATGCAGATAGCAAGTGCCTGTCTGAGGGACATCGGGGCAGCCTTCTCTCTGCAAGGGGAGAAAAGAACTGCCCAAGACCCTCTAAAATTGCTGTCTTATATATACCTCTCTGCTTCAAATTCTAAATAGTTTCAGCAAATTCAGCATAAATTCTTAGGTGTTTGCAGGCTTCCTGCAAAGCTCTTTCCAGGGCCTCCTATGTTTATGCAGCTGGATCTGCTGATCAAGGCTTGCCTATCTATGCAATCAATCATAGCCCTCTGCCTCCTCCTGTGTTTTTCCATCTGCTGGCACCAATTGAAACCTTCAGGGCAAGAGCATTAGTTGAATTCCTGGCTTGACCTGTTTGAACCTAGGCTTATATCCTTGGACACTTCTGTCCAAAGTATAGCTTTTTTTTAGGCTTTATAACAGTAGTAAGCTGCATGTACTCTTTTCCTGTTGCCCACCTGTTTTGTGCCAACCATATGTTGCTGTGTATGTTTCAAACAGGCCAGAGTGCAGTTATAAGGCAGATATATATGCAATCATAAGGCAAACATATAAAGCAGATCTGAGCTGATTATCCCTTTATTCCAATTATCCCTTCAACCTTAATACCCTTTAGTAAACATACTCCTAAGAGACACATTTTACAATGGGAAGTCCAAGTGCAATCTGGGATGTCAAAGCTAGAACATCTGAAAAAAATGCAGGCACATGTAAGTTCAGGCATGATTTCTGAAATGTGGACATGCTTGATATGGACGTCTATTTAGATGTCCTCAGGATAGCAGTTCAGAATTGAGACATACAACAGCTTAATGGTTAGAGTGGTGACTTAAAAGCTGGATGGCCAGTGTGGGCCTTTGTGATTTAAGGATAGTCACTTAATTCTCCATCTTCTGTACACTTTCTGGGTCGTTTTAAGGTGAAAACAAGCACTTTCCTGATGTCTGGACATGGTCGTAGAGGTCTCTGGCATTTCTGAGACCAAACAGGGAGGTGTAAGCTCATTATTCCGCCTCTGACATGCCTACTTGGATGTCCCTGTGCCAGAGATGTCTGTGAACATCATTTTTCGAATGGCTACAGAGACCTCTCCGTGATTTTGACATCCAGAAGCACGCCTTCAGACATCCAAACCAGAACTCAACCTTTTAAAATGACCCTCCAAGTTAAGTATTTTTAATATGTCTTTTCTTTGATACTAAGTGCTTTAAAAAAAACCCCTCAAAATCTGCCTTTTCTCTTTACTTGTTTAGGTTTGGCCAGAAGTGCACAGTTTGTATGAAAGACCACTTTTGGTATGCCAGGATTTACTTGTGTAGGTTAGCAACGATGCTGTGTTCTTTGCACTCCAATCAGTACAGTCTTCTTATGTACTATGGATAAGGCTCCACACCTACTCACTAACTAATAATAAACATTAAAAAAACAACCTAATCTTCCTTTCCTGAGTCATCTTTCACAAAAAAACGTGTGCCAGTATGTTATCTCGTTCCCACTGGCTATCTTCAATGTATTATGAATATTCTAAATAAGAAAAAAAATTAGTGCAGTGGTTGCCTAACTAAGGAAAATTATTCCACTCTGTTTCTGTATATGTTGGAGTGTCATTCTTTATCTGCTTCCCTTCTCTGGCACTCACGCACACATCCATTTTCTCTATTGAATTGCTCCAATCCAAGAGTAGTTTTTTTATGCTCAGATTTTTAATTCTGTCCTTTTTTTTAAAGATTTATTTTAAATAAATTTTCAAATTTATTTTATTATTTTAGTTGTGTCACTTCCTCAAAAGGCAAAAGATCCTTTTCACTGTGTCATCAGTTCTTACTGTACACTTTTAAACTTGCAGCAGCACTGCTTGCTTAATTGCCAAAATTGTACTGACAGATTTTTTTTTCTTTTAAATTTCAGGCTGGGGATGAATGTGGAGACTATCAAGGGGAAATGCTCATAGACTTTTTGAAGAGAAAAAATCTATATGAACATTTCCTGATTAGTATATAATCAGAGGAAATGTTGATATCTTAGGCACTCCGACGCCTTAAGATCTTTTCTTCTTTTTCTATCACACAGACATACTTAAGCAATTTAAAAATACAGTAGGCTGTTTTAAAATTATTAAAATAACACACATACATTCCTATTAGCTTTGTACTCATTTTCAAAGAATGAAAAGAAAAAAAACTACTTCAAACTCTTTTACATTTTATAGACGCACTATAAAACAATTTCCCTTTTTAATTCATCTTTTCAAATATCTGTAGTGTCAAACACAGCATTTCTTCCAACTCTCTTAGGTAATTTTCAAACACTTAGCCCATATTATTTATAATTCTCACAGAGCAGCAGTTACTTTAGTGCTTGCTCACCCCTTAATTCAGTTTCAGTAAATACTACCACCCAGAGCTGGTCCCAGATTTGGTTCAAGGTGTTAGGCAAACCTTAAGTCTTCTGCTCTCCTGATAGAATCAATAGTTTAGCTTTAATACCCTGCTCTCTGCCACCTTGCTGCCCCCCTCCCCCCAAGAAGCTGATACCCTAGGTAACCTCCTAATTTGCCTTATGATTGGGCTGGCCCTGCTTTCAAATACCAAGCAGTTAGAACTTGTCACTTCTTTTCACATCTGAAAGCCAGTCAGCTGTTTTTCCCACTACATCGTTTCAGTAAGGATGTTTCAGGGATCCCTTATTAATGGTGCACACTGTCCTCTCTTCCTTGTGGAATTCTTTTGCCTGAGGGATTACCTTTGTAGTTCAGTTGCAGTGCCTCTCTCATCAGATGACTTCTGAACAAAAGAATGCATATCGTTCCCAGCCAATCACACTGGCAAAATCCTTTCCTGAGTAAACTGCCCTCTTATTAGGCATGTGCATTAGTTTTTGTCTGAATGGGAAAATCAACACAAATCGGGATTTTCAGTTTGTTCTGGCATCAACTGAGTGCCAATTGTGCACTTTGTTTTTCTTGTGTATGCATATACACCTAGACACGCTGGAGCCAATATGGGAGGAGGAAGAGGTCAAGGTGCAGTCACCAACAGCCAGAACATGATACTTGAGCCTATCCTGCTTCAAATGCTTGACAGGCAGCCAGAAAACCCTATCCTTGTCTGACTTCTGCAAATTCCAAGGCTGATGAGGTCACAACAGAGCTATAACACATAGCGGTCTATTTCCTTCTGGATGTCCAGCCACTTGTGTGGCTGGGCAGAAATGGGGCTTACAGCTGTAGACCCTATTCTGATCCCGCAGGGGCGTCTAGCCCACATGGGATCAGAATCAGGTCTACCGACCTGGACGTGCAGTCTGGCCACAATTCTGATTGGCCACACACCCAGCTGCATACCTGGCTAACTCAGCCTGGCTCCGTTGTTATAGATTACCTGAACAAGAAAAGACACCCGAGGCCTTTGTGAAAGCAAACAGCAGTTTATTAGCCAGCGTGAACTCAGTGGAATAGCTTCCAAAGTCTGAGCCCCCGAACAAAGGTTTCAGTTACACTTATAGTTTTCCTAGCCATATGCAAACTAACATCCTGTTATCACAATTTGGTTACAACATGATTGGCACATAATAAGTTCCCCTTAGCCGGTCACCAATAAGGTCGGCTGGGGTGTGTTCGTAAGGTGAGAAGCTGCTAAAAATATGCATTTCTTACTGCGCAGTTACTACTACCAGGCAGGCTGTGGGAATAATAAAGACAAAGGGATTTGGTTATGGGCCACAGGCCTATCTCTGTTAGGCAACTGCCTGACACTACTACACTGTAATGGAGCTGCAATACCATGGCATCCCGTTGCCATGGCACTGCAGCTCCATTACAGAGCCGTGAATGCTGGCCACTTCCAAGATTGCCCTTTCCTCACAGCTAGACCCCGATCCGGCCTACCATGGCCAGGGTCTGGCTGCGGGGAACCTCCTGCAGGCCTACCAGTCTTGTCCTCATTGGCCGCCACTGCTACCCCGCGTCCAGAGGGACTAATCCCACCTTTGAGGTGGAAAACATTCCCCGTTTAACTGGCCTACACTGGACCTACAGGGCCGACCTCAGAATTGGCCCTGAAAGTCCAGGGTGATGGCCTGTCTATGCACTGCCCTTGCTCTACCTTCCATCCACCCCCTCCTAACCCCATCTAAGTTACCGTACAACTCTGCTGTTCATACAGGGAGCCTTGCACGGGGACGGCAAGGGGAATGAATAGCGGGGATGTATGTCCAGGCAGGGCGTACATCCTCACTATTCGTGACTCGGAATAGACCTCATAGCCCACACAAACGGCAGAGAATAATTGGAAGGAGTGCTTGTTTGGGCTTTAAGATTCTAAGAGAGAGATAGGAGTTCATCTGTGGCTGAAGTAGGACTGCAACAAAGAAAACAAACTATCCCAGCTGGGGAAATCCACTGCTTTCCCCTGAGATAAGCAGCATGGAATCTTTCTACCTTTTGGCAACCTGATAGGTATGGCAATGGTTAAAAACAGGATACAGAGCTTGATGTATTCTTGGTCTGCTCAAGTATGGCATATCTTATGTTCTTATGACTAGTGGCTACTGCTATAGGGCTATATCTGGGGCAATGGAGGACTTTAAAGCACAGAAAACATAAAATAACTTCAAGCTTTGCTTGTGCCTGGGGACTCTTGGCCTTGCAATATCAAAGCACAAAAGCAAGAGCTTCAAGCTGTTTTTCCCCCCAGAAAGTGTTTTTGCCTTCCTTTTGCTATGCAGAGCCTGTCACACTAGTGGCTTCAAAGGGGAGTTCCTTTGCACTTTGAGATAACACAGAGTCAGTAGCAGGAGAAGTTACTCTATCAAAATCTTTGTATTCCACTGAAGAACCATAATGTAGTACAACACTATTTCTTGGCAATAATCCTTTTCATGTATCATCAGTGACAACAGCTGTGAAGTTGAGAGGCTACAAGGCACCTCACTGTCCTATATATTCTATTTTGTTGTTCATAGAATAGTAAAATCTAAATAAAAATCTAAAAGTTGAAAGCTGCAATATACAGTAGGTGCAGTCTGAGGGAATCCAGTCCCACTGCATCAGGGTAATGATGGATCTGGATGACATCCACTGAAGATGGTTGAGAAGATGGCGTTTAAGAGGCTGCTGCATCTCTTAGCTCCTGCTTACCAAGTGCTCTTCAGGAGAATCTTTAATAGGTGGGTGATCCCCAGCCTGCAGAATCAGGCACATCACCAGCTGCAAGGAGAGCTGACGAAAGCAGAGGAACAATATTAGCAAGCAGTTCATCGCTGACATCTGGAATAGTCATGCCTACCTCTTCCTGACAGCAGCCCGCGGATGGCAGCTCCATGCTGCAGGTTTAACAGGTTGGCAGAATCAGAAGGATACTGATGGGCTGTGCTACAGAGCCAGGTGATAGATGACAGCCATATGCAGATCCAAATAAAGCGAATGCTGAATGGCTGACCACTGTTTGTCCAGAATTCTTTGTAATCGATGATGGGATGAACATGGCCAAGATAGTGAAGGAGGGGAGTTTTCAAGGGGTCAGATGCTTTGCATCCTTGCTGTATTTGGTTGTCAGAGAATCACTAGGCCTGGGCAGCAAGTAGGGTGTCCAACTGGCTCCAGATTTTAGGGACACCCTAACCCAGTCCTGGTTTTACTTTCCTGATTTCTCTAAGGAAATCCAGATAGCAAGTCCAGGCAGATAGTAAGGTAAAACCAGGACTGGATCAGGGTGTCCCTAAACTCTGGAGCCAGTTGGCCACCTTAGCCCAGCAAGGCAAGTGGCAGCCCTAAACTGAGAGAACTGACTGAGAAGAGCCAAGAAATAGCTGGGTATTTTCACTGGAGCGAGAGGGGTGGCTGTGAGCTGCACCTGTGTGCAAGCTCAGGCAGGATGCTAGCACTTGTTGGGATTTCTGCTATTAAAACTGTGTGGCCTATATTTGGCTTTTGGTATAGAAATTGTTGTAAGTTAATTTCGAATAAGATTGTTATAATATCGGTGATCTTTTTGGGTGTGTGATATGAGGAACTAAGCTTAGTTACTCTTTTTAATATAATGAATAATATTAAATGAATAAAAACTTAAATGTGAGGAGTTTTTTTGACTCACTGATGTTTTTTTAAGACTAACCCCCTGCTGGTGGGAAACCACCCGTTGAGGGATAATTCTTTTTACATTGAGATTCTTTTCTCCTCTAGAGGGGGAGATTTCTGGTGTCAGATATTTTTGTATTTTGATTAGATTTATGTGTTGTTGTGTTTCCAGAAGTTTTTTGGTGGAGATTTCACTCATGACATGCTGGAGAGGTTAGTGGAATAACTGGCTGACCTGCATCAGGTCATTGGAGACCAAGATTGGCATAGATGAGCCCCTGGGTCATCAACACTAGCCAAATATCAAACAGGTAATGGATGTCCTAAAACCTTTTATGGATGCCAAGGAGGAACTGATTTCAATATGGCTTACCGTGAGCCCTCCCATCCAAGTAGTGAATATTTTACAGGCCAAGATAGAGGGTTTTTGGCAGCAACAGGGATTCAGTGCAGATGTTTTGATGATGGTAGAGCGGGAAGCCCTTATGAAAGAGGATGCTTATATGTTAGCTAGTCTTTGTGATATGCAGATGAAAGGAACTATCGTTCTGTGTTGCAGCTCACTGATTTACTGGAAGCAAAAGCTGGTAAGTGAGATGAAGGAAAGGGAGTACTAAAAGGAGGGGGTTCTGGCAGTGGTGATACCAGTCACACATGCAAACAGTATTTTTAGCATAAGTGTCACCCTGTTACCTACAACCCTCCCAATCAACTTTGCATGTATATGGCCCATGAACCCCAGCCAGGGACATTCTTTGGTGACCGAAGCCCTAGCCTGCCATAAATCAGGCTCCTACATGATTTTCAGTGATACACTGCCTTGCAGAGCCCATTGAGGCCATACACACAGATCTCTTGGTATATTGGACACACAAGTTGGCAATCTTGCCAGATGTGGCTACAGTTCCACAGCACTTCCTGTCCTGCCCTCCAAACAGTGTGTCCAATGAATTTGTATTCTTCATGGCAGGGGCTACCATGGCTCTCCATTATTAATGGCTACCACCAAATCTGGTGGAGAAGTTAGTGTTTCTGAATACAAACTTCCCTTTCCTTTGTTTCTCTTCATTATCATGCAACAGGAAGGAGGAAGAGGTGTAGAACTATATTGAGGAACAGTTGCCCATGCTTGGTCTTTTCAGTGTGTCTACTTGCTGTTTTTGAAAGTTTGCACTGCAGTCTCTCCAGGATGGTGGCTATTGTCCTTCTGCTTTGCACCTTTTTGAGTGCATAAAGTGTGTCATTGTACAACTTTTGCCCCCCTTAAATAGCATGTTGATTTGTTTCCACCCTTCTAGCTGCATAGCTCTATTATCAGTGTGTTTTAGATTTACCTGGGTCAGTCCTCTTTATCGTTTTGGTTTGTACCTTTTTGAGTACATTAGGATTGTCATTGTATGACTTTCACCTTCCTGAAGTGTCATGGCAGTTTATCGCCACTCTTCTAGCTGTGTGGCTCTGTAACCAGTGTGCTTTGGCTTTTTCTGGGCCACTCTTTATCCTCCTCCTGTTTTGCATCTTTGTAGGTCCCTTTGGGTTGTTGTTATATGCCTCTATTCACTTTGATATCCAGTTCCTAACAACCCGAGACTAGGAAAAACTGAACCTGGTGCAGAGGGGGGACACCAACAACCTTCCACCATTGATGAGCTTTCTCTTCAATGCTTCTTTCAGATTTCCATTACTGTATTTGTTTGGAGGTTCTAGCAGGGGAGCGCTGCTACTCCTCTATCCTTGACTGAAGAACAATATGTCTATCAGGAGGGATGAGAATGGCATGCTGACAGAAGAAGGAGACACCTGTCTAATCAACCTGATAGTCAGATCAACCTTAGTTATTCTGGGGTGACAGATTGACCTCAAATCCGCCATTACTATATTTTAATTGTTGACTGTTGATCTTCTGTCACAACTATTAGCTTTTCATTATAGGCGCTTCCTATCTTGCTTCTGCATTGGTCGTCTTCAATCCTTCTAGGCTGTCACAGCCATTGCGTTTGAGATCTTCACTACGGTGCATTATCTGATTCTTCTTGACATCCCTCAGCAAGGCATCTAGGCACTTCATGAATGCTTCTTCCACCACAGGGAGATCTTCCTCTGTACTTAAGGTTCCTATGTTGGAACTAAAGTATTCAGTGCCAGAACTTTAACTTTACAAGCACAGAGCTAAGCTAAAGTCATCACACTCCTGTGGCCTTGGCTCCTGCTACTTCTTCTGCTGTTGCATTGGTTCTCCTTTGCCATTTTAGGGCCTTCCAGACAAGCTGGACTGGTCCTCCTAGCAAAATTTAGGGCCTTGCGGCCAATCTGGATGCTTTGCTGGTCTCCTTGCCATATTATTCCTCTCAAAATATCTTAATGAACTTGCTCGAGTTGCAATGCTTTGCCTTCTTCCGCTATCTATAGGTATTAATTACACTCTTTGTACTGCTTTGCCCTTCTGATGGTTGTTTCTCATAGTTATTATGACACTATACATACTCTTTGCCCCTCTTGTGGTATCTCTTAGGGGAGGGTGGTTGCTAGAGATGCCTGCCTTCAAGTTTCAAGCAGGTTTGATTGAAAATAGATGGCAGACGTGACTGTTAAATTACAAACAGCTTCACCCATAGACTTTAAGGGGGATGAATCGGGCAAATGAATAATGTCTCGGTTTCCGAAGACTAACCAAACAAGTATATTCTGACAAACCAAAGTCAGCCTGAAAATCTTTGGCATACACCATGCTTACTTGTTATTTTTTGGCTGATATATTTCATGCAACGCATCAGCTTCTTTTGTCTAACATAACCCCCCCTTCAAAATCCTCATTTTATTTCACCCCTCTGCACAAAGTGCATCATAAAAGAGTACTATGGCAGATATAAAATTCACGGGCCTGATACCGAAAGGTATTTACACAGTTTACAGAGCTGTGAACTGTCTAAATGCTCCTAAATGGTTAGTGCTGCTGAATATCACCGAGTAATGCCACTATATGCCCCAATGCTAACCTCTTACCCTCGGGGCATGTCGGGGGGGGGGGGAGTGTTCTGGGAGTGGTACCCAGGGATAATCATGCATGGCGATATTCAGCCACTGCCTGGTTATCCCTCAGTGGTGAATGTTAGGCATAGAAAAAGCTGTCCTAACATTTGCCACCAGAGCTAATGAGGCAGCGGCTGAATATCGCCAATGCACGGTTAGCTTCTGCACTGTGTGCAGCTGTGTGGTGACTCTGGATATTCAATGCTGGTGAACATATATAGCCTCATATTAAATATCTGGGGTTAAAGTTCAGTGGTGATGGCTATATACCTTACAGGACTTTAACTTACAAGCACAGAGCTAAGCTAAGCTAAGCCATCGCAAATGAATATCAGGCCCCACGTCTTTAAAACTGTGTCAACGTAGACCTGAAACACTTGCAATCTTGCTGTTTATTCATGATATAGATATAGGCCAGCAGACAGGAATTGGTGGGGAGAAATTTGAGTAGAGGCCATAAATCTTAAAGGGGCCAAATACCTGCAACTAACTATCTGTATAGGCTGCTACCTAACTGAAGTCCAGATCTTTTACTCTGTGGTCTTGTGTACACTTCCAAGAAAGAAGTGAGTATACTTTTACTGTTTTCAGATCTTCAAATGATACTGTATCTGGGCTACAAGAGGCAGAAGAGGGTCAGAGACGGGATACAATAGAGGAGGAATCAGACTCAACTAATCTTGCTTTTTCTGATCTAGCAGACAATGCAGATGCAACTCTGTCTCCAAAACAAGAGAAAGAAGAGCAGACAGATACTGTAGAGGATGAGGAGGAAAAGGAGAAAGCTGTTGATAGGTTAATCAGGGAAGTGGAAACCATAGGATCCAGCCCTGTGGTTTTGAAGAAAATCTACCAAGAGCCAGTGCTAGAACTATACAGCAGATCCAAGGTCTTTGAGATTCTGCTGTCTCAGAAGCACAACAATCCACTGCTGACATAAGCAAGAGATAATCAATGGAAAACTAAAGTCTCCAAGAATAAGAGGAGGGAAGACAGTTTAATAAAGAGAGAAAGTCATGAATTAAAATCAAGGAAGGAAGAGAGGGCTCAATAGGGGGATGACATTCACCTGGAATGAAAGTGGGTTAAAAAGACAAATGCAGTGACATTCAATCGAACAGAATGCGTGGGTTGAGATGAAGGAAGACGTTCTAACTTGCAGGATGAGAAAAGTAGCAAAGACTACTACTACGACTTCCCAAGCATGGGGTGTGTGAGACATTATAACCTCCATGACAGAAAGCAGAATTTTATAGAGAACAGGTCATGAATGTATGCAAGCTTACTGGAATTAAGGCGCATTTCATACCGAACAAGGCAAAAAGAGACAATATAAAAGAAGGGGGGATAGAAGTACTTTACAATTGGAAGACAGATGGGTAGCAGTACATAGATGGGGAACAGGGCCGGCCCGTCCATTGAGCAAGAATGTTTTTTGCACAGGGCCCCGCGTTTCAGGGGACCCCGCGCAAAGAACATTCTGCTTTCCTCAAAATTACATTAAAAAAAAAAAAGCTGTCTCTCTGGCTGCTGCCGCTGCCGCCGCGGCAGAATGCAGTGTCCCGCGGGGCCCCCTCTGCGCCGGCTGAGCCCTCTGCCCGGCTTTCAGATTTGCGAAGGGAGAGTGTCTCTCCCTCGCGTCTCTGTTAAGCCCGCAGGGGCTAATGGGAAATTTCCCATCAGCCCCTTTAGACGCGAGGGGTTGATGGGAAATTTCCCATTAGCCTCTGCGGGCTTAACAGAGACGCGAGGGAGAGACACTCTCCCTTCGCGAATCTGAAAGCTGGGCAGAGGGCTCAGCCGGCGCAGAGGGGGCCCCGCGGGACACTGCATTCTGCCGCGGTGGCAGCAGCCAGAGAGCCAGCTTTTTTTTTTTTGGACTGCTAATGGGCTGGGAGGGGCTGTTAGGACTGCTAATGGGCTGGGGGGGGGGGCTGTTAGAACCGCTATGGGCTGGGGGGGGGGGCTGTTAGAACTGCTAACTGTTAGGACTGCTAATGGGCTGGGGGGGGGGTTAGGACTGCTAATGGGCTGGGCTGGGCTGGGCTGGGCTGGGGGGGGGGGTTAGGACTGCTAAGGGCTGGGCTGGCTGGTGGGCTGGGGGGGGTTAGGACTGCTAATGGGCTGGGCTGGGCTGGGCTGGGCTGGGGGGGTTAGGACTGCTAATGGGCTGGGCTGGGGTGGGCTGGGCTGGGCTGGGAGGGGGTTAGGACTGCTAATGGGCTGGGGGGGTGGGGGCTGTTAGGACTGCTAATGGGCTGGGGGGTGGGTTAGGACCGCTAATGGGCTAGGGGGGGATGGGTTAGGACTGCTAATGGGCTGGGGGGGGCTGTTAGGACTGCTAATGGGCTGGGCTGGGCTGGGGGGGTTAGGACTGCTAATGGGCTGGGGGGGTTTGTTAGGACTGCTAATGGGCTGGGGGGGTTAGGACTGGTAATGGGCTGTGGACTGATGGGGGCTGTCTGGAAATGGGGTGATGGGGCGGTTAGGACTGCTAATGGGTTGGGGGGGCTGTTAGGACTGCTAATGGGCTGGGGGGGGTGGGGGTGGGTTAGGACTGCTAATAGGCTAGGGGGGGTTAGGACTGCTAATAGGCTAGGGGGGGGGTGGTTAGGACTGATAATGGGCTATGGGGGGGGGCTAGGACAGGAAATGGGCTGATGGGGAGGGGTTAGGATTGAGGTGGGCTGATGTGGTTAGGACTGGTAATGGGCTGTGGGCTGATGGGGGGGTTAGGACTGGCAATGGGCTGATGGGGTTAAGACTGGAAGTGGGCTGATGGGGGGGTTAGGACTGGTAATGGGTTATGGGGGGGGCTTAAACTGAAAATGGGGTGATGGAGGGTTAGGACTGGAAGTGGGTTGATGGGGGGCTAGGACTGGTAATGGGTTGGGGGGTGGCTATGACTGGAAATGGGCTGAGTGGAAGGGGAGGCTTGAATTGCAAATAGCTGATGGGGAGGGAGCTTGGAATGGAAATGGGCTGTGAGGGAAGGGAGCTAGGACTGAAAATGGGCTGATGGAGCAGCTAGGATAGGACTGGAAATGGGCTGTTGGGGGTAGCTAAGATTGGAAATGGGCTGTGGTGGGGGCTTGAATTGAAATGGACTCATGGAGGGGCTAGAACTGAAAGTAGGCTCATGGGGGGGGGGCTTGGACTGGAATTGGAATGAGTGGAGGGGAGCTATGATTTGACATGGGCTGATGATGGGGCTAGGAAATGACTAGAAGTGGGCTGATGGGGGGCTAGGATTGGAAATGAGCTGATGAAGGGACTCAGACTGAAAATGGATGGGGGAGCTAGGACTGGAAATGGGTTGATGGTGGGCTAGGACTGGAAATGGGCTGATGCAGGGACTAGAAGGGAATGGATGCTGGGTGAGACTGGAACTAGAAGGGAGCTGATGTTGGGGGAGGATTAGAATGGGATGGGGCTGGGAGAGTAAAATGGAGAGGGGAAAAATATTTTGTGTGGGAGGGATGAAAAATCTACAATTGGCCTGGTATTGGGAGAGTAAGTGGGGCTTGAGGATGGAGGGTAAAATTTGTGTGGATGAAATAGGAATGAGGAAAGAGCAAAAGGAGAAAGAGAAAGATTAGTATGTTAAAGCAGATGTAGAGAGAGAGAGAATGGAAAAAAAAAACTAGAAGAGAGAAGAAAGAACAAATGGACAGCAGACGATGGACAGTTAGCAGAAAACATGAAGAAACCAGAAGAAAGTGGCTGGAGCAATTGCAACTGAAAAAAAATGCACAAAAGGTAGAAATATCTCTTTATTTTGAATTTATTAACTGGAATATGAAACCTCTGGGAAATGTGCATCATTAACGTCTGTGCTTTGTTTGGTACAAGAGGAAATTAATTTATAGTTTTATTTCTACAGTGTTGTTGTACATTCCAAGTTTGCCTTTTGGGGTTCCCAGTTTAATTATTGCCTTCCTGTTTCTAAATTGTGATTCCCTGTTTGGTGATGGTCTATGTTCTGCATGTGTAACTGAGCTGAGGTATTCTGTTTATGTAATTCCTATTTGACATTGCCACTTGTTCTCTTTCCCCAGTATTCTCTGAAATGTATTGGTTTAATATTTGCAGTGTTGCCTTTTGATAGTTAGGGTATGGTGCTTTGTGAGTCCTGGTAATGCTGTCAGGATACGGCGGGTTCTAAATGGGCAGCGTTTGTAGTAGTTCCTAATGTGCCTGGCGGTTGGCACTGGATTATAGTAATGTAGAAATCTTTTAGTCTTTCTTTATCCATACACTCATTAAGAGATATGTTTACTAAAAGTTAGTGTATGGTAACATTATGCAAATATTTATGCAAATAAGGCCACTTATGCAAATGAGGCCCCACACTGAGTCTCCGCACATGGCCCCGCACCCCCCTTGGGCCGCCCCTGATGGGGAAACACTTGCTTTGGAGAACTGGGATTGTGATTGATTGCCTTCAGTCGAAAGGAGAAGAGAAGAAGAGCAAGAGAAGAACTGGAGATGATGGTGAAAATCATGAGATGCTTTGAGGAAGAGATGTATAAGATGGATATGTTTATTGTTTATTAAAAACTTGATATACCGCCCTTTGTAAAGTCTGAATGATTTACAATAGAACATAATCCAAAAGGGGAAAAATAATGTCATTACAAGATAGGACAGTGACATTCATACTAGATGATAGAGTAAGGGTCACAGAAGGGAGGAAGGAGAAGGTAAAGGAAGAAGGGTAGGGAGGAAAGGAGACAGGGGAAGTGCAGGTTACTCAGTGAGGAAATTAGTAGATGGAATGTTCAAAGGAAGCAGGAAACAGATGAGTTTTCAGTGAAGTCTTGAATTTGTTAAATGAGGATTCAAACTGCAGTTCAGAGGGTAGACTGTTCCATAGATGAGGGGCCAGAAAATAGATGGTTGACTGCCTAGTAGACTCATACCTGGCCTGTGAGACAGAAGGGAAGAAGAGACGGTTGGCATTTGATGAAGCATAGCATACGGTGGGGGGGGGGGCCGCATAAGGAATGATCAAGGATGAAAGGTACACAGTAGTGCCAGAGTAAAAAGCTTTGTGAGTTAACAAGAATCTTGAATTGAATACAGAATGAGAAAGGAAGCCAGTTAAAATGATAAAGAAAAGGAGAGAGATGGTCAGATTTAGAGACGTGGGCGCGTAACTGAGCGGCCATGTTTTGGATGTTCTATAATATGAGAATATGTGGAGCTCTAGAGCAGTAGACAGTCTAAGAGATGAAATGGCTGATGAAGTAGAAAATATAGAATGTGGATTTGATAAATATAAGGATTTGTAGTGAGGAAGATGATTAGGGAGGATAATCAATATGAAGAAGAAGAGTATTGGAGCCACTAGAAGCAAAATTAAAGAAAAAAATAATGTACAGTAGACCTGAGGTAGTTCTAAGATATGCATTGTAAGATGTTTGCTTTATGACAGGGGTGCACAATTTCAGTCTTTGAGAGACACACAAACATCAAATAGATCTGCATATATACTACCTTTATTGTATGCAAATCTATCTCATGCATATTTAGGAATATCCTGAAAACCTGGCCTGTTTTCAACCCTTGAGGAATGAACTTATATACCCCTGCTTTACAGTCAGTCTACTGAAGAAGCAAGAGGTTGCAGATACCAAAGTTGATTAGATTGTGGTACATAATCAACCAATTAATAAGTCTGCTTCATGTTAAGGTATAACAATTATATATAGACAACTATACAATTTTGAAAGAAAAAGGAAAAGTGTTTGGTAGAGCTAAACTGCTTCAAGTCTACAAAAGAACAGGAATTTGGAATGGATCATTGAGGACAGATATGCAGAAATTAAATTCCGAACTGAAAATGCCTAGCACTAATTTTGGTCTTTTTCTTCTTGTAGAATATTACTTATTTATTGGTTTCCTTTTTTATTAATTTAAAATAGTTGTATTTTGCCCACAAATACAGGGTTAGGAAGATCACAACAAAACATTAACAACTCAAAATGCAAGCATAACAAAATAAATAAAGCAACATTGAATTACAATAATAATGTATTGATTTATGTAACAGGTTTTTCTATACTGCCCTATCATAGGATTCAGAGCGGTTTACATATGAACCAAAACACAAATAAAAGTTTCATTGAACAAGGGAGATTAAACTTGGAGGATTATGTGGGGTAACAGATAATGCAATTGTAGCAGTGCCGAGGGAAATTTATTACAGCATATATGGGGCAGATAGTTGGGAGGATATGGGCTTGTTACTGAGGTGTTTCAGTATGTCTCCATTGTTTATGGGGTGTTCCTATAGTATTCCTATTTCTTTATTGCCTTTCTGAAGTCTGATAAGTCTCTGATGGCTTGTATTGTGTTAGGTAGGTCATTCCATAAGGAGGGAGCATACAAGGAGAATGCTCTCCTACATGTTGTCTGTTTGGCTTTCGTCTTGTACATGGAGATGTTCAGGGTGTTATCATTTGGGGTTCTTCTTGCTCTGTCCGTCGGTGTCTTTTTTTAACAGCGGTTGAAGAACTGGGGATGCTAGATGTGGATTATTTTGAAGATAATCAAGAAGGCCTTGTATTGGCTTTTGAGAGCCAGTGAAGTTGTTGAAGCGTAGGAGTTATGTGGCGGTATCTTACCATTCTGGTTATTATGTGTGCAGTAGTGTTTTCTACAAGTTGGAGTGAAAGTGTTGTTTTCTTCAGGAGACCTTGGTAGATTATATTATAGTAATCTAATGTTGGGGTTGTAATGGCTTCGCAGACTGATCTAAAGTCATTGTCATTGAGTAGAGGCTTGAGTCTGTGTATGGTTCTTAGCTTTTGGTATGTTGCCTTGGTCGTTTTCTTGATGTGGTTTTGGAAGTTGAGTTGTCTGTCAAATGTCAATAATGCCAATAATGAAAATAAAACAAATTCTTACCTTCATAAGGCAAAAACTTGAGCTAATAAAAATCCCTTTAGCTTCCTTATAAAAACAACAATTTCAGTAATCGGAAAGCTATTGGTAAAAACAATTCCAAAGACATGCAACATTAACTGAAACAAAGTAATTTTATAACAGGGTGCTTAGGTATGTCAGTCAAATTGCACCTATTTTAAGACTATTTTATACATTTATTTTTATTTAACAGGTTTTATATACTGCTTTATCATTTCAATCAAAGTGGTTTACATTAAAACTTAAACATGTACATTAAACAGGGACATTGATAACTTTGATTTTTCTGAGACAATGGAGGGTTAAGTGATTTGCCCAAGGCCACAAGGAATGCTTGTGAGAATCAAACCCTGGTCTCAGGGATCCAAAGTCAATGCTCTTAACCATTAGGCTACTCCTCCACTCTGAAATGACACCTACTAGTCTTTATGAAATGCTATCATAAAGGTGCAGACATTTGTACCTCTTCTATAGCAGGGATATATGAAATCACATGAATTAAACTATTTTATAATCAATGCTTGCTAATTCTGTCCATGTTCCACCCAGACACAGCCCTGGCTACACCTACAAAATGTTCACCCTCATATCAAAGTGCATACTTTTTTGTCAGTCTGTATTGTATAAGATGCTAACTCTGCTGATGCCTCTTTTCTAGTTTTCAGTCACTTTATGGCCCAAGCTAAAGGCCTTTACTTTGTCCTCATCCTCCTTGACCTATCCACCACTTTGGACACTGTTTATAGCCATCTACTCAACTGGATTTTGGGACTCTTCTCTTTGGTTTTTCTTCTCTCCCATCATGCATTTAGTATATGTACTGGTAATTGGGGTTTCCACACCCTGCTGTCAAAGACTGACTGGGATGTCAGTAGAAATTCCCATCCCCTGCCAATAAAGAGTGATTGGAATAGCATTCATCTGTAAACAACTTCCTCTGCAGCAAGTCTATACAGTTGCAAAATCATCTTCTTGTCCTCTCATTTCCCTTGTATTGCCATGCTACCTAATCTGACTCTACCCTATGGCGTACGCTATAAATCTCTGTCCCTCCCTTCTGCCCCTCCCCACTCCTGCATGGCTAGTTATCCCAACATGAACAGTACAGAATGTTTTTTGCTACACACATCTCTCATATATATTTAGAAAGTCCAGACATATATGGGCGTGTTGGGAACTGTAGAGTGGATAATAAAGCAATAGATATATATCAAGGTTTTGCACATTTCTTTTCCTATTTTTGCTGTTATTCTCATATAATGTCTCACATAAGGTAATATGATATGCTATGTAAAGTTAACAGTAGTGGTCAATCCGACTGAATTTAGTAATTTTCTTTTTGTTTAATGAGAATGAAATTTCAAAACTCTGAAAATATGGTTTAGAACATTTACTGCATTTATCTTAGCAATTATATCAACATAAATAACAATTAGGTGATTCAACATGCAGTAAGCAAATTACAAACCTCCATTAAAGTCTGTTTATGACCCTCTTGAGCAAGACTGCTATGTAGCAAACTATATCAAGACCACATTTTCAGACTTACCATTGTTATACATGAATTGCACTGCATATCCCTTAGGTAATTTTATCTTGGTTACTGCCATAAATCAAAATAATTCTGCAACATGATTTCATATAGGTCATTCCAGAATATGAATAAGGAGTTTGTACGTGCGGCGGTGACGTTTATATGTCAAAAATGTCCCGACTGTATGCTGAAATATCGCTGTCATGCACGTCAATGGCGGTAGCACGGGGATCTCAGAATGTGCCCAGAAGGGACAGAATGGGGGCATAGTCACCCTCAGAGACGTATAAAGCATATTCAGGAAAGGCCCATGTACATTTTCAGTGCTTTCCATAGACATCCACATGGAAATATGGTATAAGACCAGGACTTTGAAAATATTCTGCTCTTTTCTGCAATGCGTTCCAGATTGAATTATGTTGTGAACTGGTGTGATTGCAGTCTGGAAAAACACAAGATACAGTTTTAAGGAACAGAAAGCAAAGGTGAGGGAATGTTGTAAGGTATAGGAATGTTACTAAACACCCTTACAGAAATATTAAGAAGAGCAATAGTGTGTATTATAGCTATGCTGAAATGTGCTGTTTGTGCTAAGGGAGCCAATCTAGGAGACCATAACAATTCTTATGTTCTGAAAAATTGGACTGCTAATGTAGGGATAGTATGGGTGTGAGTAGGGAAAGGATTTTTGCTTGGACGAGAAACAGAGATCATATTTTTAGTCCTGATACCCCATGCTAGTATGTCATGTCATAGCTGTTATGTATAGGTTCAGGGCATCTTTTTGGCATAATTATTTTTTTGTGACTGAAAGTGAGAGTGTGTGTGTGTGTGTGTGTAATTTGAGGAGTGCATGGGAGGATCTGGTGTGCTCATCTGCTATTCAGGGGGGGGGGGGGGACATGAAAGTCTGGCCAGTACCTGAACCGTATGGATGACCACAGCATCACCAGGTGCCAGTGTGATAAGGCAGACAAAATCAGAGAAGGTTCTCTATAGCTAAATGTCAAACAAATCCCTGTCATATAATAAAGGACCCTCAGAATAAGAACATTCAACAGTGAAAACAGTACTAATACATGCCCATAATGCACATTTTTTGAGACCAATGATTTTGCTGTTGAGCATTTATTTATTTATTTAACAGTATTTCTAAACCGCCTTATCTTAATAATCAAGGTGGTATCACAGCAAGCAATCAGGTAAAGTGTGTGTGTTGTACATGCAGTGAGGATAAAACTTAGTTGTGTGAGGGATGTGTTGGGTGCTTGATTTGTTTGAGCTATATACAGGGTGGGCTATTTACAGTGGTGCTAGAATCATATTTTATATATATTCAGTTGTTTGGGAGGATTGGAGTGCTGTTATCCATTCTCTTAGGTTATGTGATGTGACCATAGTGCTCTATGAACAGCATGGTTTTTCAGTTGTTTTCTGAAGTCTTTGAGGTCTGGAGTTGCCCTTAGATCGTCCGGTAGATTGTTCCATATTGTTGGAGCAGCCATGGATAGAGCTCTGTCTGTTGTGTCCTTGAGTGTGTGCTTGTACTCATTTGTGGTGCTGACTCGGTTGCGTGTTTGACTTCTTCTGGGACGTGCGCTGGTTTCCGGTTGTATGAGCAGGTGGAGGCTGTTGGCTGATGTGTGTTCTTTTATCTTAAATAGGTTTATGATAGTCTTGTATCTGATTCGAGCAATGATTGGGAGCCAGTGTAAGTCCTTTAGTGTAGGTGTGATGTGCTCCTGCCTTGCGGCTCCGGATATGATTCGAGCTGCAGTGTTTTTGTGCCAGCTGTAGTGGTTTGAGAGCTTGTTTTGGTAGTCCGAGGTATATCGGATTGCAGAAGTCCAGTATTGGGGTTATCAGTGCTTGACAGACTGTACGGAAGTGTTCTGGAGCGAGGAGTGGTTTCAGTCTCCTGATGATTCGCATCCTGTAATATGCTTTTTGGATTGTTTTGTCTATGTGTGGTTTGAGGTTGAGTTTACTGTCCAGAGTAACCCCAAGGTATCTCACCTCCGATCTTATCGGTATCGTGGTGCTTTGTATCTTTATGTTTGGTGGGTGTGTGAAGCTTTGGTTTCGAGTGATGATTAAAGCTTCAGTCTTGTTGTAGTTTATAGCTAGATTGTTGTTTTGGCACCACTTCGCCATTTGGGTAAGGCAGTCTGCTATCTTAGAGAAGTCCGGGTTTTTGATTGATATCAGGGAGTATACCATTATATCGTCTGCGTATATTGTGTATTGGATGTTGTTCTCTTTCATAATGTTGCATATTGGTTGGATGTAGATGTTAAAAAGGAGTGCTGAGAGTGCGGATCCTTGTGGTACTCCTTGTTGGACGTTTATGGGCCGGGAGGTGTCCTGTCCCACCTTGACCTGTAGCTGTCTTTCATGTATTAGTGCTGTTTTCACTGTTGAATGCTCATACTCTGAGACTTCCTTATTATTGACAGGGATATGTCTTGACATTTAGCTATAGGGAACCTATTCAGATTCCTTCTGGATTATTTTTCATAGGGTGCTCTAATAAGATCATATATTTTTTGCAGTGTGATAGAGCAGCCATACATCAGCTATGCCAGGCACTGGGAGACATGACTGATGTTGTGCCAACATTCCCCAGATTGTTCCATGAGACCTACATCCCTACCCAGTCCAGGATCTTTGAGAGCAGTGAGAGTGGTGCTATATCTGGAGTCAGGCTTTTTGCTGTGATGGCACAGGGATTATAAGAACATAAGATATGCCATACTGGGTCAGACCAAGATCCATCAAGCCCAGTATTCTGCTTCCAACAGTGGCCAATCTAGGTCATATGTACCTAGCAGTTTCCCCAAGGGACACAGGTTCCACAATGCTTGTATTGGTTCAAACATTGATATCCTGGGTCCCTTCTTAATAATGGTTTATGGACCTTTCCTCCAGGAACTTGTCCAAACCTTTTTTAAACCCAGCTACATTAACAGCCTTTACTACATCCTCTGGTAACAAATTCCAGAGTTTGATTACATGTTGAGTGAAAAAATATTTTCTTTTATTAGTCTTAAATAGTTTACCCTGTAGCTTCATTGCATGTCCCCTAGTCTTTCTATATTCTGATAAGGTAAACAATCGATCTACGTTTACCCGTTCCACTCTGTTCATTAATTTATAGACTTCTATCATATCTCCCCTCAGCCGTTTCTTTTCCAGGTTAAAGAGCCCTAACCTTTTTAGCCTTTCTTCATAGGAGTATCCTTCCATCCCCTTTACCATTTTGGTGGCTCTTCTCTGAACCTTTTCTAAAATCGCTATATCCTTTTTAAGATACAGCGACCAGAATTGCACACAATATTCAAGGTGCGGTCTCACCATGGAACGTTATAGAGGCATTATAATATCTTTTGTTTTATTTTCCATTCCTTTCCTTATCATACCTAGCATTCTATTTGCTCTCTTGGCCGCCGCTGCACACTGGGCCGAGGGTTTTAACATGGCATCCACAATGACGCCTAAATCTTTTTCCTGGGTGGTGGTTCCTAATGTGGAACCTTGCATCATGTAACCATAGTTTGGGTTGTTCTTCCCTAGGTGCATAACCTTGCACTTATCCACATTAAATTTCATCTGCCATTTTGATGCCCAGTCTTCCAATTTATCAAGATCCTCTTGCAATTTTCCACAATCCTCTTGGGTTTTAACAACTTTAAATAGTTTTGTGTCATCTGCAAATTTGATAACCTCACTCATTCCACTTTCCAGGTCATTTATGAATATGTCAAAAAGCAGCGGACCCAGTACAGATCCCTGGGGTACACCACTATTCACCTTTCTCCATTGGGAAAATTGGCCATTAACCCTACCCTCTGCTTTCTATCTTTTAACCAGTTCCTGATCCACAATAGTACACTGCCTCCTATCCCATGACTCTTTAGTTTTGCCAAAAGTCTCTGATGAGGGACCTTGTCAAAGGCTTTCTGAAAGTCCAGATACACAATATCAACCGACTCACCCTTTTTCCACCTGATTATTCACTCCTTCAAAAAACATAACAGATTAGTAAGACAAGATCTTCCTTGTCTAAAGCCATGTTGGCTGTCTCCCATTAGGTCATGACTATCTACATGCTGAGTAATTTTATTCTTTATGATGGTTTCTACCATTTTTCCCGGTACTGATGTCAGGCTCACCGGTCTGTAGTTTCCCAGATCACCCCTGGAACCTTTTTTAAAAATTGGTGTTACATGCCCACACAGGCCTGACCAGAGGAGCAGTGTCACAAAGCAGACTATGGGAAGACAGACAGGGTTCCTCACAGATAGCAGATGTATACAGACTGACATACGGCACGATGGGACAGGTATGGCTGCTGTGAAAAAATTGTGGATGCTCTCCAAGATGCATTATTTAGACAAATGGTGATGGAACCAACCAGGGAAAGCTCAACGCTGGATGTAGTGCTCACCAATTTGCAATGGGCTAAACTAAAGAAGGCAATAAAAGGGGCAAAAGATAAATATGTAAGAAAAGTAAATAAAAACAAGAGGAGAAGGAAACCTATTTGGTTTTCCAAAGAGGTGGCTGCTCAAATAAAGGAAAAAAACACAACTTTCGCAAAATTCAAAAGCTTGCAAACAGAAGAACACAGAAATGAATACAGGATCCAACTCAAAGAGTCTAAAAGAGTAATAAGGATAGCAAAATCAAAGGCAGAGGAAAAGATGGCTAAAGATGTTAAGGGTAGCAACAAAACTTTCTTCAGGTATATTCGGGAAAGGAAGAAGATCAGAGTTGAATTGCAGGACTCAAAAGTGCTGGGAAAGAACTCGTGGAAAGTGACACTGAAAAAGCAAAATTGCTAAACAAATACTTCTGCTCTGTTTTTACTAAAGAAGATCCTGGAGATGGACCAGCTGTGACTCCCAAATATAAAAATGGGAATTAAGTAGATACCACACCATTCACAGAAGACGAGGTGTTAGAACAACTTGCTAAACTGAAAGTGGACAAAGCCATGGGACCGGATGGGATACATCCCAGGATACTGAAAGAGCTCAGAGAGGTTCTTGCAGGACCGTTAAAGGATGTCTTCAACAGATCCTTGGAAACAGGAAAGGTTCCTCAGGACTGGAGAATGGCTGATGTCATACCTCTACACAAAAGTGGTGACAGGGAAGAAGTGTCAAACTACAGGCCCATGAGCCTTACCTCGGTGGCGGGAAAAGTAATGGCGGCGCTCCTGAAAGAGCGAATAGTGAACTTTCTCAAAACCAACAGGATGCAAGATCTGAGGCAACATGGTTTTACCGAAGGACGGTCTTGCCAAACAAATCTGATTGAGTTCTTTGACTGGGTGACCAAGGAACTAGATCAGGGGCATGCAATGGATGTCATCTACCTGGATTTCAGCAAAGCCTTTGATACTGTTCCTCATAGGAGGCTTGTCAACAAACTTAGTAGCTTGGGAATGGGTCCCAAGATGGTAAACTGGATTAGAAATTGGTTGACTGACAGACGACAGAAGGTGATTGTACATGGAGCTCCCTCGGATGAGAGGAAGGTGATTAGCGGGGAGCCCCAGGGTTCGGTCCTGGGCCCGGCACTGTTCAATGTATTTGTGAGTGATATTGCTGAAGGACTGAATGGAAAAGTCTGTCTTTTTGCAGACGACACAAAAATTTGCAACAGAGTGGACTCCCCCGAGGGAGTGGTTAACATAAGGAAAGATCTACAAAAGCTGGAAGACTGGTCTAATGCTTGGCAACTACGATTTAATGCGAAAAAGTGCAGTGTCATGCACTTGGGTAGCAGAAAACCAAGGGAAATGTACGCGATAGTGGGCGAGAGGTTGGTATGCATGGTTCAGGAGAAAGACCTTGGTGTGATTATCTCTGATGATCTCAAGGTGGCAAAACAGTGCGACAAGGCAGTGGCAAAAGCCAGGAGGATGTTGGGCTGCATACAAAGAGGGATTACCAGCAGAAAGGAAGAGGTACTAATGCCACTGTATAAGTCACTGATGAGGCCTCACTTGGAATACTGTGTTCAGTTTTGGAGACCGTATCTTGCAAAAGATGTAAAAAGACTGGAAACTGTTCAGAGGAAAGCGAACAAAATGATTTGGAGCCTGCATCAGAAGCCTTATGAGAAGAGACTTGAAGACCTAAATATGTACACTTTGGAGGAGAGGAGGGACAGGGGAGATATGATTCAGACCTTTAAATACTTAAAGAGAAATGATGGGGGGCGGAGCCTGATGTCCAGCGGGATGGTCGCATAACGCTGAGGCTCCCGAGAGGCCTACTCAGAATCCTGAATTAACACCGTACATACTTGGAACTTCTACTCTGCTCTCGTCGGGGCACATTGGTGAGATGGCGGGGACCAAACCTACGCGCCTGGAATTTGGATCTCCAGCGGCTTCTCACGGCAAACGCTCCAAAACTGAACCTCCGTCCCCGCAGAAGGGGCTGGCCTTGCGCGAGGGCCCCGAAATGCAGCAGGAAATCCTCGCAGAGATTAGAGGGGTCAAAGACCTCGTGCAGTCAAACGGTGAAGCACTCCGAGCGCTGCGGGAAGATTTTGGTGTGCTGCAAAGCAAGCTAGAAGGGCTTTCTTCGCGTCAGGACAAAATGGAGAGCATATTGGACTCCCATGTGGTCCGGTTGTCCAAACTCGACAAAGTTGAACGTCAGGTGCGGGCCTTGCAGAAAGAAGTGGAAGATGGCAATAATAGAGCGCGCCGCAACAACATACGACTCGTGGGCATACCGGAGGGAGCGGAATCGGGAGACATGAAAGAGTTTTTATGCAAAATCCTCCCTTCCCTGCTCCAAGTCACCTTTGCCAAAGATTTGGAGATCGATCGCGCTCATCGTGTACCCACAAGCATAACGCTCAACAGGAAGACCCCGCGGCCTATCATTTTTCGACTTTTGAGATATCAACACGTTGAGCAAATTCTAAATGCCTCTCGGGCAAAGGGCCACATGGAGTTTGAGAGCCACAAGATCTCCTTCTATCCCGACTTGGCTAAACCCACGGTTGACCGCCGAAAGCGCTTTCTGGAATTCCGGCCGAGGCTTCAACAACTACAAGCACGCTATGGCCTGATGTACCCGGCCAAGCTCCGAGTCACGCTTCACAATCAGACAAGAACATTTGAGGACCCTGATCTACTAGCGGAGTTTTTGGATTCCAAAGAAGCCGACTTGATGCGCTGACTTCCAGAATATTCCTGCAAGTATTCTCATATCCGCTGTGCCTGCCATATTGGATCTGCCGCAGCCCAGCAAGGAGTCTGGCGAGGGCAGTTTGTTGCCTTACTTTTGATGATATCTGTGACCCGACTCCATCTACCCACAGTAGCCTCGATGAGTATCAGAGACAGTGTTAATTATGGACTCTGGTGTTTCTTTTCTTTTTTTTTTTATGTCTTTCTATTCCTCTCTAGGGCCTCCTCCCGCAGACATATGGTCGCCATATTCTTTGGGGGTTTTGCTTCTTCTCTAAGATACTTTGGTACATACTTTTCAATATGGGGTGTATTAGCCAGAATACTCGGTGATTATGTCATTGTTGCACAGATTCTGATTATGTTGTATGTTTTCAAGCGCCCTTACCTAAAATGTCTATTACTGATTGATGGCACCATGTAAGATTTTCTCATTGAACGTAAAAGGAATCAATAATCCGATAAAACGGAAGAAAATCCTAAGCTACCTCAGTCAGGAAGCTGCGGATCTGATTTTTCTCCAAGAAACGCATTTAAATTCGAAGGAAACTCTTAAACTCAATATTAAACCTTACATGGTGGCCGCCTATTCCCCAGCCGTTTCTAAGAAATGTGGGGTTGCCATACTGGTTAGGAAATCTTTGCATGCTACTATTATTGCGACTAGCTCAGATACAGAAGGTAGATGGTCCAGAGTTCACCTCAAGATAGGTAGCCTTGAAGTTTAATGTATATGCCTTTACGCTCCTAATGTGGATGACCCTGCCTTTTTTTGCTACAATTGCTCAGGTTGCGCAGGCCTCTGCTAATACTTCATTGATAATTGGGGGGGATTTCAATCTAGTCCTTGATCCCCTGATTGACAAACAGCCGCCTAGGACAAGTGGTCCCCCCAAGAGTCACACCACGCTTACCTCCCTGATCAAAGATCTTGCTTTAGTTGATCTATGGAGGTTATTACACCCCAATGAGCTTGACTTCACCTTCTTCTCTTCCCCTCATAAATCCCAGTCTCGCATAGACTTCTTTCTAATATCAAAACTGTTAGTTCCTCAGGTGGACACTGCAAAGATTCACTCCCAACATATTTCAGATCATGCTGCCATTTCCTTTCAATTACACACTACAGCACCCCAAGGGAATTCGGGGGCCTGGTTCTTTGATAGAGCCCTGTTAACTCAGCCAGAGTTCCAGTTAGAAATTCGAGCAGCCATACAGGATTACTTCCATTTTAATCTACCCCAGGATACTGCGAATTGGGCTTGGTGGGAGGGCTTCAAAGCGGCCATTCGAGCAACGATCACTAGCTATCAAATCCGCCTGCGGAAACAACGCAAACAGCAGCTACTCATACTAGACCAACAAATAAAAGCAGGCGAACGAGTTCTAACTTCACGTACTGATCCATGTGTATTAATTCGATTACAGCGTCTCCGTTTTCAATATAATTCAATCCTCTCAACTGCAGCTTCTAAGAGTATTGAGCTATAGCGAGGGACATATTATCGTGAAAATAACCGAGCCGGTCGACTCTTAGCCAACGCCTTGAAAGGTCAAAAAGAAGCCAAACGCGTAGCAGCCCTTCGAGCTCCACAGGGAGGGGGCATAGTGACCACAGACTCCAACATTGTAGAACTCTTTCGGGATTTCTATACCTGCCTATATCAATCTGAATGTGAGTTCTCGTCAGAGACATTCGAGCGATTGCTTTCTGGCATTCAGCGGCCGACCCTCTCTGACGATGATAGGGATGCGATGGATGAACCCTTCTCTACTTCAGAGATCCAATCTGCCCTAAAATGAACAGCCTCGGGCCGTGCCGCAGGGCCCGATGGTCTCCCGACCGAATTCTACAGAACGTTCAGTGCAGATTTAGTTCCCTATTTAAAACTCTATTTTACTGCCCTTGCGGTAGATACATCCTCTTTGGGATCCTTTTCTGCAGCTAATGTGGTAGTATTTGAGAAGGAAGGCAGAGACCCGTTACTAACCGCCAACTACCGTCCAATCTCCCTACTTAATGCCGATTAAAGATCTTCGCAACGATCTTGGCCACCCGGCTATCTGACAGGATGGCCACCCTAATTCACCCCGACCAATGCGGTTTTATACCCGGCAGATCAACTGCTGACAATGCTCGGACCTTGTGCCATGTGCTATCCAGTGCTGCCAATCTAGACCATCCATGGGTGGGTCTTTCCCTGGATGCCGAAAAAGCCTTTGACCCGCCTAGAATGGCCCTTCTTATTTGCAGTTCTCCGATGGTATGGCTTTGGGGAGGGCTTCCTCCGGTATCTCCAAGTCATGTATACTCAACCCGTTGCCAGTATTTGTGTAAATGCCATCAAGTCTCAGCCATTTAATCTCCAAAGAGGCACGCGTCAAGGTTGCCCCCTATCACCAATGCTCTTTGATCTAGCTCTTGAACCCCTAACCCTCCTTATTAGACAGTCCGCACGTATTCGAGGTGTCCCCTTCAGTCATAGGGAGATTAAACTCTCTGCATATGCAGATGACCTTATGCTTTTCGTATCCCTCGACTCGGTTCCAGCTGTCTTGGATCTGATTGACAGATACTCACAATTATCGGGCTATAAAATTAACTGGACCAAATCTGTAGCATTCCCACTGAACTGCTGGGTACATGAGGCTGACATGCAGGCCTTTCCCTTCCTTTGGCAATCCCGTATGGTGAAGTATCTCGGGGTCCATTACTGTTCTCCTTTAGAAGACACTATCAGTTTTAATGCCAAAGAGGTAGTCTCCAAAGTCCGTGAGCTCACGAATCGTTGGTCTCCCTTATCTCTTACATGGTGGGGCCGCTTAGAAACTGTGAAAATGATGATAGTCCCCAAAGTGAATTACATTTTAGAAATGCTGCCATGCTTCCTCCCGCTACGTACTTATAAAGATATTGAGGGCCTTCTCGTCCGTTATCTCTGGCAGGGCAAGCCACCAAGGATAGCTAAACAAAAACTACAGTCGGCAAAGGAAAGAGGGGGTGCCAGATTTCCTGATTTTCTTAGATATCATCAAGCCTTCCTGCTTAAGCAGGGTGCCCGATGGCTAGATGCCTCAACAGACAGCAGACCAGTTTGGCTTGACATAGAAGAGGAGCTTAGTAGCCCAATTCCGTTGACCCATCTCCCCGGTATGTCCTATCAAGTAGACACCCGCCATCCACCAATGATTGTTGATACTCTTGCGGCCTTTAACGCTCTCATTCTATCACTGGGCCCGAACGTATGTCCTCAGGACGGACTCCCACTATGGAATAACCCTAGAATTCAAGTCCTAAATAGAACGATAGCATGGAAACCCTGGTACTCAAGGGGGATCTGGACACCCCAACAGCTTTTCTCTGCAGCTCGTTGGAAAACCTTTTCTGATTTACAAAAGGAATTTGCGTTACCAGCGAAACACTACTTTCAATTGATGCAGCTTCAACACTGCCTCAAAAGTGCTCGAATCATGCCGCCCTCTGCCCCTACTGAGGACGGGCTATTAGAGATAGTTCATTCTATTAGTAGCGCACATGGGGTAGCCTCTAACTTTTATAAAATATTATGTCAGGGTACAGACATGGCCACGTTTAGAGCCCAACAAGCCTGGGAGCGCGAACTGCAAACCACTTTAACCCCGGTACAATGGAGCGTTTTCTGGAGCAAAGTAGTGCGGGTTTCCCGGTCTGCCTCTGTTACCCAAACTCTCTTCTTTTTTGCACACAGATGCTTTTATACCCCAGAAAAAATAGCCAAATGGAACACAAATGCTAGGGACCAGTGTTGGTCTTGCCATACTGCTGTGGGAACCTTCGCTCATGTTATTTATGAATGTCCTCAACTTCAGGTTTATTGGGGGCGGGTCTGGGGTCGTATTCAATTTATCTTACACCTTCACAAACCTCTCTCTTGGAAGATCGTGGGACTCCGCTCTGTGGCGGAGGTCCCCTCTCTTCCTAAGAAGGGTCGCTTTCTCCTTGATTTCATGCTGGGTATAGCCATATGCTTAATCACGAGGAATTGGAAGGATAGCTCTCGACTTACTGTCAATGAATGGTGGAACCTCGTCTGCTTATATAGTAAATATGAGCAGATACCTCGGAGAGCTATTCCCCATGCCCAACCTCACTCTCACTTGTCTAAATGGCAGATGCTTAATGATTATGTACAATCTGCTCATTGCTCCAACATGCCTGTATAATGTGCACTCATCATGTTTCAGATCACCGTTAGGTTTTGTAACACAATAATGTAAGTACACGCCCGTTTCGGGAATGATTAGTTCTCTAGAGAAGAAGCAGGGGGGAAGGGGGTGGCAGGGGTTTACTTTGGTGTATGTATTACACTTTATGTATCTGTCTTTTAGCTGTATGTCTTCCTTTTCCTTTGTTGTTATAAAATGAAAATAAAGAATTTAAAAAAAAAAAAAGAGAAATGATGAACAAACAAACCTCTGCCAGAGACGGGGAAGCTGTAAAACTAGAGGGCATAGCATGAAGCTGCAAGGTGGTAAATTGAAGGGCAATGTCAGGAAATATTTTTTCACTGAAAGGGTGGTGGATGCTTGGAATGCCCTCCCGATGGAAGTGGTGGGGGCAAACACGGTGACGGAATTCAAAAAGGCATGGGACAAACACAGTGGATCCCTTTACAGCAACAAGATAAAAACAAAATAAACGGAACCATCTAACTTCTGAACCATATAACGTCTTAACAAATAGGGGTGTCCTACATGGAGTGGTGGGTTTACCCCTAAACAAAGACATGGGGAGGGGTGGCCTGCACGGAGCGACAGGTGCACCTACTCTTGCCATCTTGTTGGGCATACTAGATGGACCATGCTGGTCTTTATCTGCCGTCATTTACTATGTTACTATGTGAGAAATGCCAGTGCCCAGATAGGTGGGAATCAGATGCCACAGCCAGAAGGCCCTACTACTGCTACTACTGTTCATTTGTATAGTGTTACAAGGCGTACGCTGCTACTACTGTTCATTTGTATAGTGTTACAAGGCGTACGCAGTGCTGCACAGACACACAGTAAAGATGGTCTCTGCTCAGCAGAGCGTACAATCTAGTCAAGACAGAGAACATAGCAGCTGTGGACAGGATACATTTAGGAGGAATTGTAAAGAAACACTAAGGGAGCTTTGGCAGATCAGATCCAAAAGTGCCAATGAAGAGGTGAGCGCTCAGCCTGGATTTACGAAGGACCAGAGAAGAAGCCTGATGTACAGACTCAGATAGTTTGTGCCAGGCATAGGGAATAGCAAGGTGAAAGGAGCAAAGTCTGGGGTTAGCAGAGGAAGAGAAGGGGACAGATAAAAGCAATCTGTCAGAAGAGCAGAGTTCCTGATTAGGGTTGCCAACTTTTTGAAAGAGAAAAACCTACCACCTGTGGCTAGCCATGCTCTACCCATGAGCAACCCCAACCTGCTCTTGCCTCACCCTGCTCCACCTCCACCTCCACCCTGCTTTTTCCACTCCCTATCTTGCCCCCTGCCCCCAAAAAGTAAATTGCAGAGGGCAATGTGCAAACTGAACAAGCAAGATTGCTACATATCTGCTGTGAGGCCTGTAGCATCAGTGTCCGGGAGTAACCACAAGCAACTGCATGACCCTATATGCTGCCTGAGCCCAGTCCCACGGCTTCACTTTTCTTTTTAAATTCTGCTGCCACTGTCCAGGGCTGACTTGGGCCCACCATGGCCGCTGACAGCCCTGATTGCAGACCTTAGCTCTCCTGCTGCTTGCACACGGCCGACCCTGGCAAGACCATGTTAGGATCTCTGGCGATCCCCTGCAACCTATAAATCAGTGCCCCTCCCTCATTATTATTAATATTGGCTATACCCCACCCTCCTTTTTCCCAAAACTCCTTTGCAAACTCTTTGCGTGATGCTAGTATTTCTCTTTCGAATCAATGTAAGAAAATTGTAGTGAAAGGGCAAATGTATAGCCAGAAAAAAAAAAAAAACTACTTGGCAGTAAATATTTAGCATCATTCAAACAGGCTGTGATAGTCCAAAAAAAAAAATCTGATTCTAGTCTTCTCACTAACAATACCATAAACATTCTCTACTACCAGCCATATAGGTGAACTAATATAAAACCCTACAAAAGTCATCGAAGATCTACAAGGCCAAATCTACCATTCCATAACAGCATAAAATTTCCAAAACTCATATAACAAGGGACCTAACAAGAAAAAAACATCAATATAAATAATGCAGGGGGCCCTAGGACATCCATACAGCTACTTGAAAAGCTGATCAAGTCAAATTACTACAGTACAGTATAGATACCTATGTACAAACTCCATGTTAACAGAACACTTTGCCTCAGTCACACACTCAGAACACAGACCCTCACAAAATTCAGAATAAGTGACTACAACCTAAAGTAAAAACAAAAATATGTAGACAAAAATTAAACTGAAACCCCAATAAGCTAGATTCCACATACAATGTAACATCAGATAAATACAAAATGCAGTTCCCCATTCTGTGTTAAATATAAAGATAGCACAAAGTCGAATCACTAAATTGAAAATAAAATTATTTTTTCATGCTGGTCCCGATCTGAGGCTTCTGCTTTCCTGTTTTTGCTTAGCTCTCTTTCTATGTCTATAGTCCATCTGCCATTTCTTGTCTCTTCTTTTGATTTCTTCATTTCCTTCCATTAGCCTATTTCCAGTCCCAGTAACCTTCCCCAGTATCAGCCCCATTTGCAGTCCTCCCCTCCCAGTACCTTCCAATGTCAACCCCCTAACATTCCCAGGACTGCCACTGGTGTACATTCCCTTCCAGTCCCCCTCCTTCCCCACTGTCCAGTCCCATATAGTCTAAAAACCATCCCAGGTATCAGCTCACTTCCAGTCCCAGTGACCCCTCCCCCTTCCAGTCCCCCTATCCTCTGTCCATTTGACTTTCAGTGCCATTCCCACGTGTAAGTTCTCTTCCAGTGTCAGTGTCCCCTCCCAGCCACCCCACCATTACCCAGCCACCTACTAGTCCCACCCACAACTGTCAGCTCCCTCTCATCCCACCTCTTCACAAAAGTGGTAATAGGAAATAAGTGACAAACTACAGGCCAGTAAGACTTACCTCAGTGGTAGGAAAAGTAATAGGGGTACTCCTGAAAGAGCAAATAGTGGATTTTCTCAAAACCAACAGGTTGCATGATCCGATGCAACATGGTTTTACCTAAGGACAATCTTGCCAAACAAATCTGATTGAGTTCTTTGACTGGGTGACCAGAGAACTTAGATCAAGGGCATGTGATGGATGTGATCTACCTAGATTTCAGCAAAGCCTCTGATACTGTTCCTCATAGGAGACTTATCAATAAACTCAACAGCTAGGGGATGGGTCCCAAGATGGTGATCTGGATCAGAAATTGTTTGACTGACAGATGACAGAAGGTGATGGTAAACAGAACTCACTCGGAAGAAAGGAAGGTGATTAGCGGTGTGCCCTAGGATTCGGTCCTGGGACTGGTACTGTTCAATGTATTTGTGAGTGATATTGCTGAGGGACTGAATGGAAAAGTCTGTCTTTTTTCAGATGACATAAAAATTTGCAAAAGATTGGACTCCCTGAGGGAGGGGATAACATGAGGAAAGATCTACAAAATCTGGAAGAATGGTCTAATGCTTGGCAGTTAAGATTTAATGTGAAGAAGTGCAGTGTCATGCACTTGGGAAGCAGAAATCCAAGGGAATTGTATGCAATAGGGGATGAGAGCTTGGTGTGCACAGACCAGGAGAAGGGCCTCAGAGTGATTGTTTCTGAGGATCTCAAGGTGGCGAAACAGTGTGACCAGGCGGTGGCAAAAGCCAGAAGGATGCTTGGTTGCATGCAAAGAGGAAATGCACATCTTTATCTTTTCACTTTTGAACAATATAGGAGGAAGGAGGAAGTGCACTTTTATTTTCCCCTTTCTTTGGGAAGCTATTTGGTTCACTGGTGTTTCTGTATAGCATTTGTCTACATATTTCTATTTTCAGTTTGTGTTCCCTTATTTTGTATTTGATGAAGGTGTGTGATCGAGGTGTACTAGTCTACTATTTTGTGGTTTGTGGGGATCTGCTGTACTTCAGTTTGTTTTCCCAGCAGAAAGTATATTAGTGTTACAGAGCCTGGTGTAATATTTGTATTACTACCCCTTGCTAAGCAGAGGTGTTGCTGCAAGATTCGTGGGAGTCAGTATTGCTTTGAAATGGCATAGTAACTGAAGTAACTCTGCACCTCCCCTCACCTACAACGAGGCAGGGCTCTTGGGTATAACAGAAATCCACACACAAGGCAATGAGAAGGTTAATTGGTAAAGCAGTAAATAATACACAACACACTTGTATTATAAAAACAAACCAAAGCTTTGGGAGAGCAAGCTAGGCCTCTGCCTATGTTTACTCTGACATCATAGCTTTCGGCCACTTTATTTATAGGTAAAGATTTGATTATACAGCATAATTCTCACGTTATTGTTCTACGTCAAACATCATGTATCCATAACATACATCTCTATATCTCTGCATCATAGGCAATCATGAGAAGACATACATATATTCCAAGACATAACTATGTAGGCATTAATTCTAATTAATTCTGACAGTTTGATATCTCTAACCCGAGACTGAGAGACTGTGAGACAACTTGCCCTTTTACTTATCTAATATAAACATAGACTAGTGTTTATATTATAGGAACCTTTCACCTAATTATCCTAGCAGAGTCTTTCAGGAATGTTACTGAGTAAAAAGCTCTGAATGGTATTAACTCTTTCTTAGGGCTAGTGAAATATTGTTGAGTGCCCTGGCAGTATACACAGCCCTGTACAGGCTAGCTTACTTTCAGTTACCTCACAGATTCTGAGTGTTTTTTAGAGTTGTATGTTACTTTACGGTGGGGAGTTTGTCAATGAACTGAGATGACATCAAATCTGGATTTTTTTTTTTTTTTGCATCTTAGCAGCACACGATGACATGAAAACAGAATGTGTAATGCTGTGCTAGACCAACAATCTATTGAGCCCAGCTAGGAGATATTTGTGTGTTATAACATGACATTTTTCAGTTTGTTTGTGGGCGATGTTTCCCAAAAATTGGCATGTGCTATCTATGGCTAGTCAAATAAGCTCCCGAAATCTTATCACTTGATATAGACCATTTATCACAAACCCTACCTTCAGAGCTAGAGCATTTAAGAATCTATTGTAAATAATTGAATATATCTGTTAGTTGTTTATCCCTGTTATCCATGTTTTTATTCCCTGTTCTCTGTAAACTTAACATTTGTTTTATGTTTAAGTACAAAATTTGTTGAAATGTAAACCGCGCTGATGTCAAAAGTGCGGTATATAAAAGCTGTTAAATAAATAAATAAATACTATAACAACTATGTTATTCTATGGGCATGGTGGAAGACAGAAGACACATATTTTTATGTTCAGCAATTTATTTAAAATTGCACACTGTTTACCTGTTAATCTGTCTAATAAAATCATATGGCATTTATTTTTTATTTAAGTGATTTTTATTCCGCCAAGTCTAGGCAGTTTAGAGGTAACTAACAAGGATAATACATTGAACATAGTGCAAGATGAACATTGTGTAGAGGAGCAACATTGAACTGTGGTTTAACTTAAGGCAGTGGATAGCACTGCCAAGAGAACATATTTACATAAGTATAAGTTACATAAGCATGTGTTACAGGGATAGAAATGTGTGGAGGAGGTTAAAACATGGGAGCTCTGATACTGCGCATAGGTCTGACAGTAAGGAGTTCCATATGGTTGAGGCATACAAGAAAAAGGCCCTGTTGGAAGTAGATATTTTGGTTGTGGAATTTGTGCAAGGTATGAGAAGATTATTTTGGTGCTGTGTCCACCTTGCTCTGTTAGTGGGAGTTCGGTGCAATAGGGAGTGGAGGTAAATAGAAGAGAGTCCATGGGAAGCTTTGAATGCTGTTAGGATTGCTTTATATTTCGTTCTTGCTTTGATCTGTAGCCAGTGTAATTCTTGAAGAATTGGTGTAATGTGTTCAGTCAAGGTGGCATTGCAAGGATGCAGGCAGTGGTGTTCTGGGCTAGCTGCAATGGATGAAGTATGTAGCTTGGCAGACCTTGTAAGAGGATGTTGCAGTAGTCGATGTAGGGCATGATCAGTACTTGGAAGAATGTACGGTAGTTTTGGTGGTCTAGTAGTTTCCTTAGGTGGTGTACCATTTTTATTTTTTGGCATATAGCTCTCATGGTGATATTGATGTGTGGTAGAAAGATTAGGTGTTTGTCTAGGGTTATGCGCAGATATCGTGCCTGTGTTTGTACTTTCAATTGGTTTTATGGTTACGGTGGATAGCGGAGTGTAGTTCACATCTCTAGAGATGAAGAGGGCTTCTATTTTGTTGTGGTTTATGAAGAGGTTGTGGTCCAACAACCATTGTGTGACAGCAGTGAAGCATCTTGAGAGAGAGGTGTAAATTGGTTTGGTAGTGAAGATTGGTACATACAGTATGACATCATCTGCATAGATATGGTAGAGTACGTTGTAGGATTGGACGTGTTTATAAATAGGATGGAGGAAGATATTGAATAGGAGAACAGAGAGAGCTGAGCCTTGAGGAATTCCTTGTTGTTGGGTGTATGGTGCTGAGTGTTTTCCTCCAATATTGACCTGTTGTTTGCGGCCGGAGAGATACGATTCAAATCATGTTAGAGGTGTACCAGCTAGAGCCAGTGAGTTCAGGCTTTGAAGCAGAGTATCATGTGGCACTGAGTCAAAGGCAGCCTTGATGTCTAGAAAAAGCATTATAAAGACTTGGGGGTCTGTTTACTAAACGGCGCACATGTACGGGGCGCACATGAGCGCTCTAAAAGATGTATTTAAGTGCTCTTAAGCGCCCCGTACGAGTGCGCGGCACATTAACGGGTCCCGCAAGCGTGCGCCGACAACGCGCACATTTGCGGGGCGGCGGTAATGTGCGAAAGAGGCGTGCCAAGGCGAAATGAGGGCGGAGGAAGGCCCCCTAGGGGCGGAGAGACGGGGTCAGTGGGCGGAATGTGGGAGGGGAGAGACTCGCCGCACAGGAGCGTGCCCGAATCTGCAAAGAAATTTACCGCCAGTGAAACACTCGCGTTAGAGGTGCTGTGCAGGGAAAAGAAACCGTTTCCGTCAGCAATGTGCAGCACAATAGTGGAAGCCCAAAAACCGTGAGCAGTGTGATCTATGTGCACAGATCAAACGCCGTAATGTCACAGGGCACTAACCACACGGGCGCCGCGCACCTTAGCGCATCTGTCAATCACAGCTTCTGTTCTTCACGACGGAACGCCCACTCCTTATACGGCACCCGCTCGGTACCGCGGACCGCACAACACCGGCCTTTAGTAAACAGACCCCCTTGGTGTGCTGCCTCTGTGCCTCTGATGAGATTGTCTATGAGTGCTGTTAGTAGTGTTTCAGTGCCATGGTTAGATCTTAATCCAAATTGATGTGGGTAGAGTGGGGCATTTGTGTCAACGTGGACTTGAAGTTGCAGTAGAAAAGTTTTTTAAATGATTTTTGTGAGGAATGGCAAATTGATGATGGGCTTCTATGAGGAGGGCAACCTGGGGTCCAGTCTGGCAGATTTCCTTATGCGACAAATAAATTTATTTTTTAGTTCAGGAGGCATGTATCCTTTGGTGAGGGGGAGCTGTGTGATTTTGTGATATGATGGGGAGCTCTTAATCCAGATAATAGGGTACGGGTCAAATGGAGAGATTGTGGTGTTCAGATTGCTGATGATGTTTTCCAGGTGTTCTGGAGAAATAGACATGAAGGAATTCCAGGTAGTTGTAGTGGGTTGTTGTTTTGGTTTATGGTGTCTGGCTTCTGGTGTAGTTTTTTAAGGAAACTTGGGTTTTGGAAGTGGTTAGCAATTGTTTGCAGGGAGATCATGGTGTCTTTGTCATTTTAGGTGGGGGATTTAAGTAATGATTTTACTATTCAAAATAATTTTCTTGTGTAGTTTACCGATTTTGAGATGAGTTTGATGTGGAATTCCTATTTCTTGTTAGTTACTAGAGTTTGGTACTGATGCAGTTCAGACATATAGGTGCTGAGGCAGAGGGTACTTTTTGATTTTCTCCATCTTCTCTCTAGCCATCTAAGCTTGCATTTTGCAGTCTAAATCTCAAATCCTACATCTCAAATCGAACACAACAGGTTCAATTCAACGGAGAAAAAGCAGAATCTTTCTCACAAACACAGGGAATCCCCCAAGGCTCTGCTCTCTCAGCACTTCTGTTTAACATATATATGCAGCCACTATGCAAAATTTTCTCACGGCACGAAATTAATTACCACATCTATGCCGATGATATCATGCTATACACACAACTAGACACTAAAAACCCAGACTACAACCCACTGGAGACATGTATCGGAGAGATGCAAGACTGGTTACAACAAAGTAGCATGTCAATTAATCACAAAAAAACCGAAGTAATGTATATCTCCAAAGAACCGAATTTTGACCCTCCCACATCAATAACACTATGTAACAACACTTACCAAACAAAAAAAGAAATAAAGTATCTAGGAGTCACATTTGACTGTGACCTAAAGATGGAAAAACACCTCCGAAAGACCAACAGAGCAGTTTTCCACAAGCTTAGAGTGCTCCAACCCATTCGGAATATTATTGATCCCCAAGACTTCAGAACAGTGGCCCAAGCACTCATCATGCCACATTTTGACTACTGCAACGCCATCCTACAAGGTTTACCTAAAAAAAACCCTAAACATATTACAAATGGCACAAAATGTAGCTGCCAGGGTCATAATGAAGAAAAATCTAAGTGACCACATCACACCAGTGCTAATTCAATTACACTGGCTACCCATAACAGCTCGCACAAAATACAAAATACTAACAACCACCTTCAAACTCATCCACAACTTAGCACCTTCCTTCCTCAACAACCTAGTAAGATTGCAACCTCCTACCCGAAACAGAAGAACCCACAATTCCAACATCCTTCACACTCCAACAGATATAAGATCTGCCAAAACTAACACCAGCCACAGGGCTTTCTCATATGTGGCGCCAACACTGTGGAACCAACTCCCACCAGAACTACGAGCTAGCAATGACCTTCTAGACTTCAGAAAGAAACTCAAAACGCACATTTTCCAATCACATTTCAACCTGAACTAAACCCACAGATGGAGCAGCCCCTGACCACTGTGTCCAAGAAGATTATCCTGTATATATGTATTTATGTATATCTGTAAATGAACTCCCCCATAGCTAAGAAGTGTTAACTCTGTATGATGTGCTTTTCTGACAATCTGTATGTAAGCAAAATTTGTACCTGCCTTGATTCGACAGTCCAAAAAGATTATCCTGTATATATGTATTTATGTATATATGTAAATGAACTCCCCCATAGCTAAGAAGTGTTAACTCTGTATGATGTGCTTTTCTGACAATCTGTATGTAAACAAAACTTGTACCTGCCTTGATTCGGCAGTTTCACAATAGTAATCCTACCCGCTTCTGATCGCTGGAAGGAGCGGGCTACAAATGCTTGCTAAATAAATAAAATAAATAAAGAACCCATATTGACTGCAGAAGTGCGAGGTTTATGATTGGTATTGTTTTGTGGTTTTGTGGCGATTGCTTTTATTGAGTGGTTCCACTCATGGACTAAAGTATCTATGTTGTCAGAGGTGTAGTCAAAGTGTGGTAAGAAGTTAGCCAGGAAGGTTTCTGGTGTGTGATGTTGTCATTGTTGGAGATCTGTGGGATGTAGAATGTGATTGTCTTATGATCCGACCAGGGAACTGAGTCTGTGTTAGAGGAGGAAATTGATGGTCTCTGAGCATCTTCTGGGAGGTGAAGATGAGGTCTGTTTGACCTGCTCCATCCCTCAGCAGGCAACAAAACCTGGGCTCTTGGGATTCGATTCCTTCACTCAAAGCAATGGGAGAGAGAGAAGTAATAATAAGTAATAAAACAATTCACACACACAGAATTATGTTAAAAACACAGTACTCTTAAAGCCTTAAGGGGAGGGAGACCACAGTCCTTCAAACGTGCACAGTTCCTGTAAATCCTCTCCTCTTTGCTAGGCCAGAACACTTCATTTATAGAGAGAAAACTGTGTTATCAGCATCACTTTTGTTTATCTACGTGTTACAAGTCATGTTATAGGTCAAAGTAAGCACAGACATTTCTCAGTTCCAGTATTCTAAAACAAAAGCATTCTGTCTCGCCCTCACAATCAATGTCATCCCAAAGTATAACTTTGGCTTTTATAACACATCTCTCTCCAGGCTGTTAGGCTTCAGACTGTCTGAAAAATTCCAAACCATTCTCCATATTAACCCTTTCAGAGGACCCTGAAACCCCATTTCAAGTTACTTTCAATAGTCTAGAGTGTTTTCTTTACTGTGAATTGGTTCATTAACTAGTTGAATGTAATCAATAGCGTCCTTTGCTTCCATGAAGGATTTGGATGTTTTATGGTTAGCAGAAGACAGGTTTAGGTCTCCAAGCAGTAGAAGTTGTTTGTTGGATAGGTTATGATTGCATATGGCTTTGATTAAGGTTAGTAGTTCTTCTATTATATTATATTATAACTAGCGCGGCTCAGACCAGTGTATGCCTAGTGTACACCCATGTTACCTCTGGACCCCCCAGAAAACCTCAGGTCCGGCTACTCCTGGCATGCACCTATATGGTGTAACCCCAGAATGTTAATTGGTAAATGTCCTGTTTTTTGGAAGCAAAGGTGTGATGCTGGCATCTAGCTTAATAGACATATATGGGAAGAGGGTAAATGTGTATCTTTTTCATCCTTTTAATAGAAATATCATTTGCTTTCTAACCAGTTTTTCAGATACATGCAGATGCATCATGCAATGACAGCATAGCTCATTTGGTCATGTGGTATGTGATTGCTACTTTCGCCTTCCTGCCAGTTCCAACTCCTTCTTCCACCTCAGTATCACTCATTTTCTTCCTTTGAAGTCCACTCCATCCACCTATTTATTCTACTACCTCTCCAGATAGTTGTTATATTTCAACACCCTGAGAAGTCCACCTCTTCTTTTCTCACTGACTCCAGGCTTTCCTTCTTTCTGGACCCATCTTCCCCCTCCCTCATTCTTAGAGACTTTAACATTCACATCAATGATCCCTTGCCTTAACCTTCTCATTCAACTTTCAGCTGCATTCTACAACCCCTTACTCACCAGCAAGGCCACTGCCTTGACCTAGTCTTTTTTTCCCAACTGCTTGACTTCTAACTTCTTCACCTCAGTTCTTCCCCTATCTGACCATCATTTGCTACCTTTCACTCTTAACTAACCCCTCCCTTAGTCTCACCCTACACATTTAGGAACATTAAGGCTGCCTTTGGATCCTGGACCATATAGTCTCCTGCTCTGCAACTATGTGTTTCCTTACCATTCTCCTAGATATATCCAAGTCCCCAGCTATTGCGTTGTCTGTCTTGACTAGATTGCATGTATTTATTTAGCAATGCTGATAAACTGCTTTTCATTGGGTCAAAGCAGTGTACATTCAGGTATGGTATATATTTCCCTTGTCCCAAAAGGGTTCACAATCTACATTTTGTATCTGAGGCCATGGAGGTTAAGTGGCTTCCCAAATCCACAAGGAGTGCCTGTGGGACTAGAAACCCCAGTCCCTCTGGGCCGAGGTTGCTGTCCTCCAGCGGGATTTGAACCCCCGGCCCTAGGCACCTTGCACCAACCACTAGGCCACTCCTCCTTCTATAAGGAGCCTTCAAACATGCTGTGGCTACACCTCTCCTTCACTATATCCTTCCTGCCCTTCTAATTCTAGGTCCATCTCCCTCCTCCCTTTTGCATCTAGGCTACTTGAATGTGCTTTTTACTGCCACTGTCTTGATTTTCTTTTCTCTCAAGCCATTCTGAATCCACTGCAGTTTGGCTTTCATCCTATAAATTCTACTAAAAAGCCCTTGCCAAAGATTCCATTGACCACTTCAAGGCCAAATCCAAGGGCCTTTACTCGATCCTCATCTTTCTTGACCTTCTCGATGCACTTTAGTAAAAGAGCCCCAAAGTGGATTAAAGATTACTTTTTCAACCATTTGAGAAATGAAAGAAAGGTTTGGAATTGAATGATAGAGACCAATGTTGAATCAATATTGTTTGTTTGTTTTTAATGGATGGAATGAATGACTACATAGTTAGGAAAAGTGGCTTGTTTTGAGGCTAGTATTGAGCATAATAAGAATGAAACAAATTAACCCCAATAAAGGATTTTTTTCACAAATCTATACAGATGAGAATCACAGAGAGGAATGGATGCCTTCATAAAAGAGAAAAGCTGGTTGATTAAAAGAGATTCATAAGAAAACATGGGACTAGATTGAGAGGGTTCAAAAGCTGTTCAATAACCTTTGAAAAAACACTTGTGGATAGCGTAACAGATTGGTGGCAATTTAGAGTCCACTGAAGAAAGCAATTCACTCCTGTGGGCCACAACTATCATAGAACCCCATCCCCCAAACAATTCTTCCTGGGAATGTAACAGAGAGGGATAAGTGGAAACCTGGGTCAGTGATTTTGACAGGTAAAGTCATTGAGCCCCCTCAAAAGGTCTGTGAGTTACTGGGATAAGTTCTACATGTTTTGACTGTAAGCTTAGTAGGTCCATGGCATCTTTTTTGTTTAGCAAAATCCCAATAGTGTTGGAGAGTAGAGGATGGGGAGATCAAGAACATGAAGACTCAACTTTATTCATCGGAGTGCGTCTGCATTAGTGGCCCATATTAAATGCATTTCTTTAGATGTAGTTAACTTTCAATCATTTAGTGGCCATTGCTAGACATCTTAGAGGTTGATTTTCCTAGAAGAGAGGAGGGACAGGGGAGACATAGTATGATACAAGCATTTAAATATTTGAAATGTACTAATGCACAAGAAGTGAACATTTTCCAAAGGAAAAGAAGTAGAATTATGAAACAGGATTCTACTACTGCTACTAATATTACTACTACTTAGAATTTGTATAGCGCCACAAGGCATATGCAGCTCTGTACACAAATACACAAGAGACATTCCCTTCTCATAAGAGCTTACAGTCTATTCAAAACAGAAAGACAGACAAACACAACAAACAGGAGACTAGGGTAAAACTAAGGGGAAATGGTTATAATAAACATAGGTGGTAAACAGGAGAATAAGAGGAGCAGAATCTACAAATAAAAACACAAAGCTGTGGGGAGAGAGACTCAGAAGCAACATCAGAAAATACTTTTTCTCATGGATAACTGGAATGTCCTCCTAGAGAAAGTAATAAAGATAAAAATGGTGATGCACTTTGAAAAGGAATGGGTTATGGACTGAGGTCCCTAAAAAGCAAGCAGATGGAAAGCAAATATATAACTCTAAGCTCAAAACAGCACTGAAATCTCTTTTTGCTTCTAAAGAAGACATGAGGGCAAAGTGCAGAGAGTAGCTCTTACAACCTTGACCACCTATCTAGACAAACTGGATGTGTCATTTGGTATTTAGCTGCTGTCAAATACTGTATTCCTATATACAAAGTTTATGTGGTTAACTTAGAAGTTAACTATATTTTTTTTATCAGGGCCCAGTAGACAAACAACTTTTGGCCTTAAAAAAAGCTATGGTTCTGTGGTGCTTTTAGCTTTCCTATTGTATAGATTGCGCCAAAAAAACACAACTTGGTGATCAAAGGTAAACAACTTTATGAAAAAGATCCCAGCTCTCATGTTCTTGGGATTTTTTTCATAAGGTTCCTATTGTTTAGGACATTTTATCCTTTTTTCAAAAATTCCAAAATGTGTATGCATAGACACTGAGTGGGGCAGCCAAAATGAAATTAGACTTACCTGCTAATTGTTGTTCCTTGAGGAACTCTAGTCTAGTCCCGAACCTCTTGGTAGTGAACCTCTTCCAGCAGCTTGGAGACTGAGTACATCACATTCTTGAGAATAGTAGTACTAATATCACTGGCTCCTCCCATGAGCTCCCAGTAACCTACTGACAAAGCAAACTCAGAGGAGCAACAAATAAGTAAACATATTTCCAACCAGGAAAAAACAATTAACTAGATAATATATATGTCCCACTCCTATAGCAGGTACTTCCTTTAACTTTCCAGAGAGGGAAGAGTAAGAAAAAAGAGAGAAAGAAGCCTACAAGAGGGTTCCCCAATAACAACAAACCTCGTAATAGACTCTAATGTATAAACTACCAGATAAGTATGTGATACTAAATAGAGGCTTCGATATAGCGGAGCGACACCGAAAGACAGATCTGTAGTATCACGGAACATCTCAAGGAACAATAATTAGCAGGTAAATCTAATTTCATTTTCCTTATCATCCCTCTAGTCCAGTCCCGAACCTCTGGGATATAACAGAGCAGTTACTTAATGGGAGGGACCCGCTAACCCGGCATGTAAAACCACCGAAGCAAAACAGGCGTCCCCAGCTGCTTGGATATCTAGGTGATAGTGTCTGCTGAAAGTATGCAATGAAGACCAAGTAGCCGCCCGACAGATCTCCACTGGGGGAATCAAACTATACTCGGCCCAAGAAGCAGCTTGGGCTCTAGTGGAATGTGCTCAGAGCCCTAAAGGAACTACACGCCCCTGCAAAATATATGCAGAAGTGATGGCTTCCCGAATCCACCTGGATATGGTGGCCTTAGCTGCCACATCGCCCTTACGTGATCCGCCAAAGAGGACAAACGATCGGATTTGCGAATAGTTTTGGAATTCTTCAGATAACACTTGAGGGCCCTTTTGATGTCCAACCGATGCAGGTCACGCCCAATGGAAGACCCATCCAAACAGTCTAAAACCAGAAGAGAAACCGGCTAATTGACGTGAAACGCCAAAACCACCTTTGGCAGGAAGGAAGGAACCGGGCGGAAAACCACCTTCTCCTGAGAGAAGGAAAGAAAAGGCTCTTTGCAAGCCAAAGCTTGCAATTCTGAAATTCTTCGTGCGGAACAAATTGCTACCAGAAAAACTGTTTTCAAAGTTAAATCCTTCAATGAAGCCCGAGTCAAGGGCTTGAATGGCTCTTTAGTTAATGCTCTGAGAACCAAATTGAGATACCATGATGGAACTAAGGCCCGACGAGGTGGTCGCATATGATTTACTGCCTGAAGAAAATGCAACACATCTGGATGCGAACCCAAAGGCTCCTTATTGACCTTTCTGCAAAAACAAGCAATAACCGCGAGCTGCACTCGCAATGAACTGGATGCTAACCCTTTATCAAAGCCACCCTGCAAAAAGGCCAGGATATGAGGAACCATCGCCAAAGAAGCCTGTAATTGTTGACCTGAACACCACCCTTCAAACATGCACCAAATGCGTATGTAGGCCAGTGAAGTAGATCGCTTCCGGGCATTTAACAAGGTTGAAATGACCGGTGCTGAATAACCTTTCTGTCTCAACCTTGCCCTTTTAAGAGCCAATCCATAAGCGAGAATCGACTCACCTGAGGCATACGCAGTGGACCCTGCAAGAGCATGTCGCTGTGCTATGGAAGACGCAATGGCCAATCCAATAGAATTTGCATCAGGTCCGCGTACCAAGGACGTCTTGGCCAATCCAGAGCTATTAGAATAACATATCCGTGATGTTTCTTGATCCGCTGAACTATACGGCCTATCAAGGCTCATGGTGGGAACACGAAGAGAATTCCCTCCGACGGCCAGTGCTGCAACAAGGCATCGATGGCCTCTGACATTCTTTCTCGCCTCCTGCTGTAGAAACGACTGGTCTTTGTGGAATCGAAGGTTGCCATCAGATCCATTAGCGGCACTCCCCATCTGTGAACAATCTGAGAGTATACCTCTGGGTGAAGTACCCACTCTCCTGGATCCACGCAAACTCGACTGAGGTAGTCTGCTGCCACGTTGTCTATTCCCACAATGTGGGCTGCTGACAATGCTTGGAGTCGAGGTTCTACCCAGAGAAATAACTTCTCTGCTAGGTCTTTGAGCAGTATGCTGCCTGTGCCGCCTTAATGATTGAGATATGCCACTGCCGTCGCGTTGTCCGATAAGACTCTCACCGACTGGGTTAGGAGTGACTGAGGATCATTCCTATTTACTGCTAGATACCAGGGTCTTCTGATAAAAGCCAGGGGTAGGACTGGGCAATGGAGCGGGGGGGGGGGGGGCTTGTTTTGGGGGTGACCTGGGTGGGTCTTTACTGTAGGGGTAGTGTTTGGGGGTTTATTTGTCAGGGAGGGGGATTGGGGTGATGATATTAGGGAGAAGGGCTGAAGGTGGTGCTAATTTCAGAGAGAGATTGATGGGAGGTGTGCTGATGTCAGAAAGGGGATCAGGAGGTGCTGGCCTCCGCCTTTGAACCTACTGCTTCAAGGAGGCCTTTATACATGCCTCAGGGCAAGTATAAATGCTGACATATAGATGTTTTCATATCTATGTGTATTAACCTTATAAAATGGGGAATGCATGTCAATATTTAAGGCCTACCCAGACTACTTCCTCTCCATGCCCTAACCATGCCTTCTTGCAATCTCTATCCGATGTAGATAACAACTTTCCAAAATCACACTTTGCATGCATAGGCAATCAGGAATGATCCTAAAATAAGGACCATAATCTTTTGGAGGCATCCTCATGAGGTTTGGGGGTTTATTAATTTCATTTGTGTACTGCACTTCTTGGATCATTTCTTTAAGTGTAAGGCACTATTCATACTGTAAATATTAGTGTGTGTTGCTGTATATTTCCTTTTTTTTTAAATGGCCAGTTTCCCTTCACAAGAGGTCATCATTTTCATTTTATTTTGGCCCATGATTATTGTTCTGGTGAGACCACAGGTATCTGCACCACAATGGAATTTTTGCCCTACTCATTCGAGACCTCTTGGGACAGAAGGAGTAAGATGTCATGCTATGATGGAAAGAAAAAAAGGACATCATTCCACAACATTATTGGTCAGCAATCTTTTTGCCTCGTACATGCTGTAAAGTGAAATGGAACTCAATTATCAGTTAATAAATATTAATCAAACAAACTCTTACTGTATATGCCAGGATATTTTTTGTGAAATGGTACAAAGAAGTGCACACTGCACAGACGATGGAGGTAAATTTAGAAAGGCTTTCCATGTATAAAAAAACAGTTTCAACGATGGAAAGAGACACTTCAAAAATAATGTGCCATATATTTGCATAAAAGTATGCAACATTTTTTTTAAAATGGGTATCTGGAGGTAGGATTGGAGGATTTTAGGATTTATGTGTATATTCTGTCTAGAGCGATGACAGAGCAGTGGTAAATATAAGCATATGCCTGCCACTGCTAGATATGGAGAAATTTCACTTACCGTTAATTTCCTTTCCTGGAATACTGCTAGACCAGTCCAGACAAACGGGTTATGCCCCCCTGCAAGCAGATTCAGGAGACAGAGAAAAAAGCTACCAAAGCTCTGATTGGCTAGGCTCTGGTTGATATAGGTATACCCCTAGGGGTCCTATCCAATATTATTTAACAAGTCATAAAAACAAAATCCCCAGTGGGAATAGATCAACAGGATCAGCTATGTACCCTTGAGAAACAGATCTCAGCTATATACATTAAAGAGAAGCACTCAGGAAACGGTCCCAGAAAAAGAGGTCTCTGTACATTTCTTAGAGACCGTCAAAGGGACAACTACTGGTTGGTAGTGCGGGGAAAAAACAAAAGAAGGGAACCGTCGGCTCCACTGCAACTGCACAACTGCTACTGACAATCGGGTGGGTCCTGGACTGATCTAGCAGTATTCCAGGAAAGGAAATTAACGGTAAGTGAAATTTCTCCTTCCAGATCATAATGCTAGACCAGTCCAGACAAACGGGAAGTACCCAAGCTAATGACCCTTAGGGTGGGCAGAAAGAGCCGTCAACAGCACACCAACCCCAAAGCGACTCTCCTCCCGAGCCTGCACGTCCAGACGATAATGTCAAACAAACATAGATAACGAAGACCAAGTTGCCGCGCGACAAATATCGAGAGGGGCCACCAGAGAGTGCTTGGCCCAAGAAGTAGCTTGGGCTCGAGTTGAATGAGCCGGAAGCCCCACAGGTTCCGGTGTACCCTGACCAATATAGGCTGCTTCAATGGTCTGGCGAAGTCACCACGCAATAATGGACTTAGAAGCTGCCCGACCTTGTCGCGGACCCACAAAAAGAACAAAGAGATGGTCCGTCTCGCGAAACGAATTTGTCACCTTCAGGTAGCGGATAAGATCCCTCTTGAAGTCCACTGCTCAAAGATTCTTATTGTGGCCGTAAGATTGCTCTTTGGAAAAAGCAGGCAAAAGTAGAGGCTGATTGAGATGGAAGAGTGTAAGGACCTTAGGGAAGAAGGAAGGGACAGTTCGGAGAGAGATACCCTCCACAGAGAAAGAGAGATAAGGATCCTGACAAGACAGGGCTTGAAGCTCCTAAATTCTACGAGCTGAAGTTATGGCTACTAAAAATACTGTCTTAAGTGTTAGATCCTTAAGCGAAGCTCCCTTAAGAGGTTCAAACGGCCGCGCCATCAGAGCTTTCAGAACCAGAGCGAGGTCCCAGGAAGGGACCACTGGTCGAACAGGCGGATGCAGGACTCTAACCCCTTTGAGAAAGCGTGACACATACGCATGAGAGGTGAGGGAGCGGCTGCCAACCAGCCCTCAGTATCAGGTTAAGGCCGACACTTGCACCCGCAGGATTCTGAGAGCTAACCCCTTATCGAGACTGTCTTGTAAGAAGGTGAGAATGTTGGGAACCCCAGAATGCCACTGAGAGAGCTGCCGGCGCGAACACCATGACTCGAAAGCCTTCCACACCCGAGCATACGTCAAAGAAGTGGAGGATCATTGGGCATTGAGGAGCGTAGCCACCACCTTGGGAGACTAACCCCTAAGGGTTAGCCTGCGCCTTTCAAGAGCCAGGCCGTAAGCGAGTAAGGAGCGGGGTTGTCCATGTGGACCGGCCCTTGTCTTAGCAGACCCGACGAATCCGCAAACCTGAGAGGGCCCTCGAGATAACCTGACTAGATCGGCATACCAGGGCCTTCTGGGCCATCTGGGTGCCACCAGAATCACCGGTCCCTGATGTCCCCGTATGCAATGGAGAACCTTGCTGATTAATGGCCAAGGTGGAAACACGTAAAGGAGAACGTGTCTTGGCCACGGCTGCGCCAGAGCATCTATGCTGCAAGACCTGGTCTCCCTCCAATGACTGAAGAAGAGCAGCACCTTGGCATTTGTTGACGAGGCCAAGAGATCCATTTTTGGCCGACCCCAAGTGTGCATGATTTTCTGAAAGGCTTCCGGAGCCAGCTCCCACTCCCCGGGATTGAGAATATGCCGGCTGAGAAGCTTGCACATTGCTGGACCCCAGAATATGTTGTGCTGAGATGCACTGCAAATGCTTTTCTGCTCACGGGAAGAGCAGGCCCATCTCCTTTGATACTCCCGGGCACTTCGTTCAACTTTGTCGGTTGAGATAAGCCACTGTCGTTGCGTTGTCGGATAATACTCGAACCGCTTGATCCTGCTGTAGATGACAAGAATGTATTAAAGCCAGATGAACCACCCATGCTTCCAGACAGTTGATAGCACAGCGAGCTTCACACGGAGACCATGTCCCCTGCACCGACAGAGTCTGACAGTGAGCCCCCCCAGCCAGACAAACTGGCATCTGTTGTCAGTATTATCCAGCGTGGATGTTCCAACGGAATCCCTTTGAAGAGATTGCGCGGAGAGAGCCACCAAAGAAGGCTGTGCCTGACCGCTCACCCTAATGGAAGATGCAGTTGGTAATCTTCCACCACCGGAGACCAACGGGAGAGAAGTGCATTTTGAAGGCAACGCATGTGTGCTCTAGCCTAAGGAACGAGTTTGATGGTGGCCACCATAGTGCTGAGGAGCTGGAGATAGTCCCAAGTCCGAGGAGAATCCTGGCACAGAAACAACCGAATCTGTGAGGAAATCTTGTGGAAATACTGCTGCGTGAGGAATACTCGGCCCTGCTGAGTGTCGAAACGAGCTCCCATAAATTCGATCTGTTGCGATGGCTGAAGACAGTGTTTGGCCCTATTGGTCACCCATCCGAGCTTTTCCAGGAAACCGACTACTTCCACAACTGTGCTGCAGGCCTCCTAAAAGGAGTCTGCCCGAATGAGCTAATCGTCCAAGTAGGGGTGGACCCGGATACCCTGTTGACGCAAAGCCACCGCTACGACTACCATTACCTTGGAAAAGGTTCAAGTGGCCCAGGCGAGGCCAAACGGCATTGCTCAAAACTGAAAATGGTCTCCGAGAACCGCAAAACATAGGTAACGCTGATGATCGGGCTGAATGGGAATGTGAAAATGAGACGCCAGAAACTCTCCCTTGCATATTGCTTGGATGACCAACCGCAGTGTCTCCATGCAGAAGTGAGGCAGTCGTAGGCCCTTTTGAGATCCAAAATGGATGAAAAGAGCCAACCTTCTTTGGCACCACGAAATAAATAAAATAACGGCCCTGGCCTTGTTCGGCGGCTGGGACCGGTCGAATGGCTTAGAGTAAAAGCAGTCTTTGTACCGTCGTTTGTATAGCAAATCTCTTTCTTGGGGATTGACCTGGGGAGACAAGGAAGGAATCACGAATGGGTCACCAACACTCAAGGGAATAACCGTGCAAAACAATGTCTAGCACCCATTGATCGGTGGTGATGAGCACCCACTTTTGAGAAAAAATGCCAACCGCCGCTCTTCTCGTCAGCGGGAAGTGCGAGAGGGTCCAGTGAATCTTCCCGAACCTGAATAGCCTTCTAAGCCCTTGCGAGCTCCCCGAAAGGACTGTGCCTTCTGAGGGAATCGACTAGTGGGAGCCACCGAGACGGTTCGCTGAAAGGAACGATATCTCCAAGTGTCTCGAGATCTGGAGAAACGCTGAAAACTCTGATTTCGAGAAGACCGGCGTGACACATTCCGTGGCTTATCCTCTGGTAAGCGTTGGGACTTGACTTTCCCAAGATCCTTTACTAGCTTATCCAGATCCTCCCCAAAAAGGAGCCAACCCTTAAAGGGAAGTTTTGAGAGTCATGTCTTAGAGGCAACATCCTCTGTCCACTGACGCAGCCAAAGCCACCTTCGAGCTACCATCACCGCTGTCAATATCCAAGCTGAGAGATGTAAGAGATCATAAAACGCATCAGCCAAAATTGCTGCAATGGATTCCAGACGCTGCACCGCGGGATCATCTGGCAGCCTTTAGATCCAATGCAGAGAGGCACGGGCAGCTATATCCCTGCAGATAATCACCTGGAGTGACAAGATTGACGACGAAAAGACAGTCTTCAACAGACTCTCCACCTTGCGGTCCTGCTAGTCTCGGAGAGCTGCGCCACCCTCTACCGGAATAGTGGTATGCTTTTAAACTCCAGTGACCAAAGCATCCACCTTCGGATATGCCAACCAACGGTCGAGATCCGATGGGGCCCAAAGATATAATTGACCAAGGCGGCGCGCCATATGTAGAGATGTATCCAGAGAGTCCCACTCTCTAGATACCATCTGTTGAAGCTCCGCTGCGAAAGGAAAGGCTTTAGAAGTTTTCCAGATACCCTGCAAGATAGGATCCAGCTGAGGCAGAGGTTGTGCTGAGAGTGGTTCTGGGGTATCAGTCAGGCGCAATTAAGGCAGGCAACTCTTCCTTTCGAAAGAGCCGTATATCCTGAGAACCCTCTTAAGCTGTCACTGACGAGTCTGAAGGGGAATATTCTCCATCTTCTCAATCCGACGACGCTAAACTTGCCTCAGCCAAAGATCCCTGTTCTTCAGGAGGCTCCAGGTCATCCTGCAGCAGGGTAGATAGCACCTTGGGCGGACAAGCACCCCTGCTGTCCTGCCTTTTGTGAGTTTGTTTGCAAGGCAGAGATCCAGGGATGCCGTGCCCTGGATCAGGCAAGAACATGGTGGGGAGCTCAGGTGGTTTTGAATGCCAGAGGTCCCAGGCCTCCAAGAACCACCCATCAGCCTGTCCTGGCCGCTCAATCTGTGGAAAGACAGATATAGGTTGTGTAAGCTATAGTGGAGCAGTCTGTGCACCTTCTGCGGACTGAGAACTATTAAGGACCTCCGGAACTGGGAGCGTAGATGCTCAGCACTCATCGTGGGTATCTCCTCTACCAAGGTGGAGGAAGACTCCCCTGGATGCGCCACACATGATGAACACAGGCGCTTAGAGAGATTCTTAAGTTTTTTACTGCAGCCCAAACACTTATGCAGAGAAGATGACATCCTCCTTGCCTATCTTTTTTTTTTTCAAAAACAAACCATGATTGTGGAGCTGAAATCAAAAATGCTTTGAAGGCAATGAAAATGTCCGCCTCAAGCCCGCTGAAATTAAAAGTGTTCTGAAGGCAATGAAAATGTCCGCCGCAGCTCTCCCACCAAAAAACATGCGTTGAGAAAATGGCCGCCGCTAAGAATCTCATGTGAGGAGCGCCACTGAGAACTGACACTAGAAAGCTGCGAAGAAGGGAGGACAGGAGGGGAGGAAAAATTACTGCCAGTTGAAAAAAAGACAGCACAATGAAAACCGGAGGGCAGGAGAGGAAGAGAGACGTGCTGCCAACGCAAGTGAAGTCTGACTCGTGAGCCGGAGTCAGGAAACAAAGGTAAATATGTCACTTACAGTTTGCAGAGGCCCGACGGAGGAAATAACAGCCATCTACGCTAATTGAGCTTAACGAAAGTGGCTCCCCCTCTTCAGCAGAGCCTTCGTGGCCTCAGATTGGGGTTTCCTCTGAAGAGGGAGCTTCACTGATCCACTCAATCAGGAGCTCTCCTCAAGAAGTGCTCTCCTTAAAGGTACTGCCTTGGGTGAGGGCACTGGGAAAGCCCAGAGGAGCACCTCTTGTGTGCTCTGGGTACATCCAGGGTAAACAGAGGAAAATAAAGGGAAAATAAAAATTTAGTCTGTTATAAATTCCTAGAAGAGAGAAAAAAGGTAACCCCTGATCTGCTGAGACAGAGAAAAATACTGGATAGGACCCCTAGGGGTATACCTATATCAACCAGAGCCTAGCCAATCAGAGCTCTGGTAGCTATTATTCTCTGCCTCCTGAATCTTCTGGCAGGGGGGCATAACCCGTTTGTCTGGACTGGTCTAGCGGTATGATCTGGAAATGTGTAAGCAGCAATTTTGGAAAGGACTTTACCTCTCTAAAATTGCTGCAATATAAACATACACCAGTCACTTCCACTTATACAGATGGTTCTAAAATTGCCTTCCACCTGCGCTAAAATCAAACAACATAAAATAGAAGGCTGACCAGTTGCAAAAATAACAGTCAATGATGTTAATTTACAGCAACAAATTTCTGCCTTTGGTTTTGCTAAAGTGACTTTATTTGGGAACTGCGTTACAGTTGTCTAGCATGTTGATTTTGCTTATGAATAGATGGAGTATCCACCTTAAAGGACTTAATTGTGTCCCACTTGCAGTGAGAACCATGTATGAAAAAGGGTGTTTTTTTTTGGGGGGGGGGGGTCAACTGAATGAACCATGTGATTATATTAGAAATGTAATTGTTACAAAAAGAAGAAAGAACATACCAGTAGCTGAGTATAAGTATGTTGAAATGATGCAAAAAGGTAAATAGAGAAGAATGCTTTGGGGGGGGGGGGGATGGAAGGAGCAATGGAGGGGGAAGAATAAACTGAGGCACTGGGTTGTGGGAATGAGAAGGTAATTGGATGGAGGCTGGGTCATTACATCACCTGCTTTTGTTTCACCAGCTGCCACTGAGGCACTTTTTATTAAACATTTAATTTTAGAAGGTCCATCTAGGAGGAATCTGGGATGTCTAGAGCACCATGACCAAAAATTCAGGGAAGTGGCAGCAGTTAAGTGCAGATATACGTGCCTTCCAAAATGGCTCCATATATGCACTGATAGATTAACATCCCAGTAACCAGTTCTGATGGTGTGCCCATGCAGATAGCAAGGCTGAGTACATGCATGGTTGAAGGCCATTTCAGAAATGGGGACATCCCTGAATTGCATGGCCACAGAACCAGGTACTTGGACGTGCCAGCTGGGGAAATTTCAGAAGTGGGGAATCCATGTAATGAGACATGCACATCCCAGCCAGCCACTTCTTTGGCTCAGAAAAATTAACCGTGATAATGAAAATGCATTTCACTCGTCCACCTGTAAGTGTTGCTGCCATGAAACAAGCACCTTTTGCACCTTATTCATGGTCAGGAGCAGGTATAGGCATAGACACGTCAACAGTCAGGGCCATACGTGCTCATTCCATTTTGAAACCACACCGGGATGTGTATCTCCATTGCACCATCCAGATCATGCTTCCACCGCACTCCCGTGCTAGTTGGTTCTGCTCATTTTGGGGATGTCCATATATCCAGTTTTCTAAAATGGATCTGGAGACATCTTTGTGATTTGCACATCTGAATGCCATTTTCAGATGTCCAAATCACCAATAGAGCTTCAAAAATGACCACGTTAGGAAATAATTTTCCAAGCAAAAATGTAACTGCAAAGTATATAGGCTATATTAACATGCTAATTTACTGTTAATTTTCAGAGAGAAACAATCCATATCATTTCTCTGAATATTAATGTAGGGGCATGTTTACTAAAGGTTAATGCGTATTAACGAATGTTAAAGTGTGCTGGTGCTGCTGCCCTTAGTGCATATTAACATTCATTAACAGGTATTAACCTTTAGTAAACATGCTCCTTTGTGTACTTTTTACTTGCTATTTCTGTGAGTGGTTGACTAGGAGCATAATAGCAAATGACCTGTATACCTAACATGTCTTGAAGAATACCTTTTTTAATTCAGGTTGAAATGTTCAGTGCTATGGGAGCTATACATAATTTTAGATGCATTTGAATGAAGATCATTTTCAGACAGGTAACTTACCCAAGAAAATAGATACTTAAAATATCCTTCTTTTAACATAAGATAGAGCAGGGGTTATGTGAAGAGTTAAAGAAAAGGTTGGGGAGCTGTACTGTATTTTTGAAAAAGTCCTGGTCGGGGGTCAGAGGGTCAATAATGCCATGTTGTGTGTGGCATCTTGCCCAGCATGAGTGCAATAGATCCTTCCTGATGGCGAAGACTCAAGGTGATCTTGGAGGCCAGGCACTGACTTTGGTTGGGTGATTGAATACTCAAATAGTCTGACTATTTTACTGTAGGTAGGTTAGGGGCATGGATTCAGAGGGGGTGCTATAGACCTTTATGGCCCGATATCCAGAGCCAGTGGCTAGTGCTGAATTTTAAATCCAGATATTCAATGCCGCGGCCCTATCTGGGCTCCAGCATTGAATATCCAGGTTGGCTGGATCGCTGTGCAGCTAACCGGGCAATGGAGATATTCAGCCACTGCCAAGTTAGCTTCTGCAGCAAAAGCTAGGCTAGTGTTTCCTGTGCCTGCCCAGTTAGCCATAAGTACCACCCCAGAACTCCCTGCATGCCCCAGTGCTAACCCTGTTAGTGCCATGAACATCCCACTGACCAGCATTTATGCAGTTTGCAGGTCTGCAAACCATGAAAATGCCTTTGATAGACACCCTTTGTTTTTTGGAGATGTACTGGGACTGGGGTTTCTAGTCCCACAGGTGCTCCTTGTGGTCTTGGGCAAGCCACTTAACCCTCCATTGCCCATGTTCCCTGTAAAATAGTTATCTACAAGTTATAATGCCCTGTTCAATGTAATTTCAGTTTGTTCAATGTAAACTGCCTTGATATCATGAAAGGCGGTATATAAGAAATGTTAAATAAATAAAATAAATAAATGTAGAAGAGAAATATAGTGGCAAAGCTTCCTGTGCTAGCCAAACATCTCACTAGCTTAAATGCAGCCATGGTAATGATAATACATTCAGCATTTTGGCTGTTTTGCACCCTAGGCATGAAACATCAATATATTGCTATCATTGCTGTCAGTAAACTGGCAAGTAACTCACATTATTATGACTGATTTAAATGCTGGAAGGTATATAGACCCCTTAGATACAAAACCATGATGTTTAAAATTGAGTTAGGTACTTAACATGGCCAAAACAATGCAGATTTTAGATAGGGGACCTTTTAATAAAGTGTGGCAAGATCCCAGCAGTGATAGCACTGGCATTCACAATTAATGTGGGTGCACTTAATGCCACATATTGAGACAACACTGATAGCCGAAAGTATGTGTCCCCATGCTAACCACAATGTGCAGACTGTTGTGTTGCTTGTCTTGACTAGACTGTAAGCTCTGATGAGCAGGGACCATCTCTTACATGTCTCTGTACAGTGCTGCTTACATTACACCTTGTAGCTGTATACAAAAGATCAGCAGTAGTAGTAGACCATGCCCACTTTTTGCCCCTAATCTGCCCAGTAATCGCTGCTGGGTGGCCCGCCCCACTCTGCTCCCGATCCCGCCCCCTCCCGCCCCTCGTCAGCTCTCCCCATCCTGAAGCACAGGACGTATAGGGAGAGTCAGTGGGGGAATAGGGTTTAGATGGATTGTAGGGCTGCATGTCCAAGGGTTGCAGAGCAAAGATGGCATCCATCTGTCCAAGAAGGGTCAATGTTTCTTCAATAGCAGACTGGCTAACCTACAGGAGAGGGCTTTAAACTAGATTCATTGGGGATGGGTGAAGAAAGCATAGTTACTCACCTGTAACAGGTGTTCTCCAGGGACAGCAGGAATCAGTCCTCACATATGGGTGACGTCGGCGCCGATGGAGCCCTCGTGCGGAGCAATTCCCCAGCTTTCAAAGAAAGCCTTTGGGATTGCATCACGCATGCACGGTCCCCTTCCCACCCAAGGGTGCCATCTTGCTCAGTCAGATGACATAGCTAAATAGACAGCAAAAATGAGAAAAAATTAATCAAAGGACTGCAACTCCAGGGGAGGAGGGCGGGTCGTGATGACTGATTACTGCTGTCCCTGGAGAACACCTGTTACAGGTGAGTAACTATGCTTTCTCCAGGAACAAGCAGGAAGTCAGTCCTCACATATGGGACTCCCTAGCTATAGGCTACCGAGAACCCATAGCTGAAAATGGCTCCCTCTAGAAGAGCCACAGCAGCAGTGATAGGATTTTTCTCCAAGAATGCAACCCCCACCGGTAGCCTGACACCAAAGGGTCGGAGGGTAGGAGTTGCCTAAACCTCGAATAGTTTACGGAGTATCGCCTGACTGAAAACACTGTCACGCCAGGTCTCTCTCTCCAGGCAGTAATGGGCTGCAAAAGTCTGGCTTGAAGACCAAGTTGCGGCCCGGCAGACGTCTGCCAATGGAACAGAGCAGTGGTTAGCCACTGATGCGGCCTTAGCCCTGACAGAGTGGGCCGTGATTCGGCCCTGCAGCTTGAGGTCAGCTGCCCTGTACACCCAGGTGATGCAGTCTGCCACCCAGGTGGATAACGTGCACTTGGAGACAGGTAGACCCAGTTTACTAGGGTCATAAGAGACAAAGTGCTGGGAAGCTCTCCATTGTTCCCGCTTACGCTCCAGGTAGAAGTTGAAGGCCCTCTTACAGTCCAGGGTATGCAGAACTGCTTCTGCCCTGCTGGTATGTGGCCTGGGGAAGAAGGTTGGAAGAACCACCTCTTGGTTGAGGTGAAACGAGGAAACCACTTTTGGAAGGAACTTGGGGTGAGTACGTAGGACCACCCTGTTTTTATAAAACCGTGTATACTGTCTATCCGATACTAAAGCTTGCAGCTTGCTCACGTTGAGCAGATGTGAGTGCCACCAGAAAGAGTGCTTTCCAGGAAAGGAAGCGGAGATGACAGGTGGACATTGGTTCAAAAAGTGGGCGAGTAAGCCGCTGCAAGACCACATTTAAGTCCCACTCCATAGCCGGTGGGCGAATCGGAGGCTTCAAGAGTAGGAGGCCTCTGAGGAATCGTGATACCAAAGGGTGAGCTGAAAGAGGTTGCCCATCCACTGGAGAATGGTTAGCTGATAGCGCACTCAGGTGGACCCTGACAGAGTTAGACTTGAGGCCCAACTCTGAGAGTTGGAGCAAGTACTGTAATACCTGAGGTACTTGGCAAGTGAACGGGTTCTCCTTATTTTGGGTACACTTCAAATCTACGCCGCTTGAATGCGTAGGATTTTCTAGTGGACTGCCTCCTGGAGGCCAGCAATACCTCCTCAACCTCCTTGGGAAGGAGTAGAGGAGCAAGTATTACCCTCTCAGCAGCCATGCCATTAAGTTGAGGGATATGAGGTTGGGGTGTAGTAAGGAACCCTGTTCCTGAGTCAAGAGGTCTGGCTGCACCCCCAGTGGGAGTGGAGTTTCGACCGCCAGTTGAAGGAGAAGAGGGGCTGTCTTGGCCACATGGGGGCTACCAGGATGACAGAGGCCTTGTCCTGAAGAATCTTGAACAGAGTGCGTGCCACCAGGGGTGTGGGTGGAAATGCATAGAGAAGGCCCTGTGCCCACGAGATCAGGAAAGCATCTGCCGCCATGCTCAGTGGATGCGGCTGCCTTGAGCAGAACTGGGGCAACTGGTGGTTTTGCGGACTGGCAAAGAGATCCATGGATGGAAGACCCCAGTGTTTGAAGATCTGCTGGGCTACATCCCGGTCCAGTTGCCATTCGTGAGGCTGAAGAATCCTGCTCAACTTGTCGGCCAGGAGGTTCTCCTGACCTGGCAGATAAACTGCCCTTAGGGACATGTGATGCACCACCGCAAAAGAGCAGAGGTCCAGGGTTTCCTGGCATAGGATGTGAGATCCTGTGCCTCCCTGTTTGTTGATGTAGAACATTGCTACTTGATTGTCTGTCTGTTTGTTTCAGCATCGACTGATGTGAAAGAAGATGACAGAAGGCTTGAAGAGCTAGGCGAACGGCTCGAAGCTCTAGAAGATTTATTTATTTTATTTATTTATTTACATTCTCTTATATACCGCGCTATTCTGTATCAGTGCAGTTTACATTGAACAAACTGAAATTACATTGAACAGGGCATTACAACTTGGAGACAACTATTCTACAGGGAACAGATTGATTGATTTGAAGATTGATTTGAAGTCCAGCCTGTCGCGAGGACCACAGACCCTGAGTGCATGAACCCTGGCAATGGGCTCCCCAGCCCAGCAAGGAGGCATCTGTCGTCAGCACTCTGGTGTGAGAGGGAGGTTGGAATGGTATTCCCTGAAGCAAATTGGGGGGGGGGGGGTGAAACCGCCATTGCAAGGCTGTCCCCAGTAACTTGGAAATCGCTACCCTGTCCCTGAGGCGGCCTGTGGCTTGTGTCCACTGGTCTCTGAGGCACCATTGAGCTGTGTGCATGTGGAAGCGAGCATATGGAGTCACAAGTACTGTGGAGGCCATGTGGCCCAGGAGGCATAAGAAGACCCTTGCTGAGACATGAGGTCTGTGCTGGACCTGTTGTACCAAGTCCAGCAACCGCCTTGCCCTGTCCAGTGGTAGGTAAGCCCTTGCCTGAAGGGTGTCCAGTCTTGCCCCTATGAACTCCAAGTTCTGAGTGGGGAGTAAAGTGGACTTTGAGTGATTTATAACAAACCCTAGGTGCTTGAGCAGGGTGACTGTGCGAGCAGTGGCCTGCTGTGCCTCCTGTGCCGATTGGCCCCTGATGAGCCAGTTGTCTAGGTATGGAAAGATGAAGACTCCTATGAAGAAAGGCTAAAAAGGTTAGGGCTCTTTAACCTGGAAAGGAGACGGCTGAAGGGAGATATGATAGAAGTCTATAAATTAATGAACGGAGTGGAACGGGTAAACGTAGATCGATTGTTTACGTTATCAGAATATAGAAAGACTAGGGGACCTACAATGAAGCTACAGGGTAAACTATTTAAGACTAATAAAAGAAAATATTTTTTCACTCAACGTGTAATCAAACTCTGAAATTTGTTACCGGAGGATGTAGTAAAGGCTGTTAGTGTAGCTGGGTTTAAAAAAGGTTTGGACAAGTTCCTGGAGGAAAGGTCCATAAACCATTATTAAGAAGGGACCCAGGATATCAATGCTTGACCCAGTACAAGCATTGCGGAACCTGTGTCTTTTGGGGAAACTGCTAGGTACGTATGACCTAGATTGGCCACTGTTGGAAACAGGATACTGGGCTTGATGGACCTTGGTCTGACCCAGTATGGCATATCTTATGTTCTTATGTAAGACTCCTTGGCTTCTGAGGAAGGCCACCACCACTGCTAGGCATTTGGTGAAGACTCTGGGAGCAGAAGCTAGGCCAAAGGGAAGCACCTTGTACTGGAAGTGGCTTCCTCCGACCACAAACCTTAGATATCTTCTGTGGTCTGGATGTATGAGGATGTGAGTATAAGCATCCTTTAAGTCTAAGGAGCATAGCCAGTCTCCCTGATGGAGGTAAGGCAATAGGATCCCAAGGGAAAGCATCTTGAACTTTTCCCTCACCAGGAACTTGTTCAGATTGCACAAGTCTAGGATGGGGCAAAGGCCTCCTTTTCTTTTTGGTATGAGGAAATACCTGGAGTAGAAGCCTTGCCCCTGCAGGTGGTGGGGCACTGGTTCCACCGCCTGATCCTTTAGAATACCTGCCAACTCCTGCAGGAGGAGGTTCCTATGAAGAGGGGGCCTGAGAGGCTCTCCTGGGAAAAAGGAGGTGGGCACCTGGTTGAAATGAAGTAAGTAGCCCTGTTGGACTATTTTCAAAACCCAGGCATCGGTGGTAATGGCTGGCCACCTGTGAGCGTGCAGGGTCAGCCTTCCTCCTGTGCAGGGCCAAACCATTGGTGGGAGAGGAGCTATGCACTGGGATTCAAAAAAACCCTCCCGGCTGGGTAGGAGCCGGAGCTGGAGGCTTGGGGGTCTTCGGCTTACGTGGGCCATGCCCCTTTCCCCTGGCCTGCTGCCCCTGTTGGGGAGCTGGGGTGGCCTGGTAAGTGGGGTAGTTTTTGTAAGCCATACCCTTCCTTGGGAAAAAGGGCTTTTTCCCCAAGGCCGCCTTCTTGTGAGAAGGTACAGATGTCTTCTTCGACAACCTTGTCTGGGTCAAGTACTCAGACTCGATTTCTGCAGCTTTTTCCATCATGGGTTTGCTGAACAGGTTGTCACCTCAGCACGGGACATCGACCAACTTGTCCTGAACCCATGGCTCCAGGTCCGACGATATGAGCCAGGTCTGACGGAGTGTACCGATGCCGGCTGCGGCTACTCAGGCCGAAGCCTCGAAGCCGTCGTACGCTGCTCGAGACATGAACTTCGAGCACTCTCGGATCCCCGTGGACAAGGCCTTGAAGCGCTGCAAGGGTTCCTAGGAGAGACCAGCTGAGAACCCGGCAATCTCCTTTGCCAGGTCCCGCAAATACATGCCCATGTACAGCTGGTAGGTTTGGACATGACATGACAGCATAGAGCCCTGGTAGCACTTTCTGCCAAGGGCATCCAGGTTCTGCGCCTCCCGGCTGGGAGGCACCAAGGAGTGTGTCTTCTGGCTTTTCAGCCATTGCATGGCCGATTCCACAACCATGGAGTTGTGCGGCAGCTGCGCTTTCTGGAACTCAGGACTCTTGTGGACTCGCTAAATGGAATCGACCCACTTGCTGAGCACCGGCATCGAAGCCGGGGACTCCCATATGCAGAGCATCAGCTGTTCCAACATCGGAGGCACGGGTACAGTAAGGGCCTCCTTTGGGGGAGAGTCATACTGGAGGGCCTTGAGCTCTTCGGTTCGAGGCTCCTCCTCGGCATCCGCAGGGAATGCCAAAGCCTTGGCCATGTCCCTTACGAAGTCTGAGAACCGAGTGTCCTCTGGAGGGGACCTTCTCCGAGGCTCCGAACCCGGAGAGTCCAATGGGATATGCCAGATTCGGTGGGTGTCTGGGGAGTCTTCCTCCTCTGTCTCCCACGCTGAGTCCTCTGAGGAGGACTAGATAGGCTCTGGCCTCGAGAGCTTCAAGCCCAACCGCCCCAATGCTGAGGTCACTGGCATCGACGACCTCGGTCCTGAACGGGAGGTCGAGGGGGACCTTGGCCGAGGATCAACTCGAGACCTGATAGACTCGAGGATCGGCTCGGCCTCTGGTGTCGACTTCAACGTCGAAGTCCTGGTAGTCGGGGCAGATGGACCGGCAAGGCCGGCCATCAGCGCCCGCTACTGCTCCATGAAGGCAGCCATGCTGCTCTCCAGGGCTGCCATCCTGAGACTGAGCTCAGAAGGCTCCGCAGCTCCTGGCTCGGGTCCCAACACTGTCGAGCCCGATGCCAGCTCTCCCGGAGGAGAGTCTATGAGGACAACAGAAATTACCTTGTCCAACGTCTACGGCTCCTTGAAAGGTTGTTTAGCCGGCCTCTCCAACTCTGAGGACCCAGGGCTGCGGTCCGGGCTCCGCAGCCTGGAACCCGAGGGCCCAGGCCGATCAGAGGCAATAAGTGACGCTGTCCTCACGAGTGTTTTCTTTCTCCGGTGGTCCCTAGAGGGAGACCCCTGCTCAGAAGACACATGACTGTGCTCGGGCTCCGAGTCCCGAGATGTCGAGGCCTCAGATGAGGTCCGGGCTCGGGAGGATGCGGACTCAGGAAAATCCTGTCACGCTGGTGCTGCCTGCTCTTCAAAGATTTTGAAGACATCTTACCACATGGCCCACAGACCACCGGGTAATGGTCAGGGCCGAGGCATCGGAGGCAGCAGTCGTGTGTGTCGGTGAGAGACATTAACTTCTTACACTGATCACACTTTTTAAAACCGCTGGCCGCCATCGGGGGAAAAAGGGCCCCTGTGAGATCAAACGACCGGGCTGCCAGTGAAAAATAAAAAGAGTGCAAACGCTAGTCACGAAGGACAAAAAATGAAAAATATGACCGGACTCGATACCGGTGTACCGAGTCAAAGGCGGGAAGGGGAACCGGCGTCAAACCGGGAAGCTGAAAGAAATTATTCAACATAAGAACATAAGAACATAAGATATGCCATACTGGGTCAGACCAAGGTCCATCAAGCCCAGTATCCTGTTTCCAACAGTGGCCAATCTAGGTCATACGTACCTAGCAGTTTCCCCAAAAGACACAGGTTCTGCAATGCTTGTACTAGGTCAAGCATTGATATCCTGGGTCCCTTCTTAATAATGGTTTATGGACCTTTCCTCCAGGAACTTGTCCAAACCTTTTTTAAACCCAGCTACACTAATAGCCTTTACTACATCCTCCGGTAACAAATTCCAGAGTTTGATTACACGTTGAGTGAGAAAATATTTTCTTTTATTAGTCTTAAATAGTTTACCCTGTAGCTTCATTGCATGTCCCCTAGTCTTCCTATATTCTGATAATGTAAACAGTCGATCTACGTTTACCCGTTCCACTCCGTTCATTAATTTATAGACTTCTATCATATCTCCCCTCAGCCGTCTCTTTTCCAGGTTAAAGAGCCCTAACCTTTTTAGCCTTTCTTCATAGGAGTATCCTTCCATCCCCTTTACCATTTTGGTGGCTCTTCTCTAAACCTTTTCTAATAACGCTATAACGGCGACCAGAATTGCACACAATATTCAAGGTGCGGTCTCACCATGGAACGGTATAAAGGCATTATAATATCTTTTGTTTTATTTTCCATTCCTTTCCTTATGATACTTAGCATTCTATTTGCTCTCTTGGCTGCCGCTGCACACTGGGCCGAGGGTTTTAACATGTGATCCACAATGACGCCTAAATCTTTTTCCTGGGTGGTGGTTCCTAATGTGGAACCTTGCATCGTGTAAACATAGTTTGGGTTGTTCTTCCCTAGGTGCATAACTTTGTACTTGTCCACATTAAATTTAATCTGCCATTTTGATGCCCAGTCTTCCAATTTATCAAGATCCTCTTGCAATTTTCTACAATCCTCTTGGGTTTTTACAACTTGAAATAGTTTCGTGTCATCTGCAAATTTGATAACCTCACTCGTTATTCCACTTTCCAGGTCATTTATGAATATGTCAAAAAGCAGCAGACCCAGCACAGATCCCTGGGGTACACCAATATTCAGATTTCTCCATTGGGAAAATTGGCCATTTAGCCCAACCCTCTGCTTTCTATCTTTTAACCAGTTCCTGATCCACAGAAGTACACTGCCTCCTATCCCATGACTCTTTAGTTTTGCCAAAAGTCTCTGATGAGGGACCTTGTCAAAGGCTTTCTGAAAGTCCAACCGACTCACCTTTGTCCACCTGTTTATTCACACTTTCAAAAAAACATAACAGATTAGTAAGACAAGATCTTCCTTGTCTAAAGCCATGTTGGCTGTCTCCCATTAGGCCAGGACTATCTACATGCTGAGTAATTTTATTCTTTATAATGGTTTCTACCATTTTTCCCGGTACTGACGTGAGGCTCACCGGTCTGTAGTTTCCCGGATCACCCCTCGGACCCTTTTTAAAAATTGGTGTTACATTGGTGATCCGCCAATCTTCAGGTATTAGAGATGATTTTAATGATAGTTCACAGATTACTAATAGCAGGTCTGCAATCTCATATTTCAGTTCTTTCAACACCCTTGGATGTATACCATACGGCCCAGGTGATTTGCTACTCTTCAGTTTATCTAATAGTTGTAATACATCTTCCCGATGTATCAATATTTCCTTCAATTCTTCCGCACCTTTAAATACCACTTCAGTCATGGGTAACATCCCTACATCTTCCTCAGTAAAGACTGAAGCAAAGAATTAATTCAGTCTCTCCGCTATCGCCTTGTCGCCTCTTAGTGCCCCTTTAACTCTCTATCATCTAATGGTCCAACTGACTCTCTCACAGGTTTTTTGCTACGAATGTACTTGAAAAAATCTTTATTTCGTGTTTTTGCTTCCGCAGCAAGCTTCTTCTTAAATTCTCTCTTTGCCTGCTTTATCAGTGCCTTGCATTTGACCTGCCAGGGCTTGTGCTGTTTCCAGGTTTCATTGTTTGGCTCTTTTTTCCATTTTCTGAAAAATGCTTTCTTGGCAACAACAGCCTCTCTGACCTCACCTTTAAACCATGCTGGCAGCTTTTCGGACTTCCTTCCACTTTTCTTAAAGCATGGAATACAGCTGGTCTGGGCTTCCAAGATAGTATTTTTCAACAACACCCAAGCTTGATGTAAGTCTTTAACCTTTGCAACTGCTCCTTTTAGTTTTTTCTTAACTATTTTCTACATTTTATCATAGTCTCCCTTTCGAAAGTTAAAAGGTAGTACTGTGGATTTCCTTACTATCCCTCCTCCACTAATTAAATCAAAGGCGATCATGCTATGATCACTATTGCCAAGTGACCCCAACACCCTTATCCCTTGCACTAGATCTGGTGTTCCACTAAGGACTAGGTCTAATATGGCTTCCCCTCTCGTCAGTTCATGGACCAGCTGCTCCAAGAAGCAGTTATTTATGTCATCTAGGAACTTTATCTCCCTAGAATGTCCTGCTGTGACACTGACCCAGTCGATACTGGGGTAATTGAAATCGCCCATTATTATTACTGCGCTGTAACTTTTGTTAGCTTCCTTGATTTCTTTGAGCATTTCATCATCCATTTGTTCATTCTGGCCAGGCGATCGATTGAACACCCCCACCGCCATCGCCTTCCCCTTTTTACATGGAATTTCAATCCATAGAGATTCTACAGCAAATTGTGTTTCCTGCAAAACTTTAATCCTTTCTGACTCAATGCCCTCTCTAACATAGAGCGCAACCCCTCCACCAAGTTGATCAGCTCTATCATTACGATATAGTTTGTACCTAGGTATCACAGTATCCCACTGGTTGTCCTCCTTCCACCATGTCTCTGATATTCCATTCACATCTAACCTCTCATTTAGTGCTATATATTCTAATTCTCCCATCTTATTTTTTAGACTTCTAGCATTTGCATACAAGCATTTTACAGACTGTATTTTATTCATATTAATTTGGCTATTTGTAGACATGGGTAATTTGGGATCTTTAAGCTCTGTCTGCTCCATACTCAAGGGCATTTGGGCTACTTTACCCTTTTTTTGGAACCTCTCTGCTTTTGGTAGTATCCTTCAAGGATACATTCTTCCGAACCATCTGCTCTTGGGTGACTGTCGGCTTTCCCCTATTATCTAGTTTAAAAGCTGCTCTATCTCCTTTTTAAAGAACATAAGAACATAAGATATGCCATACTGGGTCAGGCCAAGGTCCATCAAGCCCAGTATTCTGTTTCCAACAGTGGCCAATCTAGGTCATATGTACCTAGCAGTTTAATGCCAGCAGCCTGGTTCCATCCCGGTTAAGGTGAAGCCCATTCCTTCGGAAAAGCCCCTTCTTTCCCCAGAATGTACCCCAGTTCCTAACAAATCCAAATCCCTCATCTCTGCACCATTGTCTTATCCATGCATTGAGACTCCGGAGTTCTGCCTGCCTTTTGGGTCCTGCACGTGGAACGGGAAACATTTCGGAGAATGCTACCATGGAAGTTCTGGATTTCAACTTCCTACCTAAAAGCCTAAATTTAGCCTCCAGAACCTCCCTACCACATTTTCCTATGTCATTGGTACCGACATGTACCAAGACAGCAGACTCCTCCCCAGCACAATCTAAGACCTTATCTAGGTGGCACGTGAGGTCCGCTACCTTCGCACCAGGCAGGCATGTTACCAGGCGATCCTCATGTCCACCAGCCACCCAGCTATCTACATGCCTAATGATCGAATCACCAACTATAACGGCTGTCCTAACCCTTCCCTCATGGGCACATGGCCCTGGAGAAACTTCCTCGGTGCGAGAGGGTTTTACATCACCTGGAGGACAGGTCCTAGTTACAGGATCACTTCCTGCCACACCAGGGTGATGCTCTCCTGTCACATGACCTCTCTCCTCCATGGCAACAGGGATACTGCCAGACTGGAGGTGGGACTTCAGGACTATATCCCTGTAGGTCTCGTCTATGTACCTCTCTGTCTTTCTTATGTTTTCCAAGTCTGCTACTCTAGCCTCTAGAGAACAGACTCGTTCCCTGAGAGCAAAGAGCTCCTTGTACCTAGTGCACACGTAAGACCTCTCACCAACTGGGAGAAAATCATACATGTGACACTCAATGCAAAAGACTAGAAAGCCCCCATCCCGCTGTAGGACTGCTGTCTGCATCTTAGTTTTAAGTTTTTGTTTAGATCTTTAAGTTCTTTACTTACTAAGGGTTGCTATGGATATTTATACCAATAAAACTGTACCTAATATGTTTAATATACCTTGTTCACCTGAAGCTTAATTAATCTCAGGTCCTTAGTGTATGTCTGATTTGGGTAACAAGCTTCACCTGAGAGCACCTCCTGTCCTTTAAGATGTGTAAGTACCTATAAAGCTACGATTATCCCAGAGGTGGGTGGGTGTGGGGAGGGAGGGAGGGAAATAACACTTATTAAAAGTAGGCTGCTACACAGTACCCTGTTCTGTGCTGCTGAGGTAAGCTATATTCTTATTTGATTTAAATTATAGCTCTTTGCTGCTGCTAGGCTCTAACTTATTATGAAATTTAAACTACAAGCTCTCTGCTGGGTTCTAAATTTAACCAGAAAGCTCTCTTATGTGTTTTAAATTTAAACTAAAAGTACTTTGCTGATGCTAGGCCCTGAGTGACTATTAAATTTAAACTACAGCTCTCTGCTGGGTTCCAATTTTAAGCAGAAAGCTCTCTTCTGTGTTTTAAATTTAAACTGAAAATACTTTGCTGATACTAGGCCCTGAGTGACTATTAAATTAAAACTATAAGCTCTCTGCTGGGTATGAAATGTAACCAGAAAGTTCTCTTCTGTGTTTTAAATTTAAACTTAAACTGCTGCTACTAGGCCCTGACTGATTTAACAAAAAATAGTGTGTTCACAGATTAAATAGCTTTAATAGAAATAATTCCTTTCAGAAAATTCCCAGAAGTATATACTCACAATTGCAGATCTCTCTCCAGAAGTAACAGTCCCTTTTTCTAGTCCTTCAAGACTTTTCTACTTTTTCCATGGTGGAAATGGGACCACGTCTGTTGGGCTCTGCGGAAAAAAGAAGACTGAGCAAGATGGCACCTTTTGGTGGGAAGGGGACCATGCATGCGCGATGCAATCCCAAAGGCTTTCTTTGAAAGCTGGGGAATTGCTCCGCACGAGGGCTCCGTCGGCGCTGACGTCACACATATGTGAGGACTGACTTCCTGCTTTTTCCTGGAGAAAACCCCTAGATAAGTGAAACATTAAATACCTTTATGGAAATAGTAAAAGGGGCAACATTTTGAAAGCAGTGTATATAAATGCCCGGAGCATGGGAAATATGATCCCAGATGTTGAGACTTTAATGGGAGAGGCTGACTTGGATTTAGTGGCAGTAACAGAGACATGGTTCACGGACAACCATGACTGGGATGTAACTATACCAGGCTATACTTTATTCAGAAAGGACAAGTAGGAAGAATGGAAGGAGGAGTGGCACTATATGTAAAAAATAATATTAAAGCTATGGAACTACAGGGCTTAAAACGGAGAGAAGAGGCACTATGGGTCAAACTAGAAAGAGGGAAAGAGAAATCGATTTGCATTGGCATGATATACAGTCATACCTCACCAGGAGAAGAAGTGGATGGAGAGTTAATTGAAGATATACACAGCACTGCCAGGAAAGGGTAAGTGCTACTGATAGGGGATTTCTGGAGTTCAATGGATTACCGGATTTGCGGCAGCATGGATTCAGCAGAGGCAGGACTTGTCAGACAAATCTGATTGATTTATTTGACTGTTTGACCAAGGAGTTGGACAGAGGGAGAGCCCTAGATGTGGTGTATTTAGATTTCAGTAAAGCCTTTGACACTATTCCACACAGGAGACTTATAAACAAATTGAGCACCCTAGGGAGGCACCCTAAAGTTACTGGGTTAGAAATTGGTTGAGTGGGAGGTGACAAAGGGTCTCTGTAAGGCAGGCTGTTACCTCTTCGTCAATTAGAGATAATGTTAATATACATCACCAGATAGAGTCCCTTGAAAATGTTGCTCGTGCAAAAAATTTGAGATTTTTAAATTTTCCACAAACTCATTATCTTTCTCCCTCTATTTTGTTATATAAATACTTCAAGGAGGTTCTATTGATTGATGATGTGAATTCTATAAAATTTTCCTCTGTTTATTATTTTCCTTTATTGTCTTCTGTAGGAACCTCTTCCCCCACTGCCAAAGACGCTGAGAATCTGTTAGTATCTCATTCATTGGATGTTTCTGCTTTTTTGGAATCTTCAACTGATGAGATTACCAAACGTGCTACACTAATTGTTTCTTTTATTTCTTTATCGCATAAAAATTTAGTATTACGGTCATATTTTCCTAAAAAGGATCAATTGTTTTGTGCGAGCACAGTTCAGGTTTTCCCTGATGTATGTAGACTTACTCAAAGGCGGCGGAAAGCTTTTTTAGCATTAAGATCTCGCGTCCTGGCAATTGGGGCCTCTTTTTTCCTAAAATATCCGTGTAAGTGTATCCTGATCTATGAGCAGACAAAGTATGGGTTTATGGAATCTGATCAATTGAATGTGTTTTTGCTTAGTAAAGAAAATGGATAGAAATACAAATGTATTTTTTTATCCTGACCCCAGACCAATATACTTTTCTTACATTTATTATTGTTCTTATAAAATGAAAGCAACCAGCAATAGTTTATTAATAGAACCCATGGAAAATGTTTGCGTATTTATATAGTAAAATTTGATCAATGCATTTAAATTAAAGCTTAATGATAGAGTCGTAGCTTGAACCTAGATTTTAAAAGATGAGGTGGGAATAAATCTCCTACAGTGAATAACCTGCACTGTTTTAGGGTTTATGCTTTAAGGAACGGTTACAAAGAATAGTATCATTTATGTAGTATTGAAATGTCTTTCTTTGTTGTTGTTGTGTGGCATTGAGCAAAGCCAGTGCCTGGCTAGTTGTAGCAAGAGTTGGAAATGATATTCTATAGCAAATAAAATTTGCAGAAGTTAAAACATTTTATGAGCACAATAGACAAGAAAGCTTATGCCAAATTTTATGTAGACCTTTAAAATTTGCCAGCGGTTCATATACTCAATGACAGCATTCCAGGGTATCCTTTTTTAAACTGATATAGATAACTCCAGCGCAAATAAAATGACTCAGCAATATGCATGTGCAGTAACTGTAGATTTCTTACGTGGTTAGTAGTAGACATGTTTTCATCTCTGACAGTACATTGTGAAATAAAGAGTCTGCTACCACCTTTCAGTACCTTTAAGAACAGGAAGTACATTTCAGTCATTCTTAGTAAACTGGGAATGTGGTGGCATCTCAAGCTCATCTAGGAGTACTTATCGTCATTGCAGATGACCACCCGCTGAGTCGAGAGACAGCCTTTTTCCAGTTAGCTGGATATATTTAAGAGATAGGTGAAAAGAAGATCAGAGCATTATCCAGCATGATTGCAAATCGTCAGAAACATTGTTACTTTCCCCTTATAGCTGACAAGAATCAGAATTTATCAAATTAATAGATCCCTAAGAAACTAATAAGCTCGTTTCCTCCATTATTGCATGTGACATACATATATTTTTAGATTTTTATTTCATTGAGCCGCTATCATCATTTTTTATTTCCCAGATGTATGTTCCTTGCTTACCATATACTTGATAGCACTACTTATGCTGCAGCGTAGTTATGCAAGATATGTGTAACCATCACAGAATAGCTGCCCTGCTTGCTAATTCTGCTTCCATAGCATCTCTGAAGTTGCTATAAAATATATCGCAGTGGGAGAATCAGGAAATTAAGCCAGTTTCTATAGTCTCTGCTATTACCTTTTACTTAAGTTGTAAAAGAATCTGTGAGAGAAAGGGAGTGAGCCATTAAAGGGTATGCATTGTCATGAAGGCATGAACATAGTAAACATGGTATTGCCAAAAGGCCTTAAGAAGAAAAAGTGGGACCATCTGTTTTAAGGGATTTTGGTTTCAATAGTTACCACACTTTAGATGCCCACCAGTGACACATTTTTATTTAAATGTATACAAATATGACTTAAAACCCAGCGGCTATACAGTATAAAATTTCCTGCTTCCTTATCTCAGAGCTATTGCATGCTTCTCCAATCTGATTTTTCACCTTGAAATGGTATGCACTTTCGTCGACCCTGGATTTATGTCAGGTAGCATTATTATTTTTCAACTGAGTGGAACACAGCAGCACATCCTCTGTGATTCATTTCCAATCTGCAGACTGGAAAATCAGACAAATCCAAGCAAAGAATATTATTTTTCTCTGTAACACAATAAAATCATATTAAAAAACAAAACAAAAAACAAAGCCTTCTAATTAACACTGGACCTCCTTTTGAAAAGAAATCTGTCATTAAGGCAATAGACTTTCCATCCTTAGGTATCATTGAGAATTAATTATAGTTCACGAGGCTCACTGGTGTGAATCTTCCTTCCCCACTCATTCTCTGCATGAACTGGAGCAATGTTATTTTATATCTGTAACTCAGTCGCCCTACCTGAAATTAGGTCATAATAATAGTTCCTCTTATATTTGGAAATTGTCCTAGATAGGTACGAAGGATGAAAAAATGTATTTCCATAACAGAAGTGATTGTTAATAAGGTTCTGATCCACTAGAATTGTAAAACACATTAGAAAGTAATTTAAAGGAGAGGTACAATAAAAAGAGAGGTTATTTTTTCTCATAAAACTTAGCACAGAAAAAGAAAAGCACTTAAAGAAAAAAGCATGAAGAAAGAATTTCCACATAGAAATGAAACTTAACTGCATTCTTCAGAAGTGGAAATAGAACCACAAATTTGCACAACTGTGAGGCCTTGTTATGTTGGGAAGTCATAGGAAGTAATAACAGGAACATGTAGGTTTAAGAAGTCTTCCAGCGTACACAAATAACAGAAAGTTTAGGAAAACCAGAAACCTTTTATTCTAAGGCTAGGTATAAAAAATGCAAAGTGATAGTATGTGTAATGCTTGGTCCCATTATAGGGTAAAACAAATGACATGCTGGTTTGACCATTTTGAAAGACAGAGGTTCTGTTTTCTAATTTTTAGGATGTGATGGGGTATATGAAAAGCTCCCCATCTCCCGTACTGATATTCCTCCAGCCAGACAAAAAACATGCCCCTTTAAGCACCAGAAGCCGAGCCCCTTTAAGGAACCCGGCTTAAATATACCTGGGAAGGGAGTGGCCAGTAGTGGCCCTTTTAACTTGGAGAGAAGAGCCCGAGGTGTTCCAGGGTATGACATCACCACTTACCTCTAAGGGATCCCAGAAAAAGGTATGAGCCAGGGTGTTGCCATGTTGGTCAGCAGGCTGGTGGACTTTACTGCTTTAACCCTAGAGTGAAGGAATTTTGGGAAGAACTGTTTCTCTGTGACTGTTCTAAGCCCAGAGTGAAGAAACTTTGGGGGGAGGGGAGAACTTTTATCAACTACTGTTTTAAACCCCAGAGTGAAGGAACTTTGGGGAAGGGGAGAATAGTTTTCTCTACTAGGGCTGTGAACACCCTGTAAAAAAGCTTTTCCTTTGACCCTCTACCTGACTCCATGGGGGTTTGTGTCATGATGCTCCCGCAGTGTGTCACATAGGGGTATACTGCCAAGATTTGTTTCTTTGGAGTATGTTTACTAAACCGTCTTAACGTCGCAGTGGTGGTATTATTGTGTGATAAGGTAACATTATCGCGTGATAACGTCACTTATCGCGCAATAACGCGGCGGCGGTGTTAAGGCACACTAACGCTGTGAAATCTGGGTCTGAAGGGTGGAGTAAGGCTTTCCAGAGGGCGGAGAAAAAGGGGTCAATGGGTGGAAAGTGGGAGGGGAGAGGCTCCAGGCACACTAATGCTGTGAAATCCGGGTCTGAACACTAACGCCAGTGAAACCCCCGCGTTAAGGCACACTTGCAGGAAAGAGAAACCATTTAAGTCAGCAATGTGCATCAGGCAGGGAAACCCAGAAAAGTGATAGTTGTGATACATGTACAGGAGCCAAAAAGGCAAATAAACATATAAAAGGACCAGAACCACATTTGAAATCCCAATAACCAAGCTGGCCAAAAGTGATATTAATGATAAACATAAAGCAACACCACTGACAAAGCCCAAAAAAAATAAGATATCATGTTTGGAAAGGTCTATGCTCTGTCCCCCTATAAAGTGAATGATCCCACATTGAAATAGCACTGATCAGGGTTTCTGTCGTTTAGATTGGGCAGCTTTGTTATGGCGTGCACATTAGCAGCAACAGCAGAGTGGGCATGTGGGAAAGGGCAACTGTACTGATGCTGTAAATGGGATACAGGGGGCTGCAGGCAGCACATGCTGTGGTCCAGCTGGGGCACAGTGCGGACTAGGCAGATGCCTACGTGGCACATAGGAATGCCAAAACTGTAAAGCAGCAAGACAGCAACTGACAACGGTCCAACATGGGCACGAGTGTGTGTCCCACAGTGTCATAGGGGATATTACCCATCAGGTATGCCCAAGGGCACATAACATTGGCAGGCGGTGCTGGGGGAAAGCATGCATGTGCATGTAGGCACCCCTACCCGAGAACCCACACCATAGGCAGCTGCCTACCGGCACACTGGATGGCCTGGGACTGTGCACCACCAGCACCAACGGCATAATGGCATGGCAGCATGGTGGCGGAGGGGTGCTGGTGGTGGAGGGGGCAGTGGCATCTGCCCACAGCAGACCATGGCCAAGCCCAGTTTAGGTGGGTGCCGTGCACTGCAACAGACGGTCTGTCTGATGAACAGTCATGGTATCCCCAGGGAATGATCTGTCCCTTTGGCAGCAGTGTGGTGCAATATACACAGCCAATGTGTTCAGGAGCAGAAGGTTACAAGTTCAAGTCCCAGCTGTGGCTCCTGCCAACCCTGTCCCCATATTCTACCCAGTACTAAACCATGGTAATAAAGACGGAACCTTTATTGCAGATAAAATAAACATGCCTGAAACGCCTATATTTTACCCTACAGTGCACAGACACCATAAACATGTGCAATCCCTAGAGCAGAGTTTCCCAACTGTAGTCCTGGAGGGCCAAACACCATTCAGGTTTCATGCTGTCCCTAATAAATATACCTGTGCTGCATTTGTATGCGCTGCCCCCATTGTATGCAAATGTATCTCAGGCATATTCATTAGGGACAGAATGAACAGTGTTTGTCCCACCAGGGCTGGAGTTGGGAACCTCTGCCCTAGAGCAGCGGCCAACAGGGGCATAAACACGCACACCCACAGGCTCCACTATCCAAAGCCTCATGGAGAGTCAGGCTGTTGGGCCCTGCGCGGAGCAGCATCTCCCAATACTGGCACCTGCCTACGTTAGCAATGCCGTCCTAAACTTGGGAACACGTTCCACATATATCAAAAGGTTGCTATAATTAATGTCAGCTAACAAATCCTAAGTTAAACACAATTTGTTGATAGAGATTCATTATAGCAACCTTTCTGATATCTGTGGAGTGTGTTTCAGTTATTGATTCTGACAGTGTTTACCACCCCGGAGAATGACCCTAACAGTATTGAGTACTATAGCAATGCCCACACTGTGCCCAGGACTGGTGTGGCGGCCAGGGCTGCCACAAACCTCTATATTTGCACAATGCTGGCATAGGTGTGGGAGTGTGTGTCTGTCTATCCAGTGTGTTGTGGCTGCCTACACCTTAGTGAGTCCGCACTGCTTGCACTGTTTCCAGTGTTAGCCTGCCAATGTGCATGATGAGGAGCAAGGTACTGTGGGTATGGCCCGGACAGGGTGGCCTGGGCAGGATGCATCTGCACAGGGTATAGGGCAATGGCTGGGACATTGTAGTGCCAGACCACCACCTGCACAGACAGGGTGGCCACAGCATGTCATGCTGGGAGGTCGCTCTCACCCTGACTGAGCAGTGACCACGGCATGGCTAGTTTCCCCCATAGTGCTATGCAGTATTTCTCTCAAGTGATTTTCTGGGGCCCAATCACTGACATACCTGCGTGGTGTGTGTGCTGACATCCCAGTTTTGGGTGCACACAGTTCCTCCAGGAACATGCACTATGTACTAGCTAGCAGACTGTCTGCAGTTAGCATCTGTATGGCCGCACCACCTTGCAAGGTGCAGCAGGTGCACACTGACTGCCCTCTGCTGGTGAATGTCAGATTGTAGTGGGGGGCAGCTGAGCTGACTGGACCCACTACCTATCTGCCAGTGGCCCTGTCCCAAGTGCAGATCTTCAGCAGCTGTCCGTTCGCCACCAGGACTGGGGTTGCTGGTCCCACAGCCTGTCCTCATGTACCTCCACTGCCCCCCCTTGCAAAGGGTAAGAGTGCGGGTCTGTTGGGTGCAGATCATGTCCCCCACCCTGACCCAGAGAGGGAGGTTTGCTAAGTACATTGTCGCCATGTGAGCCCTAACACACCCCTGCTCCCTATACAGGTGACCATAGCAAGCACAGTGGATATGCACTATGTTGTGTGCATCATGGTCCACAAGGTCACCAAGAAAAAACAGCACACTGCCTCGCAGACAGAGGAACCAGTACAGAAAACGTAGGCAGGTATGAACCACTCACGATTTCTTAATTATTCCATATATTTCTTTATTGATCCATAATTGATAAGGGAGGCCAGACCCGACACAGGCCGTGTTTCGAAAGGATCTTCTTCAGGGGTTGGGCACACCTTACTCTTAGGACCTTAGGGCGTACGTCGCCGGTAGTAGTATATCACAGAAGATAAAAGTCTACTTCTACTTCGCAAAAATTCTGATTATCACTGTCCGAAGCCCGTTGCCCAACCCCTGAAGAAGATCCTTTTGAAACACGGCCTGTGTCGGGTCTGGCCTCCCTTATCAATTATGGATCAATAAAGAAATATATGGAATAATTAAGAAATCGTGAGTGGTTCATACCTGCCTACGTTTTCTGTACTGTTTCATGGTCCACAAGGGCCAGACATGACTGACAATTACAAATGGACACAGAGACCTCCTAAAGGTGTCTGCAACAAATAACCTGTCACACGCTGGCACTGATGGAGACCTGCAGCACAGCCCAACTCAACCAACCCGGGTACTGCGGATCTGGTGCTGGCCACTCCACCTCACCCTCAGGGTGAGCACAGAACACGCACTTTGGCATGGCCTGTGGGTACTCTGTGCCAGTAACATGCATGGTCATTCCCCCCTACCAAGCTGACATGCTGTAGAGGTTCATACCCCATCTGGTGAGCAGATGAAGACTGCTGTTCTGCATGTGAATTGCATTATGGGTACTGTTGGTTCTATCCTATCCTGGTAGCCACAGCAGACAGTTTTATGGTGACGTGCACTCTTTCTGTAGCCAGCCATTGGTATGATAACTCCCATAGTGATGTAGTACAATGGTTAATGCAATAACTTCAGTAGCAGAGGTCATGTTCCCCTTTTTTTATGGCTGTCCAACACAACTACATTTCATTAGTGTAATAGTCATATCTGTGCAGATCTGTGCTGCCGCCACATTATACCCTCATCACTGTTGCCATCCATCCTTCTGTCCGTCTATGTGTGTGTGCCAGCTGTGTGACGTCCTGCCCTAATGTGCAGGCTGCTACCCCATGTCCTGCACTGGCACACCTTTCTGCATTGTGGCTCTTCATGCTTGCCTCTCCTGTGTCTGCTCTGCATGGCACTGCTCTCCTCTGTCCTCCTGTCATTGCACTTATCCTGCCACCTCTACCTCCTCTGGTGGACACGTATCCCCATCCTCTGCCACACACTGTCATTGTTGCACTGTACATTATCATCACCCTGTACATCAGTACAGCTGCCCCCAATATTTATTTATTTATTTATTTTTATTTATTTATTTATTTACATTCTCTTATGTACCGCACTATTCTGCATCAGTGTGGTTTACATTGAACAAACTGAAATTACATTGAACAGGGCATTATAACTTGGAGATAACTATATTACAGGGAACATATGTTTGTCCACTTTATCTGCTGCCACATGGGCTGCATGCAGATTTGGCTGGTCCATGAGCTCCGTCATCTACTTCCTTCCATAACTTGTTCGTTGCCTTTCCTTGGTGCTCTGTGCAGTGTTATGGTTACATCTGTGTTTGAGCCATACATTTCATGTTTGTGACTTTGGGGCACCTTTGTGCCCCTGGACACCATCTCCTGTGTCACCTTGGCATCTCTTGGGCATCTTTCGCGGCATCTTAGGGTTGGCCAGTTTATGGGGCGCCTTATATGCTGCCTTCGAGGGTACCAACCTTTCCTGCTGCCCTCTGGGGCACATTATGACCTGTCTTGGATGACATGGTGCTTTATGATGTGCCTTATTGTGCACCCTAAAAGGTGCATTAGGTTGTGGCACTGGGGTGCGGCTTTTTTGGCTGGCAGTGCAAATTGTTGGGATGTGTCTTACTGTTACAAGCAGGAAAAGGGATTGCCTTAGACAGGCTTTTAACTGAGCCCACTGGAAGATCAAACTCATAACCACTGTATCAGTTGTCAATGTATTAACCATTGTGCTACACCTCTGTGACTGTGTTTGCAGGTCAGTGCGCCTAATTAAGGCTAACGCGTGTTAACGTGCCACGGCTCCCTCTATCGCGCGATAACCCGAAATGCTACCTTAAGACCGGAACACCCACTCCTTATATGGCATTCTTCACATTATCGCTGGAGCTAGCGCCGGGAACATTAAGACGGTTTAGTAAACATACCTCTTTGATGCCAGGGCATAGTATATACTACCTTTTGGGTGCAATACTCTAGTTTTCAGGATATCACTAATGAATATCAATGCATGCATACCGTCTCAATTGTAAATTCCTCATGCATATTCAGATACAATATTCTGAAAACCATTCTGTGGCTCTCAAAGACTGAAACTGAACATCTTTGTTTGATACACTATATAGATTCATGCTGGAGAAGAAAAGACCATGACTTGAGTGTTATCTGGTGATTTCCAGGATTACATTGCTGCCAACAAGCAAGAGAAAATATAGAACAGTGTAAGGACCTGGACATTATCTCTGTTGTTCTTAATGCATCTTAAAATCTTACTTTAATAGTACTGAATAAAGAAGTGTGAGACCATGTGTTAGGATCAATTGGGCTTGAGCCAGGAGTCCCTGGAATAAGCACTAATAGACTTATCAATGAATCATAGATCCAGGGGTAGACTATAGTTAGCTTGGTAGGTTAACGGTTCTTGATGGCTGGGTTTCTCCATGCAATTAGCAACCTACTGTATTTGCCCAGCAGGGACCAGGTCTGATTGGCTGCATCTTTTTTACCCTCTTCTACAGCTTTAGTTCTTTTGCTAATTCCTGCTACCCTGCCTGAATCCTTTCCTGGTCACTGTAGGGCGGGCACAGCCATTCAGTAAACTAGGTAGTCGCCTAGGGTGACAGTCTGGGGGAGGGGGGGAGGGGTAGCTTGAAGCAAGGCATTCAAATCTAAATAGTAGATTCTGACAGTCAGAGGGGGCATAAGGCTTAAGGTTTGCCTTGGACCCAACACCTTGCAGCAACTCCTGGTATGAACTTGGGTCTCTGTTCCTGTTCCTCTGTTTACCTGGACCCACTCCTGCTTCCCTGTTTTCAGCTCAGTTCTTGTGGCTGTTCCTGTTTCCTTGCCTGGCTACCCATAAACTACTCTTCGGCTTTCCAACTTCAGCCTGGACCTGACCTCACTCAGGCTGATGCCTGCCTTGATAATTCAGACATACATTCTGCCTCACTCAGGGCCTACATTGTCTGTCAGCTACAGACTGATGAGTACTTGACACCATGTTAGTTCCCAAAAAGTAGTCAAGAAGGGGGAAAGGCATTCCTATGGATAAAATTCTGGTTTATTTGTAGATTATATATTTTATCCAACCTGAGTAGAGGCATTTCCATGATGGTATCGGGGTAGAGTTTGAACTTATATGCATACTTTACAAAATTCATGTGTATACAAGTAAAATAAACTACCTCATTTGTGCATGACAAAACAACACATGTATATGTGTATGTTACTCTACGTGGCAGCATTGTCAAAAGGGAAAGCATGTGCATGTTTTTCCTTTGAAAATGAGCATAATTTATATGCATAGTTGCTGGACAAGTTAGGTGGGCCTGATATACTGTACAATTATCCTTTTATCCAGAAAAGAGGAGTCACCTTATTTATTTATTTATTTGCAAAACTTTTATATACCGCCAGTTCCTAAGATCAGTGGCGGTTTACATCAGAACAAAGGTAAAGTACATAGAACGTAGTGCCAAATGCTTATATATATCTTTAGTGATTTGCTAGCTTTTATTATATATCTGTATCTATATAGAGATATAATTTTTCTTGATTATTTTAGTAAGGGCTTTTTTTGATGGTATACTTGGTGGTACTGAGTGCTGGCACCTTTTTCATTGCCTGCTACAAATGGCCCATGTTCCTCATGTATTAATGAAAGAGCCATGCATATGAAAAAGGCACTGATTTTATATTAACCACTTTGAGAGTAATAAAGGCCATTTCCACTGGTAAAAAAAGTAAAGAGGCTTCTTAAGAAGTATCTACCATCTATGCAGGTAAAACTATTCATGCTATTAAACGATCTGCATAGTTCTACCTACGTTCTGTGAAGTCACACCTGAGATTAAGTCAGGGGAAGCAATAATGCACCTAGCTTTGGGTTTCCAAAATTACAAGGGGTGTTTTGTCTAGGAAAAGTACATAGGAAGATCAGGAACAAATATCTAGTGGTAATTTCTCCTGCAGCAATAATCAAAACAAAACCATTAGGCCTATTTACTAATATATGCTGAGGATTCATACTTACCATAACTGCTGTCAATAGGTAAATTGAATTCTGGGAAGGGGGAATTCTGGGTCCTGGTGCTTATGAATGGGGAGAGTGTTTCTGATGTTACAGTGTGGTTCAGTATTAGGACATGGATGAGATGGTTCGTTCAGAGGGAGGATCCTACGTTTCAGGAAAAATAACTTTGGACTCAATGCAGCAAAGTGTGCTGCCATTAATGCAAGCAGTAATGCAGTGTTTGTACTAATGCCCCCACTTTGCTGCATTGTGGGCATAGGATGCAAGAAAGGATCTAACACGAGCATAATCAATGTGCAAATGGCTGCGCTAGTGGCAGTGCACAGTGCATTTAAATCCCTTTAAACTGATGGTGATTAATCAATTAGCTATGCAGCACAGATGCAAAGAAGTGATCAGGAGATTTCTCTGCGAGGTCTGAGGAGATGTGAAGGATTAGCTCATGTTTGCAGTCAGTGCCGGTGAGGAATTTATGCCTGTTTAAGTGTACAGCACCTGCAACCTTTTTTCTGCCTTTGCTGAAGACAGTGCTGAAATGAAATGGAGAGGAAGTGTGCTGGAACAGGGTTATGTGCATGTTATGGAATGCTATTTGGGGCCTCAAATTGGATATCGAACAGCTTCCAGCAGACTAGCCCAAGACACCGGGCTTATGAGCTGGATCGTTCATGAATCATCATCAGTCCTTATAAAGACAATACAAAAAAGTTTTTAGCTATGTATTATACATTGACCCTCAAAGAAAGATTCATGTTTTCATACTCATTAAAATTCATCAGAGGTCCTGCCTGCTTGGCTTAACATTTAAAGTCCACAAACACGGTTCAGTATTCAAAACACATACATCTATACATCCGACGCAATATTGCGTTTCAAAAAGCACTTATCTGCATCAGGGAGAGATTCATCCTGTCCTCTTATATTCACTTTATATCACTCCCTGATGCAGATAAGTGCTTTTTGAAATGCAATATAGTGGGCCGATGTATGTGTTTTGAATATTGAACAGCGTTCATGGACTTTACATGTTAAGCCAAGCAGGAGAGACCTCTGATGAACTTTTTTTTTTTTAAATTTTATTTATCAGTTTTCAAAACAACAACCATTGAACAGAACAATCAATCAAATATATTAACATTAATAACTGAAATGGCAAAGACAGGCTGGTACACATCTTATCAATACAAGCAGCTATCAAGTTGGGGGTAGGACCGTGAATGCTACACTTCCAGAGCACAAAAATATCACTGAACGTGGTATAACCTAAGTCAATGCAAGGGTATCTCACTTTTTCAAAAGATAACTAGATGTTGGATTCTGATTCACATATGTTATTTCACAAGAATGATGATAACATACAAGGTTCCACCAATATTCCACATTCAGGGAGCCGAAGTTTTTCCAGTGGCTTAATATTGCCTTCAGTGCCAAGCTTAGTAGAAGGTCAAAGATAGCATGAAATCATCTATCCAAATCTGGAACCCCAGCCAACGATTTATATACAACTACCCGATATGTTAAGGGTGAACACATCCGAAGCAACTGTGTGAGTCGCTCCCATACCCGCTGCCAGAACAGCTGCAGCAGGGGGCAGTCATATAACATATGTGCCATCGTTCCAGCACTGGAGCCACAAGACCAACATTTATCTCCCTCTTGCACTTGCCACTTGGCTATCTTCACTGGTGTCAAGTACGCACAATGGGCGAGGAAATAGGACGTCTGTGTAAGAGAGGCAGCTCTGGTTATCCTTATCTGTGTGCCCCAAAAAGTGTTCCACATCTCTGTAGTCATGAGGGTTCCCACTTCAGCCTACCAGACCAATTGAGCTCCTTTAGGTCTACGATCGCCCGCATTTCGAATAATTTCCACGAACTTCGATATTAGCTGAGTTCCATGTTTGATCTCCTGTATCCGGAGGTAGAGTGGCTGTCCAGTCCCTAAAGAAATTGGTGTTACCCCAGCTTTACTCAAACAATTCCACAATTGGCACCATTGGAAAAAACATCGCTGTGGGAGCTGATATTCTTGCTGCAATTCTGGAAAAGGCTTGTACTTCTGCCCGCTTACCAGCTGACCCAAGAAGCATATTCCTTGCTGTAACCATGCAGTCCAGACAATGCACTTCCCTCCTATTTTAAATCGTGAGTTGAACCAGAGTGGGGTGGCCGTTGTGAACCCCTGATCAGCCTCAATTAGTGGCAGCACATATGAAAATGCTAGTTGGGTGGCCTTGAAAATCGCATCCATCTTCGTATGGACCACATCTGCTCCGATACGCAACCTTAACGGAATTGGTTCACTTATTTTCTCTTCTATTAGAAGCCAGATCGGGGCTTCAGGGGTCACGATCTCCTCCGACCACCAGGAGCCTTGCTTCAATAGTGCGGCCATGTGATACCAATAGAAATCTGGAAAGTGGACCTCACCCTGTGTTTTAGGAAGCTTCAACTTCCAAGACGCTATTCTTGGGGTTTTATTCCCCCAGAGGAAGGCTAGCAAGACTTTCTCCATGCTAGTATAAAACTTCCGGTCAAATAATATCGGGATCATATTCAGAATATAAGTTATCTTAGGAACAATGACCATTTTTATGGTTTCTAGCCTGCCCCACCAGGTCAAATTCAGCGGGGACCACTTATTCACATATTCTTGAAGCACTTTATTGCAGCTGTCCATACTGAGGGCAATTGTATCCTGAAGAGTGACTCCATATGTTACCCCCAGGTATTTGAACGAGGTTTTCTCCACCAGGAACGGATATTGGGATAGTTCCTTCTCCGAGACATTGGCCGTGAGGGGAATGCTTATGGTTTTAGACAAATTTAGTTTATATCCTGAGATAGTTGAGTAGTCTTCAATAACCTTTAAAGCTGCTCCTACTGAAGTTAATTCCAGAAACAGAAGAAGATCGTCGGCATAAGCAGAGAGCTTACAATGATATCCCTCTAGTTGGACTCCGCGAATACTCTGATGGTGACGTATTTTTAAGATTAGAGGCTCCAAAGCCAAATTAAACAACAGGGGTGACAGGGGGCAGCCCTGCCTGGTGCCCCTGGTGAGCTGAAATTCCTGCAATAATGCACCATTCGCCAACACCCGGGCTATCGGCTTAGCATAGAGCAGCTGGACACTTTTCAGGAAACTTTCAGGTATACCAAACCAGCGCATAGTTTGAAAAAGATATGGTAGTTCGACCCTATCAAATGCCTTCTCTGCATCCAACGCGAGGCCCACAATAGGTTGGTCTACTTGCTGTACTCTTCGCAAAACGTGGGCTAACAAAAGTCCATTATCGACTGTTGATCTTCCGGGCATAAATCCGCATTGATCCGGATGGATTAGGGTCCCCATAACACGTATCAAACGATTGGCCAAGATCTTTACATAAATTTTATAGTCCGCATTTAATAGTGATATCGGTCGGTAGTTCTCGACCTTTTGTGGATCTCTTCCAGGCTTAGGGTGAATAACAATCGTAGCAGCCGCAAGGGCTCCAACGGCCGGGCTTTCTTCCTTGAGTCCCGAATAGTACAGCATTAACTCCGGCAGCAGTTGTATCGAGAACGCCTCATAAAATTCTACAGGCAATCCATCTTGGCCGCTGGCCTTCCCTTTCGCAAGCTGCTTCATAGCTGTTTTGATCTCTTTACTCGTGATGACTGCATCCAGAGAGTGCTGTTGGTGCGCCGCCAGCTTGGGCCCTACCATATTGGAGACAAAGTTATTGAAGGCCATTTCCTCACACTCAACCTCCGATTGATAGAGTTTGGAATAGAATGCCTCACACAGAGTCAGTATTTCTTCATCTGCCACCTTTAGCCGGCCGGCTGAGTCCTTTAGGCCAGCTATCCATGTCACCACTCTTTTAGTCTTCAAGGTGCTAGCAAGTAGAGCACTCGCCCGGTTACTCTCATGGTAATACCGCCCCTGCTGGGCTTTAACAACCTTACTGACTTCCTCATGTAAAAAAGAGTTGTATTGAAATCTGAGCTTCTGTAACCGGATAAGGACCAGCGGATCAGCCCACCTTGCCAGGAGTCTCTCCCCCGCTTGGATCTCCTGTTCCAACTCTACCCTTCTCTGGGCATCAGCCTTTTGCTTACGTATCCGGTAAGTTGTTATATAGCCACGGATATAGGCCTTAAAGGCTTCCCACCAAGCACACGTAGGAGTATCCCCAAACAGATTCTTGGCGAAGTATTCTTTGATGGCCAACCCAATATATTTGCGAAATTCTTCATCCCTCAGCCAGTGTTTGTCAAAATACCATCGGATCTGGGTACTCTTTGACTGTCCTTCTTCAAATTCCAAGACAACCGCGGAGTGGTCCGAGACTGTTCTGGCCAGCATGTCCACACTTACAATTATGGGTAGCAACGTCTTGGAGACTAGAAAATAATCAATACGAGTTTGCAAATTGTGGGGTAGGGAGTAGAAGGAGTACTCTCTGCCCTTAGGGGAAAAAAGCCTCCAGGGGTCAACCAGACCCAGTGTTTCCACCATATTCCGCAGAAGCTTGCTGGACATAGGTTTGTGCTGCGGCTTGTACGGAGTCCGATCCAGCAGCGGGTCTTGTATTAAGTTGAAGTCTCCACCCAGCACTATATGCGAAGAGCCAGCTATCATTAGCTCTTGAGTGACCTGGGCATAGAATTGCGGATCATCAGAATTGGGGCCATACAGCGTCATAAATGTAAACATATCCTCCTTCAATCGTGCATTCACCTTGGCCCACCATCCATTTGGATCTATTTTAGTCTCCTGAACCACTATCGGTAAGGTCTTCCTGACCAGTATGATAACACCCCCCTTCTTTTTGAGGGCAGGAGCTGACAAAATATTTTGGTAGGTAGCATCTGCAACTTTACAAGATTCAGGGAGTGATAAATGGGTTTCTTGAAAATATATGACATCTGCTTTTTGATGCTTGCAATAAGTCAATATTTTCTTCCTCTTAATGGGGTTAGAAATACCTTGAACATTAAGGGATAACACCCTCAGCTTGAGATCAGCCATATTTTGATTTGTATAGCCCACAAATAGTAGCATTCGCAGTCAACTGCCCCGGGTCCAAACATAGATTGTTCATGAACACAATTTTAAACCCCCCTGCCTGTCCCATACCATTAACTTCCTTAACCTGTATGGTGAAGTCCCCACCGCCCATCATATCCCGCCCACCCCTCCCCCCACTAACAAATAAACAAAAAGTGTTTTGCGAGTATTCCTCAGCGTCAGGCCCTGCTCCACTTAGAGACAGCAAAGACATCTTGTCATAGCCAACTAATCATTAATAAACACGTCTCCCCATAACAGAACATCATATCATATCATATAACAGCCCTCTATACAGACATATAAGTAGTCCACTGTACCCACTTCCTCCCTCCTTAAGACCCTCCATCATGAAATGACATACATGACAATATGAAGCATTGCATTTAGGCCCAGTCTCTTTTGTTATCTAAAGTCACACGCATACGCGCGGGGTAGAAAAGCCCATATCTCGCCTGAGCTTGCTGCAACATGGGTCTACAGGCCAGGAGTTCCTTCCGACGCTGAACCGTCTGCTTGCTGAGGTCCGGAAAGAAGGCAACTTTCTGACCATCTATCTGCAACCCTGTTCGACGCTTGGCTGCCTGCATAATCTGTAGAACGTGCTGGTATCGGAGAACTTTGACGACAAATAGACGTGGTCTCTGAGCGGGAGGCTTTACTTGCGATGGGACCCGATGGGCCCTTTCCAACTCCAGCGGACGTGAAAAGGTGATTTCTAACAGCTCCGGTATTAATTTTTCCAGATAGCCAATAGGATCTATCCCCTCGCGGCCTTCAGGTATTCCCATTATTCGTAGGTTATTCCTCCGAGCCCGATTGGATTGGTCTTCCATTTGCGCTTCCAAGTCTGTCACCCTTTTTGTCAGCGGGCCCAATTGCGCTATCATAGAGGATTGCCGGTCCAATTCAGCTTCTACATCATTCATACGCTTTGCCATGTCCCCCAACCTCTCCTTTACCTCGTGGAGATCTTCTTGCACCTGAACCAGCGTCGCAGAGTTGGTTGCAATCATGTCTTTAACCGAGCACAACTCTTGCAATATCTCGCGCACCCCCTCCGACGCTGGTTTTTCCGTCGCCATTTTTTGGGGGGAGGAAAGTTCTTGCTTAGCTCGCTTATTAGCTTGACCCGACGCCGATGGGAATTCTAATCTCGCTGGTTTCAGTGCAGTCATGCTTTACTGTTTCCCAAGTAAAAAAAGCACGATAACAAAATCGCCTGACACAGAGAAATACTCCAGATTCTGTGATATCGGGAGGGAGCCACACACTAAGCGAGCATCTCTTCTCCGCGGCTAGCTCCGCCCCCACCTCTGCTGAACTTTAATAAAATTAAAAATCTAAATATTTTTCAATAAGAATTATTGAAAACTTTCTATTTATTATTGTGGTATATGAGTTTCCTGCAGTAAACAGGCTCTTGATATTTGGAATGTTTTTTTGGGGCATAAACATAATTTTTCTGTGCAGAATTTTGGGACAAAATAATATCAGTTATTATGAACACTGATTTTATTCTGAGCAGAACTTCTGTAGAAAATAATGATGTGTCAGAGAGCATTCCAGCACATACACACAAAAATGTTTGGCACTTGTGTGTATGTGTATGCAAGATGTAGGTGCTGCTAATGCAGACCCCTAAGAACATAAGCCTGGCTTGTTCCCTTTGTTTGTTTTTTTTAAATTTATTTTATATTTATGCAAATTAAATAAATTAACTAAGAAATTCATCTTTTACAGAAAACGAGCAATTTTTTGTACAAACTTAAACAAAAGTACTGTAAAAATACCAAAATATTCCTTCAGTCACTAATTAAAAAATGCTCACAAGCTCACAAATACAGGGGGTCAGTGTCAAGGAAATATAGACTCAACAAAACAAAATATACAAGAAAACATTGCTAAGTTTACAACAGGCACTAACATGTTTACTCATGGACCACTGGAGAGTCCACGGAGGTCTACAGATGACGAGCAAGGCCAGCAGCAGAGAGGGCTCATAAAAAAATTGACTGAAACTTAAACATTTGCAAGGGTGCTTAAGAGAAAAGAGCCCTCCCATCTGCTGAACCCCTGGCAGAAGGAGGAGAAATTTGCACTGCTGCTTTTGTGTCTTCTTTGACAAGTCAGGATAAATTCTAATCATTAGACCACGAAACAAAACATTCCTCTTTCTAAAAAAAAATAACTTTAACAGTCATCCCTTATCTGAAAGTAATGCAAAAGTCACTAACAATGTAGACAGTGACACCACCTCTGGGCCAGACTTTTCCAAAAAATCTGTTACCTTTAAAACGTCCAAACACTGATCACCAATACCTTTAGACAATGATTTATTTTTCCCTGGTAGTAGATAATATAATTTTACCAGCGGCGGATGCGATTCTCCCAGGATTGCCAAAACTTCAGTAAGATATTCTCTAAACATTTCATGTGCTGAAATTATTGCACACCAGAGAAAATTAATTATCCTCGGATTCACTGCTGAACAAGGTAGCTGCCTCCTCTTCCAGAGCTGCGCTGCCTATATCCCCTTGCCTGTTGAGATACGCCACCACGGAGGCATTGTCCGACAGAGCTCGGACCGCTCGACCCAGAAGACTGGGCTTGAAGGCGCAGAGCGCCAGAGCTACTGCTCTCAATTCTAGATGGTTGATCCTACTGCTCTCAATTCTAGATGGTTGATCGACCACTGGACTTCCTGTCCGTTCCAGCTTCCTTGCACAAAGAGATCCTCGCAATGAGCCCCCCAACCCGCCAGACTGGCATCGGTTAAGACAGGAACCCACTGCGGTTGCTCAAGAGGCATACCCACTGCCAAATTCTCTGGAAGAAGCTACCAACATAGAGACTTCCTGACTCCCATTGGACAGGGCAGACGTTTGGTAAGAGAGCCCTCCTTGTGGGACCAGCGGCGGAGTAAGGACCTCTGCAGAGGACTCATGTGCGCTCTCGCCCATGGCACTACCTCCAGAGTGGCTGCCATCGTTCCCAGAACTTGAAGATACTGCCAGACCATTGGCACTGAGCACTTCAAAAATGTGTGCACCAAGAGACGAAGCCCTTGGGCCCGGTGTTCTGGCAGAAAAACTGAACCCACTCGAGTGTCGAACAGGACTCCCAAATATTCTAGAATCTGAGAGGGTACCAATCGGCTCTTGGCCACATTGACCACCCAACCGAGGCCTTCTAGGAGCTGCACCACTCTGGCTGTAGCCCGTACACTTTTAACTCTGGACTTTGCTCGAATCAATCAGTCGTCTAGATAAGGGTGTACCAACACGCCCTCTTTGCGAAGAGCCACTGCCATCACCACCATCACCTTGGTGAAGGTTCGTGGCACCGTTGCTATTTATTTATTTATTTATTTAACAGGTTTTTTATACCGCCTTTCTTACAATCAAAGCAGTTAAAAGACTACATCAGGTTAGCATGAAATACAGACATAAAAACATCAGACTACAAAGACAATACAATGCATCCAGTTTTATACCACCTTATCAAAATATCAAAGTGATAAGCAAAGGATGTATAGGTAACAGAGAAAGACTACATCAGGTTAACATGTAATACAGACATATCTCTAAACGGAAAAGCAGCCACACAGACAAAGGAAGTTGTAATGAGAATACCAATTAATAGATCTTATACACATTTGCTGTTCTTTAATATTTGCCACGGGCCAACGCCTAAGGGCCACGCCAAAGGGCCCTCTGGCGAGGCCCTCAGGCGCGGGCCCGACAGGCGCGGGCCGGCCTGTCGGCGGCTTCACTGTGAAGGAGCTGCTGCTCCCCTCCCACAGCCCCGATTGGGCCAGAGGCAGGCAGTTGGTCTCGTGCCTCTCGGGAGACCGGCAGAGGAGATCTTCCCGCCGTCGGCGGCTTCACTGTGAAGGAGCTGCTGCTCCCCTCCCACAGCCCCGATTGGGCCAGAGGCAGGCAGTTGGTCTCGCGCCTCTGCTAGGCCAAACAGCAAAGCCTGGAACTGAAAATGCCCCCGAAGTACTGCAAACCTTAGGAAGTGTTGATGATCTGGCCTGATCGGAATGTGCATGTATGCTTCGGTGAGATCGAGAGATGTCAAAAATTCCCCCTTTCGCATTGCCACGATTACCGAACGCAAAGTTTCCATGCAAAAATGAGGCACCTGAAGACAACGGTTTACCCTCTTGAAGTCCAGTTTTGGGCAAAAAGACCCATCCTTCTTGAGAACCACAAAATAAATGGAGTATCGACCATGGCCGTACTGGTCTCGAGTAACCGTAACTACTGCTCCCAGCTGAAGCAGGCGAGACAGTGTCTCCTCCATGGCCACTGCCTTGTTCTGCGCCCTGCAGGGAGACAGAACTAACGAGTCGGCCACTGGCTGGGCGAATTTGAGGGCATAGCCCTCGCAAATGACTTCCAACACCCAACGGTCAGATGGTATCTGCACCCAGACTGAGAGAAATTCCCAAAGCCGCCCTCCTATGGGTTGTATCACAGCCTGGGTCGTCCTTGCTTCATTGGGTCTTTCGGAATCCTGAGGAAGAGGGACTAGAGAAACCTCTGCCTGCTCCCCGGTATCCCCTGAAACCTTGACCGCGAGAAGGAAATCTCCCTTTTTGGAAACCCCCCAGTCGGGAGATACGAAAGCGCCTGAAATCCTTCGGCTGGCTGCGAGATGTCACCACTGCTTGACCGGGCTTTGGCTTATCCTCTGGCAAGCGACCTCCTTTTGATTCCCCCAAGTCTTTGACTAACTTGTCGAGGTCCTCCCCGAATAAAAGCTTCCCTTTAAAGGGAAGCTTGCTAAGACGTGACTTGCAGGAATTGTGTGCTGCCCAATTCCATAGCCACAGATAATGCCGAGCCGCCACTAGCGATGCTATGCTATTAGCCAATCCCTTAATGAGGTCATAATGCAGATCGGCCAGGTAAATCGCTCCAGATTCCAGTCTAGTTACGTCCACTACGTGTTCTTGCGCCTGCTCCCCTGGATGCTGCAGGCGCTGCAACCAGCAGAGACAGGTTCTTGCCACCCAAGCTTCACAAATAGAGGCTTGTAGGGATAGTGCATTGACTTCAAAGGCCTGCTTTAACAAAGAGTCCAATATCCAGTCCTGTCCATCCTTCAGGGCAGCACTGCCCTCTACCGGAATGGTAGTCTTTTTGGCGACAGCTGAAATGGCTGCATCCACGCGTTGGGAACAAAATATCTCACGTTCTTGGTCTGACAAGGGATAGAGGCGAGTCATGGCCCTTACGCTCCATAGACCTGCTTCAGGCAGATCCCACTCATCCTGAATCATCTGTCTGACGACACGATAAACCGGAAAAACTGCCTGTGTCTTTCGCACCACCTGAATGAGAGGGTCTTCTACCACCTCATCTTCTGCCGGTTGAACCACCACCAGGTTGAGAGCTTGAAGTGATTAAAGCTGGCAGTTCCTCTCTCTGAAAAACTCAGATGATCCTATCTTGGTCTTCTGGCTCCGGAATCTCACCTTCCTCAAGTTCCTCCACGCCTGCCTCTGGCTCTGTGTCAAAGACGTCCCCTTCTAGCAAGTCTGACAGAAAAGGCTGTTCCTCTACAGATTGAGCTCTCTTAGCCGGACCCGCTCCCGGAATCTCAACCTTCTCTGTGGGAGCCTGACCCGCTGCGGCCCCGAGAACCAAGAGATCCATAGCGGCCCCCTGTTGCCAGAAACAAAAGGCCTGATGTAACAGGAGAACAAACTCAGGGGAAAACCCCACCAGAGTCCCTCCCCCTAATCCTGGAACGATAGAGGGACCTGGAGCCGATGGAGCCATAGCCCGCGGAGAGACAGGAGCCTCCAGCAGCAGACTAACCTCCATAACAACCTGAGTCCCCTGCCCAGGTGAGGAAGCAACCTCTTTAGATTTATCTTGGACCTCCTGCTCCATGTTAAGTGCTTCTGCTGCACAGCTGCGGCACACACCGGCATCCGAGACCATCCCCCGATGGGTACCACAGATGAGACATTGCGGACGTAATGGCATTAGCCTGAATCCCTGCGCCTTGTCAATGCTAAAGGGCAAGCGATAGCAGGCAAGCAAACTGTTTTTTTTTTTTATATGCTCTTATCACTCTTATTACTAGCCCCTTACAGCTCCAAAAATTCCTAAAAGGCTAGAAATGGACCCTTTACCCTAAAAATAGGAGAGAAATGTGAAGAAAGTTACACCCTGATGAAGACCGCGGTCCGAGAAAAAAAAACACGGGAAAACGGGCAGTTAACAGCCAGAGCCAAGAGCAGTGAAACAGAACTCCACACGAGGTAGCAGGCCATGCCAGACAGGCCTACCATGCTTCCCCCAATTGCAGCACTCACCTCCGAAAAATCGGGCCTGAAGGGATCCTTTTTGTGCAATCTGCAAAAGCAGCAGGTCTGACAATGCCAGGGAGAAATACAACGCCAGCACTAGCTGCAAGAGAGGAAACCCACTGACAGGTCCTCACTCGCCCATGAGATCGTGAGCCATCAGGCACCGCGGGAGCACCTCAGCTCCTCTCCATACAGACAAGGAGGGGAGTGAAGAAGGGGCAAGCCAACAGCTGAACGGCAGCAAGGGAAAGATTCTCCTCACGATGTATTCCCCGTTTGCCCTCAGGCCTCTTTTTTTTTCTTTTTTTTTTACAAAATAACTTTAAACGGACTGCTTTTCAAAAATAAATAAAGTATAGGAGAAATCAAGTTAAAAAAACCCTAGCTACTCTATCTAAATTGCTCCTTATCTGTCCCTATTGTGAGTCCAGCACCTAGGCTCACTACCACCTCCAGCTGCTTGGAGACTGAGCACACTGGGAGCTGGTGGGAGGTGCCAGCAGTATATGTACAAGTGGCTTCAGAATGTGATATACCCAGTCTCCAAGCTGCGAGAGGAGGTGCACTTCCCAGAGGTGCAGGACTGGACTGGAGGGACAATAAGGAACACTTTATTTTCATTTTCTGTTCTGCTTTCCCAAAATTACCCAATTTTCTGGAGTTCAATTCTCTTTATTTCAGGTGTATTTGAATCCTGGTATTCAGGTAAATTACATTAAATCCTCAATTCCTTTTAAACGTTTTCTCATTATATTTAGATATACTTCTGAGGAATTTCTATTTTTCTTTTTCAGAACTAGTTCCTTGCTCCATTTTTAACAGGTGAGTTCTTTAGAGAAATTCTGAGAACCTTTTATCTTTTATTCTGTATGTGTGTTCATGTATTTATTTGAGCTCAAATATGTATCCTTTGTCTTGTGTGTGTGTGATACAGCTGTACCTCTTCCAGTTCATTCTCTTGCGAAAAGGCCCTGTAGCAGGATTCCTCAGCTTCTGGATTTCCTTTGGCTCTAGGGAAAGCAGATCCTGCTTGGTCCTGTTGTTCTCTGAAATCCTTTGCTGGACCTACTCCCAGACTTAAAAAACATAATGAAGGAAATCCTTATTTAACCTAATAGTTTAGGACATCGTCTTTCTTTTTTTTAAAGAAAGGAAGGACTTTTTTTTCTGTAATCCTTCTAATATTGTCCCTATCTAGGCAAAACAAAAAGATAATTACATTTCTCTGTCTTGTTTTCCCTTTTCCAAAACACTCCACATTCAGTCACAATCAGGCTGCCACCTATCCAGACACACATTCAACAAGTCCCCCATCAAATCACAATCACAGATTTAGCAAGTGTCAATTTCCTTTTAAGAAACATATTCTCAATAATATATTCCCTAACTAGTCAGCAAATTCTTTCACAGTGTCAATCACACCAACACCAAAAACTGACACTAAATTTAGTTGTTTTCAAACTAAAGCATACTTTTTTTTTCACCAAACACCAATCAAACAATTCTCTTGCCTCAATTTTATTCTTAAAATATTTTTTTAGCTCTCAGTCAGTCAGGACTCTTTCACAGGTGCCTCTCTCTTCACAGGATTTTCCCCAACTGTCAATTTTCAGACTCTGTCACAAACATTCTTTTCTTGCTGTTCGGTACTCTTCCTCACCTACCTATCTCAATTCTGGTCTCTTATTGGCCAATATAGCCTTTACATCACCTCTGACCTCTCATTGGCCAGCTTCAGCATATCCAACACTTCTAACCTGGCCATTTTCATACTTCCCAGTATTTCTGGCACCCTGTTGGCCAGTTATCTTTGCTTCAGTCCTGGATGTCAATTGGCTTAACATAAGAACATAAGATATGCCATACTGGGTCAAACCAAGGTTCATCAAGCCCAGTATCCTGTTTCCAACAGTGGCCAATCTAGGTCATACATACCTAGCAGTTTCCCCAAAAGACACAGGTTCCACAATGCTTGTACTCAGTCAAGCACTGATATGGAGTGGAGTGGAGGAGTAGCCTAGTGGTTGGGGCAAGGTACTTCAGGCCAGAAGGTCAGGGGTTCAAATCCCACTGGAGAACAGCAACCTTGTGCCAGAAGGACTGGGGTTTCTAGTCCCACAGGTGCTCCTTGTGGTCTTGGGCAAGCCACTTAACTCTCCATAGCCCATGTTCCCTGTAAAATAGTTATCTCCAAGTTATAATACCCTGTTCAATGTAATTTCAGTTTGTTCAATGTAAACCACACTAATGCAGAATAGCACAGTCAGGGGCGGCCCAAGGGAGGTGCAGGGCCTCATTTGCATAAGGTGCCATATTTGCATAATGTTACCATACACTAACTTTTAGTAAACATGCCTCTTAATGAGTATATGGATAAAGAAAGACTAAAAGGTTTCTACATTACTATAATCCAGTACCAACCGCCAGGCACATTAGGAACTACTACAAACACTGCCCATTTAGAACCCATAGCAAACCCGCCGTATCCTAACAGCACTACCAGGACTCACAAAGCACCATACCCTAACTATCAAAAGGCAACACTGCAAATATTAAACCAATACATTTCAGAGAACAACAATACATGACCTACTGGGGAAAGAACAAGTGGCAATGTCAAATAGGAATTTTATAAACAGAATACCTCAGCTCAGTTACACATGCACAACATAGACCATCACCAAACAAGGAATCACAATTTAGAAACAGGAAGACAATAATTAAACTTGGAACCCCAAAAGCCAAACTTGGAATATACAACAACACTGTAGAAATAAAACTATAAATTAATTTCCTCTTGTACTAAACAAAGCGCAAAAATTAATGATGCACATTTCCCAGAGCTGACATATTCCAGTTAATAAATTCAAAATAAAGAGATATTTTTCTACCTTTTGTGCATTTTTTTTCAGTTGCAATTGTTCCAGCCACTTTCTTCTGGTTTCTTCGTGTCTTCTGCTAACTCTCCATCTGCTGTCCATTTGTCCTTTCTTCTGTCTGTCTTCTTGGGTTTTTTTTTCCATTCTCCCTCTACATCTGCTTTAACATACTAAACTTTCTCCTTTTGCTCTTTCCTCATTCCTATTTCATCTACTCAAAATTTACCCCTCCATCCTCAATCCCCACTTACTCTCCCAATACCCGGCCAATTGTAGATTTTTTATCCCTCCCACACAAAATATTTTTCCCCTCTCCATTTTACTCTCCCAGCCCCATCCCATTCTAATCCTCCCCCAACACCAGCTCCCTTCTAGTTCCAGCCTCACCCAGCATCCATTCCCTTCTAGTCCCTGCATCAGCCCAATTCCAGTCCTAGCCCCCCATCAGCCCATTTCCAGTCCTAGCAACCCCCCAACCCAATACCAGTCCTAGCCCCCCCCATCAACCCACTTCCAGTCCTAACCCCCCATCACCCCATTTTCAGTTTAAGCCCCCCCTATAACCCATTACCAGTCCTAACCCCCCATCAGCCCACTTCCAGTCCTAACCCCCATCAACCCATTTCCAGTCAGCCCCCCATAGCCATTGCCAGTCCTAACCCCCCTCATCAGCCCACAGTCCATTACCAGTCCTAACCCCATCAGCCCACCTCAAGTCCTAACCCCGCCCCATCAGCCCATTTCCTGTCCTAACCCCCCCCATAGTCCATTATCAGTCCTAACCCCCCATAGCCCATTACCAGACAGCCCCCATCAGCCAACAGCCCATTACCAGTCTTATCCCCCCCATAGCCCATTGCCAGTCCTAACCCCCCCATCAGCCCACAGCCCATTACCAGTCCTAACCCCATCAGCCCACCTCAAGTCCTAACCCCCCCCATCAGCCCATTTCCTGTCCCAGCCCCCCCATAGCCTATTATCAGTCCTAACCCCCCATAGCCCATTACCAGTCCTATCCCCATCAGACCACCTCCAGTGTTAACCCCCCATCAGCCCATTTCCAGTCCTAACCCCACCCAACAGCTCACCTCAAGTCCTGACCCCTCCCCATCAGCCCATTGCCGGTCCTAGGCCCCCCTAGCCCATTACCAGTCCTAACCCCATCAGCCCACCTCCAGTCTAATCCCCCAGCCCATTTCCAGTCCTAGCAACCCCCCCATTCCATTACCAGTCCTAGCCCCCCATAGCCCACTCCCAGTCCTAATCCCACCAGCCCATTTCCAGTCCTAATCCCCCATCACCCAATTTTTAGTTTAAGCCCCCCCCATAGCCCACTTCCAGTCCTAAGCCCCCATCAACCCACTTCCAGTCCTAATCCCATCAGCCCATATAGACTTAGCTCCCCCATAGCCTATAGCCCCCCATAGCTCGCCCATAGCCCCCCCATAGCCCATCACCACTCATAACCTCCCCCAGCCCATCACCACTCCTAACCCCCCATCAGCCCATTTACTGTCCTAGCCCCCCATATACCATTACCAGTCCTAACCCCCCCACCAGCCCACAGCCATTACCACTCATAACCCCCCCCAGCCCATCACCAGTCCTAACCCCCCCAACAGCCCACAGCCATTACCACTCCTAACCCCCCCCAGCCCATCACCAGTCCTAACCCCCCCAACAGCCCACCGCCATTACCACTCCTAACCCCCCCCCCCCCTTACCCACCCAAACCCCCCCCCCCCCCCAGCGAAATCTTTTTTACAAAAAAAGCTGTCGCTGCCTCTGCCGGGGCCAGGGCCACCGCAGCAGAATCGAGTGTGCCGCGGGGCCCCCCTGCCCAGCAGAGCCTGCCCTCCCCGGTATCACCTCTCTCAGCTGCCTCCAGTCACACGCGCCGGCTTTCAGAGCGCGAGGGAATAGTTTCTCCCTCGCTGCTCTGTTAAGCCCTCGGGGGCTTAACAGAGCAGCGAGGGAGAAACTCCCCTCGCGCTCTGAAAGCCGGCGCGTGTGACTGGAGGCAGCTGAGTGACAGAGGTGATACCGGGGAGGGCAGGCTCTGCTGGGCATGGGGGGCCCCGCGGCACACTCGATTCTGCCGCAGCGGCCCCGGCCCCGGCAGTGGCAGCGACAGCTTTTTTTTTTTTTTTTAAATTTTAATGTTGGATCAGAATGTTTTTTGCGCGGGGCCCCCTGAAACGCGGGGCCCTGTGCAAAAAACATTCTCGCTCAATGGACGGGCCGGCCCTGAGCACAGTATATAAGAGAATGTAAATAAATATCCTGGGTCCCTTCTTAATAATGGTTTATGGACCTTTCCTCCAGGAACTTGTCCAAACCTTTTTTAAACCCAGCTACACTAACAGCCTTTACTACATCCTCCGGTAACAAATTCCAGAGTTTGATTACACGTTGAGTGAAAAAATATTTTCTCTTATTAGTCTTAAATAGTTTAACCTGTATCTTCATTGCATGTCCCCTAGTCTTTTTATATTCTGATAACGTAAACAATCGATCTACGTTTACCCGTTCCACTCCGTTCATTAATTTATAGACTTCTATCATATCTCCCCTCAGCCGTCTCTTTTCCAGGTTAAAGAGCCCTAACCTTTTTAGCCTTTCTTCATAGCCTAGCTTCTTCCTGTTTACATCAATCCAGAACTTCATTGGCCAGCATCTTCCTGTGCATTCAGCAAGGTAATTTTTTAAAATCTGCTATTGCCAGCAATCAAGCTGCAGAGTAGCCCCAAGGCCACACAAAAAAATCTGACAGAAGCCATCAGTTGTCTCTAGGATGGCTGATACAACCCCAAAGCACCATCAGCCTGCCAAAGGCAGCCACAGGCACCTACCCCCCCCCCCCCCTAGCCAGGTAAATTTATTCATTTTTAATCTCTGGTTACATTTGTCCCTGGGATTTTTTTTAAATCTTGCCCCCAACATTGATTCTAACACCACCCACAACTCCATCCAATACTACACCATACACTTCCTATACATGAAACAACACTTCACATCCTTACTAAACAATACTTCTTCTTCCATTACAATGCAATACAATTCTTTTCTCACATTTTTCCTTGTTATGACAGTGCACATTTTTTTCCATTGACAAATTCTCAGAAATTTTTAAAATTTTCATTTCTACACAATTCAGACATCTTTGTTTTTACTTTTTTTTTTTCATAACATCTTCGTTTATTTTTCAATATTTTTTCACATTTGGGTAATTTCTATCCATTGAACAAAAAAATCTCTGGAGACCTAGATCACACACCCCACCAGACATGTCTCCAACCCATTTTTCTAGTACCAACTTTCTTCTTCTTCTTTTTTTTCCCAGCTATTAACTCACACCAAGCAGGTCATTTCTTCTTAGTCTTCTTTGTCCTGGACATCCACTTTTTAATCTGATGTAAAATGTGTTTCAGTCTTATTCCATTTAAATACCGTGTTATTGAGAAATGGTTTCTCTTTTTCACCTTAAATTACACAGGTACACTAAAAAAATTTTTTTTTAAACTGCCTCTAATGTTTCGATTGATTTTTATGTTTTTTGGTGCGCTGAATCCAAATCTGGTAACCAATTTGCTCCATCACGTACAGATTTTTTGCTACACTGGGTTAGCAGTTTGAGGTGAACGTTTCAGATTGAGTGCGATCGAGATAAAAGTTTCTTGGATGAATTCTTTATACTAATTGTTTAGTAGTTATTCAAATAAGAATAAAGAAAATTGTAACAAGGCAGCACATAAGAATAGAGTAATGTCAACAAAACACACTGTGATGGTAGCAAAATTGTCTGCACTTAAAACAGCCACATACATGTGCACAAACATTGAGCATATAAGAGCGAGGTTAGACACAAAGCAAAGCAAAGAAATGTGCAAAAAATGTTGTACAGGTATGTATGTAAGAATAGAAAACGCAAACCGCACCATTGCAATACATGAAGACAAACACCCGATGGTGTGAAAATAAAATTCTAATAAATGAGATCCGACACTGTGGTAATAACTAGCAAATTTTTATTTCAAAGTTTAGTAAAAACACGATATTTGTCAACACAGTTTAGATTTTAAAGTCATTCTTGGGTCAATCAATCTCCTGGTGGGCCCGTTTCTTCTTCCCCCAAATGCTTCTCTTGGTGCGCTGCTTGGCGTATTTTTCATCTGGGGTTTCCCGCAGCAGCAACCAGCAGAAATCAGCCATCATAGTGGTGTTCCATCTTCCTTGGTACCTTCTCTCTGCGTCCTTGATGTCCTGGTGAAACCTTTCACCTTGTTCTTCACTGTACGCCCCCAAGTTTTCGGGAAAGTAGTTCACATGGGAGTGCAAGAAATGGACTTTCAGGCTCATGTTACAGCCTTGTTCTTTGAAGGCATTGAGCATCCTGGCAACAATATCCTTATAGTTCTCATCCCGCCTGTTCCCCAAGAATTTGAGAACAACATCCTTGAAGGAATCCCAGGCTTCTTTTTCCTTTTCAGACATCGTTTCAGCGAATGCTCCATCTGAAATTAGTTTCCTTATATCAGGGCCAACAAACACTCCTTCCTTTAGCTTTGCTTCAGAAAGTCAGGGGAACTTTGAGCAAAGGTACCGAAAACACTCACCATCTTTTGGAAGGGACTTGATGAATTGCTTAATGAGACCCAACTTAATGTGGAGAGGTGGTAATAGAATTTTATCACGAGGTACCAAGCTCTCATGAAGAACATTTTTCTCACCGGGTCTCAAATACTCCCGAATTGGCCAGTCTTTTTTCCCCCAGTGTAGGTCGCGGGCCCGGCTATCCCACAAGCAAAGGAAGCAGGGATATTTGGTGAAACCGGATTGCTGCCCTAATAGCATGGATAGAATTTTAAAGTCTCCACAAATCATCCACTTATGCTCATCATAACGAATCTTCTGAAGAATCAGGGCCAAATTCTCGTATTTTTCTTGGAGAATAACAGAGTGAGCAATAGGAACTGAAGTGAATGTGTTGCCATTATGAAGAAGAACACCTTTTATGCTGTCTTTTGACGAATCAATGAACAGCCGCCATTCAGCAGGATCATACTTGAGTTTAAACTTTTCCATCACTCCGTATATATCGTTGCAAAATACCAAATCTTCCTCTTTGCTGAAATACTTCAAAAATTGTGTCTCGCGGTTGCGGTACCAATAAAAAGTTGTTCCTGGTGACAATAGATTTTTCTGTTTAAGCCGAGAACCTAGCAGTTGGGCAGCATCTTTTGGGAGTCCTAAATCCTGGACTAAATCATTCAATTCAGCTTGAGAGAAAAGTTCAGGTTTCGGATCTGGTTCAGTTTCAAACTCGGAAGTACTGGACTCATCGGGAAAAGCCATCTGATGAGTCTCATCATGATCAGAACCGTCCACACAAATATGATCCAAAGATTTTGGTGGTTCAGGCACAGGTACTTCGTTGCTATGAGGCATAGGCCTAATTGCTGAGGGAAGGTTGGGGTAACTTATTACGTTCTTATTTTTTAAGTTGTATCCCTTCACAATGCAAGAGCAAAAATAGCAGTCACTACTGTGGTCTCTTTGTTCACGCCACATCATAGGTATTCCGAAACGAAATGCTTGTTTTTTACCTTTCATCCATAAGCGTAGATCTTCCTCACATGTCTTGCACACTTTGTGAGGAGCCCACGGTTTGTCTTGATCGCCTAACTTCAAACCGAAATAGGCGAAATATACTTTTTTAATAAATGCAGAAATGTTCCTCTGCCGCTTTTTCACGGTATATTCCCCACAAATAAAACAAAAACTGTCCGGAGAGTTGACGCAACCTCTGGCTCTGTGAGCCATCACAAATACACAGCACTGCAAACTACAACTGTAGTGAACCACTTCGGAATAAAGCTGGATTACGACTGAGCAAACAAAAGGTAATAATGAACTTGCAAGAAACTGAAATTTGACAGGAACGTTCATGTCGCAACCACCGTGTTTGAGTGAGCGAACGAGGCGAGGTAAACAGGAAAGAACATGCGCCAGCGCGAGTACTGGATTTAGCCCCCTGCCTCCCAATTGTCCTGTTAATGTATAAAATGAATACAAAACACTCTAAAATATCATGAGGGAGTGTTTCTAGTTAGTTAACCATTACAACCTCTATTTTGGGCCAAGAAAATAAACTGCAGTCGGCTAAAAAGAAATTATGTGAACATTCCTTATATGGGTAAGAAATCTAATTTTGCAAGAAAACGTGACGTGATGGAACATTTTGGCTATTTTTCCTGGATTCAGCACCCCAAAATCTATAGGAATCAGTTGCAAAACTGGAGGCAGTTTTTTGGTAGTGTACCTGTGTTATTTATTAGACTTTTTCAGACCATGAAGTAGATATTTCATAAAAGCAGGAAAATGTGATACTAACCACCAGACTCAGTAGGTATAGTGACAAACTAATGGAACATCGTAAGTCAAATGATTCTTCCTGTAGAGTTGATTTCTGTAACTGCCACTTTCTATGTTACTCAAGTTCTCTCTCTCCAACATTTTTTCTTCTTTTATCATTTCTTTTCTATTTTAAGACTTTCTTTATTAACCCTGGTTTCTTTTTCTTTTCAGTTTTTGCAGTATTTGTTCCATCTACTATTTGAAAGATTTCTTTGTACAACAATCTTCTCTTCCTGAATAATTTCTTGGCTGCTTATCATCTACGTCTGATTCTTAAATTCCATAGTTTCTAAAATACCAGGCAAGTTTTCTTCCTTTGGTTATGTTACTAATTTCCTGCTTTTCTTCCTTTCAATTGTTCAAGCAGCCAAACCTAACAGCACAATGACTTACTACAGCAAGAACATTTGTCCTTCCGAAGGGGAACCCAAGTAATATTTTTTTAACCTTTATTTACATTTTCAAAACAAGTACAATAGAACACTTATATCTAATTGTGATAACATGGGACACCCCCAACACATCTCAAATCCCTTACCACCCTCCCCTCCAAAAAAAAGGAATATCAAAATTAACAATAATAATTTTAAGATTGAACAATCTATACATTTGATAAAACTCTTTCTATCTTGCCAATGCAGTTCATAGCGATAGAGGGGAAATTTTATACAGGCTTTTCCTCTGATTAAATTACCCCTATTTCAAAGTACATGCTAGGTATGTGCGGGCCCAAGATTTTTGTTGTTTTTGGCACAAATGAACCAGATTTCTTTTACTTTCATCAGAATTGCACACCTACTGCACATGCAAATTGCTTGTACATGCACATACTTAAAAATTTACTAATGCACAATGGATATATGTGCACACAATTTTCATGCATGCTAAATTTTAGCATTCCCAAATGAGCCCTGAATATACATGTTTTTTATGTGCATACTTTTATGTAATGTAGGCATAGGCATGTTTGGCACAGATTTTGGGTGGAACCTAGACAGTCACAGTTTCTGTATGCTTATAAAATATATATATACTGTATGCATATATATTTCTACTTGCTTCTGAACAACATTCCTTAGATCTTACTGCAGCATTTGTTGATCATAACATTCTCTGGTCCCACCTTTACGATATCGGAATTCACAGGAAAGTGCTAGCATGGTTTACTTCTTTTCTCTCTGGCCGCTCTTTCCAGGTTTCCGCTAGTAATATCACCTCCAAACCCCAATCACTACCTTGTGATGTCCTGCATAGGTCAGTCCTTTCCCCATTACTGTTTAATGTATTCCTTAGTCCCTTAACATCTCTTATTCAGTCAACCGGTGTATCTTTTTACATATACTCCAATGATATCCTCCTTATCACATATATTGAATTTCTTGACCCTGATCTAACACAGATAAAGTCTTGTCTTGCTCAGGTCTCAGTGTGGCTATTCTCTAATGCCCTACAGTTAACCCTAAGAAGACCAACACAACCTAGATCACAGGAAGCACAGCCTCTCCTATCATTGTACTGGTCAGGAATAATCAGCCTCTAACACTGTATCCCTCGTTTTAATACCTGGGCAGTTATATAGATTCAGAATTTTCCTTATCCACCCATATCCATCAAGTTGTTAAGTCCTCCTTTACCATGCTTTGTGGGTTCTGAGCCATTCATCCTTTCTTGGACTCTGCATCACAAACATCTCTCATTCTCAGCACAATTGTGGCTCTCCTGGATTATTGCAATGTGATTTATGCCCCTTCTTACCAATTAAAGAGATTGCAGACTGTCCAGAACATGACTTTGTGGGTAATAGCTTTGGCAAGAAAAGTCAATCATATCACATCTTTGCTGATCCAATACCACTGGCTCCCAGTTCTCTATCAAGTGTATCACAAAATTCTCACCTTTGTTGACAAGTCTTTTCATAACAAAGCCCCTGATTTACTTATCTTCCCTTGCCATCTCCTATGCCCTTCCATGTCGCTTATCTTCATTGCATGGAAATAGGCTATATATCCCATCCTCTTCCAAAGAAAGATATGAAAGTACTAGGAACTCTGCCTTTTTTATCACCCCCCATGTTCATCTTGAGCTAGGCTAAAAGTTCTTTTATTCAAGCAGGCCTTTGGTATTGGGCTGGGCTCGTGAGGATGACTAGTTGTGCAACCCCCTCTTTCACACTGCTCTCACTCTCCTATCATGTATAGAGTACCTTTCTCGATTATTTATATTTTATTATTGATAGTAAACCACCTTGATTGTCCAAAAAAGTGATTTATCAAGTATAATAAACTATAACTATTCCCATAAACTGGTTCATTTTACTCATGATTTTTATAGGATTTCAGTACTTTATAAAGACATGTAGGTGTCTACTGTATGTGTCTTTATAGAATAGACCAAAAATAGGTGCTCAGTTGACCTCTTCATCTAGGCAACCTGTTATAAAATTGCTATCTAAGGGGGAAAAATTAACTGCCCACATTGATGTAAACACCATCAGGGACATTCTGAGGCGCAAATAACTTTTTGGCCGCTCTGCTAACCCCGACTAACTTCTCTGCACATTGTACGGGGAGGTTAGACAGGTCCAGGAAAGGGGCATTGCGGGGGCAGAGTTAGGGTGAGCAGTGGGAAGTCGGCAGCCCCGGATGTACAGGGCAGATTCCAATGTTAGCCCTGTACGTCTGGGGCGGTGGCCTGAATGGGGAAATTATTCCACCTCTGAGGTGGAATAAGTTCCCACTAGTTGGGTGGATCTAGCAGGCCCAGAGTGCAGAAAAGCTGGGAGGGGGCAGAGGAGATTCCCCGCAGCCCGACCCTGGCCTTGGCAGCCCAGATCGGGGATCAGACTGCAGGGTATGAAGATTTCAGTCCAGTGGCCGTGGATCTCGGTCCCTGAATGGAGCCGCAGTGCATTGCAACCAGATACCAAGACACTGAAGTTGCATTCAGGAGCCCTGACTGAGTTAGCCTGGGAAGGCCTGTATGAGCAAGCCGCCCAAAATCGGGATCCCAACCTGAACATACAGACCTGGACATGATTCTGATCCCGTGGGTCTAGACGTGCCCCGTGGGATCAGAATCCCGGCTTACTCTGTGCTTTTGGTTCTGACCGGGTATACAGAGTTCGGCAGGTTCAAATCAGAACATAAGAACATAAGATATGCCATACTGGGTCAGACCAATGTCCATCAAGCCCAGTATCCTGTTTCCAACAGTGGCCAATCTAGGTCATACGTACCTAGCAGTTTCCCGAAAAGACACAGGTTCCACAATGCTTGTATTAGGTCAAGCATTGATATCCTCTATCCCTTTTTAATAATGGTTTATGGACCTTTCCTCCAGGAACTTGTCCTAACCTTTTTTAAACCCAGCTACATTAACAGCCTTTACTACATCTTCCGGTAACAAATTCCAGAGTTTGATTACACATTGAGTTAAAAACTATTTTCTCTTATTAGTCTTAAAAATGTTATCCTGTAGCTTCATTGCATGTCCCCTACTCTTTCCATATTCTGATAACATAAACAATCGATCTACGTTTACCCGTTCCACTCTATTCATTGATTTATAGACTTCTAACTTATCTCCCCTCAGCCGTCTCTTTTCCAGGTTATAGAGCCCTAACCTTTTTAGCCTTTCTTCATAGGGGTATCCTTCCATCCCCTTTACCATTTTGGTGGCTCTTCTCTGAACCTTTTCTAATAATGCTATATCCTTTTTAAGATACAGTGACCAGAATTGCACACAATATTCAAGGTGTGGTTGCACCATGGAACGATACAGAGGCATTATAAAACCCTTTGTTTTATTTTCTATTCCTTTCCTTATGATACCTAGCATTCTATTTGCTCTCTTGGCCGCCGCTGCACATTGGGTGGAGGGTTTTGACATGTTATCCACAATGATGCCTAAATCTTATTTCCTGAGTTGTGGTTCCTAATGTGGAACCTTGCATCGTGTAACCATAGTTTGGGTTGTTCTTCCCTAGGTGCATAACTTTGCACTTGTGCACATTAAATTTCATCTGTCATTTGGTTGCCCAGTCTCCCAACTTATCAAGATCCTCTTGCAATTTTCCGCAATCCTCCTGGGTTTTAATAACTTTAAATAGTTTTGTGTCATCTGCAAATTTGATAACCTCACTCTTTATTCCCTTTCCAGGTCATTTATGAATATGTCAAAAAGCAGCAGACCCAGCACAGATCCCTGGGGTACACCACTATTCACCTTTCTCCATTGGGAAAATTAGCCATTTAGCCCTACCCTCTGCTTTCTATCTTTTAACCAGTTCCTGATCTATAATAGTACATTACCTCCTATCCCATGACTCTTTAGTTTTGCCAAAAGTCTCTGATGAGGGACCTTGTCAAAGGCTTTCTGAAAGTCCAAATACACTATATCAACCGACTCACCTTTGTCTACCTATTTTTTCACATCTTCGAAAAAATATTACAGATTAGTAAGACAAGATCTTCCTTGTCTAAAGTCATGTTGGCTTTCTCCCATTAAGCCATGAATGTTCAGCAATTTTGTTCTTTATGATGGTTTCTACCATTTTTCCATGTACTGATGTCAGGCTCACCGATCTGTAGTTTCCCGTATCAGCCCTGGAACCCTTTTTAAAAATTGGTGTTACATTGGCCATCCTCCAATCTTCAAGTATTACAGATGATTTTAATGATAGTTCACAGATTACTAATAGCAGGTCTGCAATCTCATATTTCAGTTCTTTCAACACCCTTGGATGTATATCATCCGGTCCAGGTGATTTTCTACTGTTCAGTTTATCAAATAGTTGTAATACATCTTCCCAATGTATCAATATTTCCTTCAATTCTTCCATACCTTTAAATACCACTTCAGTCATGGGTAACATCCCTACATCTTCCTCACTAAAGACCGAAGCAAAGAATTCATTCAGTCTCTCCGCTATTGCCTTGTTGCCTCTTAGTGCTCCTTTAACCCCTCTATCATCTAATGGACCAACTGACTGTCTCACAGGTTTTTTGCTACGGGCCCTATGGATGTTTCTTTTCTATACGGACTGCACCAATAAAGAGAAACTTCATACATTGGGGCCTATTTACTGCCATGTCACAAGATACTCTTTTTTCTTTCTCCACCAGATCTAAGCTGTTCATCCTTTCCTCACTCCACAAGCTATCACTACTCTTTTTTGTTGTCCCTAATCACGTCTCGTCTTGATTTCTGCAACTCTGCCCTTGCCGGTGTTCAAAACACAGCAGCCCATATTGCTACTCATTCCACTCGTCAGGAGCACGTAATCCCCCTTCTCATCTATCTTCACTGGCTTCCTGTAGAATATTGCATTCATTTTAAAATTCTCACCGTGGTTCATCAAGTTGTTTACACCCATAACCCACAATATTTGTCAGATCTCCTTCAGTTTCACACCCCCAGTCACAATCTTCAGTCAGCACACATAAATCGCTTCCACCTCCCCTCACCTTCCTATGCCCATCTGCAATCCACCCGTACCTCCGCCTTTTTCTTCATTGGTCCCGCACTATGGAATTCTCTAGAACTATCACATTTGCAAAGTCCATCTAAAAACCCATTTGTTCTTCTCTGCTTTTGATCTCCCTAACCCCACCCCCCCCATGTGACTTTTTTCAGTGTTGTCCGTTTTCTCCGCCGGGTATGCTTGATTGCACTGCTCTATATTCTGTCTTGCATTGTAACTTCTTTTCCTTCTCCAGCCTTTGGCCATCTTTATATTTTACTGACTGTACACAGCTTTGTTGTTATGAAGGGTGGTATATCAAATATAATAAACATAAACATTAGTGTGCACTAACTACACACGGCTATGGTTAACAGTTAATGCTGCACCAGAACGGTTAGCATGTGCTAATTGTATGTTAAATAAATAAATTTGAAATTGCCAGGAGGGGGGGGGGGAGTGTGGAATGGGCAGGGACTATACCTTACAGATACTGTAATGTAAAGGTTGTTACTATTAACTGATAACATAGCAGATACAGTAATAAGGCACATTTAGCTGCACCTCCAGAGCTAACCTTGTTCCTCATTATCTGACACGGTCAACATAGGGAAGCTAACTTTGTTCTGCATTAACTGCATAGTTGTTCTCTTTTAAGTGCTCAGAATTCCCTTAATACTTAGCAAAGATGTTTTTTACATCTAACACCTCTTAACTTTTGCAGTTACACAAACACTGCATGATGGAAGATGAAGACCGTATGGCTTATCCACTCCTGTCTATTCATGCCTACAATTCCATTATTTACCTTAGATATTCTGAGCTTATCCCATGCTTTCTTAAATTTGATAATGGTCCCCATCTCCACTACCTCTGCTGGGAGGCTATTCTATATATCCACCACCCTTTGAAATATTTCCATAGATTTCTCCTGAACCAATCCACTTTCACCTTCATCCTATGCCTCCTCTTTCCAGAAATTACATTCAATTGAATAAAGCCATCTCCTGTGTATTTATGCCACAGATATTTTAGTGTGCCTCTCATACTGTATCTTCCCTCTCCCATCTCTCTTTCAAACTATACTATATTGAGATATTTAAGTTTGTCCCTGTATGCTTAATGATGAAGACCACTGACCATTTTCACAGCTGCCCTCTGGACTGACTCCATACTGTTTATATCTGTTTTGAAGGTGCACTCTCCAGAATTGGACACAGTATTCCAAATAACATCTCCTTTTTTTCTGCTAGCCATTTCTCTCCCTGTCTATTTGAGCATACATCTGGCTTTGGCTTTCACTTTTTCAATCTGCTTGGCCACCTTCTGATCATCACCTTTAGATCCCACTCATTTTCTGTACATAGTATTTTAACCACTAAGTTGTACCACTCCCTTGCATGACTGTGTGTATTTTTTTAACATGCCAAATTCTAGATGATTCCTTAAAGTTTGCTAGACCCCTCCTCATTTTATCAACACCTTCCAGAGTGTCTATCCTACTCCAGATTTTGTTATTTTTGTCTTGCCTGACAGCCCTTCCACAATATCACTTACAAAAATGTTAAAAGGAAACAAAACAAGGAACAATCCCCACAGTTCACCAATGGTAATGTTCTTATTCTCAAAGTAAACTCCATTTACCCCACTACATTTTGTCACTTTCCACTCAACCAATTTCTAACCAGTCAGGCACATTAGGGCCCATATCAAGAATACTGAGTAGAAATGTATCAAAGTCTTTTCTGAAATCTAAATACACCATATTTAGCGCTCTCTCTTGATAGATCATGTGGTCTTTTTCTGCCATCATGTTTCTATGTTACTATTTAGTCTGCCCTTCCATATCAGCTACAATAGTCCCCTTTTATTCTTAAGAGATCTGTGTTTGTCCCGTACTTTTTTGAATTCAAATATTGTCCTTGTTTCTACTACCTCCACTGGGAGACTATTCCACGCATCTACCACTCTTTTCATAAAGACATAGTTCTGCATATTACTCCTGAGTCTATTCCCTTTCACCCTCATCCTATGTCCCCTCATAGCAGAGCTTGCTTTCAATCGAGAGAGGCTCTCCTCTTGTGCATTTATGCCACAGAGGTATTTAAACATCTCTATCATATCTCCTCTATCCCGCCTTTCCTCTAACGTGTACATATTGAGATCTTTATGAAGAAGACTACTTATGAAGAAGACTACTGACAATTTTGATAGCCCCTTCTGCACTGAATCCATCTTGTGTATATCCCTGTGATGGTGTGGTCTCCAGAACTGCACACAATACTCCAAATGAAGTTTCACCAGACTTATACAGAGGAACTATCAGCTCCTTCTTGCTGGTCATTCCTCTCCCTATGCACCTAAGCATCTTTCTGGATTTTGTCATGAACCTTTCTACCTGTTTAGCCACCTTAAGATCATCAGAAAAAGTCACCCCAGATCCCACTCTTCTTTCATGGACAGAAGTACTTCACCCCCTTTATTGTAACACTCTCTTGGACTTTTGCAGTCCAAATTCATGACCCTGCATTCTTTTCACAATAAATAACAGTTGCAAAATTCTTGACAGTTCTTCAAGCTTTGAGGGATCCCTCTTCATGTTATCTACACCTTCATGGGTGTCTACCCTATTGCAAATTTTGGTACCATCTGCAAAGAGGCAAACCTTACCTGACAGCCCTTGTGCAATATCACTTACAAAAATGTTAAAGAGTCAGATACAGATCCCTGCAACAAATCAGTGGTAACATCCCCCTCCTCAGAGCGAGCTCCATTCACCTGTACCTTTTGTCAACCAGTTTCTAACCCAGTTAGTCACTTTACTGTCCATCCCTAGAGTGCCAATTTATCTATAAGTCACCTGTATGGAATAGTGTCAAAGGTTTTACACAAATTTAAGTATACCACATATAGCCCTCTCCCTCAGTCCAACTCTCTGATCACTCGGTCAAAGAAACTATTCAGGTTTGTCTGACAAGACCTGCCTCTCTAGTAAAACCATGCTGCCTTGTTTTTTGTAATCCATCGAATTCCAAAAACCTCACTTCCTCTGTTTTAGTGGCGTATCCATTAATTTGCTCACCATAGAGGTCAGGCTAAACAGCCTGTAGTTCCCGGTCTCATTCTTACTTCTGTTTTTGTGTAGAGGGTTGGCATGCATCTTTCTCCAGTCCTCTGGGTCCACTCCACACTCTAAAGAAGGATTGAGAAGGTCAGATAGTAGAGTCATTAGAACTTCCCTAAGTTCCTTCAGTATTCTAAGACATATCTATCTCGCCTCACCGTTTGGTCTAATTTTAGTTTAGCTAGTTCCTTACGAGCACAGTTTTCTGAAAATTGTTCAAGATCCTCTTCACTTCAGTTTTTATATGTGAGTTTTCTGAGGTCCTGTCCTGACCCTTCATCTGTGAACGCAGAACAGAAATACTTATTACCTCATTTGCTTTATCCTCATCAGCTTCTATATATTCCTCCCCTTCGTCCTTGAATTGAACAATACCACTTTTGCACTTCCTCCATTCACTAACATGTCTGAAAAATGTCCTGTCCTCCCATTTTACTGCATTGGCTTCTTCTCTTCCATTTGTATCTTTGCTTTCCTATTTTCCTAGCTTTTCCAAATATTGATGCTTGTCTACCTCATTCTGTGTTCTTTTGTACTTTAGACACCCCCCCCCCCCTCTTTTTTTCACCTTTTCAGCTACTTCTTTGGAGAACTATAGTTGCCTCCTTTTCCTCACTTTCCTAAGATCTGTTGCCCTTAAAATATCCCTTCAGTTTTGCCCACTGCTTTTCTACATTCCCTAGCTGTTCCCATCCTGCTAGCAACTCTGAGGCTTTTTATTGATTTATTTGACTCACACTTTTCCAGCAGTAGTTCAAGCTAAGTTATAATCAGGAGCTATATTTCTCTGTCCCAGAAAGACCTACAATCTACATTTGTACTTGAGGCAATAGAGGATTAAGTGGCTTGCCCAAAATGGCAAGCAGTATCAGTGGGATTCAAACCGTGGCTTCTTTGCTTACTAAGCAACTGCTCTAACCATTAGGCTACTCCTCCACCTGTTTTTGATAAAGTTCGTTTTCCCAAAGTCTGGGACCTCTACTTTTGAATGAGCTATCTTGCCCCAAGATGATCACTTACTATAACATCAGAAATGCCCTCCCCATTTGTAAGCACTGGGTCCAGTATGACCCACTCTTTGATGGGTTCAATTACTAGTTGCCAAAATAGTTCTCCCTGTGGAGAATCCAGGATCTACTTCCTTCTTTATGATACTCTGGCAGGGATGTCCCAATCAACATCTAGCATATTGAAATCACCTACCAGTAACACTTCTTTCGTAGCAATACTGTGAATGTCTTCAATTAAATCTCTGTCCACTTCTACCTAGAATGTGAGTTTCTCTGCCTTGGCCTTTACCTCACTTAAAATATCACCTCTCTACTCAATAATTAGAATTACAAAACTTTTTGTCGGAGCTATGCCATAGGAGGGGCCAGAGGGAGCCAGCCCCCCTCCAGACTGCTAGTTTCTTTTATTTTATTTAAATCAATAGTTCCTCTACCATAAGCGACGACTACTGGGAAGTTCAACGAAAGTTTTGAGATAAGAGTTATGGTAGAGGAACTATTGATTTAAATAAAATAAAAGAAGCTAGCAGTCTGGAGGGGGGCTGGCTCCCTCTGGCCCCTCCTACGGCATAGCTCCGACAAAAAGTTTTGTAATTCTAATTATTGAGTAGAGAGGTGATATTTTAAGTGATTCTGGTATATTATTTCTTGAATTTGTTTCACTGGAGTGGGGGGGGGGGTGATATTTTGGCCTTTACCTCAACAACTTTTAAAATGGATTCAAGGGATCTGGAAAACTACAGAGTAGTGAGCCTGATACCAATGCCAAGCATAATTCAGATTGCGTGGAGCATTGTGGGTAACGGAGGGACTAACCGATACTGGCACCCAGGGTCCCATTTGCAGCCATGGCAGTGACTGTGATCACTGGAGCATTGCCCAGTACCTTCTTATCTTCTATAATGGTGGGAGACATTGCATGGCCCCCGAGGAGGGCAGGATGGTCAGCAATGGACCACAAGGGTCATGAATGTGGTTAGAGCTAGGTGTATGTGCAGGTGTACCTATCTTGCAATATACAGCAGGTAACAAGGGACTGCACAGACTGCACATGTGCTGCCTCAGGGGTTAGTGCCACACTGCGGCACGGCAGACCTCTGCATGTGACAGGCATCTTGACCTCACATGTAGCTTGTCCTTTGGACAGGAAATGTATTTGTGTGTCTGATACGTAGCTAATGTACTGAGTGTGCAGTGCCATGCATACTGCATATGTGCTGCAGTAGGCAAGCCCTAGTTTTGGTATACCACTGTCTCATGTCCTGAGTTCCTCCCATTACAGGCAAAAACCTGCAAGTCTCTTTGATTCTAGACATTGCTGTGGAGAAGAGTGTGGAAGTATAGCCTGATGGTTAGAGCATTGACTCTGTAAACAACAGACCAGGGTTTGAGTCCCACATGTTCTCTTTTTGGCTGTGGGAAATTTACTTCAATATACTGACAGAAAAAGTCCAGGTTCTGCATTGACTGGAAGACACACATTCTTATTTATTTATTTATTTATTTATTTATTTATTTATTTATTTATACTTTATGTGTTATGATAGCACATTGGATCTGCAAACATGCACATTGCGATCATGCCCATCTGACAGAACATCTTTATTGGCTCTACTGTAGCCCATTGCAAAGGTTCAGACATGTTCACCCTGCAGATGTATGACAGATGAGTTGTACATGATTGGAATATGTCAGCATAACCGTGACTGAACATCTTTGGCTCCATCACATGTATGAGGTACATGCAGGCACATCCCACTCCTGGGATGGCTACCTGCAGGGATCATCACACGTGCCTACTTACACCACATGGCCAATATGAGAGATACTTGTCTAGTTGTTATATGCACATATGTCAGGAGGCTTGTATGGTCGCTGGAAAAGCTGACACAGCAGTCATGCCCACATTGCTGGTATTGGGACTCCCCTGTGGCACAGCTACACTTTTTTTACACACACTACAAAAGCATTTGTGTGGTCACATCCAGTACATCAGGGAAGCAAGGCCATACTGCACTCCTATCTACCACCATCCATCCTTCAGCATATGCCCGTTATATACAGTCATGTATTCTCCTGCCAGCTGATGCACCATGGCCCACACAGGAACAGTTAAATTATTTGGATGTATCACTCACACCTCTCCTGCGAATGATCTGCATGTCACCACTTCTGCTTGGTCATTCTTTTGATGGCCACAGTGTGGTGATGCTGGTTCTGTCAGGGGACACTTCTTCCCACTCCTATGCCATACACTGGCATTACAGCATATTACGTGGGCGCCCCTCACTGATGCAGTACTGCTTCCTCCCACTTGCTTATCCCACTTACTGACTGACACATAGGACATATGGATCTGACAGGTCCATCAGGTCTTACTTTTCTTTCCATCACCTACAATGTGACTTTCACAGGGGATCCTTTATCCTGTGTTAAGGTGACTGCCATTTTTGGGTGTTAAGGTGCATGCTTGACATCTTAACTCCTGATGTCCTGTTAGCACCTGATAAGTGGAGCCAATCGTCCTTACCGCCGGAATGCCCTGGCTTTTATCGCACGATGACACCATTACCGCTGCCATTACCACTTGCTAACCGGTACACCCTTAATGCTCTTTAGTAAACATACCCCTTAGAACAATTAGGTCACATCATCTTTTTATTATGTTTTTTCTTAAAAAGAGCTCAAAGTGTAACACAGTATGTTAGAATCTAACTGTTCACATAGTTTAGACATCAGATGATAACAATAAGGTAAAGGCATAAAAGGAAATGTATGGCAGTAGTATTAAGAGTGACTAAAAGCAGTTTTGCTACACATCATGCAGTCTTCTAACAAGCAGGGAGCACAGTTGAGGCCATATTACAGCTTCTGGTAGAAAAAAAATCACTTCAAAGATCCATGTTTTTAGTAGTTTTCTGAAGACTAGCAGGCAAGGAGTTAGTGTGATAAGTAGCAGGGAGTTTCACATGATTAGAATTGATCCTCAAAGAGTTATCTCACCATTTCTTGTGAAGTCTATTTCCTTAGGTTCCACCATGGCTAGGCTGTAATATAGAGCAGGAGAATGAATATTAAATGAAATTACAGCTTAGATACCACGATGCACAACACTAGAGGACCTTAAACACTCACACAAAGAGGCATGTTTACTAAAGTGCCGTGAGTAGCATGGGGCAAATGCCTGTTTAGTGCATGTTTTTACTGCGGCGGGGCCATTTACTGGGGCGTGGCCACAGTAAATGCAGAGGTTGTGGCTATGGTAGGGATGTACCGCTGCACTAGGTGCATGTTTAAACTCCCTGTTCTATGTAAGTTCAATGTATGGCTGTTCCTCATTGTACAAACTTGTTTATTGTAAACCGTGCTGATGCCGAATAGTGCGGTATAGAAAAACCTTAAATAAATAAATAAATAAATAAATAAATAAATCTTTCCTGCAGTAGTTGTGAACACATGGACATAGCGCATGTGATCAGTGAACATACTCTCAACGTATGCCCTGCAGTTGTGAGCTACAAATGCATTAGTACTGTAGGGTTACAGTGGGCTACAGTACCACTGCAGACAGTAAGAAATGTAGCCTAGCCCCCCCCTACAGAACAGTAGAAACAGGCTGTTGCACAATAGAGAGGGATGACTGGGAATAGGTATAACTGGCTGCACAGCTCAGAGTAATGGGGCTAAGTACAAGAGGGCGAGGCATACAAATCAGGAAAGCAAACACATGAAGCGAGTTTGTGCTGCATCCCTAACTGTGGAGTCAGGGTGCAAATATTGCATCAGAAGATGCAAGCGGCCTTGCATGGGATCAGGCAGGGTGTCTGCAGTGTCTATCATTGGGGATACGTATATGAACAGGATGCCTGTTCACCTAGGCTGCAAGGAACACGGTACAAGGCCTCAGGCACATAGGGAAGGAATACCCCTCTCAGTCACTCCTCTCATGTGGCTTGAACAACACCGCAGCTATCGTGGAGTGTTTTCCTCATGTGGGGGAAGGGGGTTGCTACAGCCAGGGGGTCTGGAGGACAAGCATCTCTACTACATGGTGTCCATAAGGTCAAGAAGTACCGCATGGCCTGCCATATAGAACACTCACCTCTGTTTTACACAAAATCCTATTCAACAGCAGAGAGTGAATGAATCGCTATCTTTTATTCAGAATTTAAATAAAAATGAAAACATGAATACTCTCTCAGTAAAAGTGATTTTAGGGACTATAGAATATGGGATAGGATGTATATTTACTTTTGGAATTAATTATAACATAAACACTTTAATATTTTATGTCAGTTTGAAGGTATTTTATAAGCCCTATTTACAATTTAAATGTGTGTAAACAGCCATATACTTCTACAAATTGTATCCACGTATAAAGGGCCATTTGAAAAAGGTTCCAGATCGCATAAGGATAACCATATCTCATTGAAAGAGCATGTATGTCATGGCATGATTGGTTGGGACAAAAATCTACATATGTATTCCCCATTTCAGATAGGGAGTGCACATGTAAGTCCAAAATGGACTCTGGCATGAATAGGTTTTTGAAAAATGTTCCTTTTGTCCATCTCTTTACAGAAGGGGTTAAGGGGAAATCTCCCTTAATCCTCCAATATTTATTTCTCCCTCCAAATTGAAATGAGGTCCTCTGTAATTAATCAAGAGTATCTGCACATTTAGTAGGAGGCATGCTTACTAAAGCATGGTAGCTGGGAGTGCACGGTTTAGCATGGGACTAATGCACGTTTTGGCTGTGCGGTAGCCTGGAGAGTGTGGTGAAAAGGCGACTGCACTAAAATTGCCTCTCCCTACCCGAGCAGCACATGACTAGGTGGAGTTAAGGAGGAGAATGATTGAAGAGTGGGCACAACTCGGCGTGTGACTGGCAAGGCTGTGCTAGTTGCATGCAAGCAGCACCAAACCTCTGCTAGCATGGGTGCAACTGCTCTCTGCTTCTGACCAAGGAGTAGTTACACCCACCTTGACAGTGCGTCTTGAATGCGCAATTTATACATGACTGTTAGGAAATATGAAGGACAGAAACAGAGCAAACACATAAGAAAAAATTGGGCAAATAAGCACCTGCCTAGACAACCGGTAGGGAGGAACTGCATGTTGCAACTTCCATGGCAGTGGACCACAACAGCCCGACAGTGTTGTGTGCTGTGGAGGTGTCAGGACACAGGGTCTGTGGGCTTCAACGAGTACTGGCCACATAGCCAGAGTTGGACCAAGCAGAGTACATCGGGGGGAGGGGGGTATCATGCAAATAAAATATTTAACATGCTGTCAACATGATGGTTAGGCATCAAAAGGTGCCCTCTGACCCCTAACTTCCCTGTAAGGGGGTAGATAGCAATGTAGACGTGCACCTGGGGTCTATTCCACTGCCATGGGCCATAAGTAATAAGATTCTAACATTTATGTTGATCTCTAAGTATTTGTATCACATTGGTTTATTATGTAGATGTTCATTTCACCTATGCTTGTTTAATTTTTTAAGCTCTGTTTATTACAATAATGTTCTGTTATATGTAAATGGCTTTGATTGCTTGATAAGGCAATATAAGACCTACAAATAAATAAATAAATAAATATTCCTATGGCAGACTATGGGGAGATGTTGCTGAAACTTAACTGCTCTGAGCAGATACTCTCATACTTCTCCAAAACAACTTCATCCCCTTTTCTGGCATACTGTCTCCTCTCTCCCCCACACTCTTCTCCTTTTCTTTCTGTCCTCTGATGACATTAATCCCAACCCTGGTCCCCGTTCACTTCTCTCTCACTCACATATTAGTTCCTCTCTCCACCACCCTAATCTCATCCACATCCCTCTTCTTTCCTCCTTCTCATGTGCTTTATGGAATGCTCATTCCATTTCTAATAAACTTCCCTTTACCCATGATCTCTTTATCTCTCCCACTTTCCATTTTCTCACTCTTACTGAAACCTGACTCCTCCCTGAAGACACTGCTTCAATTGCTGCCCTCTGCCATGGCGGCTATCAATTCTCTCACTCTCCTTGTCCCAATGGCCACAGTGGTGGTGGTGTTGGGTTTCTTCTTTCTCCTTCTTGCCAATTTCAACCCCTCCTCTTTCCTTAGTCTCATTCTTTTCCCTCCTTTGAAGTCCATTCCATCCCTCTTTTTAATCCCCTACCTCTGTAGATTGCTGCCTATAGACCCCCTGACAAGTCCTATTCTATCTTCCTCACTGATTTTGACTCTTGGCTCACCTTATTCCTGGATTCTTCTCCCCCCTCCCTTATTTTTGGTGACTTTAATTGATAACCCCTCTGACACCTATGCATCCAAGCTCCTTTCCCTTACCTCCTCTTTCAACCTCCAGCTTTGCTCTTCTGCACCCACTCATCAGCTTGGTCACTGCCTTGACCTTATTTTCTACTCAGTTGTTTACGTTCTAATTTCCATACCTCTGCTCTTCCCTTATCTGACCATCACCTGTTAAGTTTCACTCTTCATTACTTCCCCTCTCAATCTTGCCCAATCTCATCCTATCTTTTTAGGAATCTTCATGCTATTGATCCACTGACTATCTACTACTGTCTCATCTCTTCTGTGTTTCACTTTGTCCTCTAAATCTGTTGATGAAACCATAGCTTCCTATAATACTGCTCTCTCCTCTGAAAACCCTTGCTGTGCCCATTCTACGTTCTCTGAGGTGTCTTCAACTACCCGCTACCTACGTTCTTGTGCCCATTCAACTGAGCACACTTGGCTCAAATCCAACTCTCTTTCGGACTTTCTTCACTTCAGATTCATGCTTTCTTCTTTCCAGTCTGCCATTGCACTCGCTAAGCAAACTATTTTCTCCATCTGACTAATCATCATGCCTCTAATCCTTGTGTTTCTTTTCTACTCTCAGTTCTCTTCTTAAGGTACTTCCATCTCCAATCCTTCCTTCACTTGTTGCACAAACCCTAGCAAACTATTTCCATGACAAAGTGCACAAGATTACTCTTCAATTCCCCACTAAATCTTTTTTACTCCCTCTTCCCCCTCTCCTTTACCAACTTTTCCCATCAACCTCTATCACCCTTTCATCCTTTTCTAAAATCTCTGTGGAAACCTTTCTTCTTCTTTCCTCCTCTAAACTCACTACCTGTTCTTCGGACTCTATCCCTACTCATCTCCTCAACTCCATCTCTTTCTCTGTCATCCCTTTCATCTCACATATTCTCAACCTTTTGCTTTCTACTGCAATCTTCCCTGTAGCCTTCAGGCACGCTGTAATCACTCCTCACCTCAAAAAACCCTCACTTGACCCTACTTGTTCTTCTAATTATCGACCCATCTCACTTCTCCCATTCATTTCCAAAATTCTTGAATGTGCAGTTCTCTGCCACTATCTCAAATTTCTCTCCTCTCAAGCCCTCCTTGATCCACTTCAATCTATTTCATTCTACTGAAATGGTTCTTGCCAAAATCTCCAGTGATTCATTCCTTGCTAAGTCCAAAGGCCTTTATTCAGTTCTCATTTTTCTCGATATTTATCCTGCTTTTGATACTGTTGACCACCTCCTCCTCCTTTACACTTTATCCTTTCTTGGTTTTAAAGGCCCTGTATTGTCTTGGTTCTCTTCTTATCTCTCTAATTGCTCTTTCAGTGTTTGTTCTGGAGGTTCCTCCTCTACTGTTATCCCTTTCTCAGTTGGTGTACCTCAAGGGTCTGTTCTGGGCCCTCTTCTTTTCTCTTTTTATACCCAGTCTCTTGGTGCCCTAATCTCTTCCCATGGATTTCAGTACCATTTTTATGATGATGACTCTAAAATCTATCTATCTACACCTGACATCTCTCCTTCGCTCCAAACACATATCTCTATTGCTTATCTGACATTGCCGCCTGGATGTCTCACTGCTGCCTAAAATTGAATATGGCTAAAACTGAACTTCTTATTTTTCCCCTTAAACTCTCCTCTCCCCTTCCTCCTTTATCACTGTTGACAACACTCTTCTTCTTCTTGTTTTCTTGGCCTGCAACCTTGGGGTCATCTTTGAGTCCTCCCTTTCCTTCTCCACACGTATTCAGCATAGAACTAAAACCTGTCATTTCTTTCTCTGCAACATTAACAAAATGTGTCCCTCTCTGAACACACTACTAACTAACTAAGGCTCTTGTCCACTCTTCGGTCACCTCCCATCTTGACTATTAAAACCTCCTCCTTGCTGGTCTGCCTCGGTGTCATCTTCAATTTATCCAGAACTCTGCTACACTGCTAATCTTCCACCAGCCCCAATACACTCATATAACCCCTTTTATAAAATCACTTCACTGGTTCCCCTTCCGTTTCCATATCCAATTCAAACTTATTCTTCTACTAACATGCACTCTATGGCCCCTTTATTCTCTTCTCTCTCTCTACATCTCTCCTCGTGAATTCTGCTCCTCCTCTGGCTTTCTTCTTTCTATGCCCTTTTCTTCTTCTGCAAACTCCAGACTTCAATCTTTTCACCTTGCTGCTTTTTATGCATGGAACAAACTTTGTCTATCTTTACATCAAGTGTCTTCTCTCACCCTTTTCAAATCCATGCTTTACTTCTTTGAGGCCACATTTTGATCCTAATCCCTTGTTTTATTTTATTTTATTTATTTAGCTATGCTTATACACCACTTTCCACCAGGTCAAAGCTGTTTACATTAAGCAACAAGAGATACATTAAACAAATCATAACATATTTATTTATTTAGACAGTTTTTGTATACCACCTTATCCTTCAATCAAAGTGGTCACAACACAATTGGGGGATACATTTAACACGCAGGGATATGAGACACATACTTACAGGGAACATGGGCAATGGAGGGTTAAGTGGCTTGCCCAAGACCACAAGGAGCATCTGTGGGACTAGAAACCCCAGTCCTTCTGGCCCAAGGTTGCTGTCCTCTAGTGGGATTTGAACCCCTGACCTTCCGGCCTGAAGTACCTTACCCCAACCACTAGGCTACTCCTCCCTCACATATTAACAGGGATTATGCATTCAACATAGTTTGAATTTTTTTACATTTCCGATAGGGTAAGCATCGGGGTTTCCTAACTTATTTACAATTCTTCTTCATGTCTCTGCCACAAATTTATCTTGTGTACAACTCAATCATGCGATCACTGGTTCAGGTCTGTGCCAAAGTGTTCTCTGAATAAGTGGGTCTTTTATTTATTTCCAAAAGGTGGAGAGGTCCTTGTTCTAGATTTTGGTTTGGAGAGAATTCCATAGGGATGGGGCATAGAGGTCAAATGCACAGGCACATGTTTGGTTATTGTGTTTTGCCCTTGCAATTGGTATGGTCAGAACGGACGCGTGATCTCCCAGGAGGGATTGAGCCAGCCTTGTCCCGACGCCTCCAGTGACACCGCGGGCCCAATCGGGGCTCTCCACCCGGACGCCATCAGCCCAATCGGGGCTCGCCACCCGGACGCCTCCAGCCTCTTGCCTGCCCAATCGGGGCCCTCCACCTAATTTAAAAGCAGTGCACCAGCTGAGATCAGCCCTTTCCTGGACACATGCTCTCCCAGGAGGGATTGAGCCAGCCTTGTCCCGACGTCTCCAGTGACACCGCGGGCCCAATCGGGGCTCTCCACCCAAGACGCCTTCAGCCCAATTGGGGCTCTCCACCCGGATGCCTTCAGCCCAATCAGGGCTCGCCACCCAGACGCCATCAGCCCAATCGGGGCTCGCCACCCAGGCGCCTCCAGCCTCTCGCCTGCCCAATCGGGGCTCTCCACCTAATTTAAAAGCAGGGCACCAGCTGAGATCAGCCCTTTCCCGGACGCGTGCTCTCCCAGGAGGAATTGAGCCAGCCTTGTCCCGACGCCTCCAGTGACACCGCGGGCCCAATCGGGGCTCTCCACCCAGACGCCTTCAGCCCAATCGGGGCTCTCCACCCGGACGCCTTCAGCCCAATCGGGGCTCGCCACCCGGACGCCATCAGCCCAATCGAGGCTCACCACCCGGATGCCTCCAGCCTCTCGCCTGCCCAATCGGGGCTCTCCACCTAATTTAAAAGCAAGGCACCAGCAAGCGGGCCCGCGCCTTGTGGGCCCGCGCCTGAGGGCCTCGCCAGAGGGCCCTTCGGCGGTGGCCACATACTCTCCAGGATCCGTTAAACAGCCGGAGAACAAACTGAAAACCAGGACTCAAACCAGGATGTAAAATGCAGGTACCGTTTAACTCTACATAGCTAGATACCCAATCGTTGCTAGGTAGTTCCACATTACCCTCAGATACACCCACCAAACATTATACGTGATACCTGCTCCATTAACAACTGAGCCTAGCTTGTCGTTCAAACCCTACCTGCTTCACGACCCACTGAGAAGAAGTCTCGGGAAGGCCCTCCGGCCACATGCACACTTACGACTGTACTCCTTTGACTATTACACTCCGTATTTGCCATACTACATCCTGTATACTGCCTGTGTCCCCTGTACTGCCTATTGACTATTACTATTGTACTGCCTTTGACTATTACACTCCCTATTTGCTATACTACATCCTGTATACTGCCTGTGTCCTCTGTACTGCCTGACTCCATACAGTACTGCATCGTTGTACCATTGCGCTACCATATTGTCCCATCCCAATAGCACACTCTTTACCCATGCATGATTACCCCACATTAGACTGCTATACTGCTTGCTCCTGACTGTGCTATACGACCCTGCCCACGATTGCACTATAATGTTTGCATATGCCTATGCTATACCGCTTGCCCATGATTGTGCTGCTTAAATGGCTATACTGCTCTGCCCATGATTGTACTACTTAGATTGACATACTGAATTGCCCATATTTGTGCTGTTTAAAATTGCTATACTGCTTTACCTATGTTTGTGCTGCTTGACGGCTACACTGTGCTACCCATGATTGTGCTGCTTATATTTGCTACACTGCGCTATCCATGATTGGGCTGCTTATACTGCTACACTGCGCTACCCATGATTGTGCTGCTTATACTGCTATACTGCCTTGCCCATCCATTATTGTTCTGTTCAGACTAAGGTGTCGACACCACTTGCACACTTTATGGTTACACTACTACTACACCTACACCACAAGTAAATGAAATACCAAGTTCCATACCTGAGCTGAGACTCAACATGGCACTCACAGGCTTTTACATAGCAGCATTATATCTCCTAACAGCTTGGCTAGGCAATGCTACTGCATTTGCCCCTCAACATAGTCAAATACCGATCCTTCAAAGCCACAGGAGGAGGTGGACAAGCACTCCCCACCACCCATTTGGTGGTGATGCACACCCTCACCAACCCCGCTTATTACATATAACAATACAAAATAATTTGCTTCCTACCAGCAGAACATTAGGTGTGCCCTCATAAACACAAGGTCAATACGTAAGAAATGGCCAGTCATTGCAGACATAATTTCCCTCCATTGCCTAGACATTCTCTTCATAACTGAGACATGGCTATCAAATGATGATAACGTACTCATCAACCAGCTCCTACCCAATGGCTTCTCAGTACACACATGTCACAGAAGCGATAAACGAGGAGGAGGTGTTCTCGCTATCACCAAAACTGATCTCCACTTCCACCTGAGCAATACAACCAACGCAATATACATAGACGCAATCACCATTACCAATAAACATTGCTCCTTCAACCTGATATACAGGGCCCCATCCACAGACTCCGATTCCCTCGCAACATTAATTGAGCTTGCATCCAACTCACAATCGCCAAGCACACCAAGCTGGGTTGTAGGTGATTTCAATTTACCATCCTTGCATGACGCACAGGCCTCATCTTTCCTGGATGCCTTCAAAGAACTAGGATACACACAACTCGTTGATGAGCCCACCCATGCTAAAGGTAGGACACTGGACCTTGTTTTTGCCCCCCCCCCCAACTGCCTTTAAAACAAACACCACCATACTGTCCACTACTGCAGTCCCCTGGTCAGACCACATGTTAATCATGTTCCAAATATCTCTACCCAACAAACGCCAAAAGAGTGTCGATAAGGCCAGCAGCCTCAAAACAGCTCCACACAGGTTTATAGCCTTTGACAAAGACCAAATCTTAAACCATACTCGTACACTCTTTGACCTAACATCCCACGACCCTGAGATGTTAGTTTCCACTTGGAATGAAAACTTCAGTTCCATTGCATTATGACCACCATCAAACAAGCCTACCAAGAAGAGAAGAACAGCAGCTTGGTACTCCATTGAGCTTAGAACGTCACTCTCCTGCTTGAGAAAACTAGAAAGACGCTGGCACCATACTCACTCCACTGAGGACCTAAGGACATACAACACTCAACTAGAAAAACACCGCCAAGCAATATCTGAAAGCATGAGGAGATTCCACACTAACACTCTAAAACGGTCCTTAAACAAGCCACACGACCTCTTCACCATGGTAAAGAACCTAGCAAAAGAGCCAGTATCAGAGCAACCTAGTCAAATCCACCCTCAAGCCTTCGCCAACTACTTAAAAGCAAAACTGTGCCAAACTAATAAATCCCACACACATACCATGGCACTCGAGCCAAGATCCTCAGCCCAACTGTCTGCCTTCTCTAAGCCATCTGCCAAACACATTGAGGACATAATTGCTGGAATGAACACAACAACCGCACAAATCGACCCTTGACCGGTGTCCTGGATAAAAGAGTTACGACCAACAGTCAGCCCTTTTATAGCAAAGCTAATGGATTGCTCATACACGACAGGCACCTTTCCCCAATCACTCAAACGTACCTCAATCAGGCCACTCCTCAAAAACAACAAACTGGACCCTAAGAAGCCCGACTCGTATAGACCAATATCCAGCATACCACTGTTGGCGAAAATCGTCGAGAAAGACATCCAAAGACAAAGTCAAGATCATATTGACGCCTCCGCACCACTTGATCCGTGTCAGCACGGCTTCAGAGCCGCACATGGGGTTGAAACTCTCCTCACCATCCTTTTCAGTACCATAATTGCAGGAATTGACAACATACGCCGTGGGTACGTACTCATATTCTTGGATATAGCGGCGGCCTTTGATTCTGTTTCCCATGACATCCTCTTACACCGCCTCAGAGAGAAGGGGATTTGTGACTTAGCACTCGAATGGTGCAAGTCATATCTCTCGGATAGATGGCAACATGTAAGATCAGATGAAGCAACATCAGAACCTTTCCACCAGAGCCAAGGGGTCCCACAAGGATCCTCTCTATCTGCCCTGTTGTTTAATATTTATATGCAACCGATCTGCGAGATCGTCCAGTCCTTCAAGGTGGAATGCCTGTTATATGCAGACAACATGCTCCTATATAAGCCTTTTGCAACGGAGAACCCCGAACGCTCACCGCTCACGGACTGTTTCAACGCAGTATCCAGATGGCTCCAATCACAAAACCTGCGAATCCAACATAAGAAAACCGAAGTCCTTTTCGTCACCAGAGATCCGAAATTCATCACACCACCGTGCTTAAAGGTCTTAGATGCAGAACTACTTACCAAACCCTCTATTAGATATCTAGGAGTCACACTTGACCAGCGACTCGACATGAAGACCCATATAGGCAATGTAGCAAGAGCTATATACCATAAAATCTGATCACTTAGACACATACGTGCCTTACTGGAACCTGGTGACTTCTGCACAGTATACCAAGCCTTGATCATACTGCATCTTGACTATGCAAACACCATACTCCACGGTCTCCCGCAATCCACGCTACACCCTTTACAGCTTGCAATAAACTCTGCTGCAAGAGTGCTCCAGGGCGCTTCCAAGTGGGAACACATTACACCCATCCTTAAAAACTTCACTGGCTCCCCATAAAAGGCAGAATTACGTTCAAAAACCATAATTCTGACCTTCAAAATCATAAATAAGCTCGCCCCACCAGCCCTAGCAGACCTCATTCAGATAACCCCCCTGAACAGACTTAGAAGATCCCCTGAGGACAATAAACTAATAGTCCCAAGAGAAACAACCAAGTGCTGCCAGACAACAGTGAACAGGGCTTTCAAATTCTCGGCACCAAAATGCTGGAACAGCCTCCCTCCTAGTATACGGGCAATCACTAATTTAACGCAGTTTAGGAAAGCTCTGAAATATCACCTTTTCCTCGAGCATTACCCGGAGGACAGCACCTCAAGTGCCGCATCAGTAAACTAACCACGTCAAACAGACGTTCAGCCTGCTCTTTCTGTACAGTTGTAAATAGCTACCCCCTTGTTGTCTATGCCTGTTAATTGTAAACACAAATCGAATGTTTTGAGATGTGTATTTAACTGGTTCTATGTAAACCGCACTGATGGAAAATAGCGCGGTATATAAGTGCATGTAATAAATAAATAAATAAATAAATAAACATTATTAGTGGTCTGTCTTGTGGATCTCCCAGAATTTGATTGTGGTAGGAGGGTGTGTAGATGTGAAGTTTGTTGTTGGTGCAGGACGTTGTGAATCAGTAGTAAGGATTTGTACTTGATCCAAGAATCCAGTGGAAGGATATGAAGGTGCTTCAGTATTGTAGTGATGTGGTAATACTTCTTTGCCTTTTGTATGATCCTGGTGGTTGTGTTAAGGGCTGTCCATAGTGGATGGAGAGTGGAGGGTGGGAGTCCTTGTTATATCACATTACAGTAGTTAAGGTGTGGGAGTGTCATTGCTTATTCTCCCTTGTTCTCCTTCCCTATTTGAACACCCCTTGTTTCACTTCTATTGTTCTGTCTATCTTGATTAGATTGTAAGCTCTACGAGTATGGACTGTCTTCTTTGTATATTTGTACAGAGCTGCATACACCTTGTAGTACTATATAAATGTTTAATAATAGTAGTAGTAATACTTAACATTTCTAGCACTGAACATGGGCTTGCTTTGTTGGAGTTCACGATCAGTGTCCCTTCTCTGGCCCCCCCCCCCCCCCATGCCCAGTGGATGCAGTATTCCATGGATCTGGGAAGCTCTTGTGGGCTTCTAAGGTCCTGTGGGCCTTTGCACAGCTTGGGGGCTGCTTGGTTTTGCTCACCTCAATGGGGGGAGGGGGGTTCACCGCAGTATTCTTTGTTTTTGCACTTGAGGATTTCCTGGGCTATATATTTTATTCTGTATTTTGATGAGAACAGATTTGTTGTGTTATGTTAGCAAATAAATGTTGTGTTTAAAACAATAATTTTTTTCACTAAATGTGTCTGACCAGAAATATTTTCATTTATTTGAAACTCTTCTATTCCTCATAGGCTTTCTCAGAGGACATATTATTCAAAGAAAAACAATATAGTTTTTTTTGTTCCAGTTATTGAATTACTGCTATCAAAGGAAAGAATTACCATTTAAGGGATGTGGTTCTTTGTATCATTTGTCTTTGATGGCATTTTAGTAACTTCAGCAAAGGAAATCTCAGAATGATTGGAGCAAAACATATTGTGTTAACATTTAAACACAGTGAGGCCGATATTCAGGGGCAGTCACCTCTAGGAGATATCTGGATATGGATATATGCTATCCATATATCAAGCTATGGAATATGAGGGGACTAACTTGATATGGATAAGTTACCTGCATATCTTTAAGAAAAGCAATGCTGAATCAGACCAGGTTCTTTCGAACCCTGTATCCTATTTTGACAGTGGCTAATCTGGGTCACAAGTATCCGGAAAATCCAAAAATGTAGCTCTTTCTCATAGTTTTTATACAGATAAGTTATTCATTTAAAAGTAAAGACTACTGCCTCTGAATTCAAATTAAATATATGGCTAAGATATGCAAATAGAAGTTGGAGAAGAAAGGGTGTGGCTTAGCAGGGGGCTGAGAACCAGAGAAGCCAGAGCCCAATTCCTGCTACTAACTGGCAGGGCCGGCCCATCCATTGTGTGATAATGTTGTTCACACAGGGCCCTGCGCGAACTTCATTATTGCATGATGGACGGCTGCAGAGGGAGCCAGGGAAGCGCACGTGAGGCCCCGGCTCCCTCTGCTCAGCTGCCAGCGTGAGGAGTCTTTTCCCTCATGCTGGTGGCTGTATCTGTGAAACCGCGAATGCCGGGAGAGGTTAAAGGTCATTGCCTTTAACCTTTCCCAGCATTCACGGCTTCAAAGATACAGCGGCCAGTGTGAGGGAAAAGACTCCTCACGCTGGTGGCTGAGCAGAAGGAGCTAGGGCCTCACGCGGGCTTCCCCGCCTACCTCTGCAGCCCCCCAGGTGGCTGTGGGGCTCTTTGGAGGGGGGGAGGGGTGGCTAGGACTGGAATCAGGCATGAGGGGGGTGGGGGGGCTAGGGCTGTGAGGGGGGGGCTAGGACTGGAATCAGGCTTGATGGGGGGGGTTAGGGCTTTGATGGGGGGCTAGGACTTGAATCAGGCTTGATGGGGGGGCTAGGGCCATGATGGGGGGGCTAGGACTGAAATCAGGCATGATGGGGGGCTAAGACTGGAATCAGGCTTGATGGGGGGCTATGGCTGTGATGGGGGGCTAGGACTGGAATCAGGCTTGACTGGGGGGGCTAGGACTGGAAATAGGCTGTGATGGAGGGGCTAAGATGAATCAGGCTGTGGTGGTGGTGGGAGCTAAGACTGGAAATAGGCTCTGATGGTGGGGGGGAGCTTGGACTGGAATCAGACTGTGGTGGTGGGGGCTAGGAATGGAAATAGGCTGTGATGGGGGCTGGAATCAGGCTGTGATGGGGAAACTTAGACTGGAAATGGGCTGTGATGGGGTCTAGGACTGGAATCAGGCATGATGGGAGGGGCTAGGACTGGAATCAGGCTTGATGGGGGGCTAGGACTGGAATCAGGCTTAATGGGAGGGGCTAGGACTGGAAATAAGCTCTGATGGGGGGCTAGGACTGGAACTAGGCTGTGATAGGGGGGCTAAGACTGGAATCAGGCTTTGGTGTTGGTGGTAGGGGGCTAGGACTGGAAATAGGCTCTGATAGTGGGGGGGGGGCTAGGACTGGAATCAGACTGGTGGTGGGGGGCTGGGACGGGAAATAGGATGTGATGGGGGGAGGAAAACAGGCACAAAAGGGGAAAACGTGGACTGGAAATGGGCTGTGATGGGGGACTGAAACCAGGCTGTGATGGGGGGACTAAGACTGGAAATGGGCTATGATGGTGGGGCTAGGGCTGAAAATAGGCTGTGATGGGGGGGCTAACACTGGAATCAGGCTGTGATGGTGGGAGGCTAGGACTGGAAATAGGCTGTGATGGGGGGCTAAAACTGGAATCAGGCTGTGGTGGTGGTGGGGGGGGGGCTAGGACTGGAAATAGGCTCTGATAGTGGTGGGGCTAGGACTGGAATCAGATTGTGGTGGTGGGGGCTAGGACTGGAAATAGACTGTAATGGGGGGACTGGAATCAGGCTGTGATGGGGGGGACTAAGACTGGAAATGGGCTATGATGGTGGGGGGCTAGGACTGAAAATAGGCTGCGGTGGGGGGCTAACACTGTAATCAGGCTGTGGTGATGGGGGGCTAGGACTGGAAATAGGCTGTAATGGGGGGCTGGAATCAGGCTGTGATGGGGGAATCTTGGACTGGAAATGGGCTGTGATGGGGGGGGGCTAGGACTGGAAACAGGCTGTAATGCGGGGACTGAAATCAGGCTGTGATGGGGGACTAAGAATGGAAATGGGCTATGATGGTGGGGGGCTAGGACTGGAAATAGGCTGTAATGGGGGGACTGGAAGTAGGCTGTGATGGGGGGTGCTAAGACTGGAATCAGGCTGTGATGGGGGAAACTTGGACTGGAATCAGGCTGTGATGGGGGGACTAAGACTGGAAGTGGGCTATGATGCTGGGGGGCTAGGACTGGAAATATGCTGTGATGGGGGGCTAAGACTAGAATCAGGCTGTGATGGAAACTTGGACTGGAAATGGGCTGTGATGGGGGGGCTAGGACTGGGAATGGGCTGTGATGGGAGGGCTAGGATTGGAAATGGGCTGATGGGCTGGAATAGGACTTTTAAATGGGCTGATGGGGGGAGCTTGGACTGCAAATGGGTGATGGGCTGGAATAAGACTGGAAGTGGGCTGATGGGAGCTGGAATAGGGCTGGAAATGGGTGGCTAGGATTGGAAATTGGCTGATGGGGAGCTTGGAGTGGAAATGGGCTGATGGGGGGGGGGCTGGAATGGGACTGGATAATGGGGGGATAGGACAGGAAATGGGCTGATGTGGGGCATGGGAGAATGGGACTAGAAGGGAGCGGATGCTGGGTGGGTCTAGAACTAGAAGGGAGTTGATTTGGGGGGAGGACTAGAAGGGGATGGGGATGGGGAATGAGAATGGAGAGGGGAAGAGATATTTTGTGTGGGTGGGAAGAAAAATCTACAATGGGCCGGGTATTGGGAGAGTAAGTGGGGATTGAGAATGGAAGGGTGAAATTTGAGTGGATGATAAAGGAATAAGGAAAGAAATGGGGGAAAGAGCAAAAGGGGAACGATCAGTATGTTAAAGCAGACATAGAGAGAGAATGGAAAAAATCTAAAAGAGAAGAAAGGACAAATGGATAGCTCACAGAAGACACGAAGAAACCCAAAGAAAGTGACTGGAGCAATTGCAACTGAAAAATAAAATGCCCAAACAAAAGGTAGAAAAATACTTTTTTATTTTGAATTTATTAACTGGAATATGTCAGGTCTGGGAAATGTGTATCGCTAACATAGTTGCATTTTTGATTAGTGCAAGAGGAAATTAATTTATAGTTTTATTTCTCCAGTGTTGTTTTATATTTCATGTTTGGCTTTTGGGGTTCCCAATTTAATTATTATCTTCCTATTTCTAAATTGTGATCCCTTGTTCCTTTTGTGGTGATGGTCTATGTTCTGCATGTGTAACCAAGCTGAGGTATTCTGTTCATGTAGTTTGTTTGACAGTCCCACTTGTTCTCTTTCCCCCAGTGAGATGTATTGGTATTCTCTGAGATGTATTGGTTTAATATTTGCAATGTTGCCTTTTGATAAGTAGGGTTTGGTGCTTTGAAAATCCTGGTAGTGCTGTTATAATACGGTGGGTTTGCTATGGGTTCTAAATGATCGGTGTTTATAGTGCTTTCTAATGGGCCTGGTGGTTCTTACTGCAATATAGTAATGTAGAAATCTGTTAGTCTTTCTTTTTCCAGACACTCATTAAGAGGCATGTTTACTAAAAGCGCATGTTAATGTTATGCAAATACTTATGCAAATAAGGCCCTGCAATGAAACTCTGCACATGGCCCCGCACCCCCCTTGGGCCGCCCCTGTTAACTGGCCTTGGACACATCTCTATAAGCTCTTTAGGGAAGAGAGATGTTCTTATTACCCCTGTGCATCACTGGATACATACCTCTACTTGTCATTTACAGCACTGCTATATCTTGCTGCTGTATATGGAATTCTGCCCTCTTTTGATCTTGCCTCTGGAAAACCCCAACTAAAGTCATAGTGAAACATTTTGGCCACAAAGGAGGCCCTTGGAGAGTGGAGGAGTAGCCTAGTGGTTAGAACACTGGCTTGATAACCAAGCAATCAGGGTTCAATTCCCACTAGCACTCCTTGTGGCCCTGGGCCAGTCACTTAACCCTCCATTGCCTCAGAAGTAGGGTTGCCAACTTCTTCATCGAGAAAAACCCGACACCTGTGGCTTGCCATGCTCCACCCATTCTCCGCCCCTAGTCCCACCCCTGCCCCACCCCCAGTCCCACCCACAAAAATTACCGAGGATACGTGTAGGCTAACTTCCTTGGTCAGATAATAATTAAACTGGGAACCCCAAAATCCAAACATGAAATGTACAACACTGGAGAAATAAAACTATAAAGTAATTTCCTCTTGCACTAAACAAAAACGCAAAGATGTTAGCAATACACACTTCCCAGACCAGACATATTCCAGTTAATAAATTCAAAATAAAAAGTATTTTTCTACCTTCTGTTTGGGCGTTTTATTTTTCAGTTGCAATTGCTCCAGTCACTTTCTTCTGGTTTCTTCGTGTCTTCTGCGAGCTATCCATTTGTCCTTTCTTCTCTTTTAGATGTTTTCCATTCTCTCTCTATTTCTGCTTTAACATACTGATTGTTTCCCTTTTGCTCTTTCCCCCAATTCTTTCCTTATTCCTTTATCATCCGTTTAAATTTCACCCTTCCATTCTCAAGCCCCTCTTACTCTCCCAATACCCGGCCCATCACAGACTTTTCTTCCACACAAAATATTTTTTCCCCTCTCCATTCTCATTCCCCATCCATTCTAGTCCTCCCCCCAAATCAATTCCCTTATAGTTCTAGGCCCACCCAGCATCCACTCCCTTCTAGTCCCATTCTCCCATGCCCCACATCAGCCCATTTCCAGTCCTATTCCAGCTCTTCATCAGCCCATTTCCAGTGCTAGCCCTCACATCACAGGCCATTTCCAGTCCTAGCTCCCCCCCCCCCAATCACAGCCCATTTCCAGTCCAAGTCCCCCATCACAGCCTATTTCCAGTCCTAGGCCCCTCCCCCACCATCACAGCCCATTGCAGTCCGAGTCCCCCCCGCACCATCACAGCCCATTTGCAGTCCGAGTCCCCCCGCACCATCACAGCCCATTTGCAGTCCTAGCCCCCCTAATCACAGCCTATTTCCAGTCCAAGATCCCCCTTCCTCCACCATAGCCCATTTCCAGTCCAGGTCCCCTCCACCCCCATCACAACCCATTTCCAGTCCATGTCCCCCCCCCATAACCCTTTTACAGTCCAGGTCCCCCCCCCATCACAGCCTATTTCCATTCCCATTTTACCCCCCCCCCCATAGCCCTTTTCTGGTCCAGGTCCCCTCCACCCCCATCACAACCCATTTCCAGTCCATGTCCCCCCCCATAACCCTTTTACAGTCCAGGTCCCCCCCCCATCACAGCCTATTTCCAGTCCAAGTCCCCCCCCCCTTAGCCCTTTTCCAGTCCAAGTCCCCCCCCTTAGCCCTTTTCCAGTCCAAGTCCCACCCCCTTAGCCCTTTTCCAGTCCTTGTCCCCCCCCCCTTAGCCCTTTTCCAGTCCAAGTCCCCCCCTTAGCCGTTTTCCAGTCCAAGTCCCCCCCTTAGCCCTTTTCCAGTCCAAGACCCCCCCCTTTAGCCCTTTTCCAGTCCAAGTCCCCCCCCTTAGCCCTTTTCCAGTCCAGGTCCCACCCACCTTCGCCCTTATCAAGTCCAAGTCCCCCCCCCCCTTAGCCTTTTCCAGTCCAGGTCCCCCCCCCCATCACAGCCAATGCAGTCCTTGCCCCTCCCCCCGACCAGCATCGCGGCTGTCTGAGGCTTCAGAGGGAGCCGGGGAAGCCTGCGCGAGGCCCCGGCTCCCTCTGAACAGCCACCAACGTGAAGAGCCTTTACCTTCACGCTGGCGGCTGTTCCTGTGAAGCCGCGAATGCTGGGAAAGGTTAAAGGGCAAACTTTAACCTTTCCCAGCATTCGCAGCTTCACAGGAACAGCCGCCAGCGTGAAGGTAAAGGCTCTTCACGCTGGTGGCTGTTCAGAGGGAGCCGGGGCCTCGCGCGGGCTTCCCCGGCTCCCTCTGAAGCGGAGAGAAAAGCCGGTTTTTTTGCTCTGGCCGCTCCCGATCTTGCGGCCAGAGCAAAAAAAACGGCTTTTAAAGGGCCGGTTTTGCCTCTGCGCCGGCAGCCGGCCTGGCCGTGGAAAAACCGGCCAGGCCGGCTGAAAACCGGCCAGTTGGCAACCCTACTCAGAAGAAAGGCCTGGCAATCTACTTCCAGTGACACTGCCAAGAAAACCCAGGAGCTTCTGGGTCACCAGGAGTCAGGACTGACTCAAGGGCACACATTACATGCATTAATGGCTTCCTATAAAATCTCAAGTGGCATATTGCATGTGCTTGAACCTGAAGATGCATGCTTTGCTGCTAGACATAGCTAGGAACATGTCTGGATGAAGCATGGGAAAACTTAACAAATGACTTAACATGGATTATAAAATACCTTAATTTGTGCACGTACTTGCAGACTTTACATGCTTTTATTTACATCTGCTATAGAGTAGGTGTTAAGGTTCATACCCCAAAGTAAGGCAAGATCCTTGGCATTTATGTCAGTATTTGAAAAAGACAAGTAGGCACCTACTTGTCATTATAAAATTGGCTTAAAATCAGGGATGGACCAACCATTAGGCAAACAAGGCAGTTGCCTAGATGTAGCAAGGCCTGGGGGGGGGGGGGGGAGGGTGGCAAAGAGTAGGCCATTCAAAACTAAACAATATATTTTGAGAGCTGGAGAGGTATAAAGCTTAAGGTTTGGCTAGCATGCCTGCACCATGCCAGGCCAGCCCTGCTTAAAATAGGTATATTTTGACTGCTTTGAACCAGGTGCCCTGTAAAAAGAAATTACTTTCATATGCATGCACAAAAAGGTTTTAAAAGTGCATAGAAAGTGCACTTTTAAGGCAAGTGTGTAGAAAAAAACCCTAAGCACACACGAAAATTAGGAAAAACTCAAAAATACGAATAGTCGACAAACGTTTCTGGCGTTGCACATTCCTAAGTTGCTATCTAAATGGCATGATTACTAAAAGGTGCTCTGTTAGCATATGTTTGAACCTCAAAACTAGCACGGAGGTCCATGCTAACTTTTAGGGGCATGTGGGCTTATCCTTCTGCTGTTTTAGCACAATGGTAATGTGCTCCACCATGCAAAAAGGCGGGTGGGTGCATTTACCACTGCCCCTCGAGCTGGCATTATGTACACCTGTGCTAATGAGCATTCACAGATAGTGTGTGCCTGTAACGCCTCTGTGAACTGTGATACCCAATCCCCACCTAATCACAGGCTAACCAGTTAGCATGGGACTTTTACCACAGGAGCCCACATTAACAGCATGGTCCACTTTGCATGCAGCAAACCATGTGCTAATTAGTGCAGTTTAGTATACATGCCCCTTAATTTAGAGGAAAGCTAGCTGCCCATTTATTCTTCTAGAGACAGTATTCAAGATTAACATACAGAATCTACTGCTTACTGAAACACTATGTGGGCTGTAAGAACCAAGACAAAAATTCACATGGTGCCCAATTCCAACATGGGCACATCTGGGCCATCTGGATGTCCAAAAAAATGGACGGCTCCAAACTGCACCCAATTCTACAACTGCGGGAGGTAGACGGTCTTGCAGTTGCAGGATCAGGCACTTAGACAGTTCGGCATAGCCCCAATTCAGCAGCACAGGATGTCCTCCCTACAGCCCGTCCAGTGCACCCTATGCTCCTGCTGGTGTCATGGGATGCCTAGTAGGAGTGCAGAAATGCTATAACAGAGGAAACCCTCATTTCCCTGCCTCCTGAACCTCAGCACGGGCAGCCAGGGCCTGGATCAGGCGGCGAAGACACCCCTGCATCTGCTCAGCCGGTTTGGTGGACCTGCCTGGCCTGAATCCCGCAGTTGGTAGGACTTATTTCACCTCCGAGGTGGAATAAGTCCTCACGTCTATCCCTCCCCCACCAGACGTACAGGGCGGTGGCCTGAATAGTCCCTGTATGTCAGAGTGTTTTGGCCCGCCCCCACTCCACCCACTCCCCGGTTCTGGCCCTCTCCCTCCTGCCCCCATTCAGCACTCCCCGCAGTACCCCTCATTATGCACAGGGAGGGCTGGACTTAGGATTGAGTGCTGGGCCAGACCAGAGGTTAGATGTCCTACCAGAATTCCATCCCCACACTAATTGTGCCCTTGAATAAGCCTATTGATGAGAAAGGAGCAAGGCTTTTTTAGATCTCTATATGATTGAATCACCAATCAAATGGTGTTGGGCTGATTGGTATGCGAAAGGTGTTTGTATAGACATTCAGCTTGTGGAAGTGGTGGAGTGTAAATTATTTTCATCTTTACAGGACTGTTATAGGCTTCCTGGGCAAAAATACTTTCAGTGGTTCCAGTTGTGGCATTGTTTGCAATCTGGAGAGGTTTATCTCTTTCTCAAGTCCATTTGCCAGACCAGGCTACATTTGCATGGTCCTGGCAGCAAATGGGCCATGTTGCCTCCACTTGTTACAAGGTACTCAAAGAATGAGACTTCTCTGCTCACCAAGGGCTGCAAAGCATCTGGGAAGTGCATTTAGGTATATAGACAGGATTATTTTTGGCAGCGGATAAATCGCCTTGGCCTGCAGAGTACGATGGATTCCCCACAAACTTTTTAAAGTGACTCTATTGATATGAATCTATCCTGGCTAACAGAGCAGAAGACCCTCTCTTACATATGCTGTTTGAATATAGTGATTTTCAGCACTTTTGGGAAGCAGTTTTACAAGTGATCCAGGAAATTTCAATGTGCCTGTTAGTCCATCTCCCACAGTAGTCATTTTTCACTCTGCTTGGGAGAGGTTGGATTTTCCTACACATCAAGTTCTCTGACTGGATGTTTTGATTGCTGTAGCTCAGCAGCAGATTTAAAGTAAACAACATGTTAGTCTCATGGAATGTAGACACTCATTAATATAAATATGAGTTGATAGCAGCTGAAAAGCAGGATAATCTGAGTGTGGCTGAAGCTTTCCTTTCCAGAGAGGATTGATTGCTCTTTAACAGAAGAAAGAGCTCATGACATTCTCCACATGCTGTAGTTCTATTTACGTCTCAAAGCGACCTCCCAGAGTTTCTGGTTTTGCTTGTATTGCTTTTACAAGACAAAAGACAGAATGATTGTTGAGATAACGAATAGCCAGCAGGAAGGAGGTGATAGTGCCTTTATATAGGTCTTTGGTGCGACCTTATTTGTAGTATTGTGTGCAATTCTGGAGCCACACCTTCAAAAGGATATAAACAGGTTGGAGTCAGTACAGAGGGTGGCTACTAAAATGGTTAGTGGTCTTCTTTATAAAACATATAAGGACAGACTTAAGGATCTTAATATGTATACTTTAGAGGAAAGGCAGGATAGAGGAAATATGATAAAGACATTTAAATACCACCATATTTAGATCCTCTTTTGAATGAAAGGAAGCTCTGCTACGAGGGGACATAGGATGAGGATGAATAGGGATAGACTCGGGCATAATATGCGGAAATATTTCTTTACGAAAAGAGTGGTAGATGCGTGGAATAGTCTCCCAGTGGAGGTGATAGAGACCAGGACAGTATCTGAATTCAAGAAATCATGGGACTAACGCAGGAAGATCTTTAAAGGAAAAAAAAAGGGATTATTGTAGTTGGTAGGGAAGGACAGACTGGAAAGGCCATATGGTCGTCTTCTGCCATCATGTTTCTACGTATGTATAGTGGACTTGCTATTCATAGTGGCTTGAAGTAGGGACATTCATAACAAACATCTTGTGTTAGTTAATGTTCATTAGGCATAAGCAGGCCAAGATTTTTGGGCTTATTTTGGTTTGTCAGAAGACACCTGTTCAGTTAGGGCCCAATTCCAGTGTGGACATAGAATCCCTCTGTGAGTCCTGCTGGAAACGGATGCACAGAGGGCATCGCGATTCTGATCCCGCACGGCACGTCTAGCCCTGTGGGATCAGAATCACAAACAGGGCTGTATGTTCAGGCCTGGACCCAAATTCCATCTGGTCTGCACGTACAGGCTTTCCCCGACTAACTCAGTCAAGACTTTTAAATGGAGCCATGGCGCCATGGCGTCTGGTTGTCATGGCACCACAGCTCCATTTAAAAGATGTAGTCCCCGGCTGCCAGCCTCCAAATTGATTTCCCCACAGCCTGACCCCTGATCTGGCTTCCCAGGGCCAGGGTTGGGTTTTGACGAACGCTCTCCACCCCCACCCGCTGCTGCCATGCCCCAGCCACATCAGGGAAGTTATTCCTCCTCGGAGGTAGAATAACTTCCCCGTTCTAGTCGCCGGCCCCGGACGTACAGGGCCAACATTAGAATTGGTCCTGCATGTCCGGGGCCGGCAACTACCCACTGCCCATCTTAACGCCGCCCCTGATCCACCCCTTCCCCACCCCTGTCTATCTTCTCTGTACAATATGCGGGGAAGGAGGATGGGGCAGGAAAGGCCACAAATAGCAGGGATGGACATCCCAATGGGATGGGAATGACCCTATTAGTCTTTGAAAACAGAAACTGAAAGCATCTTTCCCATTCTACTGCCTGCTATATCTGTGGTGTGCAATTGCTCCTGCCAGTGCCAGTATCATTTCCAACCTCCACACCATTTAGTACAATTACAACAAGATCTTCAAGAACCTTGTCAGATATTAAGCTTTCAATATTTGGAGTGCAAGATTGGGAATGGGGATATGATGTGGAGGCTCCAAGGCAGTAAGTGAATATTATCATATGCCAAAGTTTTCTCCCTAAAACTGAAGGCTATTTGGTGTGTTTGTGCTTTTGTTTTGTTTTATTTAGGTGAGTTGGGATGGATTTGTGGGCATGTGCAGTGAGAATGGGACTGTGTGTTAGTTTGGAATGTTTTGCTGGATGGGTACAGCTGCTCTATTGATGGTGGATGGATAGAGGGATGGGTAGAACTGTATACTATTATCCAGAATATTTTGGTTTGTAACATTGTTTCATTAAACTAAAGTTTGAATCACCTCATCAAGTGCAAAACAAGTTGAATGTATTTGAAAGATGCAAAATGGTATGATTATTTCTACAGGAAAAACACCTTGATTCCACCGAGAGTGGTAAACTACAGCATGAATGAATCAAAGATTCTATGTTTTTTGCATTAAAAGGGGGGGAGGATATTGTTCAACAATAAACTAGACTATCAGATTGTGGATATACTTTGTGATCAGCAATGGGGTATTAGTTAAGGCCATCTTTAGTCTATTTTAAATGTTGATGCACCTGAATTTTTCAATGAATTGGCTTCTGCTCTATTGACACTTGGTCCTCACCTAGTTATCATGGGTGGAGATTTCAATTTAGTGCTTGCCAATGCATTGGATTGTAAGTTTGACTTTAAGGTTCACCAGGGAGGGTACTGATTACTCAGACGTCCTTGATATCTGGCTTTGGGTTGATGACCAGTGGAGGCTGACTTATCATGTTGTCAAAGAATTTATATTTTGGGGGTGATATACAAAGGCATTTACATTGTTTACAGCCCTGAAAACCACATAAATGCCACTGAATATCTTCTGTTTGTGATGCTAAATGCTCCAATACTAATCAGCTAGTGCTCGGTAGTTCCAGGGCCAGAGTTGGGGGTTAACTTGTGTGATAAGGAAGCCTGTAGTGAGCCTATGGAAATAGGAGAAACTAATGATTTTGCTTTTAAGAAAAGTGACATCCCGGCAGTGCACAGGTTTCAGCTTTTGCCTAAAGAAAGCAAGCAGAGAGAAACTGAACTTATGCTGCCACACCCAAGCTCTGTTGCAGGCTTGGAAGATAATTGCAAGCACCTGTCCAGAGAGGGGGAGACACTGCCCGGGAAGCAGGGATATAAACCTTGGCTAGAAAGAAAGCAGGAAGGAGAGCCCGGAGAGTGAGAGCACTGGAGGTGGAGAGAGCCTGGGTGGAGAGAGCCTGGGAGAGGAGAGCCAGGAGGAGGAGAGCCCGGAGGGAGAGTTCAGAGGTGGGAGCCCAGGACTCAGCACAAGAGTCAAAGGAGCCAAGCCTAGAACAGGGAGCCATGGCAGAGCTCCAGGAAGGAACTCAGGAAAGTGAACGAGGGACTGTTTCCCAGAAGCTGGAGGGAGACTGGTGAACACAGCCAGGGAGAAGTGTCCACAGCTTCAGGTACAATTTATCCTTACCGGGTGGAGCGGTGCTCAAGAGAGACACAGGGATCCTCAGAGAGAATATACTCAGAGACATACGTTAAAAGCTCAGAGCAGGGCACTGCATTACTGGAGCCAGAGGAAATGCAGGTTGAGCCTATTGAACAGGATTTATTGCCTCCAGAAGTACTCATGGACTGTACGCTATGTCAAGCTGTTAGCATTGAGTCCCTTTGCTAAAGAATAGCTGAAAAATTAAAGTCTCCTAAAAAGTAGAGTATTGAAACCTAGCCTGAACTGAAGGTAGGAACTTGCTGTTTTAATGGGAAGATGTGGAAACCCATGATGTAGACTGCATTGTCTACGCAACCTCTTTGATTATGACCCCATATAGTAAGTACTGTACATAGTTTACCCCGGTTATCCAAGTTTTTGTTCCCTGTTATTTGTAAACTCATACATGTTAACTGTACTGAGCATTTTGTTCCATGTAAACCGCGCTGATGCTGAATAGTGCGGTATATAAGAGACTGTAAATAAATAAATAAATAAATAAGATACCTGTTGCATTTACATTTGACTGCTTTATGAAGACAAAGGTAAAAAGAAGATATTTTACTTTGTTGAATGAAGAAGCTGTATTTTCTTTATCCGTTATATTGATAAGCAGCTGCATATAATTAATGACTGTGAAGCTCATCCAGCCTAAGTTGTAAATAACCTTGAGCGAATGAATAGAGAAGTATCCTGTTACAGTCTACATGGACTTTGTTTGCGTTTGGGGAATACATTTTGTCATTTGCCTTTACTTTCGGTTTCGTGACTACACTTCATCTTAGAAGGCCAAAACTACAACTCGCAGCAGGCATCACTGGGAAAAATAGTTTATTCAACCTTTTATAAGAGATGTTATTGGCAACCCTACCCCTCTAAGCCTTAGGCAGAGGGCTGGGGCGTGACACTTGGCAGTGGTGACATTAAATTGCTGTCTGATGATATTCAGCTACTGCCTTCTGTGACATAGAAGCCCACACAGAACCTAGGCAAATAGATAGAAAGGAGGAATTTACCTTTGAAACTATTAGTCAGTCAGCATATAGAGCTCATGAGAAACAGGGAAAGAGAGGAGAAGAGCGGACACACCCAAGCTCTGACGTAACAGCAAGCTCAGAGCTTGATTACACTCACCTGGGAAAGAAAGCCGAGCCAGCCTGCAGGGAACAGAGGCTAGCTCCAGCAAGGGGGTGCTGTGATTCTCCAGAGAGAAGGAGGTGCTGTGATTCCCCAGAGAGAAGGAAGTGCTGTGATTCCCCAGAGACAAGCAGTGGGCATGTCAGAGAAGCAGGAAGCAGCAGAGGAGAAGCCTCAGAGAAATGTGGCTGGAAAAGCACACAGACTACAGGCAGCTGGAGGTCCTGTGAGGAACCAGGTTGCAGCTCAGAGAGAGAAGCCAGGGCAGCAGAAAGAAGGAAGGCACACCCTGTGGCTAGGAACCTACCAGGACAAAGAGAGCAGGGAGTCTTCCAGACCTCATTGCCAGAGGAGAGGCTTCAGCATTCATACAGGTGGGAGCCTAGCACTATAATAAGGAAAGCCAGAAGTTCTGTTCAGAACAGAGGGCCAGGGCACTGCTCAACACAAGAAGTGTCAGCAGAAAGTTATAAAGGAGTTCCTGATAACTGGAGGGAACAAAAGGAGAGCCGGGGAAGAAACACTACAGCTACAGGTACTTTTAAACCCCACTGTAGGGAACTGTGTTCTTATGAGATACCCGAGTTCTCAGTGAGGGTTTTTTCCAGAGACAGCAGTAAAGGTCTGAAGCCAAGCCCGACACACACTGAATGTGAGGATATACAATGGGAGTGTAGCCCTAGTGAACCTGAATATGCTCCTATGGATTGTACACTTAGGGGCTTGTTTACAAAGCCGCGGTAGTGGTTCGCGATCGCGATCGCAGCCGCGGCCCCATTGAAATCAATGGGGCCGCGGCTCCGATTACGATCGCAAACCGCTACCGCGGCTTTGTAAACAAGCCCCTATGTCTTGCAGACAACATTGAGTCTTTATGCTACGTTTTGTGTATAGCAAAGAAAAAGAAGATATTTTTCTTTCAGAAGAAGCTGTTTGTTTTCCATGTTTTGTTTTGCACTTAAAAATCCTTTGGGAAGGGAAATAAATTCCTTGTTATGTTTTGCCTTGAACACTCGACTTACGACTATTATTTGCTAACAGAAGATATCAGGGTAACCCCAAACTTTGCACCCTAGGCGAAGGCCTGGCACCCGTTTACAAGTGTCGTAGTTTTGAGGATTTTTGGATTGTTGTGCGTGTGGAATACAACTGGAAAATGGCGGAACTGCATTCCAGAGGAGCAGCCTGGATATTCGCTGGCAGTATCGGCCAGAGGGTCCCGGACCAGCGCAAAGACACCTTTTCAAAACCTGAATCTATGCCTGGCTCAGGTAAAATGTATTTGGGCATAGGTGGTGTGGGATTCGTAAGAGAAGGAGTGCTGAGGACACACTCAGGAAGCCAGGCTCTGAAAACACTTGTGGTGCCGCACTTGGTGTGTTTTTCTGTTCTGTTTCTCTACAGAGGAAAACACGGAGATGGATCCACAAAGTCCTTCGATGGATGAGTTCGCAGTTCAAGAAGCAAAGGGAAATGTCGCAGCTGGCGCAAGAACAGGCCATTGCAGCCTTGCAGGCTCAGCAGAAGCCCATGGTGGACTTAATAGCATCTTTACTGAAGGACCAGAAGGCAGTCGTGAAACCACGACAAGAACATGCCTGTGTGGTAGGACCTCAGAACTGTGGAGTTTTATCTTTTGGACAACTGACGGTTGAGGACAATGTAGATGACTTCATAGAGGCATTCGAGAGAGTAGCCCTAAATGTGGGATGGCCGGTATGGTTATGGTTATGGTTTAGGCATTTGATATACGGGTAGAGCAATGAGCAGTCAGGCTTGCTACATCACTGACGGGTGAGGCCTTAGCGGCCTATAAAGCCATGCCCGCTGCTCTTGCGACCAATTATGACAAACTTAAAAAAGCTGTTCGTGATAGGTTAGGTCTAACACCAATGATGTACAGGAGGATGCTAAGAGCTACTAAGCTGAGACCAGGTGAAACACCTAAGGCTTTGTGCCAAAGGGTGCAGAGCTTAGCATGGAAGTGGCTCGCTCCTGAGGGAAAGACCCTCGAGTCCGTTGTAGATGCCATTGTGTTAGAACAATACATGCAATCAGTTCCTACAGAGATAAGGTCCTTTTTGATTTTGCAAAATTGCCAGACCGCAGCAGAAGCAGCTCTCCGGTACATGGAGGCAGAAATGGCCGGTAAACCAAAAGGAGGTGCTCTGAGTGTGACAGGAGAGGCAAATTTTGGAAAATCAACAAAGGAGCCAAAGCCCAATGTGAAATGTGTGACTAATTGTTTGCCTAAGCGGGATGAAAGATGGAGAAAAGGAAAATGTTTTAAATGTGGTAAAATGAGTCACATGCAAATGGATTGTATGATGCATACAGCATTAATAATTGATAATAGCAAGCGGATACAGGAAGGTTTTATTCTGAGTGTGGAAGTTCAAGGCGTTTTAGCTAGTGCATTGCTTGACTCAGGGGCTGACCAGAGTATGGTCTCAAGAAAACTCTGGCAGGCTACACAAGCCCACAGCGGGTCAGTACCGAGCCAACCCGAAGGTAGGGTGAAGATTCAATGCATACATGGAGCATCCACCTTTTACCCACTGTATAGAATTTCAGTAAAGGGGTTAGGAAAAAGGAAGGAGGTTCTAGTGGTGGTAGTCCCTAAACTGCCCCATGACATTGTCCTGGGGAGGGATTGGCCCCCATTTTGTAGAGGGATGGAGAAAGGCCTGCACCTAAAGGAGGGGATGATCTCCACTAGGTCCCAGGTAAGAACCTCCGAGATACAAGTGGAACCCCCGGGGGGAACAGCTGAGCCCCCAACAGAGGGTGAGGAACCCCCAGAGGAGGAGGGTGGACTTGCAGGTGACGCATTAGAAGAGCTTCCCACACACGAAGATTTAATTAACGCCCATTCTAAGAAGACTAAGAAAGGAAAAGCAGAAAAACGCCGGGAAAGAAAGCTTAGGACTCAAGGGAGGGCAGGAATGGAGGCCGGGCAAGGGTTGCCCTAGGTACTTGCTGATCTTGTTAAGAAATTTCCATCCTTCCCCAAGGAGCAGCAAGCCGATCCTGCGTTAAAACGAGTGTTTGAGTATGCCCAAGAGGAGAGGGACATTTTCCCGAGGTTCCTAATAGATAAGGAAATATTGTATAGGGAGAGTAATGATCCCCAAACTGAAGCAATCACGAAACAGTTAGTTGTCCTGATTACATTCAAGGCGGTGGTTCTGAGACTGGCCCACGATCACCTAGTAGGCGGTCATAAGGGAATACAGGGGACCTTAGATCGAATTTTGGCCCAATTTTATTGGCCGGGGGGTTTTTAAAGAGACCGCCCGTTTCTGTGAATCCTGTCCATCATGTCAATGGGTTGCCAACGCTAAACCCACCGAGGTGCCCATGATTCCTACCCCCACGATATCGGAACCAATACGACGCATGGCGATGGATATCGTAGGACCCCTTCTAAAGACACCTAGAGGATTCCAATACATTCTGGTGGTGATAGATCAGGCCACCCGGTTCCCATGGGCTATGCCTTTGAGGAACATCTCTGCCAAAACCATTGCTCTAGAATTAATTAAACTATTTTGTGAAGTGGGGTTTCCCTAGGCGATGCTTACTGACCGCGGAAGCAATTTTATGTCCCGATATTTAGTCCAGGTATGGGAGGCATTTGGGATTCACCATGTAAAAACCGCCGCCTACCACCCCCAATCCAATGGGCTGGTGGAGAGGTTAATCCAGACCCTTAAACAAAAGCTGAGGCGAGGCCTGGACGGAAAGATGTCCGAGTGGGATGTCCTGCTCCCTTTTGTCCTGTACACCTGTCGTGAGCATAAGCAGGCCTCGTTAGGAACTTCCCCCTATGAATTAATGTTTGGCCGGGCCCCAAGGGGAATCTTAGACTTTCTGAGGGAACAATGGGTGGAGCCCAAAGTGGAGACAGTAGGGGTACCACATTTCCTACGTGAACTGAGAAGTCAGTTGCAAAGAACTTCTCAGGTGTCCGGGGAAAACCTGCAAGCCAGTCAAAAATGCCAAAAGGGATACTACGATCGAGGGAAAAAGCCTCGTCGACTAGCTTTGGGGGAGAAGGTGATGGTGATGATAGCGGATGCCAGTCCGAAGTTTGAGACTCGGTGGAAGGGTCCCTATAAAGTGGTGGAGCAAATAGGCCCAGTTTCATATGTGGTCGAGAACGACAGAGGGCGCCGTCAGGTATACCATGTGAATGTCCTCTGAACCTGGCATGAGAGAACGGCGGCAGCTAGTCTGTCTAGAGTAGAGGAACATACCGAGACCCGATTGGTGATTACGAGCTGTGAGAATGTGGATTCACCAGCCCGTAATATCTTAAGGGGGGGGGGACATGTGACATAGAAGACCACACAGAACCTAGGCAAATAGATAGAAAGGAGGAATTTACCTTTGAAACTGTTAGTCAGTCAGCATATACAGCTCATGAGAAACAGGGAAAGAGAGGAGCAGAGCGGACACACCCAAGCTCTGATGTAACAGCAAGCTCAGAGCTTGATTACACTAACCTGGGCAAGAAAGCCGAGCCAGCCTGCAGGGAACAGAGAGATAAAAGCCGGAGGGTAGCTCCAGCAAGGGGGTGCTGTGATTCCCAGAGAGAAGGGGGTGCTGTGATTCTCCAGAGAGAAGGAAGTGCTGTGATTCCCCAGAGACAAGCAGTGGGCGTGTCAGAGAACCAGGAAGCAGCAGAGGAGAGGCCTCAGAGAAACGTAGCTGGAAAAACACACAGACTACAGGCAGCTGGAGGTCCTGTGAGGAACCAGGTTGCAGCTCAGAGAGAGAAGCCAGGGCAGCAGAAGGAAGGAAAGCACACCCTGTGGCTAGGAACCTACCGGGACCAAGAGAGCAGGGAGTCTCCCAGACCTCACTGCCAGAGGAGAGGCTTCAGCATTCATACAGGTGGGAGCCTAGCACTATAATAAGGAAAGCCAGAAGTTCTGTTCAGAACAGAGGGCCAGGGCACTGCTCAACACAAGAAGTGTCAGCAGAAAGTTATAAAGGAGTTCCTGATAACTGGAGGGAACAAAAGGAGAGCTGGGGAAGAAACGCTACAGCTACAGGTACTTTTAAACCCCACTGTATGGAACTGTGTTCTTATGAGATACCCAAGTTCTCAGTGAGGGTTTTTTCCAGAGACAGCAGTAAAGGTCTGAAGCCAAACCCCACGCACACTGAATGTGAGGATATGCAATGGGAGTGTAGCCCTAGTGAACCTGAATATGCTCCTATGGATTGTACGCTGTGTCTTGCAGACAACATTGAGTCTTTATGCTACGTTTTGTGTATAGCAAACAAAAAGAAGATATTTTTCTTTCAGAAGAAGCTGTTTGTTTTCCATGTTTTGTTTTGCACTTAAAAATCCTTTGGGAAGGGAAATAAATTCCTTGTTATGTTTTGCCTTGAACACTCGACTTACGACTATTATTTGCTAACAGAAGATATCAGGGTAACCCCAAACTTTGCACCCTAGGCGAAGGCCTTGCACCCGTTTACAAGTGTCGTAGTTTTGAGGATTTTTGGATTGTTGTGCGTGTGGAATACAACTGGAAAATGGCGGAACTGCATTCCAGAGGAGCAGCCTGGATATTCGCTGGCAGTATCGGCCAGAGGGTCCCGGACCAGCGCAAAGACACCTTTTCAAAACCTGAATCTATGCCTGGCTCAGGTAAAATGTATTTGGGCATAGGTGGTGTGGGATTCGTAAGAGAAGGAGTGCTGAGGACACACTCAGGAAGCCAGGCTCTGAAAACACTTGTGGTGCCGCACTTGGTGTGTTTTTCTGTTCTGTTTCTCTACAGAGGAAAACACGGAGATGGATCCACAAAGTCCTTCGATGGATGAGTTCGCAGTTCAAGAAGCAAAGGGAAATGTTGCAGCTTGCGCAAGAACAGGCCATTGCAGCCTTGCAGGCTCAGCAGAAGCCCATGGTGGACTTAATAGCATCTTTACTGAAGGACCAGAAGGCAGTTGTGAAACCACGACAAGAACATGCCTGTGTGGTAGGACCTCAGAACTGTGGAGTTTTATCTTTTGGACAACTGACGGTTGAGGACAATGTAGATGACTTCATAGAGGCATTCGAGAGAGTAGCCCTAAATGTGGGATGGCCGGTATGGTTATGGTTATGGTTTAGGCATTTGATATACGGGTAGAGCAATGAGCAGTCAGGCTTGCTACATCCCTGACGGGTGAGGCCTTAGCGGCCTATAAAGCCATGCCCGCTGCTCTTGCGACCAATTATGACAAACTTAAAAAAGCTGTTCGTGATAGGTTAGGTCTAACACCAATGATGTACAGGAGGATGCTAAGAGCTACTAAGCTGAGACCAGGTGAAACACCTAAGGCTTTGTGCCAAAGGGTGCGGAGCTTAGCATGGAAGTGGCTCGCTCCTGAGGGAAAGAACCTCGAGTCCGTTGTAGATGCCATTGTGTTAGAACAATACATGCAATCAGTTCCTACAGAGATAAGGTCCTTTTTGATTTTGCAAAATTGCCAGACCGCAGCAGAAGCAGCTCTCTGGTACATGGAGGCAGAAATGGCCGGTAAACCAAAAGGAGGTGCTCTGAGTGTGACAGGAGAGGCAAATTTTGGAAAATCAACAAAGGAGCCAAATCCCAATGTGAAATGTGTGACTAATTGTTTGCCTAAGCGGGATGAAAGATGGAGAAAAGGAAAATGTTTTAAATGTGGTAAAATGAGTCACATGCAATGGATTGTATGATGCATACAGCATTAATAATTGATAATAGCAAGCGGATACAGGAAGGTTTTCTTCTGAGTGTGGAAGTTCAAGGCGTTTTAGCTAGTGCATTGCTTGACTCAGGGGCTGACCAGAGTATGGTCTCAAGAAAACTCTGGCAGGCTACACAAGCCCACAGCGGGTCAGTACCGAGCCAACCCGAAGGTAGGGTGAAGATTCAATGCATACATGGAGCATCCACCTTTTACCCACTGTATAGAATTTCAGTAAAGGGGTTAGGAACAAGGAAGGAGGTTCTAGTGGTGGTAGTCCCTAAACTGCCCCATGACATTGTCCTGGGGAGGGATTGGCCCCCATTTTGTAGAGGGATGGAGAAAGGCCTGCACCTAAAGGAGGGGATGATCTCCACTAGGTCCCAGGTAAGAACCTCCGAGATACAAGTGGAACCCCCGGGGGGAACAGCTGAGCCCCCAACAGAGGGTGAGGAACCCCCAGAGGAGGAGGGTGGACTTGCAGGTGACGCATTAGAAGAGCTTCCCACACACGAAGATTTAATTAACGCCCATTCTAAGAAGACTAAGAAAGGAAAAGCAGAAAATCGCCGGGAAAGAAAGCTTAGGACTCAAGGGAGGGCAGGAATGGAGGCCAGGCAAGGGTTGCCCTAGGTACTTGCTGATCTTGTTAAGAAATTTCCATCCTTCCCCAAGGAGCAGCAAGCCGATCCTGCGTTAAAACGAGTGTTTGAGTATGCCCAAGAGGAGAGGGACATTCTCCCGAGGTTCCTAATAGATAAGGAAATATTGTATAGGGAGAGTAATGATCCCCAAACTGAAGCAATCACGAAACAGTTAGTTGTCCTGATTACATTCAAGGCGGTGGTTCTGAGACTGGCCCACGATCACCTAGTAGGCGGTCATAAGGGAATACAGGGGACCTTAGATCGAATTTTGGCCCAATTTTATTGGCCGGGGGGTTTTAAAGAGACCGCCCGTTTCTGTGAATCCTGTCCATCATGTCAATGGGTTGCCAACGCTAAACCCACCGAGGTGCCCATGATTCCTACCCCCACGATATCGGAACCAATACGACGCATGGCGATGGATATCGTAGGACCCCTTCTAAAGACACCTAGAGGATTCCAATACATTCTGGTGGTGATAGATCAGGCCACCCGGTTCCCATGGGCTATGCCTTTGAGGAACATCTCTGCCAAAACCATTGCTCTAGAATTAATTAAACTATTTTGTGAAGTGGGGTTTCCCTAGGCGATGCTTACTGACCGCGGAAGCAATTTTATGTCCCGATATTTAGTCCAGGTATGGGAGGCATTTGGGATTCACCATGTAAAAACCGCCGCCTACCACCCCCAATCCAATGGGCTGGTGGAGAGGTTAATCCAGACCCTTAAACAAAAGCTGAGGCGAGGCCTGGACGGAAAGATGTCCGAGTGGGATGTCCTGCTCCCTTTTGTCCTGTACACCTGTCGTGAGCGTAAGCAGGCCTCGTTAGGAACTTCCCCCTATGAATTAATGTTTGGCCGGGCCCCAAGGGGAATCTTAGACTTTCTGAGGGAACAATGGGTGGAGCCCAAAGTGGAGACAGTAGGGGTACCACATTTCCTACGTGAACTGAGAAGTCAGTTGCAAAGAACTTCTCAGGTGTCCGGGGAAAACCTGCAAGCCAGTCAAAAATGCCAAAAGGGATACTACGATCGAGGGAAAAAGCCTCGTCGACTAGCTTTGGGGGAGAAGGTGATGGTGATGATAGCGGATGCCGCTCCGAAGTTTGAGACTCGGTGGAAGGGTCCCTATAAAGTGGTGGAGCAAATAGGCCCAGTTTCATATGTGGTCGAGAACGACAGAGGGCGCCGTCAGGTATACCATGTGAATGTCCTCTGAACCTGGCATGAGAGAACGGCGGCAGCTAGTCTGTCTAGAGTAGAGGAACATACCGAGACCCGATTGGTGATTACGAGCTGTGAGAATGTGGATTCACCAGCCCGTAATATCTTAAGGGGGGGGGACATGTGACGTAGAAGCCCACACAGAACCTAGGCAAATAGATAGAAAGGAGGAATTTACCTTTGAAACTGTTAGTCAGTCAGCATATACAGCTCATGAGAAACAGGGAAAGAGAGGAGCAGAGCGGACACACCCAAGCTCTGATGTAACAGCAAGCTCAGAGCTTGATTACACTAACCTGGGCAAGAAAGCCGAGCCAGCCTGCAGGGAACAGAGAGATAAAAGCCGGAGGGTAGCTCCAGCAAGGGGGTGCTGTGATTCCCCAGAGAGAAGGGGGTGCTGTGATTCTCCAGAGAGAAGGAAGTGCTGTGATTCCCCAGAGACAAGCAGTGGGCGTGTCAGAGAACCAGGAAGCAGCAGAGGAGAGGCCTCAGAGAAATGTAGCTGGAAAAACACACAGACTACAGGCAGCTGGAGGTCCTGTGAGGAACCAGGTTGCAGCTCAGAGAGAGAAGCCAGGGCAGCAGAAGGAAGGAAAGCACACCCTGTGGCTAGGAACCTACCGGGACCAAGAGAGCAGGGAGTCTCCCAGACCTCACTGCCAGAGGAGAGGCTTCAGCATTCATACAGGTGGGAGCCTAGCACTATAATAAGGAAAGCCAGAAGTTCTGTTCAGAACAGAGGGCCAGGGCACTGCTCAACACAAGAAGTGTCAGCAGAAAGTTATAAAGGAGTTCCTGATAACTGGAGGGAACAAAAGGAGAGCTGGGGAAGAAACGCTACAACTACAGGTACTTTTAAACCCCACTGTATGGAACTGTGTTCTTATGAGATACCCAAGTTCTCAGTGAGGGTTTTTTCCAGAGACAGCAGTAAAGGTCTGAAGCCAAACCCCACGCCCACTGAATGTGAGGATATGCAATGGGAGTGTAGCCCTAGTGAACCTGAATATGCTCCTATGGATTGTACGCTGTGTCTTGCAGACAACATTGAGTCTTTATGCTACGTTTTGTGTATAGCAAAGAAAAAGAAGATATTTTTCTTTCAGAAGAAGCTGTTTGTTTTCCATGTTTTGTTTTGCACTTAAAAATCCTTTGGGAAGGGAAATAAATTCCTTGTTATGTTTTGCCTTGAACACTCGACTTACGACTATTATTTGCTAACAGAAGATATCAGGGTAACCCCAACCTTCGCACCCTAGGCGAAGGCCTGGCACCTGTTTACACTTGTTAGCCCAAGCTGGTTAAAGTTAGGACAACTAAATGGCTGTCCTAACTTTAGCCAATTTTGCAATCTGGCCAATGGCTGAATATCACCACTGAAATGACTGCAAATCTACAATCTATGCAATCCAGACATTCAATGCTGGTGCCTGGATGTGGCCCTAGCATTGAATAACTGGGGTGAAATTAAAGTGAGGATGGCCAGCCGCTTTTAGTGTGTTGGCCACTGTTGCTGAAAATCCCCCCCCCCCTCCAGCCTTTATTCTTTATCTCATGGTATCTACACACACATTGATTTTTTTTTTTTACTTGTTTCTAAAGAGTTATTTTTGTTGATGTTGGAGACTGGTATTAAACCTATGTTGGTCTCAGACCATGCTTGTATAACACTCTTTTTTTGTTTCAGTATGGGAGATGGGAAAATCCAAATGGAAAATTAACTCTATGTTACATGAGGGCCCTGATTTTTTTTTTTACTTTCTATTTATTGGTATTTTCAAATAATACATCCAAACATGAGGCATGAATGATAAGAAATAAGCATTACATCATTTAAAAAAGAAAAACAAAGCACAATACAAATAGAAATAAACATTGCTAATTAGTCCTCAATAAAAAAGAAATATGGGAAGGCATATGGTAAAGAAAAAATGAATGGGAATTCCTCAAGGGTGGGTGGAGGTGGGTTTCCATTAAAGGAAAAATAGCATTAATACAATGACAAAAGGTAGAAACTTATACATCATCAAAATGAGACAACATTATAACTTCACCACATCTTCCCGAGCATTCAAAAACTCAAGGAGCTGCTTAGGGTCAAAAAAATAGAAAAATCTTGGCTTTATAAGACACACAACACCCACAAGGAAATTTCAATAGAAAAGGGGTCCCCAGAGCAAGGACCCTAGGCTGAAAACCCAGGAATTTCTTTCTCCTAAGCTGGGTGACTTGAGAAAGATCAGGGTACATGCAGACTTGAGACCCCAATAAACTGCTCACTAAAGTATTTGAAATACAATTCCTATGCAAATCAAATTCCTATCTGATTCCAAAGTTAAGGTGACTAGCATTCCAAGAACCTCATAAAGTCCCCTGCCCCCTGTTGGGCCCCTTCAGAACCAGAACCCTGGGAGCCTTGGCCCAGAGACAGATAGATATTGCACCTGGGTCAGGGGAGGAAGATCTTCCTGGGAAACGTTTAATACCTCCCTGAAGTATCTCCTCACCATCTCCAGCAGAGACAAGATAGGAGACTTAGGAAAATTTAAAAGTCTTAGTAGTTCTTCTGAACTTGATTCTCCAGAAACTCTGTCTTCTTGGACAACAGCAACCTACCCTTAATCTGAGCTGCATTCGCATCACAAAGCAGTCCCAATTGTTCCTCCAGCTCAGTAATCTTCCCACCTTGCTCGCCTTGCACTTTGGAACCTCAGCAATAGCAGATTTAACTTGAGGGACTTCAACACTTACAGACCCCACAACAGATGAAAGGGAAGAGTTCAGAGAAACAATGGCATCCCACAGTGAGTCCAAAGTAATTACAACCGTTCTTGCCATCCACTGACCCCTGGAGGCTGACAGCTGCGATTCCACCATGGAAGATGCTTATCCTACCACTGCTCCTTTTCCCTACACTTCAGCTCCAGATGGTGTTGCTGTCAATGTGCCCTCCTCACCTCCTTTTAAGGTTGTGCTCATCGGCAGACCAGAGGGAAGCACATTGCCAACGATGCTAGCATTTCTGGGTTGCAATGGGGATGTATGCTGTTCAGGGCTCAAGAGTATCCCCAGCATCCTCAGAGCTGAGAAACTCATCATGCAGCCCAGCTGAAGACACTGCTCCATTTCCTAATGCCAGAACATTCATGCTTCTAAGATCCTCTGGGCAGGCATCGAAGAGCCTTGATTTAAAAGATGTATTCATAGTCCAAACAAGAATTTTTGAATGGCATCAACAAAAGCAGGGGACATATTCCATCTGTTGGGATGTTTTTAAGGCTTACCTCAGGGGGACAATCATTGCATTTGCCACCAAGAAACATCATGAAGAAGAAAAACAGCTTTTAGCCCTGGCCGATGAAATTCCAAAGCTTGAGAAGCAGCATGTACAAACTAAGCAGGGCAAAGTATATGAACAGCTGCTTCATGCTAAAGTCCAGTATAACTTGTTAAGTAAAAGGGCTGGTAGGAGGTCCTCTGAAGATATGCTTTGTGCTCTGTTGCCTGCATTTCACTGTATGAACTGTAGCAGAATTGTTGATTCCTTTCCGTTTTGATTGCTTTTGCTTCTATTTTTGGCAAAATTACTAAAACTCCAGCTACTACTCATTACTTGCTCTCAGAAAGTCTGAGAGAAAACTGTTTTCTCTCACTTGATGCTGGTTGTGTCTTTGCAGTCCAGCTGTGACATCATCACCCATGGGATTTGGATAAGTCAGGCAAGGAAAGGCTTCCTTGATCTGCTTGTCAGAGTCCCAACATGATTGGCTGTAGTGCTCTAGCATGTCTGGTGGTGTGTATGCCCCATAATAAAAATGAACATAAGGAATGGTAGTTCATGCTAGATGAATACCGTGTAATCTATTAGTTTATGGTAAACGTTACCAAATAAGCTGCCATCTGTTGTGTTTTAGCATTAGTTGAAAAATGAATGGATGTCCCTAGTATGCAGTAGGGAATATGACTGGGGGCAGTGAAGAATAAGATTGGGAATGATTAGGATCAGAAAGCGACACTTTAGTGGAAGAATAGGAAACAAAGAGGGAAACATCTACAAGTCTGCGATCATACTATAATATATAGCTTCTGGCTAATAGCACAGGGTATAAGATCTGCAGGGTGGGAGAAACCCAAGTCTTCAGTGTTTTGTATTTGGAATGCATTATACAAAAAAAAAAAAAGATGTGCACAATAAACAAAAAGGAATGAAAGGCAAAAACAACAAAGTGGTTTACCATAAATTAAAAGAATAAGGGCAACAATGCTAAAATAAATAAAAATGAGAGTTCTATGAGATACAGTTGTGGTCATCATTATTGATACTCTTGCAGTTCAACCCCTTAATGTCCAATGTCTCCTAAAAAAAAAATGTGGCCAGTGAAATGGCTTTGGACTATACAGGGTGACCCAAAAAAAGTGAGAACATCTCGTAAATTAAAAGCTTAAATAGTTTACTTATTTACCTTTTTTAGCTATATAACGTCTTTATTTCGACAATTTCCAGTCACCATCTTTGTTTTTTTTTAATTTGTCACTCATTTACATCTGTCTTTTTGAATTTTTAAATAACTTATATGCTACGAGATGTTCTCACTATTTTTGGGCCACCCTGTATATGCACACATATATACAGATAAAGAATCAAATAAAACAAGATCAATTTAAAAAGGAAATAGTAGGACATAGTATAAAAATTGGGACATTGCTAGAACAAAACAAAGAAAGTGAGGAAAGCAGAACAATCCCCCGCAGGAGGAATTTTTTTTGTCGGACCATATAATGGCTTTTAATCAAGTTTGTATTTAATATACTACTGCTGGTTTGATTAAAAGGACTAAGATTTGCCAGAGTCCAGGGAGTTTGATCTTCAATGTCCCTGGACAAGGCATTATATGGTCCGACAAAAAAATTTCCTCCTGCGGGGGATTGTTCTGCTTTCCTCACTTTCTTTGTTTTGTGCTATTTGAGCCGAGTGGTGGGGTCGGCTCACAGGACCAGGCTTGTGGCCTTTTGTGATTGAGAACATGATTATTGGCACCCTTCTAAACAATTCAAATCAGTTTGAGCAGGAGAGCAACATTTCCACTGAAGTAAAGTTTGATGCACCTGTGATCAATTGTCAGTACTCACATGACTTGAATCAACCAATGAATTATGACACTAATGTTTTAAATGGCCACATTCACTCCCTGTTCTATTTTCACAATGCTGAAGACCTGCTCGAGACCAACAGTAAAGCCATTATCACCAAACATCACAATTCAAAGGGTTGCAAAGCTATTTCCAAAGACCTTGGGATTCCTGTGACTACAGTTTGCAATGTTATTAAGAAGTTTTCTGTTCATGGAACTTTCAAGACCCTCCCAGGACATGATGCAAACAGGAAACTTAATCCAAGAAGTCTTTGAAGGTTAGTGCGAGCTGTTGGAGAGACATCACATACAACATCCAAAGAACTTAAGGCTGACTTGGAGCAATCTGGAGTGCCAGACCTTAAACAAAGAAGGGTCTTCATGAGTGAAGGCCAAGGAGGACCCCACTGCTCAAAGACAGACATAATAATGACAACAGGGTCACTTTACCCACAGGTTATCACAAGACTAAGCAAGTAACATCTAAGAGAGCTCCCTCGCTACTGGCGCCTGCATTATGGAACTCCCTCCCCATGGACTTAAGGACCCTAAATGACACCAAGGACTTCCACAAAGCTCTCAAGACCCATCTCTTCACCGAGGCCTATGAGCAACCACCTTAAGTTGCCAAGCACTAGATACCACCCAAGTGGCCTACTAGCTACCCTCACCACTTAGCCCCAACTGCCCATCCCCATTTAAACCTATAAGTAGATAGCTTTTTACGTATGTGAATTGTATCTCCTCATGTTGAATGTATGCCTCTCAATGTCTTGTTGACCACTTTGATTGAAGGATGAGGTGGTATACAAAACTGCCTAAATAAATAAATAAGACATGACTGATCTTTGCCAAAACTCACCTTGAGAAACCACAATCCTTCTGTAAAAATGTTCTGTGGACAGATGAAACCAGCTCTTTGGCAATGCAGACTAGTGATACATTTACAGTCAAAGAAATGAAGTTTATAAGGAAAAATCACCCTTCCTACAGCTAAATATGGCAGAGGTTCCATAATGTTATGGGGTTGTTTTGCTGCCTCAGGAACTGGAGGCCTGGAATATATTAAAGGAATCATGAAGTCAGAGGACTACCAAGGTATTTTGGAGTGAAATGTGCTACCCAGTGTCAGAAAACTAGGTGAGGGTCGAAGGTCTTGGATCTCCAAAACATACTTACAAAAATTACAAAAGAATGGTTAAAAAGGAACAAATGGACTGTTTTAAATTGGCCAGCAATGAGTCCTGATCTCAATCCAGTCGAGAACCTTAAGGAATCCTGGAAACATTCATAAGCTGGAACAAATTGTAGTTGAAGAGTGGGAGAAACTACCAGCAGACAGATATATGAAACTTATAGATGGCTACATGAAATGTTTCCAGGCTGTCATCACTGCCAAAGGTACAACCAAATGTTAGTGAAGGGTGCTATTAATCCTGTCCTGGTCATATTTTGTCAGAAATTGCTGCATCTAAGTTGCACAGTCATTTTTTGTATACCTTTGAACATACTATTAAAATATCATGATGACATATTGTTGGACTATTTCCAATTATGTCTCAAGATATTGTAGACAACATATATAAAATGCAAGGGTGCAAATAATGTTGACCACAACTGTATATCCAACAAACAAAAGGAGCAAGGGGCAAAAACACAAGGGGCCTGATTTTTCAAAGGCCTTTACATGGGTAACTTCCCTATTTACCCATGTAAAGGCCTTAACCCTTCAAAAATCCCAGAGAAATCCCTAACGTGCCCGGATGCTATGAAGGGCATGTTAGGGGCATTCCAGGATGGAGTGGGGATGGAGGAAAGCACTAAATGGGTAGTAGCGATTTTCGATGCTACCCGCATAGCCCTCTGCACTTTAAAGATAGGCAAGGTTTTTCCTCGCCTATCTGTAAGGGGTAGAGACTATGCGGGTAGCATTAAAAACTGCTGCTACCCATGTAGCCTCTGCAGCTGCTGCGGCATCCAGGTTAAAGGGGGATGGCGGGCAGGCTATGCACTGCCACAGCGCATAGCCCCCCAACTCAAAATCGGGCCCAAGGAGACTATACAAAAACATTTCCTAATAACATTATTGTCGATAAGACACCAGGCAAGTTTCATAAGGTAAAACAAAACTTCTTCTAACGCACATTTCATTGGGGATAGTGTTTATATGCCATAACTATATAGTTTGAGGGGCACTTTAGAAAGGGCTTCCAAATGAAATCTGGGATGTCTAAACTAGAACATCTGGGGAAAAAAAGCAGGCACGTCCAGGTGCAGACATGATTTCAGAAATGTGGATGTGCCTGATATGGACATCTACAGAGATGTCTACATAGATGTCCCCAGAATAGTATTTCAGACCCTGTACATTTAGGAGTAGCCTAATGGTTAGTGTAAGGAAGCCAGGGCTCATTCCATAGCTGTGATTGTATTAGGTTGAATACAGGGGCTGATGAAGTAGTAGCTTCTATAAACCCTTTGGATATTTTTCAGCCAAAATGAGCTCTTTATGGATGCAAACCCAGACATCCAGGATGTTTTTGAGATTAGGCAGTGGTGTCCAGGTTCCTAGGAATGCCACCAGCAAGATCTCCATTCAGACTTGTACATCCTCATGCTGGGGATGACCACAGACCTGGCTTCTAAATGCTTCTGGAGACGTCTTCATGCTTTGGACATCTCTATGCCCATTTTCAGACTCCTAAAGCACAAATAGGACTTCCAAAATAACCCATTGTGTTTGCAAACAATAAAGATCAAAATATCCCATTATACATAAGGCATGCTATTCACCAAAAATAAGAAATAATGGAGACATATATGGGATGACCTGTCCTTGTGCTGTTATACATATAAGTAAATCTCAGTGTTCACTGAGAATCAGGATTGGTACCATGCTTGGTTGAAAAAAATATAATATGCACTAGACAATTTAAGATTTTTTTGTTCCATGATTGAATATATTTCTCCACATCTCTGGGGTGAAGGTTTATATCTTAGACTGAAATGTAGAAAAGCCTTTTTGATTTTTTTTAAATGAACTCTATTATTCTATTTTGACATGAACACAGGGTTGGTTCATAGAACACTTATGGAAATGGTGGCTTATTTGGAATTAAGATGTTTCTTTCTTGTGCCCTATAGACACTATGGGGGATGTTTACTAAACTGCGTTAACGCATCATAACACGCGTTATGTAATGTTAACGATTGTTAACGCATCATAACGCGTGTTATGATGCGTTAACGATTGTTAACGTTACATAACGCGCGTTAACATAACGTAACGATCATAAAGCTCTGCAGCGCGGTAAAACACCACAGAAGGTGGAGAGAGGGCGGAGAGAAGGGATCAATGGGCGGAGAGTGGGCGGGGAGAGGCTCCCTTCACACTAACGTGCTGATCTGAAGAGCTGAATCCTAACGTGATTGAAAACCTGCCATTAGATGCACATTTGCAGGGGAGAGAAACCATTTCAGTGTCAGCAATGTACAGCATAGGCAGGGAAACCAACAAAAAGTGATGTGTGATACATGTGCACAGAACAAAAGGGCACATAAACATTGAAAATGACCTCAACAAACTGGAAAAAAAACATAACCAAGCTGGCCAATAGTTATATTAATGGGAAACATCACCGCCCCCCCCCCCCCAGAAAGCTCCACAGAAAAGATATTAATCGTGGAAGGGTCTATGCTCCGTCCCCATACAAGGTGAATGAGCCCACAGTGAAATAGCGTTGATCAGGGTTTTCCCCTCCATCGGACAGGTTTCCTATGGCATGCATATGTCCCACAACATCAGGGCGGCATGTCGGAATGGCAACTGGACAGATGCCGGAAAAGGGGATATAGAGGGCCGCTGGTGGCACATGCTGTGGTGCAGCTGGGCCACAGTGAAGACTAGGGTGATGCCTAGGTGGCCCATATAAATGCTGAAACAGCAGAGAAAGGAAAGGAAAGGAAAGGAAAGGAAAGGAAACAGCAGAGAAGCCAGACAGCAACTGCTGAAGGCCCAACATGGGCACGAGTGTGTTTCCCACAGTGTCACAGGGGATAGTACCCAGAAGCTACCCCCAAGGGCACGGAACATTGGTAGGACACCTATGCAGGCACCCCTACTCCAGAACCCGCACCATAGGCAGCTGCCTACCCGCAGACTGGATGGCCTGAGACTGTGCTCCACCAGCACCACCAGCAGAAGGGCATGTCAGCATGGTGGCAGAGGGATACTGGTGGTGGAGGGGGCAGTGGCAGCTACCCAGAGCAGACCATGGCCTAGCCCTGTGTAGGTGGGTGCCGTGCACTGCAACAGACAGGCCCTGTCTGACGAACAGTCATGGTATCACCAGGGAATGTACTAACTCTGTGACAACATGGTGGTGCAGTGCACAAAACCAGTGTATTCAGAAGCAGAAGGTCACAGGTTCAAGTCCCAGCTGTGGTTCCTGACAACCCAGTCCCCATATTTTACCCACTACTACAATGTGCTAATACAGACAGAACCTTTCTTGCAGATGACGTAAACATGCCCAAAACACCTACATTTTACCCTACAGAGCACAGACACCATAAACATGTGCATTACCTAGAGCAGAGTCTCCCAAATGCAGTCCTGGAGGGCCAAACACCATTCCGGTTCCATGCTGCCTCTAATAAAGATGCCTGTGCTGCATTTCTATGCGCCACCCCCATGGTATGCAGATGTATCTCATGCATATTCATGAGGGACAGCATGAAAACACGAACAGTGTTTGGCACAGCAGGACTGGAGTTGGGAACCTCTGCCAACAGGGGCAGACACACCTGCACCCACAGGGTCCATTATCCAATGCCTCTTCGAGAGGCAGGATGTTGGGCCCTGCGTGCATCTCCCAATACTAGCACTTGCATACCTTAGCAATGCCACCCTAAACCTGGGAATACGGTACACAGCTATCAAAAGGTTGCTATGATCACTGGCAGATAGCAATTCCTAAGTTAAACCCAATTCGCTGATTGAGCTGCATCATAGCAACCTTTCTGATGTTTGTGGAGTGTGCTTCAGGTCTGGTGTCTGACAGTGTTTACCACCCTGGGGAGTGACCCCAACAATATTGCTTACCATAGCCATGCCTGCACTGTGCCCAGGACTGGTGCGGTGGCCAGGGCTGCCAAACAGTTGCACAATGCTGGCATAGGTGTGGGGAGTGTGTGTTTGTCTATCCAGTGTGTGGTGGCTGCAAACACGCTCCACAGCCCACACTGCTAGCACTGTTGCCAGTATTGGCCTGCCAATGTGCATAATGAGGAGCAAGGTACCGTGAGAATAGCCTGGATAGGGTGGCCTGGCCTGGATGCATCTGCACAGGGCATAGGGCAATGGCTCGGACATTGTAGTGCCCGGCCACCACCTGCACAGACAGGGTGGCCACAGCATGCCCTGCTGGGAGGTCACTCTCACCCTGACTGAGCAGTGACCACGGCATGGCTAGGTTCCCCCATAGTGCTATATAGTATTTCTCTCATGTGATATTTATGGGTTTTCTTTTGGGGCCCAATCACTGACTTATCTGCTTGGTGTGTATGCTGACATCTCTGTTCTGGGTACACACATCTCCTCCAGGACCATGCACTATGGACTAGCTAGCAGACTGTCTGCAGCTAGTATGTGTCTTGCTGGAACACCTTGCAGGGTGCAGCGGCTGGAGGCTTGCTGCTGGAGAATGTCAAGCAGTGGTGGGGGGCAGCTGAGCATTTCCAGGCCTACTGTCTGTCTTCTATTGCGTTTTGGATGTGTACCGCTCTGCATTGCCTGCCGTGTAGGGTGTCTGTTCCCCAGCAGGACTGGAGTTGATGGTCCCCTCTACTGCTACCATTGCAGGGTGGTAGAATGTGGATCTATTGGTGGGTGATCCTGTTTCCCACCCTGAGCCCCAGAGGGTGGGTCGTGTGGTGGCACATAATCTGCCTATGAGTCCAGACACCCCCCCCCCCCCAATCAGGTAACCATGGCACCAACACAGGATATGCACTATTCTGGGTGCATCATCGCCCATAAGGGCTAGACATGACTGAGAAATACAGAGGGACACAGATGTATCCTAGGTGTGTCTACAGGAACTACCTATCACACACTGATGGGGGACCTGCAGCATGGCGTATTTCAGCCATGAAAGGTGCTGTGGACCTGGTGCTGGGCGCCCCACCTCACCCTCAAGGTGAGCACAGTACCCGCACAATGTGACTGTCTGTGGCTACTCTGTGCCAGTACCACACATGGTCTGTTCCCCCTACCAGGCCGAGGTGCTGTGGGGGTGCATACCCCATCTTGTGCCCATCTGTTGACTGCTAATTTGCATGTGCAGTGCATCATGGGTACGGGTGGGTTAACCCTATCCTGGTAACCACAGCAGACAGTTTGTGTGGTGATGTGCAGTCCTTCTGCAGTCAGCCAGGGCTTTGTTCACAGCTATAGAGCTGTAGCCCACTGGTTACTTCACTGTCTGTGAAGCCAGAGGTCATGGGTTTAAACCCATGGTGGGGTTATTTGATAGGGCTGTCTGAGGCATTGTCTATTTTTAATGTACATTAGTGCTGCCAGCAACAACACCCTCAGAGTACTGTAACCTTAAGGTGCCTTATAGGGCGCCCCATAAGGCACCTTATAGGGCGCCCTATCAAACGCCTTATAAGGTGTCCTATAGGGGACATTATAGGGTGCCTTGGACGACTGTACACTTTATAATGTGCCCTATGGAGTGCATTATGGGGTGCCTTATGTGGCACCTTAGGTTACGCCACCATGTTTGCTGGAAACACTAATTAAAATACAAGAAAAAAGGCCTCAACAATCACTACTTAAATGTAAAGGGTGATGCCTCAGCCAGCCTTATACATTAGGCCCACTGGGGAGTCAAACTCATAACCCCTGTACCATCAGTCAGTGTAGTAACCATTGTGCTACAGCTCTGTTGCTGTGCTTGTATACCTGCGTGCCTTCTTAAGATTAACACGCGGTAACGTGTCATGTAGCGCTCGTTAATTTATGGCGCCTTGTAACGCGCGTTATCAGTAACGATGTACCGCCCATGTCCTTATTTGGGATTTCTGCTTCTACCATGGATCCTAACGCGAATCACATTACCGCAGTTTAGTAAACATACCCCTATGTATCCAAGCTGATCTATATCCATGTATCACTATTATCATGTCATAAATAGCAGTATTTAAGTAGAAAACATCTTTATATATTATTCTGCATGATAGATATATACAGGGTGGCCCAAAAAAAGTGAGAACATCTCGTAGCATATAAGTTATTTAAAAATTCAAAAATACAGATGTAAACGATTAACAAATTGAAAAAAAAAGATGGTGACCGGAAATTGTCAAAATAAAGACGTTATATAGCTAAAAAAGGTAAAATAAGTAAACTATTTTTGGACCACCCTGTATTTAGTATATTTTCATATAGTTATGTTTATTAAGGTTTGCATTTGTAAGCAAACATTTAGTTTGTTTGGGTATATAAAAATTTTAGGTGCAAACAAATAACATATGTACATACCTATAAAGTATTGTGCATACAATTGATTTGTATGTGCAAAACAAGTTCTAACACATATGTAAGGCATTCATTTAAAATAAATATTTGAAAAATATGATAAAAGAACCCCCACATGAAAATTGTGAAATATTTTGGAAATTTTTAAATGAGCCACACTTTATTTTGGTCATGCACAATCCTATTATTTATATATAATGTTTTAATTAGTTTTTAAAAATGAGAAGAGATAGAAACATTAGCAAAAATAAATCATACTACTGGTTTACTTTCGGGATTGCTTGTGTCAAAATATTGTTGGATTAGTATATCTCTAGTATAATAGTATGTTTTAAGCCAATTTTTAATCAACATTTTAGAAAGACACATGATAGTATAGAGAAAGGCAGAAGATTACTGCTAAAGTCTTTTCAGCAGAGGTTAAAAATGTAGGGGTATGTTTACTAAAGAGCAGTAAGGGAGCAAATGTGCCATTAACGCCTGTTATTGACATTGTTGTGTCCTTAACACTGGGGAAAAGCTACATTAACAAGAATTAAAGGCTCCTGTGATGTTAAGGGAACAGTAGGCGGAGAGTGTGTGTGAATGGGGCAAAGAGTGGGCATTGACAGCGGATGTTCCCTTAACGCCTGTGTAAAAGCATTTTAATGATGGGAAACCTAACAGCAAGTAAAATTTACTGGAAAGGGTATATTTTGAGGGGAGAGAGAGCAACAGCATAGTGCCCAAGTATTTGCACCTTGTTGATGGTGCAAATGGGGCAAAGGAGGTGTCTCTTTGGTCATGCTGTGAGGGTTGCTGGTATGCAAGGCAGAACCGACAGATGCCCAGGTGGTACATCTATGATATCCATCATGATCCCACATCAACAGTGGCGGCACACAGACCTGCCACTGCTGCGGAAAAGTGATGTGCTACATAGGGCAGACCATGGATTCCTGCCACTCTAGGCTGAGACTCTGGCTGGCCCACTCCCCCTGCAGCTGAAACTGGCACCAGAAGAAGAGGCTAATAGCGTCAGCAGCAGTAGCTCTACAGGCTATCCAGCTGCCCAGGGAAATGCCACAGCTGTAGCTATCCTCTCTCCCCGAGACATATTGGTGGCAGGTGAGGATGGGGACCGGCCAGTGGCAGATGGATGGGGGGCAGCATTACCATCCATGTGTGCCTCTGCCCCTCCATCCAGACCTGGTGCCTGCCAAACCCGCATGTTGGACGTGCCAGGTCTGTGCACCATCCCCACTGACAACATGCTGGTATGTCTGCATGGTGTGGGAGTGTTGGCGGTAGGTGCAGTGGCACTCAACTGCAGCAGACAAAAGACATATCCTGGTCCCATGTGCCATGCATATCGCAGCATGTGCCAAGGTCTGTCTGATGGGAAACATGTCAGCCCAAGGGACTGCTGCAACCATATGGCAGCAGTGCGACTCAACACACAAAGCCAGTGTGTATATGAGCAGAGGGTCATAGGTTCAAGACCTGGCTGCAGATCATGTATTGCATATCCCTGTGGGTAAACTTTAGCCTATAGTGCAGGACTGGGGGTTGCACATGCAGGTATAGCACCAGCATGTGCAACACCCAGTGAATCGGCCAGCAAGGGTACAGACACCCATCAGCTACACAGACAAGCTCCACTAGCCACAGCTGAATGGAAAGACAGGCTGATAGCACTGGCACAATGAACTGGCATTAACAACAGGTATGAATGTCAGAGTTTTCTACTAGCTCCTGAACAATGAGCACACATTTTATAATGCTTGGGCTGATATGGAGACCAAAGTGGCAGGCAGGAATGCCAACCATCCCCACTTTTGTACAGCGCTGCAATGTGAGTGTGTGTGTGTGTCCAGAGTTCTGTGGTCTTCTGCATTACACTGTGCTTCACATTGCTTAGTCTGCTCCCAGCATTAGTCTGCAAATGTGCATGATGAGGAGCAGAGGATTGTGGGTATGGCCTGAAACAGAGTGGTTTGGCCAGGATGTGTCTGCATCAGAGGTTGGGTCAATGGCTGAGTCATCGTAGTACCCATCTGCCACATGCATGGCCTGGGCGGCCAGAGCATTTCATGTTATGAGGGCACACTCACTCTGACCGAGCTATGACCATGGCATGGCTATGTATTCACATAGTGCTATTTAGTATGCCACTCTAGTGATGTAGGTGTATTCTCTGTCTTGGGAGCCCAGTCACTGGTGTCCATGGTTGCACTGTGCACATACATTGTGTGTTTAACAGCAGACTGGCCACAGTTAGTATGTGCATGGCAGAGACAGCCTGTGGTGGGTAGCAGTGTAGTCTGACTGTGCTTGCTGTGGTGATTGGTAGCTCCAGATGATTGGGACAGGAGCTGTTTCTACCCTGCTCACTGTGGCCATGTCAGCAATCCTAGTCAGCCCCCCACTGCATTTGGTGCCCATGGCACCAGCTACCACAGCACTGGGCACTGTTCTAGGAGGGTCCCTGTCCAATAGCGACAGGTGTGACAGACACCTCTGGCATGCTGCAGTTTTGTAGAAAACAAGGTATCTAGCATAACACACTGTAGACCAGAGCTACTCAAATCCAGTCCTGGAGGTCCGCAACCCTGCAGGTTTTCGGGATATCCCTAATGAATCTGCATGAGATATATATGCATTAGAGATATCCTTCCAACCTGACTGGTTTGTGGCCTTCCAGGGCTGGATTTGGAGACCCCTGCCTTACACCTCTGTCATTTAAGATTGTGAGTGGGCAAGGTACAGATGTCCTAGACATCAAAAGATAGAATGTGTCACATTCCTCCTCGATTCTCACCACCACCAAAAAGTTGTCTAATAGACAATATTTTGGTGGTGGTGAGAAGTGAGGAGGAAAGGATATAGCAAGGAGGAACGGATATAGCGTTATTAGAAAAGGTACAGAGAAGAGCCACCAAAATGCTAAGGGGATGGAAGAATATACCTATGAAGAGAGGCTAAAAATGTTAGGGCTCTTCAAGCTGGAAAAGAGACAGCTGAGGGTAGATATGATAGAGGTCTATAAATTAATGAATGGAGTGGAACAGGTAAACGTAGATTGATTGCTTACACAATCAAAATATAGAAAGACTAGGGGACATGCAATAAAGTTACAGTGTAACCTATTTAAGACTAAGAGAAAATGTTTTTTTTCACTCAATGCGCAATCAAATTGTGGAATTTGTTATCGGAGGATGTAGTAAAAGCTGTTAGTGTATCTAGGTTTAAAAAAGGTTTGGACAAGTTCTTGGAAGAAAGGTCCATAAACCATTATTAAAGGGGACACAGGAAATCCACTGCTTGACCCAGTACAAGCATTGTGGATCCTGTGTCTTTTGGGAAAACTGCTAGGTACTTGTGACCGAGATTGGCTACTGTTGGAAACAGGATACTGGGCTTGATGGACCATGGTCTAACCCAGTATGGCATATCTTATGTTCTTATATAAAGACAAGTATGGTCATCTAGTCTGTCCAGTAAGGTGGCTAGAGTGGTTGTACCTGCCACTCCATGCAGGTCATCCCCTCTGTTTCTTGAAGTATAAAAGATATTTAAGTTTATTTTGAGTTTATTCTTTTGCTATAAAGAGATTGATTGTGTCTGTCCCGTGCCATTTTAAATTCCATCACTATTTGCCCCCACCATCTTCATCAGGAGGGCATTCCAAGCATCTACCACCTTTTCAGTGGAAAAGTATTTTTTATGTTGCTTTTAAGTTTACCACCTTTCAGTTTCATCTTATGCCCTCTAACAGCTTCCCCTTCTTTGAAAAGGCTTGTTCGTTCATATTTGCCCTGTCCCTCCTCTCCTCTAAGGTATATATATTTAAGTCTTCAAGTCTCTTCTCATATACCTTCTCATACTCTCCTTTCATCTTGTGTATTTTTCTTCCAATTGTCTTTACTTAGCTGCTCAAATGAAAACAAATATGGAAAAAGGAATTTATTATCAAATGCTGTTGCAAAGCATCATTCGACCTACCATCTCTAACATAGGCACTTGCACAAAATTTCCTCTCATGACTCCCCAAATATAAAACTCAGAACATTGTGGTGGTAGCACAACCCATATCTATTCCCCATAATCTCCTAGATCAGCCTTCCCCCAACTAACTCAGCACATTTTAACACTGGCTCCCTCATATTCCTCCATTACCACACCTCCAGAACAACACTCGGCCATCCAGCTAGTTGGTGCTAACCTAAAAGTAGTGAGGTCTGTGAAGAAACCCATGGAAGGCTCCCATGCCTCCCTAGGTAATAGTGTTGTCACGTTCCAGTGAGCTCCTTATGCCTGAATTTTAGTTAAAGCAGCCCCAATCCCCCTTTATGTTCAGCCGATTCTGGGAAGAAGGCACACACCCCAACCCTGCCCCCCATTTGTGACCACAACCCACCCCCATCCCTCCCGAAACCTCCCCACTAGCCAGACATTAGAAAGTTCAAGAGGTGGGAGAGAGGGTTAATGGCAGTCTCTCCCACTGCCTCCTCACTGCTGGCCTGCCCTCCATAAAATTACCCTCCAGCCCATTAACAATTTTAGTTTCCTTCACTTAGGATCTCCCCCGTCCTACTGCCTTGCTGTCCACCTATGGATTGGCAGCCCAGCCACCCTTCTCCCTTTTTCTTATAGTTTACTGCCCCTTGGAAGTTCATTAGGCTATATTATTAGGCCACCAGCTTAAACCAATGACCCTCTTAAACTGGGTATTCATATGTGGCTACTCTGCAAGACACCAATAAAGATTGAGTGTCATTGCATAAACATCAGCTCAAAATTCAAAACAGCTTTTCCCAGTTCACCAGCTGTTAAATCATTACTGTGCTTCTTCTTGGGCTCAGACTCTGAATTTTCAATCTCTGCTCTATCGTTACTGGGAGATTGATGTTAACTGATGCAAGATTTCTCTGCAAAATGAGTAGATGAAGGGGAGAGGAGGCTATCTCAAACACAGCAGAATATAAATCTTCTAAAATAATTAAATAAATAAAAGATGTTTGCTTCTTATTTATATAGGGGCAGTTTATTAAAGTGCTGTAGGTGTTTGCAAAGCCTGCACAGTAACTGCAGGGGTGTGCCCAGCATCTGCCTTGCATTTACCACACGGCGGAGACACTTACTGCATGGGGCCACATTACATGCTGAATGTGGGATTTTTCCGAGGGATGTTTCTACAAAAGAGAGAACTGGAGCACAGAGAAGAGGTTGTGCAAGGGGGTGGTCAGAATGGGAGAGCTGTAATTGGGCAGGGGGAGTTGTGATGGGGGGAGGGGGCTAAGAGCAGTGCCACATGGCAGCAGCAATTTGTTTTTTCTTCATGGGTCATACTCATGCTGCTGGACTGCTGGTAGTGGTCATGATAGCTAGGGTTTGGTGTCATTCCTCGCACTAGCTGCTATCAGCTGCCACTTCTACTCTCTGCCTGTACTCCGCCCAGTCCATGTCCCACCACGTACTAAGCATTTAGCATGGTATTTTTGCTGTTCTGACTGCCTTTAGTGCTTAGTAGTAGGGTCGGCCCATCCACTAGGTGAGCTAGGTGGATGCCTTGGGTGGCCGGTGGCACACATTGGTGGCTGCGCTGCCCCCAGCTGCCGCTGATTCCATTTTGGGGGGGGGGGTGACAGGCAGCGGCAGTATTTCCAAAAGCGGCAGCAAAACGTACTGTCACTGTCCGCCTCCCCCTCCTGAGATGGAATCAGTGGCAGCTGGGGGGCAGAGGCGGTGGCGGGAGTTGGGGGGCAGCAGCAGCAGCAGCTGGGGAGGTGACTGCAGCTCAGGATGGGGGGGGGGGGAGATGGCAAGGCCGTGGCTTCTGCTTAGGGTGGCAGAAACCCTCGGGCTGGCCCTGCTTAGCAGTGATTATTGCGGGACCATGCAAACATGACCCATAGTTACTTAAATAATCATATTTCTGATGAGCCTGTCCCTGAAGATTCAAGATGAATTGCAAAGCATACAACATTAAATGCATATTGTACAAACAAGTTACCAACCAAAACAAATGCTGACAAAATATTTTAGTTGTCCAGATTATTAACCTGTCATCAATTTACCAGACTTCTATTATAATAAAATAATACTGAAGTATAAAATATTATTTTTCTTTAAGTAGCTCATACGGGGTACGTTTACTAAGCTGCGGCAGCTGCCAACATGGCAATGTGTGCTGTCGGCTGTGCAGGGGAAATACAGATAGTGTAGCAATATTCGGTGCCATCTACATATACCATGGTAAATGGGAGCAGAGGAAAGATTGGGGCAGAGAAAGGGCATCTCAGCAGGCGGCAGCCAACGTGCAGGATATTGCCAGGCTCTGTCTGTCATAACGGCTGATAAGGCAGCTGCAGGTAAGCCACATCAAGAGGTGGTGATAAATGCAGCCATGCTACCTGCAACCTGTCAGTGTGGCTGCTGGTGAGTGGTGGTGGCCTCCATACCCAGCCCCTCCCCACTATGGGTCACATCTTAGTGTGGTGTGATTGATCCAAAAATCTCCCTCTAAAGCCCCCTGCTGCAGATCCCCCCCCCCCCATTCTCAACTTCCCCAGACAGTGCCAATCCTGAAGCCCTCAGTTACCTACCCTACCAGATCATGTCCTCCGAGACCAAGCCCTCAAGGCTTACTGGAGATCAGGGCAGGAGAAGTCTTCCTCAGCTCCCGCCCCATCTCTGGCTATCAAAATGGTGCTGGTCTTGCAGTGCAGACCCCCTAGCAGTAAGACGTCGTACTCCTTTATTCATCCAACATCTTTGGCTCTCAGTTCTTTACCATAGTGAGTGGAGGAGTGGCCTAGTGGTTGGGGCAAGGTACTTCAGGCCAGAAGGTCAGGGGTTCAAATCCCACTAGAGGACAGCAACCTTGGGCTGGAAGGACTGGGGTTTCTAGTCCCATAGGTGCTCCTTGTGGTCTTGGGCAAGCCACTTAACCCTCCTTAGCCCATGTTCCCTGTAAATAGTTATCTCCAAGTTATAATGCCATGTTCAATGTAATTTCAGTTTGTTCAATATAAACCACACTGATGCAGAATAGCACAGTTTATAAGAGAATATAAATAAATATCCATAATAAAATTCTTTATCTTGATCATAAGGACCTCCCTAATGAATCTCCTGACTATATCTCAGTTCTCATGGTTCCTTATGTTCCGCGTCATTGTTTGTGGTCACTTCACAGGAATCATCAAGTCATACTCCCACCTACAGGGACTAAATTTGAATCGACCAGGAATTCAACTTTTTTCTTAACCACATCATCTCTCTGCAGTAGCCTTCCTCCAGCCATCTGTCTAAAGCAAAACAGTTCCACAGTTTTGCGTCTAGAACAGAGAAAACCCTAGCCTAAGTAGTCTCATTACGAACAACCAAGGCTAGGAAAATCATCAGCAAGCGTGGTGCTGACCTCAGTGCACAAGTAGGGACACAGAGTGAGAGCAGCATGCAAAATTCTAATGGCATGGAGAAATAAAGGGATTTAAACTGCAGATGAAAAGCAACTGGCAACCTTGTCCCAGAAAAATACTGACATGGATATTAGGAGAGATGATAAAGAGAAGGATACTTGAGCTGAGACCGAATACTCCCTCCCTCCTTCATGCAAGTGATACGATTTTATAATCTACACACGTACCTGTGTGCACTGCCCATGTTCTGCCCAAACTCCATCCATGTGCACACCCACTGGCAAAGTACACACCATACAAATACTGGCCATTATTTTATAAGCAATCATTTACACAAGCCTGTGGCAATGTAAGCATGCACACAACTAAAATACCAACATTTATACACTGTTAGCGCTTGGAAAATAGACGCCTCCTTTTAAAAGTGTTGCCATAGTCTTTATATACTATTTCTGTGGTGCACTTGTATTTTTAACCTCTATGGATTGCAACTGGATATTGCAGTTACCCATGTGAATTGCTGGCCATCCCCTGGACTGCCCCAATTACCTCCCCACTTGAAATGTGTACCATATAGATTTATATGGCCAAAATTTAAGCATTGGCAAACACAGTATTGAACCAGGCAAAGTTAACTGAGTTCCCAAAATGCATTTACAATCACTCCTTCAATTAAATAGGCACTGGAGGTATTTCTATCAATTTTAAATTTGAAATAAAATGATGACTGCATGCCATGAAGCAAGAAAATCAATAAGAATGTAGATGATATTATCAGCTTTAAGTTTGTTCTCTGCCCCTTATTATCATGCATTAAGTAGTTAAGACTTAATTTAAGTTATTCTTTTGTGATCCACCAGCACTATGATAAGTACTATTAGCATTTTCAGTTAATATAACTTTTCTGGGCGATAGGTTGCATATGCCGTATGAAGATGCTTTTAACATTCTATTACTTATTACAACAAAGTATGCAATATATACAACTGTCTTTCACTATGCTAATGCAGAAGAGTCTTTTTTATCCATTAGTACTAACAGCAGTACTAGTAGCATTTTCAGTTAATAGGTATTTTTTATGGAAAATGGATTGCATTAGATATGGATTCTATAGCTGTATGTAATTCATGTTGAGACTGGATTTGGAAAAGTAAATAGATATAAAATTCCAATATAAATAGGTCAGTATGTACACACACGCACACAGCTTGACTCTTAGTGATAATACAGTGAGACAGTCAGGCCACTGCTATGGATCAAGAGACATCATGTTGTCCAGAAGGATGTGGAGGAACTCTCCTAGCTGGCTGGAGAAACCTTGCTGAATCTAGGTGCTCGGATTTCCCACTAGTTCCAAGCACGGACTGGCTCCCAGACTTACAGAAACCAGGGCAAAGTGGGGAAAGGCCTCTGCATAAAGCATTCTAGGAGTGAGCAATGGTGGTGACTCCCATGAGACTAGAAACCTCTATCCCAGAAGGACTGCAGTAACGTGCAGCGTGCAACAGCAATAGAGAAACTGTTTATCCTTCGGCTATTCTAGCTCTCAGCATGCTGCAGGTACCTCTTTCTCTCCCCTACTTGCATGACTTTCTTTCTTGGCATCAATTAGTGGACTAGAGAAGCTGAATGTTTTTATGTTTTTTTCTGTATTTTGTTATTACTGGTTTTCTGTACTAAGTTTATGCTTGGGATGTTATCTGAAATACAATAAAAACAGTTTTCAAAAAATTATCCAAACAATTTTTCAGACAAAATTTAACCAGTCTGAGGGCAGGAAATTTCACAATCAAAGAGGCACGTTTATTAAGGTGCACTAACAGGTAGCATGGAGTTTGGCACGTGCTGAGAGTACCACACAGAGTTAGTGCAGGGCCCCATGCTAAAAATTCCATGTCTACTGGTCAGCACGAGATTGGGCAGGGACTGGATGCTGACGGCACATTGTGGTTAACACAGACATTTTGAGTGTATAACCACACCTGATGCCACTAGCTTGGGTGCACTTAACACCACCTTAATGAGTGGCATTAAATGCACCCACATGCCAATAAGCACAGTGCTACATGTTAGTATCATGTTAACTATTGGAGGACAGACACACAAGCCCCTCAATCTTAGCGTGGGTGTCAGCACTAATTTGGCAGCACAATCACATGCTATCAGGGCTTACCTTAGTCAACATGCCCTGAAAATTTGATAGGGTAACTCCCAAAGTTACTCAGAATAATATTTTGAATATCTGAACCAAAGAGGATAGAGCACGATAGAACAGAAACCGAGGGAAGTAAAGAGTACTCTAGAGCAGTAACATTAAAAAAAATGATCAAGGTCCTGGAATGTGTGATGTAGGGAGGAAAGCTGAGCACTGAAAGAACTGATGTACCATAGATGCCAGGGATGGAGGTTGATAATGATGATGATGATGATGACAATTTACCCGGTAATACTTGAACCATTTTCTGCTTGACATAGAAGTGAATTAAAACATGGTCATATAGTTAAAATGAAAAATGAAAAGTAACCTTAGTAGGTTAGCTTTTTATTTCCACTGCACACTAACACAGTCTCTATTTGCTGTAGACCAGGGTTTCTCAAGATGGTTGTGGAGTATCCTGTAGCTAGTCAGGTTTTCAGGATATCCACAATGAATATGCATAAATGAAATTTCATGCACTGCTTCTACTCTATTGCATGCAAACCTATCTCCGGCATATTCATTGTAGATATTCTAAAACCCAGACTGATTTGAGGTGCTCCAGGAATGATTAGAAAAACATTGCTTTAGACCCTATTTCATGGCTATGGGAAGGCAGCTATGGAATGCAACACTGCTTTTAAGATGCAGTTCTGGATCCCCGAGAATCATATATTTTTAAAGTAAAAGGGAAGCTATGAGAGCAGTTGTTTCTAAAACCTAACAAAAGAAAATGCTGAAGGAAACGGCATAGGAAAGAAAAGTAAGCCTCTGCTCTCTACACTGGAATTATTCATCATTCCAGCAGGGGGAGCTGGAATACAGAATGAGGGAAAAGTGAGAACTGGATATCTGTATGGTTTTAGCCTCAAAGATATATGAAAAGCTACAAAATCGTGACTGGCATAGCAGGGCTCAACTTTGATCTAGCAAAAGTAAAAAAAAAAAAAAAGATTATAATCTGAATTTGTCTTCCAGAATCCCTACATTATACAAAATTACAACAGATTATCTGTCTTCAATTAGATAGAAGAAACTAAAATGAACTATTAAGTACAACAGTCCTCATTTAAGTTTCCCCAGAATAATATATATAAACTCAAAGTAATACATTTCAAATTTACTAGTTGGAGGTTAATGTAGAATATTGTTTCACACAAATCCATAAGTGGTATTTTGAGAAAGGCCTGTCTATCCACACAGGATTTCCAAAACCTGTTCTAGTGACCTCAGAGTAAATAGGTTTCTAGGATATCCATAATGAATAGGTATGAGATAAATTTGCATACACTTGAATCCTAGCATGTGTAAATGTATTCCAGGTATATCCCCACTTCAAAAAAGATAGGGTATCCGAGTTAGACAAAAGAAGCACATCTTTTAAGTATTTCCTTAACAAAATTGAAGGAGAAATAAGAGTTGTACAAGGAAAATTTAATATACGTAAATTTCTACTACGTGATAAATTTTCCATATTTTCAAGTTTCTCCTTCCTTGAGTCCTTCGGAGATTGGTGAGCTCCCTAAAGTAGTTACTTGGAAGGAGCTTGCCGTTTCTCCAGATACTACTCAGGCATCGTCAATTTCACTGTTAGACATTTGGAAGGTGGTTAATCGAACTGATCGCATTTTGATTAATACTGTTCCTGCTTTGTGTCAATTTACAAAAGATTTGATTGCTAAATTTCAAAATTTGGATTCTCTAATTTCTTCTTTAAATGTTACTGTTATGACTTTAGATAAGGAGGTTAATTCTTTTTCCGCATTTCAGACCAGTGTTGCGAAAGATAGTTTACTTATACAGCAGAAACTTGAAAACTTAAAACATTTTAGATATGTTGTCAGTTCTGACATTTTAGTATGATGTCTGTTTTAGGATTGCTATTGGACATTTAGGTTGTTATGGATAAAGTAATGTTCTTAATTTCATGAAAGTGCTAACAGAATATGAGGCACCTTATATATAGCTATAAAAATAAGAATAAGAAGAGCATACCTTCATTAACCTCCACATCATAGCAGATGAATCACAATTGCCTACATTCTATCAAATTAGCAAAGATCAACTGAATGGTGAACTTATCATTGACAACAGAAAATATTCCAAAACCCCTAAAAAGTGATAATCCGCCCGATTATTAAGTACAATTCTATGGATAAAACAATCCCTAATTCCTACTGACCGATCTCTAGCCTCCCATTCCTGGCAAAAGTTATTGAAAAAGAACTGTACAAATTCAGCTCCAGGACTATACTGAACTAAACTCTTCTCTTGATGAACACAAATATGGGTTCCGACCAAATGAGGGCGTTGTGACACTTCTACTAGCCCTCCTGGATAAGCTCAAAACTTTGCCCCCCCCCCCCACTACTATACATCAGAAAGAAACTAACATCGTAGTAAAAAATGATGTCAAATACCTCGGGATATCCTAGACAAAACACTCAGCATGGCATCACAGAAAGTATGACGATCCACTCCTCAATGAAAGCTGACCTCTCTGCCACACATCAGAAACTTTAGTCACAATTTGACCTCCCATCGCACCAAAAAATAGAAGACATAATACCAGCCCTCAACACAACAACCTCTGCACTTGACCCATATCCAGTATCATGGGTACAAGTCACTCACCCTCACCTCAGCAACTATCTAATGAGGATAATTCATATCTTCTTGTCCCTAGGGAAAGTACCCACCACACTGAAGCAATCATCAATCCGACCTCTCAGAAAAAGTGGCAAAATTGACCCAGCCTGCCCAAAGTCCTATAGACCTATATCAATCATCCCATTTGTCACAAAGATCCTAGAGAAAATCGTTCTCACACAACTTCAAGACCACCTTACAGAAAATAGCACACTCGACCCATTTAGTTTTAGTTTTAGTTTTATTTGCATTTGATATACCGCCCTATGTTACATCAGGGCGGTTCACAATTTAACAATCAGAGAGAGGCACAAGGCCAGGAAAGGGAAAAGAACTACAATCTTTGACAGAAATAATAAAGAGTATAGAGACAAGACATAAGGAAGAAATTTAGACAAACATAGATAAACCAGGTCAGTTTTGAGAGACTTGGAGATTATACGCTGTGGTGAAGAGATGGGTTTTCAACTGTGATTTAAAAGTGGAATAATTTGTTTCAAGATGGAGTAGGGTGGGCAGGGAGTTCCATAGGGCTGGACCGTGGAAGAAAAAAAGCAGAGTGTCGAGTGGATTGAAGGGGTGCACGTGAACAGGGCCGGCCTGTCCATTGAGCAAGAATGTTTTTTGCACAGGGCCCTGCGTTTCAGGGGGCCACACGCAAAAAACATTCATTAGCCCTTTAAAAATAGTACCGACTGCTAGTGCTGCCGCCGTGGCAGCGGCAGAATCAAACGTCAACGCCGTGGGGCCCCGACTGCCCGGCAGAACCTCCCTCGAGCATCAGCTCCCGAATGCCTCCCAAAGCGCGGGCTTTCAGAGCCGCAAGAGCTTCTCTGACCTCTCGCGGTTTGTTAGTCCCGCTGGGAAATCCCATCAGCCCCGGCCAGATTAACAGAGCCGCGAGAAGAAAGGAAACTCTCGCGGATCTGAAAGCCCGCGCTTTGGGAGGGACTCGGGAGCTGATGCTCAAGGGAGGTTCTGCCGGGCAGTGGAGGCCCCGCGGCGTTGATGTTTGATTCTGCTGCTGCCACGGCGGCAGCAGCAGCAGCTGGTATTTTTTTTTAATCTATCTGGGTGGGGGGGGGTTAGGACTACTAATGAGCTACGGGGGGGACTAAGACTGGAAGTGGGCTTATGGGGGGAGGGGGTTAGGACTGGTAATGGGCTATGGGGGGGTTAGGACTACTAATGAGCTATGGGGGGGACTAAGACTGGAAGTGGGCTGATGGGGGGAGGGGGTTAGGACTGGTAATGGGCTATGCAGGGGTTAGGACTACTAATGAGCTACGGGGGGACTAAGACTGGAAGTGGGCTGATGGGGGAGGGGGTTAGGACTGGTAATGGGCTATGGGGGGGGGTTAGAACTACTAGAGCTATGGGGGGACTAAGACTGGAAGTGGGCTGATGGGGGGAGGGGGTTAGGACTGTTAATGGGAAATGGGGGGTTAGGACTACTAATGGGCTACGAGGGGACTAAGACTGGCAGTGGGCTGATGGGGGTGGGGGTTAGGACTGGTAATGGGCTATGGGGGTTAGGACTACTAATGGGCTACGGGGGAATAATACTGGAAGTGGGCTGATGGGGGAGGGGGTTAAGACTGGAAGTGGGCTTATGGGGGGAGGGGGTTAGGACTGGTAATGGGATATGGGGGGTTAGGACTACTAATGAGCTATGGGGGGACTAAGACTGGAAGTGGGCTGATGGGGGGAGGGGTTTAGGACTGGTAATGGGCTATGGGGGGTTAGGACTACTAATGGGCTACGGGGGTAAATTATACTGGAAGTGGGCTGATGGGGGGAGGGGTTTAGGACTGGTAATGGGCTATGGGGGGTTAGGACTACTAATGGGCTACGGGGGTAAATTATACTGGAAGTGGGCTGATGGGGGAGGGGGTTAGGACTGGTAATGGGCTATGGGGGGGCTAAGACTGGAAATGGGCTGATGGGGGGGTACGAATTGTAATGGGCTATGGGGGGGCTAGGACTTGGAATGTGCTGATGGGGGGGTTAGGACAGGAAATGGGCTATTGGGGGCTAGGACGGGAAATGGGCTAATGGGCGGGTTCGGCCTGGAATGGGCTGTGGGGAGGCTACAACTGGAAATGGGCTGATGGGGGTTAGGACTGGTAATGGGCTATGGGGGGGGGCTAAGACAAAATGGGGTGATGGGGGGCTTAGGCCTGGTAATGTGTTAGGGGGGCTTAGGACTGGTAATGGGCTATGGGGGGGCTAGGACTGGTAATGGGCTGAGTGAGGGGGGCTAGGACAGGAAATGGGCTTATGGAGGGCTAGGATAGGACTGGAAATGGGCTGTTGGGGGGGGCTTGGATTGAAATGGACTCATGGAGGGGTTAGAACTGGAAGTAGGCTCATGGGGGGGGGCTTGGATTGGAATTGGGCTGAATGGAGGAGAGCTAGGATTTGACATGGGTTGATGGTGGGGCTAGGAAAGGAGTAGAAATGGGCTGATGGGGGGCTGGGATTGGAAATGAACTGATGGAGGGACTCGGATGGGGGAGCTAGGACTGGAAATGGGCTGATGGTGGGGCTAGGATAGGACTAGAAATGGGCTTATGGGGGGCTAGGACTGGAAATGGGCTGATGCGTGAACTAGAAGGGAGCGGATGCTGGGTGGGGCTGGAACTAGAAGGGAGCTGATGTTGGGGGAGAATTAGAATGGGATAGAGCTGGGAGAGTGAAAAAATATTTTGTGTGGGAGGGAAGACAAATCTACAATTGACCGGATATTGGGAGAGTAAGTGGGGATTGAGGATGGAGGAGTAAAATTTGAGTGGATGAAATAGGAATGAGGAAAGAGCAAAAGGAGAAAGATTAGTATGTTAAAGCAGATGTAGAGAGAGAATGGAAAAAAAACTAGAAGCATGAAGAAAAGACAAATGGACAACAGACGATGGAGAGTTAGCAGAAGACACGAAGAAACCAGAATAAAGTGGCTGGAGCAATTGCAACTGAAAAAAAATGCACAAAAGGTAGAAAAATATATCTTTATTGAATTTATTAACTGAAATATGCCAGCTCTGGGAAATGTGCATCATTAACGTCTGTGCTTTGTTTAGTACAAGAGGAAATTAATTTATAGTTTTATTTCTACAGTGTTGTTGGGCTTTTGGGGTTCCCAGTTTAATTATTGTCTTCCTGTTTCTAAATTGTGATTCCTTAAGAACATAAGAACATAAGACATACTGGGTCAGACCGAGGTCCATCAAGCCCAGTATCCTGTTTCCAACAGTGGCCAATATAGGTCATACGTACCTAGCAATATCCCCAAAAGACACAGGTTCCACAATGCTTGTACTGGGTCAAGCATTGATATCCTGGTTCCCTTTTTAATAGTGGTTTATGGACCTTTCCTCCAGGAACTTGTCCAAACCTTTTTTAAACCCAGCTATACTAACAGCCTTTACTACATCCTCCGGTAACAGATTCCAGAGTTTGATTACACGTTGAGTGAAAAAATATTTTCTCTTATTTGTCTTAAATAGTTTACCCTGTAGCTTCATTAAATGTCCCCTAGTCTTTCTATATTCTGATAGCGTAAACAATTGATCCACGTTTATCCGTTCCACTCCATTCATTAATTTATAGACCTCTATCATATCTCCCCTCAGCCGTCTCTTTTTCCAGGTTAAAGAGCCCTAACCTTTTTAGCCTCTCTTCATAGGAGTAGCCTTCCATCCCCTTCACCAATTTGGTGGCTCTTCTCTGTACTTTTTCTAATAACGCTATGTCCTTTTTAAGATACGGTGACCAGAATTGCACACAATATTCAAGGTGCGGTCATACCATGGAGCGATACAGAGGCATTATAATATCCTTTGTTTTATTCTCCATCCCTTTCCTTATGATACCTAGCATTCTATTTGCTTTCTTGGCCGCCGCTGCACACTGGGCGGAGGGTTTTAACATGTTATCCACGATGACTCCTAAATCTTTTTCCTGGGTGGTGGTTTCTAATGTGGAGCCTTGCATCGTGTAACTATAGTGTGGTTTGTTCTTTCCTAGGTGCATAACTTTGCACTTGTCCACATTAAATTTCATCTGCCATTTGGATGCCCAGTCTTCCAATTTATCCAGATCCTCCTGCAGTTTTCCACAAACCTCTTGGGTTTTAACAACTTTAAACAGTTTTGTGTCATCTGCAAATTTGATAACCTCACTAGTTATTCCCTTTTCCAGGTCATTTATGAATATGTCAAAAAGTAGCGGACCCTGTACAGATCCCTGGGGTACTCCACTATTCACCTTTTTCCCATTGGGAATATTGGCCATTTAGCCCTACCCTCTGCTTTCTATCTTTTAACCAGTTCCCGATCCACAATAGTACACTGCCTCCTATCCCATGACTTTTTAGCTTCGCCAAAAGTCTCTGATGGGGGACCTTGTCAAAAGCTTTCTGAAAGTCCAGATACACTATATCAACCGACTCACCTTTGTCTACCTGTTTATGCACACCTTCAAAAAAACATATCAGATTAGTAAGACAAGATCTTCCTTGTCTAAAGCCATGTTGGCTGTCTCCCATTAGGCCATGACTATCTACATGCTGTGTAATTTTGTTCTTTATGATGGTTTCTACCATTTTCCCTGGTACTGATGTCAGGCTCACCGGTCTGTAATTTCCCGGGTCACCCCTGGAACCCTTTTTAAAAATTGGTGTTACGTTGGCGACCCTCCAATCTTCAGGTATTACAGATGATTTTAATGAAAGTTCACAGATTACCAATGGCAAGTCTGCAATCTCATATTTCAGTTCTTTCAACACTCTGGGATGTATACCATCCGGTCCAGGTGATTTGCTACTATTCAGTTTATCAAATAGTTGTAATATATCTTCCCGGTGTAGCGATATTTCTCTCAATTCCTCTGCAGTATCACCTTTAAATACCACTTCAGTCTTGGGTAACATCCCTACATCTTCCTCAGTAAAGACCGAAGCAAAGAATTAATTCAGTCTCTCTGCTATAGCCTTGTCTCCTCTTACTACCCCTTTTACCCCTCTATCATCTAATGGTCCAATTGACTCTCTCACAGGCCTTTTGCTACAAATGTACTTGAAAAAGTCTTTATTTCGTGTTTTTGCTTCCGTAGCAAGTTTCTTCTCAAATTCCCGCTTTGCCTGCCTTATCAATGCTTTGCATTTAACTTGCCAGTGCTTGTGCTGTTTCCAGTTTTCATCATTTGGCTCTTTTTTCCATTTCCTTAAGGTTGCATTTTTGGCAGCAACAGCCTCTCTGACCTCACCTTTAAACCATGCTGGCAGTTTTTTGGACTTTCTTCCACTTTTATTAATGCGTGAAATACAGCTGGTCTGGGCTTCGAGGATAGTATTTTTAAATAACACCCAAGCTTGCTGTAAGTCTTTAACCTTTGGAACCGCTCCTTTTAGTTTTTTCCTAACTATATTCCTCATTCTATCATAGTCTCCCTTTCGAAAGTTAAAAGGTAGTACTGTGGATTACTTTACTATCTCTCCTCCACTAATTAAATCAAACATGATCATACTACAATCACTATTGCCAAGTGGTCCCAACACTCTTATTTCTTGCACCAGATCTGGCGTTCCACTAAGGACTAGGTCCAGTATGGCTTCCCCTCTGGTCGGTTCATGAACCAGCTGCTCCAAGAAGCAGTCATTTATTTCATCTAGAAACTTTATCTCTTTAACTTGTCCTGCTGTGACACTGACCCAGTCGATACCGGGGTAATTGAAATCACCCATTATTACTACTCTGCTGTGACTTTTGTTAGCTTCCTTGATTTCTTTGAGCATTTCATCATCCATTTGTTCATTCTGGCCAGGCGGTCGATAGTATACTCCCACTGCCATCACCTTCCCCTTCATAAATGGAATTTCAATCCATAGAGATTCTACAGCAAATTTTGTTCCCTGCAAAACTTTAATCCTTTCTGACTCAATGCCCTCTCTAACATAGAGCGCAACCCCTCCACCAATTTGATCAGCTCTATCATTACGATATAGTTTGTATCCAGGTATCACAGTGTCCCACTGGTTATCCTCCTTCCACCATGTCTCTGAGAGTGCAATCATATCTAACCTCTCATTTAGTGCTATATATTCTAACTCTCCCATCTTATTGTTTAGACTTCTAGCATTGGCATACAAGCATTTTAGAGACTGTATTTTATTAATATTAATCTGGCTATTGGTAGGCATGGGTAATTTGGAATCTTTATGCTCTGTCTGCTCCTTACTCAAGGGCATTTGGACTACTATACTCCCTTTTGGAACCTCACTGCTTTTGGTAGTATCCTTCAAGGATACCTTCGTCCGAACCATGCGCTCCTGGGTGACTGTCGGCTTTCCCCTATTTTCTAGTTTAAAAGCTTCTCTATCTCTTTTTTAAAGGTTAATGGCAGCAGTCTGGTCCCATCCTGGTTAAGGTGAAGCCCATCCCTTCGGAAGAGCCCTCCCTTTCCCCAGAATGTTCCCCAGTTCCTAACAAATCCAAAACCCTCATCCTTGCACCATTGTCTCATCCACGCATTGAGACTCCGGAGCTCTGCCTGTCTTTTGGGTCCTGCACGTGGAACAGGAAGCATTTCTGAGAATGCTATCCTGGAAGTTCTGGATTTCAACTTCCTACCTAAAAGCTTAAATTTAGCCTCCAGAACTTCCCTACCACATTTTCCTATGTCATTGGTACCAACATGTACCAAGACAGCAGACTCCTCCCCAGAACTATCTATGATCCTATCTAGGCGGTGCGTGAGGTCCGCTACCTTTGCACCAGGCAGGCATGTTACCAGGCGTTCCTCACGTCCACCAGCCACCCAGCTATCTACATTCCTAATGATTGAATCACCAACTATAACAGCTGTCCTGACCCTCCCCTCATGGGGACATGGCCCTGGAGAAATGTCCTCGGTGCGAGAGGGTTTTACATCACCTGGAGGACAGGTCCTAGTTACAGTATCATTTCCTGCCACACCAGGGTGATGCTCTCCTGTCACGTGACCTCTCTCCTCCATGGCAACAGGGATGCTGCCAGACTGGAGGTGGGACTTCAGGACTATATCCCTGTAGGTCTCGTCCATGTACTTCTCTGTCTTTCTTATGTCTTCCAGGTCTGCTACTCTAGCCTCTAGAGAACGGACTCGTTCCCTGAGAGCAAAGAGCTCCTTGCACTTAGTGCAGACATAAGACCTCTCACCAACTGGGAGAAAATCATACATGTGACACTCAATGCAAAAGACCGGAGAACCCCCATCTCGTTGCTGGACTTCTGTCTGCATCTTAGTTTAAAGTTTATGTTTAGGTCTTTTAAATTCTGTATATAATAAGGATTGGTGTAGATTCCTATACTAATAAAAGTGTATCTAATACCCCTAATACACCTTGAGTACCAGAAGCTTAATTAATTAATCTCAGGTCCTCCGTGTATGACTGATTTGGATAAAGAGCTGCACCAGAGAGCAGCCCCTTTCCTCTAAGATGTGCAAGTACCTATAAAACTACAATTACCCCAGGGGTGGGTGGGTGCTGGGGAGGGAGGGAGGGAGATAAGTCCTATTGAAGAGGGCAGTTACAAGGTACCCTGTCCTGAACCCGGGGGAGGGGGGTACCACACAAAGCCCAGTTAGTTGAGAGAGGCAAGGTAAGTTACAGCTGAGAAGGCTGAACTAGCACACCACTAAGACAAACAATAAATAATTAAATAAACAGCTAGAACTCACAGCAAGGTGTCACAGGAGGTAAATATCCACTTCTCTAGCAGAGCACTATAAAAGCACTGCTCTTCTCTGATCAGAGAAAAGCAAACTAAAACAGACTATGCACACGTGGAGGAAACAGGAAGGCGGCTACACAATACCTCAGCGGGGGGGGGGGAGGGGGAGGATTCACTCAGGCAGGCTAGGACAGGAAAAATGTTTAACACACAGCAGGTTCTGGGGAGAGAGATTTAATTTAAAATGAACAGTTAACCTGGCTACCACACAAAGCCCAGTTAGTTGAGAGAGGCAAGGTAAGTTACAGCTGAGAAGGCTGAACTAGCACACCACTAAGACAAACAATAAATAATTAATTAAATAAACAGTTAGACAAACAATAAATAATTAAATAAACAGCTAGAACTCACAGCAAGGTGCCACAGGAGGAAAATATCCACTTCTCTAGCAGAGCACTGTAAAAAGCACTGCTCTTCTCTGATCAGAGAAAAGCAAACTAAAACAGACTATGCACACGTGGAGGAAACAGGAAGAAGGCTACACAATACCTCAGCAAGGGGGGGAGGGGGAGGATTCACTCAGGCAGACTAGGACAGGAAAAAAGTTTAACACAAAGCAGGTTCTGGGGAGAGAGATTTAATTTAAAATGAACAGTTAACCTGGCTACCACACAAAGCCCAGTTAGTTGAGAGAGGCAAGGTAAGTTACAGCTGAGAAGGCTGAACTAGCACACCACTAAGACAAACAATAAATAATTAAATAAACAGTTAGACAAACAATAAATAATTAAATAAACAGCTAGAACTCACAGCAAGGTGTCACAGGAGGCAAATATCCACTTCTCTAGCAGAGCACTGAAAAAGCACTGCTCTTCTCTGATCAGAGAAAAGCAAACTAAAACAGACTATGCACACATGGAGGAAACAGGAAGAAGGCTACACAATACCTCAACAGGGGGGGGGAGGGGGAGGATTCACTCAGGCAGGCTAGGACAGGAAAAAAGTTTAACACACAGCAGGTTCTGGGGAGAGAGATTTAATTTAAAATGAACAGTTAACCTGGCTACCACACAAAGCTCAGTTAGTTGAGAGAGGCAAGGTAAGTTACAGCTGAGAAGGCTGAACTAGCACACCACTAAGACAAACAATAAATAATTAAATAAACAGTTAGACAAACAATAAATAATTAAATAAACAGCTAGAACTCACAGCAAGGTGTTTGGTGATGGTCTATGTTCTGCATGTGTTACTGAGCTGAGGTATTCTGTTTGTGTAATTCCTATTTGACATTGCCACTTGTTCTCTTTCCCCAGTAGGTCATTTATTGTTATTCTCTGAAATGTATTGGTTTAATATTTTCAGTGTAGCCTTTTGATAGGTAGGGTCTTGTGCTTTGTGAGTCCTGGTAGTGCTGTTATGATACGGCGGGTTTGCTATGGGTTCTAAATGGGCAGTGTTTGTAGTAGTTCCTAATGTGCCTGGCAGTTGGCACTGGATTATAGTAATGTAGAAATCTTTTAGTCTTTCTTTATCCATACACTCATTAAGAGGCATGTTTACTAAAAGTTAGTGTAAGGTAACATTATGCAAATATTTATGCAAATGAGTTCCCTTATGCAAATGAGGCCCCGCACCGAGTCTCTGCACATGGCCCCGCACCCCCCTTGGGCCGCCCCTGCATGTGAAAGTGAGGGGAGATGAAGGCGATTGACATGGATTGAACGGAGGGAACGAGTGGGAGTGTGAAACTGAAGGAGGTCAGTGAGATACTGTGGCATATGAGTATAGATGGCTCGGTGAACTAGAGTGAGAATTTTAAAGTGAATACGGAACTCAATAGGAAGCCAATGTAAGTGAAACAGAAGTGGTGTAACATGATCCCTATGAGAAGAACGAGTGATAATCTTGGCTGTGGTGTTCTGTAATAATTGTAAGCAACGTAACTGAGTGTGGGTGATACCTGTTAGAATGGAGTTTCAATAATCAAGACGAGAAAGTACAGTAGCTAGAGTAAGGGTGGTCAGGGTGGAGGGAGAGAGAAAGGGACGTATGGAACATACTTGGCGTAACAAGAAGTAAGAGGTTTTTGCAAGGTAAGAAATATGGTCCTGAAAGGAAAGATTTGAATCAAGCAGAACCCCAAGATACCAGAAAGAAGAGACCAGAGGACTTGTAGAACCATCAACGGATGGTGCAAGTGAAGGGCAAGGGCTCCCAAAAGTGAACCAAGTACAGGAGGTTTTGGTCAGGTTGAGATGAAGGCAGTTAGAAGAGAGACAATTTGATTCAAGAGTGAGACAAGAATTTAGAGGAGTGAGATCAGGTTGAAGAGGACTATTGTGATGCAGAATGATGATGTTGTCAGAATAAAAGAAGGCGGAAAGACCGGATTGCTGAATGCAGAGGGTAAGAGGTGCAAGAAAAAGATTAAACAAAAGAGGTGCCAGAACTGATCCCTGAGGAACACCACAGGGAAGGGAGGTGGGAGCAGAAGAGTAATGTGGACCGGAGAGTGAAACCACAGAGAAGGAACGGGAGGATAAGAAAGAATGAAACCAGCGGTAAACTGTTCCCCTAAGCTCAGCATCCCAAAGACGTGATAGGAGAACAGAGTGATCAACTAGGCCAAAGGCAGCAGAAAGATCTAATGAAACTACCACCAAAATGTCACCTTTGTCATGTGAGGAATGGGGATCATTGAGAAGTGCTGCTAGAACTGTGTCTGTGCTATGGCCCTGACAAAAACCCGACTGTTGTGGATGTAGAAAGTTTACAGAGTGTAAGTGTTGGGAGAGTCGGGAAAAGACAATTCTTTCTGCAATTTTTGAGATGAAGGGTAGGTTGGAGACAGGACGGTAATTGGCTGGGATGAGTGGATCAAGAGTGGGTTTTTTCAAGATGGGATGGACCAATGTGGGTTTCCAGAGGGAAGGGAAGGATCCAGAAGAGAGAGCGGTATTGATTATGACAAGAATGTAGGGTATGAGAGCAAGAGAAGGTTTGATAAACCAGACAGAAGGGATAGGGTCAAGGGGCAAGTGGTCTTTCACACTGAGGAGATGAGAGTTAAGAGTTCTGATGAGGTAATAGAATAGAGAGATGACCAACAGTGAGAGAGAGAAGGAGGAGGGGGGAGATGGAGGAGGGGAGAGGACAGCGGGGGAGGGCAGGAAGGAAGGGCAGCGCGCAAGTCTGAGGTCTTGGTTCCAAAGTACAAAGCAAGACTGGAGGGAGAAGGTAAGGACTGGGGTGGATCTGAGGATGGATCAGTATTAAGTGAGGTAAGGGTTCAAAGTACAGAGAAGAGCTGTCTAGAGGGGTTAGTGGCTGTAATGATACGGTTCGAGAAAAAAGTTTGTTTAGCTTGATGGATGGAGGAACGGTAATGCTGGTGATTCTCCTGAAACTTTGCCAGGGTATGAGGAATGGGGTGCTTATGCCAAGCACGCTCAGCTCATCTTAGATGATGATGCAGAAGATGCAAGCCTGGATAATACCACGGATATCTGACAAAAAAGCGTTTGGACTGAGCTGGCTGAAGGGGTGCGACCTGGTCAAGAGTGGTAGATAAAGTGGAAGTCCACAGTGAAACTTGTGTGTTCGGAGAAAGAGTAGGAAAGGTATCTGGAAAGAGCTGATGAGCAGGAGGAAACTGTTGAAGGGTAAGGGGGGTAATATGATGATGTGGTGGGGTAGTGGGAGGGGCAGAGGAAGGAGAGACCTGTAATGAAGGTGGCTGGAAGGAAGGAGGGTGGAGCAGAGATGACAAGCAATAGTCAGTCCAAGGGAGAGACTGTACTGAGAGCTGAGAGATTGAGAAAGGAGGTGACAGTGGAATGATTAAAGGGTCAAGAGTATGGCCAGCTACATGGGTTGGGCATAGGACAAGCTGCTGGAGAGACAGACCGTGCAAAAGAGCAATGAAGGATAGGTCTTTAGCAGAGGTAGGACAGTCAAAGTGAATGTTAAGATCTCCGAGTATAAGCAAGTGAGGATATTGCAAGGAGACGTCGGTAATAGTATGAAGAAGTGCATCCCAGAGGAAGTTTGGAAGGGAAGGAGGCGAATAAAGGTTAAGAATATGAAGAGGAGGAGAGGAATGAAGGCATAGGAGGAGAGATTCAGGATATTACAGAAGAGGAGAGGAAACCTGGTTATAGGGAGAGATGAACAGAAGAGGGCAGCAATGCCATCTCCATGGCGGCCCTCTCGGGGGACAGAGAAAGCTGAGAAGCAGGGGGGTTCAGGCAACACCATGGTGTAGAAACCATGGTGTAGAAACTCTTTATCACCTTTTTCCTAGATATGCTTATAAAATGGTTACATTCTGCTATTTCTGGACATTGCCTATGCTTTCGACTCCATTCCTCACCATATGCTACTTCAAAGGCTATCAGAAATCAGACTCCAAGGGATCACACTCGCCTGGTTCCACTCCTACCTAGACTCTCGAAAGCTGCAAGTAAGAGTCAACAGAAAGACCTCATCCCCATTCACTCTACAGATAGGAGATCATCAGGGCTCAAGCCGGGTCAACATGGGATGTGACCCAGCCAAGCATGAAAACCATGATATAGTAACCTTTTCACAACAAACATCATCTGATGTCACTGTGTCATAACATATCCATGCACACATATGTACACTGTAAATTTATTTATTTATTTAGACAGATTTGTATACCACCTTATCTTACAATCAAAGTGGTCACATCACAATTGGGGTTACATTTAATATGAGGGTATTTAACAATCACAGTGGTCACATCACAACTGGAAGGTTACATTTAACATGAGGGTACTTGACAACATTATACAAATGTCACCGAGACACCCTGTAGGCAGAGTAGCACACCTGGATATGGCCAAACAGACATGACACATGTTGTAGTGCTGCATCTTGTGGGGGACGCGCAACAGCCTGCCATGGTGAAAATGGCCAGCGCAAGGGTGACAAAGAAATCGCATACCCCATACACAATGTGCCTCTGCTGCTACACACCCACTGTGAAGTCCTGCAAAAACAGCACTGTGAAGCTGTGTCCTGCAAAAACAGCTGTTGTCAGTCACGGGGCCATGGCAGTGACATGTTAAAACAAGCAAAATGTAAATGACAGTCTGGAGTGCCAGACCACAGTTTACAGTGCTGCTGCTGCTGGACTGTGTCCTGTAAATAGTCTGTTTCCCTGGCTGTAATGTCATGTGGAACATCACAGCTATCTTCAAGTCATGTCCTGCAGCCATGGGTGTTGACAGTGAGGTCCAAGGTTTGACGATGATAAAGGCAGAATCCATAGTAAGGGACTGTTTATTTATTTATTTATTTATTTATATTCTCTTATATACCATGCTATTCTGCATCAGTGTGGTTTACATTGAACAAACTGAAATTACATTGAACAGGGCATTATAACTTGGAGATAACTATTTTACAGGGAACATGGGCTATGGAGGGTTAAGTGGCTTGCCCAAGACCACAAGGAGCACCTGTGGGACTAGAAACCCCAGTCCTTCTGGCCCAAGGTTGCTGTCCTCTAGTGGGATTTGAACCCCCGACCTTCCGGCCCGAAGTACCTTGCCCCAACCACTAGGCCACTCCTCCACTCCACTCCACTCCACTGTGGCAACTAGGGTGTGCCAAGGAGCCACGCAGCACAAGCAATAGACTGTCTTGCCAGCCCAGTGTGCATCCTTTGAATGCACCAATCCACCTCTTGGATAGCAACGTCTAGCATGGGCATGTGCTCCACTACAAAAGCTCCGTTACTGCACACCACCCCTTCTCAGCCATCATCTCCTGTTGTTGCTGTCTCATTCAACCTGTGGGCGGTGGTGACTGCAGATGCACTATTGGGCCCATCTACTGTGGAAGGTCCATGCTTTGTGAAAAATATAATAGGGAGGGTGGTATGTCTGTCATCACATGTCATGAGTTGCCTTCCCAGTGTTTGCTAGTTTTACAAGTCAATTTGGAAAACTGTAAACATGAAACCAGCACATTGCCATAACACAGCTACCATTGAAGTCATAAGACATCAAACTGAACAGTACAGATCATGTTCAAATCTGCCCAGCCACATAGACACGTCCATGGCCATGTGGAATGGGTGTGCAATAGGTCCCCATCATATCTATAAGTGCAGCATGACAATGATGTCTCAATGGCGTCTGAGTACCAAACCAGCCAATGACATGCACGATATATGATGATACTAGGCATACATTTTTCAATGTGTAGGACATCTTGTGTGTGCTGCATGTGCTGAATAGAGACTGCCTGGAGATGATATTGTGTGCAACCTGTCATCCCTGTCCCAGAGGTGTCAGTTGCAAAGTGTGAGAGTAGTCAGTGTGGTTGTTAAAACATCATTGCGTGTTGTCCAAAGTATTCTGTCACGTGACAAATGTGAATTAAGAAGCACGATATGCCATTAGACAAAATGTATGACAGTTTCCAGAAGGAACACAATGCTGGCCATGATCACAGCAGTCACATGGAGGCATCTGAATGTCAGCATCAGTACTGCTGTGATATGTTCAGGGCCAATCACACCTCTCATCAGGAACCAATAGATAATATATATCTGTATAGTGTATCTATACAATGGTGATAGCTCTGCACACACACTGCAATATACAACATGTGCACCTGGTTCCAGCTCCCCTGTCTGGTTACAAGATGAGTATAAGAGGAGCAATGCCATGAGCCTACATAAGGTCACAGTCATGCTGAGTGTGTGAACAATGGTAGGAAATAGTCAAATGCAATGTGCAACTTACCCACTCCTATCACATGTGTTCACTCAACATCACAGTCGACAATGTCATCAACACTATGGTGTGAAATAACCAACTGCTGAAATCCTGACAAACACATAAATGGTAAATCACAGATATGGGGCACACGTAGGCATGCAAGAGAGGTCTACAGCACGTTATAGAAACATAGAAATATGATGACAGAAAAAGACCACATGGCCTAACTAGTCTGTCCTTCCATATCAACAACTACAACAGTCCCCTTTTTACCTTTAGAGATCCTCTGTGTTTGTCTCATGCTTTTTTTAATTCAGTTACTGTCCTCATCTCTACCACCTCCACTGGGAGACTATTCCATGGATCCACTACTCTTTCCATAAAGAAATATTTCTGCATATCACTCCTGAATCTATCTCCCTTCACCCTCATCCCATGTCCCCTCGTAGCAGAACTTGCTTTCAATTGAAAGAGGCTCTCTCCCTGAACATTTATGCCACAGAGGTATTTATTTATTTATTTACTTATTTAGCTGTATTTATATCCCACTTTCCACCGGGTCAAAGCGGTCAATTGGGGGATACATTTAACACGAAGGGATATGAGACACATATGCTAATACTTACAGTGAACATGGGCAATGGAGGGTTAAGTGGCTTGCCCAAGACCACAAGGAGTGCCTATAGGACTAGAAATCCCAGTCCCTCCAGGATCTCAATCATATCACCTCTATCCCGCCTTTCCTCTAAGGTGTACATATTAAGATCCTTAAGTCTGTCCTCATATGCTTTATAATAAAGATCACAAATCATTTTAGTGGCCACCCTCTGCACCGACTCCACCCTGTTCATATCCTTTTGAAGGTGCGGTCTCCAGAATTGCACACTATACTCCAAATGAGGTCGCACCAAAGACTTATACAGAGGCATTATCACCTCCTTTTTTCTGCTAGCCATTCCTCTCCGTATGCACCCAAGCATCCTTCTAGCTTTTGTCATTGTCTTTTATACCTGTTTGGCTACTTTAATATCATCAGACACAACCACGCCTAGGTCCCCCTCTTCTTTAGTGGACAAAGGTACTTCACCCCCTATACTATATTGCTCCCTTGGATTGCTGCAGCCCAAATGCATGACCTTACATTTTTTAACATTAAATCCCAGCTGCCAAATTCTAGACCATTCTTCAAGCTTAGCTAGATCCCTCCTCATGTTATCTACACCTTCCTGGGTGTCTACTCTATTGCAGATTTTGGTATCATCCGCAAAGAGGCAAACCTTAACTGACAGCCCTTCCGCTATATCACTAACAAAGATGTTAAAAAGAATCGGACCAAGGACAGATCCCTGGGGCACACCACTGGTAACATCCTTCTCCTCAGAGTGAGCTCCATTTACCTGTACTCTTTGTTGCCTCCCACCCAACCAATTTCTAACCCAAGCAGTAACTTTAGGGTCCATCCCTAGGGTGCTCAGTTTGTTTATAAGTCGCCTGTGAGGAACAGTGTCAAAGGCTTTACTGAAATCTAAATACACCACATCTAGGGCTCTCCCTCGGTCCAACTCCCTGGTCACCCAGTCAAAGAAATCAATCAGATTTGTCTGACAAGACCTGCCTCTGGTGAATTCATGCTGCCTTGGATCCTGTAATTCGTTGGAATCCAGATACCTCACTATTTTCTCTTTCAGCAGCATTTCCAATAATTTACTCACCACCAAAGTTAAACTAACCGGCCTGTAGTTTTCAACCACATCCTTACTTCTGCTTTTGTGTAAAGGCACAACATGAGCCTCTCTCCAGTCCTTTGGCACCACTCCCAACTCCAACGAGGCATTGAAAAGGTCAGTCAGTGGAGCTGCTAGAACGTCCCCAAGTTCCCTCAGTATTCTAGGGTGTATCCCATCCGGTCCCATCACTTTGTCTACTTTAAGTTGAGCTAGTTTCTCACAAACACAGTCTTCTGAAAATTGTTCAAGATGTTCCTTGCTTCGGTTCCTGTTTGTGGGTGTTTTCTGAGGTCCTGCTCCTGGTTCTTCATCTGTGAACACTGAACAGAAATATTTGTCAAGCAATTCCGCTTTATCCTTGTCAGCTTCTTCATATTCCTCCCCTGCGCCCTTGAGTCTGACAATGCCACTTTTGCCCTTCCTCTTCTCACTAACATATCTGAAAAATGCCTTACCCCCCCCCCCATTTTGTTGCAATGGCTGTTTCCTCCTCCTTTTGAATCTTTGCCTTCCTGACTACTTTGCTAGCTTCTCTAAGTTTTTTCAAATACAGATGCCTGTCTTCCTCTCTCTGTGATCTCATGTATTTCATGAAGGCCTCCCTCTTTTTCTTCACTTTTTCAGCTACTTCTTTTGAAAGCCATAGCAGTCTCCTTTTCCATTTACCTTTATTTACCATTTCAGCAAAAAAGTTGGTTGCCCTTAAAATATCCCCTTTCAGTTTTTCCCACTGTTTTTCTACATCCCCCCGTTGTTCCCATCCCACTATTGACTCCCTGAGCTACTGGCCCATCTTGGCAAAGTTAGTCTTCCTAAAGTCTAAGATCCTCACCTTTGAATGGATTCTAACAGCCCTAGTCCTAATACTGAACCACACCATCTGGTGATCACTGGATGCAAAATGATCTCCCACTACAACATCAGAAACACTTTCACCATTGGTAAGCACCAAGTCCAGTATGGCCCCTTCACATGTGGGGTCTCTTACCAATTGCCTGAATAGTTCTCCCTGTAGAGAATCCAGGATCTCCTTACTTCTAGATGATACTGCAGCAGGAATGTGCCAATCAACATCTGGCATATTGAAATCTCCTATCAGTAGCACTTCCCCTTTCCTAGCAATGCTGCGTATGTCTTCAATTAACTCTCTGTCCACCTCCTCCGCTTGTGAGGGAGGTCTGTATATCACACCAATGCAAATAGATTTCTTTTTCCCTCTTTCTAGTTTAACCCACAATGCCTCCTCTCTCCTTTTTAAGCTCTGTAATTCCAAAACTTTAATAGTAGTTTTTACATATAGTGCCACTCCTCCTCCCCGTCTTCCTATCTGTCCTTTCTGAATAAAGTATAGCCAGGTATAGTTATATCCCAATCATGGTTTTCTGTGAACCATGTTTCTGGATCTGCCACTAAATCCAAGTCAGCCACTCCCACCAAAGCTTCAACATCAGGGATCTTATTTCCCATGCTATGAGCATTTATACACACTGCTTTCCATATGTTACCCCTGTTACCCATTTACATAAAGGTATTTAATGTATCACCTACCTGGGGGCTTTCTTCACCCATCCCCAACGAATCTAGTTTAAAGCCCTCTTCAGTAGATTAGCCAATCTACTACCGAAGATGTGTTGACCTTTCTTGGACAGATGGATGCCATCTCTGCTCTTCTACTCTTGGAACAGCATCTCATGGTCTAGGAAACCAAAACACTCTCGATGATACCATCCATGCAGCCATGCATTCATCTCCAGGATGCGAGCCTCTCTGCCTTGGCCTTTACCCTCAACAGGGAGGATTGAAGAGAACATCACCTGTGCATCTAACTGCTTCACCCTCTGTCCCAGAGCCATGAAGTCACTTTTGATACGTTCCGAGGGATACCTGGCAGTATCATTTGTTCCAACATGGATTAGCAACATTGCATAATAGTCAGTGGGCTTTATGAGTCTCGGCAAACTCTCCGTAACATCTTGGATTTTGGCACCAGGCAAACAGCATACCTCTCTGGACATCAAGTCTGGTCGGCAGATGGACGCCTCAGTACCCCTCAGAAGAGAGTCTCCAACCACCACTACCCTTCGCTTCCTTGTGGTCACTGATTCTGCAACTTTGGGGTACTTGAGCTATGGTTCTTCAGATCCCAGGGATACTTCCATCTCCTCCCATTCCAGGGCTGCATAATGGTTCTTCATTTCAAGGGCTGGAGAAGTTGGATTGGTGATTCTGCAGGCCCTGGTGACGTGTCCAACCATCGACATTCTGTTGGCACCCGTCTTCTCCTCTGCTGGAGGGCTTGGTTGCTGTAAGAAGCATCTCATCAATGCACTTCTCACTGTCTTCCTCTCTGAGTTCCTCCACTTGTTTCCTCAGAGCTTCAGCATGCAGACACCCTACACATGGAACTGGTCCTTCAACTGGCAGTGGGACCTCTGTCTGGACAGAGGCAGAAGCTGTAATTGGGGCAACAGCTTTAGCGGTACGATTTTCCCCAGCCATTGTTCTGTTTGTGGAGCTTAGGTATCTGTTAAAACAAAAGAGAGAGATCTACCAAGTACCAGTCGGTTTCCCAGCTGTCCTTTCAGAGAAAAAGCAATTAAATCGCTTTAATTATATTCAAAATGTGCTGCTCCAAGTCTCTGGGCTTTGTTAAATGGGGAGGTGCCCTATAAAGCAAGACTGCTCACTAGGGGTGGGTGGGAGTCAGGGTGGGTAGGGAGGGAAGTAACTCCTGATTAGGTGTCAGCAGTTTCCAAAGCTGAGAAGGTTGCTAGAGTTCAACAACCTACTCTGCTCAAGGAAATTTCTACTACAGCACCAAAAAGAAAGTAACTTTGCTTTAAAAATATACAAAACCCCTTTTAAGAGCTCCCAGTCAGAGAACTAGCAATTTAATAAAAATAAACCCTCAAATACTTACTGTTGTTTGACCTGTAGTGCCCCTGTTATGAAGGAATACAAGAGAAATCACCTATGTCATTTATTGTCCTGTGCCCTCAATGCAGGCAAGAAAAGTAGCACAACAGCATCAGCACATCAGAGAGATATCTTAGTGGAACATATGCAGGTATGTGATGTAAAAAGCATACCTCTAATGCCTCTGTGTATGATGCACCAGTCCCAAATCCCCGATGTGTTGTCATGTGTATGGAGCTGTACCACAGTCGGCTGCATGTCGATCTTCTTGGGCCAATAAGGTACCCTACCATAACAGCAGGAGTGATAGCCTGCTAAACACATTCTGGAGAGTCACAAACAAGGCAAATACACATATGTTAGGTTGTACTCGTGAAACACACAGGATAGTATGCACATTTGTACCTATATGCCCTTCCCCACATATACATTACTTTCATGAGAAAAGCTGCTCAATTAGACATTGCTGGATTTCTGTGCCCACCCGTGTGTACCCATGGCCACATACAGGAGGGCACTCAAGATCTGGATTAATGTTGACTGGGATATTGTACCTGAGAGCAATGTTGTTCAGGATGCAGCAGGCCAAAACTATTTGTGTCACAGTCATTGGTTAGTATTGTATGGCCCCACTGGTCTTATCCAGACAACCTGAAGCGACTCTTTAATATGTCAAAGAAGTGCTCGATGACAGAACGGGTGGAGGTGTGGGCCTCATTGTACCTCATCTCTGCACATGACCGTGGAAAATGCACAGGGGTCAGCAACCAGACACGACACCCATATCCAGCATCACCTGCACACAGAAAAAAGTTAAGAGGTCACCAAATTATATAGGAGCACACATAATTTCTGGATGTACATGCCTGTAAATCTCCATTGCAGCCTGCCCTTCCCCTTCACACATGCACTCAAAGAATGTAGCCATAACATCTAGCACATACTATATTACAACAAACACAAAGCAGCATTAGAGAACCTGTATTTCTTAGACACAGGATCTCTGAATAATGAGAGACATATTATTGATCCCTTGTCAACATACTACCTCAAATATGCTTGCCTGTGTAAAACACATTTCAAGCATGCAAAAACTGTGCCACCAGTTGTAGAGGACCAAACTCTACATAGTACAACACATCTCTGCAAATATTGCAGCTACACATCTCTCAAAACAAGAACACATCACCCACTGGTGAAAGAGAAGCAGTGCCACTGTCACATCAACAGCATGAGCAGACCATCTCATCTATGTTAAACATCCCAAGCATAGTCTGTCAACAAACCAACAACCAGGGAACAGAGGCTACAAACTGAAATATAACAATTAAACTGCCTACCCAAAAAGCTACATCTGAAATGTTGAACAACCCTCGGATGTGAACAATGTTAGGTAACTGACTTGGGCAGTAGACAAATGGCAAAGGTGTGAATGATGCATATATCCCAAACCAGACAAAGGGGAGCCAAGCAACAGAGTGGAGGAGTAGCCTAGTGGTTAGAACACTGGCTTGGTAACCAAGCAACCAGGGTTCAATTCCCACTAGCACTCCTTGTGGCCTTGGGCAAGTCACTTAACCCTTCATTGCCTCAGAAGAAAGGCCTGGCAATCTACTTCCAGTGACACTGCCAAGAAAACCCAGGTCACCAGGAGTCAGGACTGACTCAAAGGCATACATTGCATTTTTTTTTTTGCATGTGCGTACCTTTTCATTTCAGAAATATGAGCCTTCATGTGAACCGGTCCTGTCACCTTCATCTGGTGTTAGCATGTCCCCTGCTAGCTCACCATAGTCTGCTGTCTGTTTGACCTGTCCTCCCACATCATTCCCTAACATTCACCCTCATCATCTGCAGCAACAGGCTCAACCATCCCCTTTTGACTGCATCGCACAGCTCCCTCTACTCCCTGTGTTGTCCACTCAGATGTCACCCCACCATCCACAGTTTGAACCTATTCGCCACATACTTGGACAATCCTAGAGCCTTCCCTGATCACAAACAAATATGTTTTTCCCTTTGCATGTCAATTCCTCCCTCCCCTATCACATTCAAACCCTCCCCCAACAGCAGCTCATAGCACCCTATGGGTCTATCTAGTATCCCCAACCGACAACCCCTATCCAGGATTCACACAGAAACAGACCATTCCCTATCCTGGGCCCCACCACCCAGCCTTGAGGGGGGCCATGCATGACAGAGTGGCTAGACAGGAGGTCAGCCAAGCCACACCTCATCTGTCTACAGCTGCTGAGGTGAAGAGTGATGTTGCTCTGAAATGTAGTAGTGTGGTTCAAATATGGGCCATAGTAGCAATGTGCATTGGGAGGTGCCAAATGGCCAGAAATCCAGCTTGCCATGCCCCACACATAAACACCTCTACCTGATAGAAGGAAAGGTGATGTGATTCATCTGGGCAGCTGTACATAGATGAGCTGGGGGCTGAGGTCTCCCTCTGAGGCTGGCACTGCTGGGAGAGAAAACACATTTGTGTGATGTCGGTAGGGCAGAACTCTCCAAAATGCAGGGTCCTGTGCAAACACTTCACTTGCATCCAGGTAATGAGAGGTGTACCCAGCAGATCTGATGCCCAGCACATGCAGAAGAATAGTACATGATGACCACATCACTTGTTCTGAAACATGCTGAGTCTCAAAGGATACTCAATAGGGATGGGGTGTGGAAGACATATCTAAACCTCATGGCTGCATGGTTCCACAAATTACACAGTAGAGGTAAACTGCAGATACATGTCATTGTGAAAACAAACAAACAGTGATGGGAAAAGGAGTCAGGAGACAGTGCTGTGCTGAGATAAGAGAAGCAGGTGCCTGGCTTGGTGCATTCCCACAACACAAACAGCAGACATATGAAAAAGGGGAGTACCATATGCTGCTAAGATCCAGCTACAGAAAGCCATGTAAGCCCTGACTCTGGTTTGAAGTGCCATGCCTGAAACACCATTGTGTACCATGCCAGACATCAAAACACTATTTCCACAGTAGGCCATGTGTGGTTTACACACTGAGATTCCCAGACATAAATGTGCCACCCAGAACTGCATCTTAATATGACCTATCTGTGATAGTGGTCATGTAAACCATATCTCATAAGCATTATGCACATAGGTAACATAAACAGTACTCACCCAGCAGGACACAGTCCTCATACTGTCCATTCTCAAACTGTTGGGATATTGCTGAGTGATACAGGATATAAGAATCATGGGTGGACCCTGGAAACTTAGGAACCACATTCAGAATATGCATATTTGCATCACAAACCACCTGCACATTCAGGAAATGGTAGTGCTTGCAGTTGCGGAATACTGCCTCCCTGTCTCTGGGTGGAACCAGGGCAACACGTGTGAAATCGATAGCTCCCATCACTTGTGGTATCCCTGAAATTTGCTCAAATGACTGTCAAATGGTGCCTAATGTTGGGAAATAAAATGTAATTCCTTACCTGGCTGACCATGGCTCACAATACTTGGTGGAGACAGCGTGTGAAGGTGGGCTGGTCATTCCACCTACTGCAGCCACTGATGTCTGGAAGCAGCCAGAGGCAAAGAAATGTAGGGCACTCAGGAGCTTCACCAACCCTGGTATGGTATGAGACCGGCCAGTTAGAGGCTCGAGGTCAGATCTCAGATCCTCATAAAGCTCTCGTATAGCTCCTGTGCTCAGACAATAGAGGGAGATGACCTTGTCCTCATGCATGCCCTGGTGCATGGCCCTGGGCCTGTAGAGGTGAAGCTGTCTGGGGTGAACCTCAGCACGCCTACAGCACCATAGCTCCCCATACCTGGCCTGTGGGTCCTCTACAGCTGCAGGTCTGTGTTGCTATGGGGCTGGACCCCTGCCCATTGCCACTCTCCCTGGCACACCATCTCCCTCATCAAGCAACCACTGTTCTTCCTAATCAAGCAACCACTGGACAGCACTTGCAGCAAAGTGTGGTGTAGAAGGTCCCTCTGATCCCTTAGAGAGAGGTAAAACGGAAGAGTTAGCTTCAGTAGCTGACAGAAAACAAAAGCACATGGCTCATGGTTTCCAGGGAAACTCGTGACTGTGGAGCTAAACTGCAGCAGGGGCGTGTTTACTCATTTACATCATTTACATTTACTCATTTACATCATTGCATATGCCTAGGTGCTTCTGTCTTCCCCTGATGAAACCGTGTATGGAGAAATGCATTGGTTAGCGCGCTGTGGAGCGTCATAGAATGGGAGGTGTGTTTTTGAAAGTGCTCATGATCCTATTTAAGCTGGCCCGCATGCGCGGCGTTTGGTAGCAGTTGCAAGAAGCAAGCTTCTGGGGAACAAGATTGCGTATGCCTAGGGTAACAGTTTTTTATGATTCCTGTCGTCCTACTGTTTGTTCTGAAACTCTTCCTGTTTGTCCTGAAAGTATGCACTAATGAAACAATTCTATCTGTAGTGCTTCTGTCTTCCCCTGATGAAACCGTGTATGGAGAAACGCATTGGTTAGCGCGCTGTGGAGCGTCGGGAGCAACAGACCAGAAGCTGTCAATTTATTAAAGATAAGCTTTTTTTCTACAAGACTTTATAAAGAAGATGTTTGTGAATAATTTCAATTGAACTGTGGGTTGGCTGGTGGCTATTCTGAGGGTCGCTGATGTTTGTTGGGCTATGATTTCCTCTGACCGGATTTAAAATGGTCATGGATTGCCCGGTTTTCTGAGATCCTCTTGCCACTATCCTGCCTTTTTTTTGATGGTGTTGAGCACTACAAGTTAGCCATTTTGGCGGGATACTTTCATGTTTTGATACAGAGTTATATGCTTTTTCCTATGTTGAACTAATACAATGCACACCTCTCGCTGTTTTTATATGTTGTTTAAGCTACCTGTCTTTGTGGACATAGTTGGCTGCGCCTCTGTGACAACATGATAGACATACACGCATGCACACACACACACACACATGCACACACACACACACACACACACACAGTTGTATCAACACAGTTTGCATGTATGGGTCTAGTATACTTGATATACCATCGGCATTGTAAAGGTCTGCACATTGTGCAGGGGCTAGTAGTGCGCTCTGATGTTAGGGGCCACTCAGTGTGCTGTCAGCCTGATTCCACATTCAACTGAGGATAGTAGAGCCTGTGTGGGTGTTTGCACCCTTGTTGGGAGATTCATTGGGAGCTGCACATGTTGGTGTTGTACCTGCACTAAGAGAAATTATTTTGCAAGAGGGACATGCAAAACATGATCCACAGGCAAGATATGAAGCTGTGACCCTATACTTCTCTATGCAGCAACTGTGTGTAGTGTGTCATAGTGCTGTCACATTGCTACCACCAGCCATATGAATTGGATGCTTCCCATCAGACAGATCTTGGCAGATGTTGCAATGCACATTTCACATTGGATCTGGCCATGGCTTTTGTCTACTACAGGCAGGTGCCACTCCCTCCAATCTTACCCACCATGTGATGCTGACATGCCCATGTGCCGTCAGTGTTGGTGGTGCACACTCCAAGCCAGCCACCGTATGGATAGGTGGGTGCCTGCAGCACAGGATCCTTGAAGAGTGGGCACATACATGGACAGACACACATCCCCCCACATCAATCTGCCTCTGCAGAATCCCTATCACCATATGACACTATTCTGTCTCTTTGTCCTGGGGCTGGGATGGCTGTGTGGTGTAAAACTATAGTCTGCAGTAGGAGAGTGAGACATTGGTCAGTTGTCTATAACATCTGAATGTTGTGGGACTGGGGGACATGCACTGCAGCTGTAGTGTAGGCCATTCCGGACCACTGTGTGAACATATGTTGTCCTTCCACATGTCATTATGCCCTGCACTCCATTACCATAGGATGTAGTGAAGGGTGCTAGTTAAGCTGCATTTATTAAATGTTTGGAAAGGTTCCTGGCAAAGATCCATCGACTATTGTTTGGGGAACCTAGGATATGGATGTCTTGTCCCATTGCAGCGATTGTGGATCCTGTGTGTCATCTGGTGACACTGCTGGAAAATTGTGCCCATGATTGGACACTGCTGCACACAGGATACTGCACATGCTGCGCATTGGTCAGACACGGGCTTACATATTTTTAGTGTCTATGTTCCTCCATGCTACCTGGGCAGCAGCCCCCACTATGTGATCCGCATGCAACTTCCTTCACCCCATTTGCCTTATGACCATTGTGCCCTTTCATACTTGGGCACTGTGTTGTTGCTGCTACTTGGGTTATACTATTACTTTCTTGGGCTCACCTGTCTGTGCAGCGCTTTCCATCCAGTTAAGGATAGCGGGGCCTATCTGTGTTGGTGTTTGTACCCTTGTTGGCCGACTCATTGGAGGTTGCACATGTTTGTTTTGTACCTGCATTTTGGGATAAAATGTAGCCATAGGGACATGCACTGTATGATCCACAGCTGGCACCCAAACCTGTGACCCTCTGCTCATATACACACCAACCGTGTGCAGTACACCACAGTGCTGATACATGATCAGATTGGTCCATTGGGATCACATGCTTTCCATCACACTGACCCTGGCACATGTTGTAAAGCACATGGTGCATTGCATCAGGGCATGGCTTCCATCTGCTGCAGCCAGGTGCTGCTCACACCCCCCACACCATGCTGACATGCACATGTGCTGTCGGTGTTGGTGGTGCGCAGTCCCAGGCCAGCCAACACACAGGTAGGTAGGTGCCTATGGTGCATGATCCAGGAGAGATGGGGGCATACAAGGACAGACACACATCCCCCCCACCATCTGCCTCCCCAGGGTCACCCTCACCACCTACCACTGTTATGTCTCTTTGACCTGGGGAGGAGACAGCTGAGTGGTGTAGGTTTCAAGGTCTAGGGTAGATTTCCTGCAGTGGGGGAGATAAACATTGGTCCATTGTCTCTACCTTCAGAATGTTGAGGGACTAGGGGACATGCACTGCAGCTGCAGTATCCCTCATTCTGTACTACTATATTAATGTATTTTATCCTCCAACACATCCTCACACCTTGAAATCCATTACCAGAGGATGCTTTATGGGTTGTTAGTTGAGCTGCGTTTCATAAATGTTTTGGAAGGTTAATGAAAGAGGCCCATAAATCATTATTTGGATTTGGACAGCTTGCCCCATTTCAGGCATTGTGGATCCTGTGTGTCTTTGGGGGACACTGCTGCATACCTGTGCCCTTGTTTGGACACTTCTGGACACAGGATACTGGGCATGCTGCACTTTGGTCAGACACGGTCTTGCATTTTTCAATTTCCATGTTCCTCTGTGCCATCTAGGCAACTGCCTGGTCTGCCCTGTGCACCAGCCACCCCAACTGCATGCTCCACATGCACCCTCCTTTGCCCCATTTGCACCATCAACATAGTGCCCTTTCATACTTGGGCACTATGCTGTTGGTGCTAATGGAGCACTACTATCACTTTCTTGGCTAAACTGTTCAGCACATTGCAGACGTTCAAATAGGCTCTCTCTCCTTAAGATGCACCTTTAATTACCAACAGGTTTTGATACACGATAAAGTTCCTGGTGTTAAAGTGCTGGCGGCAATATAGCAGGGCCTTGTTCCCACCCATCCCATGCACATTGACCCCTACTCTCTGCATTCTTTCTGCCCATAGTGCACGAAACGCTGTGGGTAACGTTAGCATGCGCTACCGTGCGCTAACATTATACTTGCTACCTTACCGCTGTTTAGTAAACATACCCCTAAGAGAAAGCCCGGACCTTTCAGAATTCAGAAAAAGCTTAAAACCTACCTTTTTAGTAATGAATACAATGTGGACGCGGAACCAAGAACTCGGCAACCATAAAATATGCTCTATGTGCACAAATACTCTGCTATATAAGCATAAGTAGACTAATATACCCAGTGAATAACATAACTATAAATAGTTGGAAGTTAAGCTGTTAAGCTATTGTAACTTTCACTGTTCCTGTTTATATAAACATAAATGACTTAATCTAACCAATAGAACCATAACTGTAAATAGTTGGAAGTTAATCTGTTAAATTTATGTGTACCTCTTTACTTTTCCCTGTTTCATGTAAAACAGTGTGCTGACAAGTCCTGTAACACATTTGTAATTTGTACACTGCCTTGAATTGTAGAAAGGCAGTATAGGAGCACGTTTAAATAAAATAAAAATAAATAAAATCAACTACAAGTAAGATCTATTTCAAACTAAGACTGATACAGAGTTGAGATCACTACTCTCAAACTTCGACTTTAGATCGGTGCTTAGGCTATAATCACACTTCATTTTGATTTCTGTAATAGTATCCTTCATGGTCTCCCCAAACAATTAATAAACCAGCTACAACTGGTCTAACATGTAGCTGTGCAAATAATTACAAAAGCACATACTTATGACCACATTACCCCTATACTATATGACCTACACTGGTTACTCATCCAAAGCTGCATTAAATATAAATCATTAATGATCACCTACAAGCTCATAAATGACACAGCCCCATCCTACCTCTCCACACTTATTAGCATCACTCAAATGAACGATTATGAAGAGGACGTTCACAGAATAACCTAATTGTCCCCCCTGACTTTCGCAATTCAACTCAATCGACCACTAATAGAGCATTTACATATGTTGCACCTGTACTCTGGAATTCACTCCCTGAAAATCTAAAAAGCATAAATGACCTGACTACATTTCATAAAGAGACTAAAACACATCTTTACAGAACATTTTTGGCACTCTCTCCAAAATTCTCTAACATACCCAACCTAAATTTATTTATTTATTTTATTTAACCAGTTTTATATACCACCTTATCCCTCAATCAAAGTGGTTTACAATATAACTTGTTGGGATACATTTAACAGGTGGGGGGGGGGAATGGGGTAAGGTTATGAACAAATATACAAACTATATACAGTTAGTTCCTTTGTGATTGCGTGTGTTGTCGATGGGCCATTTGGAACAGAATTCTGCTCCTGGCGCTGATTATGTTAGGTGTCAGAAGTATTCCATGAACAGGAAGGTCTTGAGTGTCTTGCAGAAGTCTTTGATGTCTTTCAGGGCTCTTATTCCTTCAGGAAGGGAGTTCCATAGGGCAGGTGCCGAGAGTGATGGTGCTCTTTTGGACATTTATTGATTTGTTCTATGATATCCCGCCGGTGTGCCGAGCATGTTTTCCTTGTTGTTTCTCCTGGATCTGTTACTTATGTCTCTGATTATTAAGTTCTGGAGTGCATCTGCTGAGCAGTGGTGAATGATTTTATATAAGTTCAAGGTTGCTTTGAATCATGCATGTGCATGGATTGGTAGCCAGTGAAACTGCTACAGTTTGGGCCTGATGTGCTCATTTGTGGCAGTGCCTTCGATGATACATGCCTGCTGTATTCTGCACTAGTTGGAATGGGTGGATGGTCTGTTTGGGGAGACCTTGCTATAATGAATTTCCATAGTCTAAACTGGGGTGATAATGGCCTGGCCTACAGTACGGAAATGGTCCTGGCTTAGGACTGGTTTGAGTCTCCTAATGAGTTTTAATCTGTGATAGGCTTTTGCCACAGTTTTGTTGATGTACATTTGTAGGTTGAGGTTCTTGTCCAGGGTGATGCCCAAGTATTTTACTTCATCCTTTAGTGTTATTTTCTAGTGTAGGATGTTAATTGCTTGCAGTGCGTTGAACGTAGAGTTTATAGAGATGAACAGTGCCTCTATCTTGTCGAAGTTGATCGTTAGATTATTGTTGGTGAGCCAAGAGTTCATATCTTTAAGGCATTTAGTTATAGGGATCAGGTTGGGTGCAAGCAGGTCTATTGGGGCATAGGCCATGATATCATCAGCATATATGTGGTAATGTATCTTGTGCTGTTTAATGATGCTACATATGGGCTGTATGTATAGGTTAAAGAGTATAGATGAAAGTGCAGATCCCTGAGGGAGTCCTTGCGTGGAAGCGAACTGTGATGACTTCTCACCATATTTTACTTACTGCTTTCGGTTGCTCAGGTAGGAGCTAAACCATTTCAGGGTGTTATTGCAGAGCCCGATCTCTTGGAGGCATTGTAGCAGTATGGCGTGGGATACTGTATCAAAGGCCGCCGAAATATCTATGAAGACCAGGATGAATCCATTCTTTATGTTGTCAATGCCTTTTATGAGGGTGTCAAAGAGGGAGTTTAGCAGGGTTTTCACGTTGTGTTGTGGCTTGTAACTGTGCTGGTGGGTGTCAGGTGGAGCATTCAGGTCGATGTGGTCCTGTAGTTATTTTTGCACTGTTTTTTTGATGATCTTCGAGATGAATGGCAGGCTTGAGATAGGTAGGTAGGATTTTGGGTCTGATTGGTTTAACGTGGTGTTTTTGAGGGTTGAATGAATCATTGCCTGCTTTAGGGGCTGTGGCATATATCCTTGTTGGAGGGACTCTTTTACATTCTCGTGGAGGTTTTGAATGAGATGGTCCTTAGAGGCTTTGATCCAAGCCACTGGGCATGGGTCTGCTGGTGAGGTTGTTGTATTCAGGGTGTCCACAATGTTTTTTATCTGCTGGGTCATAGGTATGATGAAGTCAGAGGCGGCTCTATCATTAGGCAGAGTGAGGCCGTGACCTCAGGCGGCAAACTGTTGGGGGCGGCAGAAATGTTCCCAAACGAGCCGCCTCACTCTGCCTTCAGTTTTAAAAAACGCATACAAACTGCTGCCCATCCCCCATCGTTCGTTCTGCTCTGTGTTTGAAATGACAGGAAACCAGTGTGGAGTCTCCAGATGGTAAAGAACCTCTACTGCTGTTGCATCCCACCCGAAAAGGAAGTGACGCTAGAACGGGATGCGGCAGCAGCAGAGGTTCCTAACCGCCAGGAGGCTCCACACCGGTTTCCTGTCATTTCAAACGCAGAGCAGAACGAACGATGGGGGATGGGGAGGAGAGAAGAGAAGAGGAACGAGCTGCACGGAGGGGGGGAGGAGAGAAGAGGAATAAGCTGCACGGGTTGGGGGGAAGGAGAGAAGAGGAATGAGCTGCAAGGGGGGAGGAGAGAAGAGGAATGAGCTGCACGGGGGGGGGGGGAAGGAGAAGGAGCTAATGGGGCTGGAAGAAAGATAACACAGGGAGAAAAGAGGGTTGGAAGGGAACTGACAAGGGAGGAAAGAGATGGCTGAAAGGGAACTGAGAGAGGGGAAAGAGATGGCTGAAGGGAACTGAGAGTGGAGGAAGAGATGGCTGAAAGGGAACTGAGAGAGGGGTAGGAAATGGCTGAAGGGAACTGAGAGAGGGGAAAGAGATGGCTGAAAGGAACTGAGAGGGGAAGGAGATGGCTGGAAGGAACTGATAGAGGGGAAGGAGATGGCTGGAAAGGAACTGACATGGGAAGTTGGGAGCTGGAAGGGAACTGACATGGGAGGAAAGAGGGGGTGGAACGGAACTGAGAGAGGTGAAGGAGATGGCTGGAAGGGAACTGACATGGGGAAAGAGGGGGATAGAAGGGAGCTGACACCTGGGGTTGGGACTGGAGGGAGTTGGCATTTGGGGATGGAACTGGTAGGTGGCTGGATAATAGGGAGGAGGTTGGCAGGGAGGGGGCACTGGGACTGGAAGGGAGCTGACACAAGGGAACTGGAAATAGGCAGAAGGATGGAAGTGAAGAAAACAAAAGAAAAGACAAGAAATGGCAGATAGAGTGCTAAGAGAAGACAAGAAAGCAGAAGCCTCAGATCAGGACCAGCATGACCAGAGAATAAAATGGTCAGACAATAAAGGTAGAAAAAAATAATTTTATTTTTAATTTAGTGATTGGACTTTGTGCTATTTTTATAGTTTACCCAGTATGGGATACTGCATCTCTTATCTGGTGTTGCACTGCATGCAGAGTCTGGCTTCTTGGGGTTTCAGTTTAATTTTTCTCTAAATATTTTATTTTTACTTTAGGTTGTGATCACTTGTTCTGTATTTGGTGAGAATCTGTGTGCCTAGTGTGTGACCAAGGCTGTGTGTTCTGTTAACATGAAATCTGTATGCAGGGATCTGTACTGTAGCAATTTTCCTTGTTCAGCTTTTCAAATAGGTGTTAGATGTTCTAGGGCCTGCTGCAGTATTTATAGTGCTGCTTTTTTTGTATTAGTTTTGGAGGTTTATGCTGGTAATGGTATGGTAGATTTGGCCTTGTAGATCTTTGGGGACTTTTGTAGGGTTTTATATTAGTTTCCAATATTCCTGGTACTGGAGAATATTTGTTAGTGAGATGACCAGAAATCTGATTTTTTTTTTTTTTTTTTTTAGATATTGAGTTGTTTGGGTGAATTTTCTAGTTCTGCTCTGCACCCACTGTTGAGGGAAGGGATTTTGTGGGTGCAAAATATATGTTCAAAAAGAAAAAGCAAGAGCCATAACGCAGTTTATAACAAAATAAAAATTAGTTATAATTTAGTTTTATAAAGTGTGCTGTGGCTCCCGCTCATTCTTTTAGTTCCTTGGTGTGCAAACATCTTGCATTTCCTCCATATTATATAATTAGCTTTTTTGTTTGGTTCAGTCCCTGACTGAGTTGTGAGAAGGCGCTCCCCCACTCTATGGGGGGGTGGGGGGATGGGGCGCCATCTCATCCTTCGCCTCAGGCAGCAGATTGCCTTGAGCCGCCCCTGATGAAGTCATTCTAGGTTTGTTGAGTCTCTGGCACTGTCTGATTGTTCTTTGAAGGGGGTGAGATCTGTGTGTGAATAGAATGTTTGTTCATTATGTAGTTTGTGAATTCTTGAGGGTATATTCGCTGGACATTTTGATGTGTTGTGTCTCTGGTGAGCTTTTGTACAATGTTAAATAGTACTCTCAGTTTGTTAACTGATTTCAAAATTAGGTTGGAATGGTGTTGTTGCTTTCAGTTGTTGATCTAGTTATTGTATTCTTGCTATTTGACGCTGTATTGGAGCATGGTGTCTTGTGACTTGTCATATCTCCATTTCCTTTCCAACTTTCTAAGTGCATGTTTTGCTTCTCTGACTGTATTGGAGTAGCAGGGAGCACTGGTTCTCCTGCGAGTGTGTGGAAGTTCCTTGCTTGGAACTGATGCTGCTTTAGATATTATGAAGTTCCAGTTTTCTCTGTTTTTGTCCAGGTTATCATAATCTTGGTGGATTTGTGACATTATTTCCTTCAGGGTAAATGGTCACATACCTAATCATGTCTTCCCATCTCAAACCTTCCTGTTACAGACTCTCAGCTCTATGCACCAATTGAAAATACTTCATAAATCTTTAGAATCAAGTATAAATATTCAACCTGTAATTATCCCAATCGTACATAGTGCACCCATGAACTATATTTGTTCATAAACCAGTTTTTCATAGTAATGATAAATTCCACACATACTATATCACAACTGACAGATTAGTAACACCCCTTGTACAATCCCACATGTAGCGCATTATTGACTATTTACACATTTTATATATATTTTATGTAAATAGTTGATGATGATGGGGATCATTCTGTCCTGCGAATAGTGGGGATGGATGTCCCACTGGGACGTCCATCCCCGCTATTCACTCCCCTGCCGGCCCCAGCAAAAGCCTCCCCGAACGAACAACGCATTTGTATGGGGAGGCTTTGACGGGGGGCAGGAGAAGGCATTCTGGAAGCAGAGCGAGCGTGGGGCATGGGTGATCCGCGACCCCAGACACACAAGGCTGATTCAGAGATCGGCTATGTACGTCCGGGGTCGTGAACTTAGACGGGAGACTTATTCCACTGTTGAGGTGGATTAAGTCCCCCTGGACATTGGGGAATCAAGCTGCCGGGCCTGGTAAAAGAGGTAGTGGGGTGCAGAAAGTTCCCTGCAGCTAGACCCTAGCCATAGGAGGCCAGATCAAGGGTCTGGTGGTGGGGAATGAAGAAAATCGGCAGCAGCCAGTATTCGTAGCTCCTGAATGGAGCCGTGGTGCCATGGCAATGGGATGCCATGGCACTACGGCTCCATTCAGGAGCCCGACTGAGGTAGCCGGGCAAGTGTCTGTGCATGCAGGCCAATCAGAATTGGGGCCTGGCCTACATGTTCAGGCCCTAGACCCTATTCTGATCCCACGGGCACATCTAACCCCCTCAGGATCAGAATCAGTTCTACCTCTGAGCATTCCTATTCTGATCAGATGCACAGGGGCCTGGACAGATACATTGGAAAGTGCCTTGATATGTATATAGTTTATGTGGATACTCGGCATGTATCCTATATTGTTTCACTATGTATTATTTGCAATGTTACCCAAATGTTTGATTTAATTATTTGATTCTGTTCATTGTAAACTGCTTTGATTGCTAGAAAAGGCAGTATAGAAAACTTTTAAATAAAAAAGACCTACAGAACGGGGAAACGTGCAATGATGCCCGGGACGTCGGGGCTCACGGTGTACATAGAGGCCAACATATGAGCTCTGACAATGGATGGACTCACCCAGTTACATTGGCATACAGCAAGACCAATCAGCAGTAATTAACTTGTGAGGCCTGCCATTATTTCTGCAACAAGAACTGCTTGATAGGGGTCTATCTTTTATCCCTATGATCCGCTGTGATCCCTTCCAAACTCTACTAGATTTATATCTACTCATGCATAATTTATAGATTAGGGGTTTTTTGCACAACAATCACCTACACAAAATATATCACTGTTTTGACTGAAATCCCATTGGATACCACCGAGGCTGTTTGATCCTCATATAGCCACCTTTCGGGACTTGATTTTGCAGGACCTTTCATGCTTTGATCAGAGTTCTGGCAACATACATTTTTTTAATATATCCAAGGCAGATAAATGGGTCTTGATAGCTATATTCACCCATCCTGATTTGATTATCAAGCCCGCTGTCAAAGGAGAATCCATCATGGTTCAACAACGTTCTGAATATGTAGCGGAAGTTTCTCGTCAATTGGAGGAGTCAATTTTGTAGACCACTGAATGGGGATCCTAACCAAGTTTACAGAGCAAGATCTTCTCACTAACTCAATAAGCTTTAGAAAATATTGTTATTACAGTACAGGAATATAATTTTTTTTATGTGTGAAGAGCCCCTGAGTTATCTATATTCTATTATAGTACCTAAGATACATAAAACACTTATTGATCCTCCAGGATGTGCCATCACATCCAGTAAAGCCTCTTTGTCCAGAATTTTGGATTATTTTTCATATCTGTGTGTGATCTAGTCCCACTCATATGTAAAAGATACTTCAGATTTTTTAAACAAATTACATGACGTTTCTTATTGGCCAGATTCCCCGGTTTTGGTGACTTTTGATAACACAGCTCTTTATGCACATAGTTCAGCTCCCGCTCTGGTGAAGGTCTGGCTACAGCAACGCTCTCAGCCACAAATAGTGACTACTTCTTTTCTTTTGACTCTGGTACGGATAGTACTCACTAAAAATGATTTTCAGTTTGAGGATAGGTTTTTCCTACAGGTACATGCCATGGCAATAGGGGATACAGTTGTCCCCAGTATTGCCAATCTTTATGTAGTAGCATTTGAGGAGCTTTTTCTTTATACCTATGAATGTTTTTCTCATATTTCCTTGTGGCTTCATTATATTGATGATATATTTTGCATATGGGCTGGGACTGATGATCAGCTACAGCAGTTTCTTCAATGGCTTAATGAACAAGATTCAAAGTTATATTTTACCATAAGCTTTTCTAGATCTCAAATATCTTTTTTGGATGTTTTGGTTAAGCATCAAAATGGCAATATTGTTACCTCTGTGTATCGTAAATCGGTAGACAAAAATACTTTGTTGCACTTTGAGAGCCATCATCCGCTTAAACTTAAGAAAGTTTTACCTATATGCTAGTTCTTGAGGATTCAAAAGATTTGTTCCAACATTGAGGACTTTAAGTTGTAGGCCAAATGTCTGATTCAATGTTTTCTTAATAGGGGATACCCTTGACATGTGGTCAAAGTGGCATACATTCAAACATTGTATGCCAATAGGTCCTTATTACTCTCTAAACAACAACATCCCCCTATGAAGCGACTTGGAAGGTGCATCAAAGCTGGCACAGAGCATTTAAAGACGCTCTGCATCAAGAATTCCATGAAGTGCCCTGCATTGTCTATATCAGAAGGAAAAATATATGTGATTATGTGGTTTACTCTGATTTTTCCCAACCCACACCTCCTTAATCTATCTGGCAGTTATACACCTTTGGTCAATGTGTGATAATTCCTATATACTGGAATCCTGCATGGACACTAGAGCATATATGGCACCATCCCTACATATGATGACAAATCCTCCTGTCTACGAGCTGGTATACATGGTGCCATCAATATAGGAATAATAAAACTTGATCTAGACAAGTTATACATGGTGCCATCAATATAGGAATAATACAACTTGATCTAGACAAGTTATACATGGCACCATCAATATAGGAATAATAAAACTCGATCTAGACAAATTATAAATGGCGCCATTAATATAGGAATACAAAAACCCGATCTAGACAAGTTATACATGGCACCATCAATATAGGAATAATAAAACTAGATCTAGACAAGTTATATATGGTGTCATCAATATAGGAATAATAAAATTTGATCTAGATAAGTTACATTTGATGAGACAGAAGAAGAAATGAGTAGTGATTCTACTGATACTCAACGGTAAAAGAGTTCACTGCCAGAGTCAGGTTATCAACAGGTTTTTTCGAGGGGCCACCCTCGATCATGCCGGCCACAATATCATCATCAGGGGGAAGATCGGAGGGGACCTGTAACCGGATCATGTCTGAAACAGCATTGATTAATCTTTCATCTATCTCTTTATCAGATGAACAGAAAGAGGTCTTAGCGTTAGGATTGTCTTTTGTGCCTTCACCCAAGTATGATGTGAATAGCATTGTACTGATTTTTTAGAAAACTCCAGGTAACACATTTTTTTTGCGTCAATACCACCTCAATTATCATTGGATGATTCAGTTTGTCGGACACGCTCTAAGTGGATTCCACCTGGACCAGTGGATCCAGCAGTATTGACGTTTCAAAATTTAGTTTTACAGGCTCTGGATAGTATGGAAACTTCTTTGCCAGCTATGTTTTCAAATTTAAATAAACATCAATCACAGGCATTGGGGTCATTAAGCAAACAAACAGATCTATGTATTCGTCGGGCAGACAAAGGGACAGCAGTCTTCATACAAGATCGGATGCGATATAATTCGATAGTGATGGAAAATCTGTCCAATGAGAAATATTATGAGATTGGAAGTCGATCTTTCTTAAGGCTTAAAGGTTCGAATTAAGGCAGATACAGCATATGCCTTGGCGGCCCGATGGATTACTAAACCAAGAAAGGTCAACACATCTTTGGTAGTAGACTGGCTAATCTACTGAAGAGGGCTTTAAACTAGATTCGTTGGGGATGGGTGAAGAAAGCCCCCAGGTAAGTGAAAGCCCCCAGGTAAGTGATACATTAAATACCTTTATGGAAATGGGTAACAGGGGTAACATATGGAAAGCAGTGTGTATTAATGCCCGTAGCATGGGAAATAAGATCTCTGAAGTTGAAGCTTTGGTGGGAGTGGCTGACTTAGATTTAGTGGCAGTTACAGAAACATGGTTCACAGAAAACCATGACTGGGATGTAACTATACCTGGCTATACTTTATTCAGAAAGGACAGGGTAGGAAGAAGGGGAGGAGGAGTAGCACTATATGTAAAAACTACTATTAAAGCTTTGGAATTACAGAGCTTAAAAGGGAGAGAGGAGGCATTGTGGGTTAAACTAGAAAGAGGGAAAGAGAAATCTATTTGCATTGGTGTCATATACAGACCTCCCTCACAAGAGGAAGAGGTGGACAGAGAGTTAATTGAAGACATACGCAGCATTGCTAGGAAAGGGGAAGTGCTACTGCTAGGAGATTTCAATATGCCAGATGTTGATTGGCACTTTCCTGCTGCAGTATCATCTAGGAGTAAGGAGATCCTGGATTCTCTACAGGGAGAACTATTCAGGCAATTGGTAACAGACCCCACACGTGAAGGGGCCATACTGGACTTGGTGCTTACCAATGGTGAAAGTGTTTCTGATGTTGTAGTGGGAGATCATTTTGCATCCAGTGATCACCAGATGGTGTGGTTCAGTATTAGGACTAGGGCTGTTAGAATCCATTCCAAGGTGAAGATCTTAGACTTTAGGAAGACTAACTTTGCGAAGATGGGCCAATACCTCAGGGAGTCATTAGTGGGATGGGAACAGCTGGGGGATGTAGAACAACAGTGGGCAAAACTGAAAGGGGGTATTTTAAAGGCAACCAACCTTTTTGTTAAAATGGTAAATAAAGGCAAAAGGAACAGGAGACCGCTATGGTTTTCGAAGGAAGTAGCTGAAAAAGTGAAGAAAAAGAGGGAGGCCTTCATGAAATACAAGAGATCACAGAGAAAGGAAGACAGGCATCTGTATTTGGAAAAACTTAGAGAAGCTAGCAAAGTAGTCAAGAAGGCAAAGATTCAAAAGGAGGAGGAAATAACCAATGCAATAAAATGGGGAGATAAGACATTTTTCAGATATATTAGTGAGAAGAGGAAGGGCAAAAGTGGTATTGTCAGACTCAAGGGTACAGGGGGGGAATATGTAGAAGCTGATAAGGATAAAGCGGAATTGCTTAACAAATATTTTTGTTCTGTGTTCACAGATGAAGAACCAGGAGCAGGACCTCAGAAAACACCCACAAATAAGAACAGAAGCGAGGGACATCTTGAACAATTTTCAGAAGACTGTGTTCGTAAGAAACTAGCTCAACTTAAAGTAGACAAAGCGATGGGACCGGATGGGATACACCCTAGAATACTGAGGGAACTTGGGGACGTTCTAGCAACTCCACTGACTGACCTTTTCAATGCCTCGTTGGAGTCGGGAGTGGTGCCAAAGGACTGGAGAGAGGCTTATGTGGTGCCTTTACACAAAAGCGGAAGTAAGGATGTGGTTGAAAACTACAGGCCGGTTAGTTTAACTTCAGTGGTGAGTAAATTAATGGAAACGCTGTTAAAAGAGAAAATAGTGAGGTTTCTGGAGTCCAGCGGATTACAGGATCCGAGGCAGCATGGATTCACCAGAGGCAGGTCTTGTCAGACAAATCTGATTGATTTCTTTGACTGGGTGACCAGGGAGTTGGACCGAGGGAGAGCTCTAGATGTGGTGTATTTAGATTTCAGTAAAGCCTTTGACACTGTTCCTCACAGGCGACTTATAAACAAACTGAGCACTCTAGGGATGGACCCTAAAGTTACTGCTTGGGTTAGAAATTGGTTGGGTGGGAGGCGACAAAGAGTACAAGTAAATGGAGCTCACTCTGAGGAGAAGGATGTTACCAGTGGTGTGCCCCAGGGATCTGTCCTTGGTCCGATTCTTTTTAACATCTTTGTTAGTGATATAGCGGAAGGGCTGTCGGGTAAGGTTTGCCTCTTTGCGGATGATACCAAAATCTGCAATAAAGTAGACACCCAGGAAGATGTAGATAACATGAGGAGGGATCTAGCTAAGCTTGAAGAATGGTCTAGAATTTGGCAGCTGGGATTTAATGTTAAAAAATGTAAGGTCATGCATTTGGGCTGCAGCAATCCAAGGGAGCAATACAGCATAGGAGATGAAGAGCGGGACCTAGGCGTAGTTGTGTCCGATGATCTTAAAGTAGCTAAACAGGTAGAAAAGGCGACGGCAAAAGCTAGAAGGATGCTTGGGTGCATACGGAGAGGAATGGCTAGCAGAAAAAAGGAGGTGATAATGCCTCTGTATAAGTCTTTGGTGCGACCTCATTTGGAGTATGGTGTGCAATTCTGGAGACCGCACCTTCAAAAGGATGTGAACAGGATGGAGTCGGTGCAGAGGGTTGCTACTAAGATGATTAGTAGTCTTCATTATAAAGCATATGAGGACAGACTTAAGGATCTTAATATGTACACCTTAGAGGAAAGGCGGGATAGAGGTGATATGATTGAGATGTTTAAATACCTCCGTGGCATAAATGTTCAGGGAGAGAGCCTCTTTCAATTGAAAGCAAGTTCTGCGACGAGGGGACATGGGATGAGGGTGAAGGGAGATAGATTCAGGAGTGATATGCGGAAATGTTTCTTTACGGAAAGAGTAGTGGATCCGTGGAATAGTCTCCCAGTGGAGGTGGTAGAGATGAGGACAGTAACTGAATTCAAAAAAGCATGGGACCAACACAGAGGATCTCTAAAGGTAAAAAGTGGACTGTTGTAGTTGTTGTTATGGAAAGACAGACTAGATGGGCCTTGTGGTCTTTTTCTGTCATCATGTTTCTATGTTTCTATGTTTCTATGTTAAACATGAATTTGAATTCTTGAATAAATTGCATCCTGTAACACCGGCTTTTTACATGGTACCTAAGATTCATAAGAATCTAGCTAATCCCCCCCGGACGACCAATTGTTTCATGTCGGGGTTCATTGTTAGAGCCGCTGTCACAATTTTATGGCATTTCTTTTGCAACCTTTGCTGCCCTTAATTCAGTCTTATGTGAGGGATTCTTATCATTTTTTTATCTCTGTTAAGTAAAACAAAAATCAGATTGCTACTCGATGTGGCTCATGACACTGGATGTAACAGCATTGTATACAAACATAGATCAAGATGAAGCTTTGACAATGGTGGAAGGCTTATCATTGAAGTTACCTAAAAGACTGCCTAAGCAATTTGTTTCACAGAGGTTGACATATGTGTTGAAAGAGAATTTTTTCCTATTTTAAGATACTTATTATTTACAGACCCACGGGGTGGCGATGGGAGCCATGGTGGCCCCTTCAATTGCCACACTTTATGTTGCTCAGTTCGAATGTTTTTGGATATACACTTCAGATTGGTATAAATATATTAAATGTGGATGAGATTTCTAGATGACATTTTCTTGTTATGGACTGGGACGGAAATTCAGTTAGTAGAGTTTTGCACATGGATAAACACACTGAATGCACATTTACAGTTTGTACCAAAATATGATTTACATTCGATGGAATTTTTGGACTTGTTTAACAGGGTTCAATGTTACACACTACATTATTTTGGAAAAAGGTACAGAGAAACATATTTTTGCACAATTGAAGTTACCACCCAGGCCCTCTATGACGGGGGTTACCGATAAGTCAATTTTTACGATTAAGACGATTGTGCTCTACATTGTCTGAATTTCAAAAACAGGCTACTGATCTTAAAAGGCAATTATTACAGTGTGGCTATCCTTCCCAGATTATTTGTAGAGCATATAAAAGAGCTCGTAATAGTCACCCTGAATGGTGGAGAGTCGGCATGCATACCAGCTCGTAGACAGGAGGATTGGTCATCATATGTAGGGATAGTGCCATATATGCCTAATGCTTCAACAGTAGTACAGATTTTGAAAAAACATTGGTCGTTGTTAACATTGCACCCCTGTTTTAGAAAGCCTCTGATGGTAGCGTTTCAGAGGGGTAGTAATATTGCGGATCACATAATACACACGACTTGCGCTATGGAGGTACCCTCAATGAAGGGACATTTTAAATGTGGAACATATGCGTTTTGTGACATCACCTTGGAGGGTCCCAGTTGAGAGGATAAGAAAACTGGAAAACAAATATTTAGTTGCCATTATACTACCTGTTTGAGTAGTTTTGTTACATATCTTCTTATTTGCCCCTGTCAGAAATATTATATTGGCAGAACATTGTGCTCATTAAAGAAGAGACTACAAGAACATAGATCGAGGATTGGCACGGGAGTATTATCTGACCCAGTGGCATCATTTTATTTTTATTTATTTATTTAGACAGTTTTGTATACCGCCTTATCCTTCAATCAAAGCGGTCACAACACAATTGGGGGATACATTTAACACATGGGGATATGAGACACATACACTAATACTTACAGGGAACATGGGCAATGGAGGGTTAAGTGGCTTGCCCAAGACCACAAGGAGCATCTGTGGGACTAGAAACCCCAATCCTTCTGGCCCAAGGTTGCTGTCCTCTGGTGGGATTTGAACCCCCGACCTTCCGGCCTGAAGTACCTTGCCCCAACCACTAGGCTACTCCTCCCTCCTCATATTGCCATGAATTGGGTTATTCCATCCAAGATTTGCGATGGTGGATCTTGGATGTGATACCTGAACAACAACGTGGGGGAAACCGTTTAAGTCGATTACAATACAATGAACAATCCTAGATTCATTGTCTACAGACGGTTGAACCTAAAGGGTTAAATTTGTCCTTGGATTGGAGGAGTTTAGTAACTTGTTAATGGGAGGCGTGGTTTGATATACTGACCCAATTAAAATCTGGTTGTTTGTTACCATGGAAGTTAGGAGGGTTCTCTATAAAAGGAAGGAAGGGGAAATGGATTGCTATGATGTATGATGCGGGAAGAAGGACCGGGAAATCCTGAGGTCTGAAACATAACGTTATGTACAAAATACAAAGGAATATGTCATGTATAAGAAAATCCTTGGAGGGAAGTTCAGCGATGCAGTGAATCAGCAATAGAATATTGACTTAACATCATTCAGGATGGAAATTGGAGAATTCAGTTGGAAACGCTGAAATCTCATACAGATAAGGATAGAATGAGTCCCAGGTTGGAGCTCTGGTTGGACGTTAAGTAAAAGCTAAGTAGCTCAGCGTATCGCTAAGATAAGAAATCTCTAAGGATAATTGAGGTATTATCCCTTAAAGTGATTTTATGGGAAGATTCCCTCTTTAAATAGAACAAAAAGGAAGTTTTGCCACAAGAGAGGAATTTCCTTTCACGGCAAACAATCCAACAAAATAAATTTAGGTAACTAAAGGTGGGCTGTAAGTTTATCTCTTCATTTTTATGAATATATTGTGGGATGAACAGCGCTTTTTTTGTATTAAAATAATAGAATATAAGAGGCATCTTATATATATATAGACAGCTTTTAAATAAGTATTACTCTCCAAAAATAATAGCCAAAACTATATACACATATAAATGGGAAGGGTGGGACCTCAGTTGGGGGAGCCCCGCCACTCTTGTTTGTGGTAAGGCAAGGGGATCTCTCCCCACCCTATATCATTCATTGGTCCCAACCCATGAACAGCATATTTAAGGTGAGGTGTAGGTTTATCTTATATTCTATTAGCACTTTTTATGTTTTTGTGGAGCTCCGAGGTGTGGAGCTTTACTACTTAGTGCATGCTTAATTTCTTGAGGCAGATAGAAATCTATTGACTAATATGCAATAACCCTTTACACTAATATCATGGTAATATCCAAAACTGGTACACAGTAAAAGAAACATGTCAGCATTAACAGTTGGGGAAGTGTCACCAACATTTTCCCATTCAGTTAAGAAAGAGAGCATGCACTTCAGGCTACCTCAGGGCATGGCATTAAGTGCATCCCATGCCAGTTTGTGTGATGTTGCATCTTTGCACTGCACTAAGTGCAGAGGGACAGATGCACATGCCCCCTGAAGTTAGTGTATGCTCCCTGTCTGGTCCACAAGCATGTTATTGGTGTAGGCTTTGGTAAACATGCCCCTTAATGTACATCCCTTAATTCAGAAGTGCTTTTAACTTGCATTTAAGCAAGGCATTAATTAATGAGGATGTGTAATCATAACATGGGCAGTAGACTATCCACCCTAGTTCTTACACCTATCATCTTTCACAAAGTCTTGCAGGCCCTTGAATGGAAAAATGTTTGGATTCAGAAAACTGTTTATATTATTCACTTCAGGCCTGATATTCAAAAAGCATTTACACAGTTTATAGCCCAGTAAACCATGTAAATGCCTTAAATGGGAATATTCAACAGTACCTACATGGTTAGTGCCATTGAATATCCCTGCCTATGTCCCCTATGCACCCCGATGCTATCCGGTCATCATCGGGGTATGTCAGTGGCGTTCTGGGGTGGAGCGAAGTTGGGAAGTACAGATAACCAGGTAGCAGCGATATTGCACCGCTACCCTGTTAGCGATCTGCAACTAAATCTAGGCGAGCTTTTGGCTCACCTATTTTTAGCTGCGGATGATAACCGGGTAACGATGCAATGTCACTGCTACCCTGTTAGCCTTGGTGGCATTGGGGCTTGTGCAGCAACCCCGGATATTGAATGCCATCACCGTGGCATTGAATATCCGGGGTTAGGGGTCGGAGGGCAGGGCTACGCACCGCACTGACGCATAGCCCACCCAAATGAATATTGGGCCCTTCAAATCCATTAAAGTGAATAGGGCAAGCAATTTTGCAGATCATCATTTTCGTGGTTAGAAAAACAGTTGTAGCTAGGGAAACCAAGGTTTAAATCCTGATTCTCCCATTAACACTCTTTGTGACCTTGGACCAATCACTTTGTCCTCCATTGCCTCTGGTACAACTAAATTGCAAGTCATTTTGGACAGGAAAAGAACTCATGTACCTGAATATGTAACGCAACTTGAGATCGTATTTGTAAAAGATGAGTCATAAATGTAAAATCCACATCTACCAACTTAACGCCGGGGTATTATTTCCATTTCTATAAAAAATTGCTTAAAAGTTGTGCTCGCCACTCTCTTGTTCACCACTTATGTATATCTTACTATGCTCTAGGCCCAGGTTTTGTGATATTTTTCATCTTGATTAGACTGTAGGCTCTGATGAACAGGGACTTGTCTTACATCTATATGGACAGTGCTGCGTATGCCTTGTAGTGCTATGCAAATGATTAGTAGTAATAGCAGTAGAAAACTTGCTTGCTTGCAGCCAATTGCAATAAAGCAACATCCGACTGTCATTTCCCTTGAGAGTAATAGATCACAAACTTTGCTAAAACTGGAACAACGTCTAAATATGATTTCTGATTGGTTGTTGTGGAATAACGAAGTACTGAACCTTCAGAGTGCAGAAATGATTGATTGCAGACCCAGACCCCTTTGGATGTTGCTCTTCGTTTATAATGAGGTTGGCAACTTATTGTTTGGTAGAGAAGGTCAGAGATCAGCATGCCTATTTGGATTCCCAGTTTATTTTGAAATCCCAGATTTCTCATGTTATTTTAGTAAGTTGATTTTTTTCAAGCTGAAATTGGTAACTTTGTCCTTTACTGGAGGAGAGATGTTCTAGGAAAGCAATTATATTGTATGTTCTTGTGTATTTGTAACACTATAATGAATTATTTGTGGGACTCTCCAAAAGATGTTGACCCAGCTATAATCTGCACAGAATGTTACAGCATAAGTGATTGTGGGGGGATCATCATTGGTCAATGGCTATCCCTTTGTAGAAGTAACTACATTGGTTACCAGTCAATTGTAGGATTCAGTTTAAGACTCTTTTTGGGTATTACATGGGAGACGGTCTCTTTCTGCAGAATACAATTACCCTTTCAAGCCTGGAAGGCCCTTATGCTCATCTTAAAGTGGGTTAGTGGATATTCTCTCTATGTAGGTGGTAAAAAATATGGCAGTCTAAAATATAACCTTTTTGGTGGCAACTATCACTCTGTGGAAAAGTTTGCTAGCTAATTTGAGGTTGGAATCCTGTTATTTTAGCTTCCAAAAAGAAAAGTTGGCCCTAGATAGGTGCTATGTTTTGGTATAATGGGTCATATTGTATTGTCTGTTTTTGTTATTGCTTTTTATTTTGTTTTGCATTTATTATTAATTTTTAATTGTCATGTACTTCTATTTTTAATTTGTAAACCATTTCGGACAACTATTAGCTGGTAAAGTGGTCTATAAATGTGTTAAATAAATAAATAAAAACATTTATAGTGACATGAAGACTCCAAGCAACCACAGTAGGGGCAAAGTGGCACAGTCAGTAGAAGTAAGACCTTCAAGGCATGCGCAGAGGGGCAAAATAGCACCAACATTGGCAAGAAGAGCCCAAAACATTGGGTAAGGGGTAAAACAGCAGCAACTAGCAGAAAGACTGCACTGGGAGAGGAGGTAAAGCAGTGCCAATATTAGCATGGATACCCCAGGACACTGCTAGAGGAATAAAGCAGCAACAACATTGGCAAAGTCCCAAAATCATGTGTGTACCATGGACAGAAGAATCCAAAGGTACCACAGAAGGGGTAAAACAGTATCAGAAACAGTGTAATGAAGATCTTATGCACCAAGAAATATAACAAGCAGGCAGAGGAAGACTGCCTTGTAACATGTAAACATGTTGATTGCAGAGGATGTAAAACAAAAGCATGGTTGGTAGGATGAAAATGGCATAGCGCTTAGATCATAATGAACCCCCCCTCTGGGTTTGCGGGGTGGAAGAAGGAATTGTTCTGTAATTGGAATTAAATTCTAACACACCAGGGAAGGACTTACAAACTTCTGCTATGTAGTGTGGCCCATTAGTGGGGAGCAGGCCCCTGCTATATTCATATTAGAGTGCAACCAGCAGAAACCTTTATTTGTTGTATCCGACATAAGCTGTGTTTCAGCTCTGGCCTTCATCAGGGGTATGATCTCAGGGGTAAATAATATAAGATAAATAAAAATTGCATCAAAAAGTCATACACCACACATAGATGAACAGTTAAAAATCATGTTAAGTAAATAAAATACAAATCTAAAAAAAGGGAAAGACCATGTGATATAAGTAATAAAAATAATGTATGACTACAAATTATATATGGCTAATGAAATCTAAATCATAAAGAGTTAAAAATCATATGATGTTGGAGGTTAAGAGAATGTAAACTATAAACATATCACAGGTTATAATAATAATGTGTGTATAAGAGAGTGATCTTACGTAAAAAATAATCCTTAGGATGGATTAAGAGGACAACAAGTAGAAAACAAGGACACCATATGGCAAACTATTAAATCATCAACTTGTAAATAATAATAATAAGTAGTGTGTTAGGTGGGCAAGAAAGGAGTAGGGGAGGGGGAGGAAAAGAGGAAGGGGAGAGGAAGGGAAGGGGGGGAGAGAGAAAGGAGGGTGAAGATGGAGATAGAAGACATAAATAGCACAGTAAGAAAAAACATAAAATATCAGTTTAAAAGACCATATAATAAGAACTGTGGTAAAAACAATAAATACTAATATAAAATAAAACATATACCAATTAAATATATAAACAAAATATAAAAACAGAATACTCATAAAAAGGATGGAAGATAAAAGGGAAAGGGGGAAGAGGGAGAGAGAGGTGGGATAGAGGATGGGAGAGGAAGAAGGGTAAGTATATCAGACAGATGAATAATGTAGACCAACACAAAGTATAATTGTGCAAACATTCAAGGTGAAATTATATATATGCATCGGGCAATAAAATTATAAAAATATAAAATTATAGAGCGCATTATAGGCCTTGAGGAGCCACATATAGGAACAGACACATAATAAAAATGGGTGCATAATATAAAACAAGGAACTAAAAGAAACTTACAGAGACAATTGGCGGGGAAGCAAAAGCCTGCTAATGTGCTGATAGATATGCTTGTCCTATAATTAGACCATAAAAAGTAAATGAAAAAACAAAGACCACATTTTGGAAAAGAACCATAAGAGGGTGCTCTCGTATTATTAGATTGATCGCCACCAACAAAGCGACTGCATAAGTTGGAAAGAGAATGAATGTAATGCTTACCATGGTAATGACCGCAGAGGATATGCATTCCAATGATTGGTATTGTTGAGAAGCTCAATTAACTGGAATCACTGTGAGCTGGAATCAATAAAGTCTAGAAGTACTGAACCATAGACCTTGCAGGAATGCAGCTCCAGGTGATGGAACTCTTTCCCAGCAAGGGAGGCTTTACAAGATTTTGAGTGCCAAGCATGCAGAGCCTAGTGGGTGAGAGGCAATGGAACAATGATCCCCAGGCATCAGGAGATTCAGTGGCAAACTAGTAATTTGCCCTGACATTTTGGGATCAGTAGCTGAGAAAGATGGTTGACAGTCCCAGAAGGGTGGAATTATCCACAAAAGTTGAGCTTTGGGGCCAGATAGGAGAGCAGACCTAGCACAATAGCCCCTTCTAGGAATTGTAGCAGCCACTAGTTCAGTTGCACTCCTGCATAAGGGTGAGATTTGGAGCGCAATAGGAAAGAGAAGGGAGAAAATAATTATTAATGAAACATGAGGAAGACAAAAACAATTTCCTAGTTATCTAGTAATTATGGTGTAGAGATTAATTGTGTAAATGTCTCTCCTATTCTGTAGGAATGTTTGAGATTTTTTCTGGATTTGGATGCTTATGCATTTCCTCTCAAGCCCTTCTGGATCCACTGCAATCTGGCTTCACCTCTATATTCCACAGAAACGGTTCTTGCAAAAGTCTCCAGAGATTTGTTCCTCGCCAAATCAAAGGGCCTTTACGCAATTCTCATCCTTTTTGACCTTTCTGCTACATTTGACACTTGATCACCACCTTCTCCTTGATATCCTGACCTTGCTTGGATTTAGGGGCTCTGTTCTGTCCTGATTTTCTTCTTATCTCTCCCATTGCACTTTTAGTGTATGTTCTGGTGAATCTTCCTCTACTGCCATCCTGCTTTCAGTTGGTGTACCTCAGGGCTCTGTCTTGGGATCTCCTCTTTTCTCTCTCTACACTCAGTCCCTTGGTGCATGCTTTTCAGTACAACTTTTATGCTGACAACTCTTAGATCTACCTCTTTGCACCTGAAAGCTCTCTAGGAATCCAGGCCCGGATCTCTGCCTGCATATCTGACATTGCTGTCTGGATGTCTCAGTGCTGTCTGAAAGTGAACATGGCCCAAACTTAGTACCTTATCTTCCTCCCTAAACCCACCTCTCCCCTTTCTTCCTTCTCTGTTTCTGTGTATAATATTACACTCCTCCCTGTTTCCTCAAATTGCAACCTTGGGGTCATCTTTGACTCTACTCTCTCTTTCTCTGCACACATACAACAGATAGCTAAAACATGTTGCTTCTCTCTCTATAACAGCTAAATTTGTCCCTTCTTTTCTGAATATACTACTACAACCTTATCCACTCTCTAGTCTCCTCCTATCTTAACTATTGTAACCTGCTCCTCAATGGTCTTCCTCTGAATCATCTCTCTCCCCTTCAATCTGTTTAAAACTTAGCTGCACAGTTTATATCTTCCACCAGTGTCGCTATGCTCATGTAACTCCTCCTCTCAGGTCACTTCAGTGGTTCCCTATTCACAGGGCTGGCTGGGGTTTCTGCTGCTCTAGGCAGAAACTCCGGCCTCGCTGTCCCCCTCCCGCTGATGCTGCTCCCCGCCCCACGCTGCTGACACCATCACTGCTGCTCCCCCCGGCTGCTGCCAATTCCATCTCGGGAGGGGGAGGCGGGCAGCAGTAATGTCAGTATTTACAAAAGTGGCAGCTTTTTGCTGCGGCTTTTGGAAATACTGCTGCTGTCCGCCCCCCCCCCCCCCCACAAACTGAATTGGCAGCAGCTGGGGGGGGGGGCAGCACAGCCATCTCTGTGTACCACTGCCGCCACAGCTGCCATCCACCTGTGCCGCTGCTGCCGCCCACCCAGCAGATGGGCCGGCCCTGCCTATCTAGTTCTGCATCCAGTTCAAACTTCTCCTACTGACCTCCAAGTGCATTCATTCTACAGTTTTCACTACCTTTCCTTTCTTATCTCACTCTACACCCCTCATTGGGAACTCCACTCCTCTGGCAGATCCCTTATCTCCAGAAACAAGTAGGAATGAGTCTTCATATATGCGTATGTCGGTACCGATGGAGCCTGCGCTGGAACGCTCCTCAGCGTCCAAAAAGAAAGCTTTTGGGAGCATCCAACGCACATGCGTGCTGCCTTACCGCCCATTCACTTCCCTCTCATCAGTTTTCCATTTTCCGCTGAGCCGGCAGGACGTATTCCTGTCTCTGCAGAAAATTCTCTTTTTATTCTTAGTTTTTTTTTTTTTTTGTGGTCGCGTCTGCCTTCCCTCGATGCTACCGGTACCGCCGGTGCTTTTCTTTCTTTTTTTCTAAAGAATTTCTTCTTTTCTTCAAAACTTTTTCCTGTTTAGTGTCTGACGATTCCTAGGCCACTAGGCCTCTATCTTTCCATTATGGAAAAGCCAGCCACTACCCTTAAGAAATGCTCAAAGTGTGGCGGTACAGATATATTTCCAGACACCCATACTTGGTGTCTAAAATGTTTGGGTCCTGACCATTGCCCACTGGAGTGTCTTTCCTGCTGGAGCTCAAGCAGAAGTCTTCAGAATCAAGCACAACTCGATACCCGGTTCACATCGCACTTGATGTCACCAGCTAGAATATTTCCACAGGATCAGGTAACCAAACAAAAGTCTGTAAAGACTAGCCAGTCCTCGAGTGGTAGATCTCCTTCCCAGTATCGAGATGGCTCTGGCCTTGCCCTCGAGGACAATTTGGCAATAAAGCCACGGCGGGAGTCTTTGGGCTCCGAAACATTAACGGGGCTTCAGGTTGTTCCCGGGGTTCTTACCTCGATGAACATACCTGGGCCATGCTCGGTGGTTGTGGCTGCTTCGAGCGGTACCGACACCCTGACATCGGCTATGGTGATGGATGAAACACTCCTCACCAATGAACGCAGTCTAGCGCTCTCAGCTACTTCGGTACCGCTAGAGTTGCTGCAGACCATTCCTTGAGTATTGGTATCGGCTTCGGTACCGGTACCGGTATCGACATGGGCATCGGTGTCGGTACCGTCCATGCTTGCTTCGACGGACTCGCTTCCTTTGATGCCGAGCCTGGAATCGATCTCTAGCATGGATGATTCGATACCGACTCATCTCGGTACCGACCTCGGGCGGTACCGAAGACATCGCTTTAGGGAAAATCCGATGCTTCATCCTTTCAGGTCTTCCGATCCTGATGACTGGGATGAATCCATCGGTACCAAGGCTGAATCTTCAACAAGTCTAGCCTTTACCCCTCATTTTAGAGGGTCCTCCTCAGGGGACTTTTCTTTTCAAGCTTTTCTGCTTGATATGGCAAAGTTACTTGCCATTTCTATACCTGGTAAAGAATCCTTGTCAGGGGATTCAGAGACCCTGCAATCCCCCTGGATTCCAAAGGAGGTGATCATGCTTCCTTTGCATCAGATCTTACAAGATCTACTTTTAAGGATGTGGGAAACTCCTTTAACGGTATCACCACATTCTAAGACACTTGACTCCATGTACAAGGTGCCACCTTCTCCAGGTTTTCAAAAGACTCAACTTCCTCATCATTCTATTGTTGTAGAATCAGCAATGAGGTGTATTAAGAGTGCAAAGAAGCACTCTTCTTATCCGCCAGGTCATGAGTCTAGAACTTTAGATGCCTTTGGACGTCGATGCTTCCAGGCATCCATGCTTTCAGCAAGAATTATCTCATATATTTTCTATATGGGATTATCTCTTGAAGAGGTCACAAAGAACTTAAAGCTTTTGAACCCTTTTCTTCAAGAACATAAAAGAGCAGACTTTTTCATATTAGTCAGTCATGCTCAAAGTGTCTCTAAATTCCTTAATCGTGCTTCCCTGGACTGTTTTGAGTCTATTAGCAGAACTTCTGCTATAGCCATAGGAGCACGATGCATGGCCTGGCTCCAAGCTTCAGACTTGGACAAATGGGTACAAGAAAAGTTGGGAAATACTCCTTGTACTGGTGAAAATCTCTTTAACAAGGATGCTTTATTTCAAGTTAATCAGTTAAACACTGATATTGTTGCTTTCAGAGGATTGTCAAAACTTTCCTCTACCCCAGCTAGTAAAAAATCTCCTAACAAACTTTATTCCCCTAAGGGGAAAAAGTTTATTCATCTTCTACCCATCATGCAGATGTTTCCAAAGAAGGGCAACATCATACCAGGCTAAGAAACCCAAAGTCTCAACAGGCTCAGCAAACTCAGCAGTCGCAGGGTTTCTGATATTTTATTTCATTAAATCTTTTTTCCTGTTGAGCTTCAGAACCACTACTTCTTAACTACAGAAGCATTTACAGTTCTTCTCATTCTTATTGAGAGGTCAGTGATACACTGGGCATGAATCTCTTGCCAAGAGCAATACATCCTTTCAGCTCTCAGAGCTATTGAGGATAATCATGCCCTACAGGTAACAGGTTTCTCCTCTCCTTTTAAAGTAAACAGAGGAGTTACAACTACTTATAAGGTATGCTATGCCCTTCACCTTGGCAGTTGTCCTGTACGAGGATATCTCATACTTTTGACTGCAGGGAAGCTTTACCCTCTTCAGAGACTTACCAAATTGTAACTCTTCCCAACTCTGTATTACTTTCTATCCCTCTTAGTTGAGATTTTCACTCTAAGAGTGATACTAGTTGATTGGAGGGCTTACCTTTTAAGCCATAGGATTGTCCTCAATACCTACTCCAGTAAGTGATTTCCATACAGAGTTTCTCCCCTCTGCAATCTTTCAAATATTTCTTTTAAGACAGCTTATCAGACCATAATTGAGATTTTATCACTTCTAATTATGTCTGTCGGTCCTTTTCCAATCTATAGGACCTAACCTCTTCTGCTGCCTTAATAACACATAATTCCAAGAGAGGTTCCTAAACCTACTTGGACAATTTATCGTTGCAGGCAACCAGCCTGTCTGCTATTCTTAGCCATCTTCAATTCTTTGGCTCCCACAGAATAGATTAGGTTGCATACTGGTAATTAAACAACCAGATCTCACTTGGGCAACCTACAACATACTCTCTGCAATTCTACAAAAAGCTCTGCAACTATGGGCCTTGCCAGAGAGCGTCAGAGCCATTCCTGGTGGGTAACTTCCAGATGGTTGAAAGGCTTGCCCAGTCATGCTCCCACATGACCGTTTTTTTCCTACTTTTACCATCTTCCTTAAAATTGCCTTTTAGGAAAAATGAACCAGGGCTTAGATCAGATATATATATATATATATATAACCAGGTTATATATTTATATATATATATATATATATATATATATATGTATATATATATGTATGTGTGTATATATATGTATATATATATGTTGTTGTTGTTAAGTGCCGTCGAGTCGGAGTCGACTCATGGCGACCCTCTGGATAGCTATCCTAAATTGTGTTCGGTCTTCAGTCAGGCGGCTCATTGATGACAGACTGGTACCCGTAGCTGCTGTTATTGTAGCGATCCATCTCATTGCTGGCCTTCCTCTTTTGCGTTGACCTTCTATCTTGCCAAGCATGATGTCTTTCTCTAATGATCTCTCTCTTCGCATGATGTGTCCGAAGTATGAAAGTCGAAGTCTTGTCATCTGAGCTTCTAAAGAAAGCTTAGGTTTGATCTCCTCTAGTACCGACTGGTTTGTTCTTCGGGCAGTCCATGGTATACACAGTATTCGCCGCCAGCACCATAATTCAAAGGCATCAATTTTCTTCCTGTCTGTCTTTTTCACTGTCCAGCTTTCACATCCATATGATGTTATTGAAAATACCATGGCTTGAACAAGTCGAATCTTTGTATGGAGAGACACATCTCTGCTCTTGAGAATCTTATCTAGGTCTTTCATAGCCATTCTGCCAAGAGCAATGCGTCGTCTGATTTCTTGACTGCTTGTTGCTTCTTTATTGATAGTTGATCCAAGTAGGTTAAAGTTGTTCACAATTTCAATTTCTTCTCCTTCAACGATGAATATATATAAATACACACATCTCACTCTGAAAGATTTGTTACTGTCTATATTAATGCTGTTCTAGCATGCCTTAGGGTTTTAAATGGACAACCAATTTCTATGGTAATCACAAACTACCTTTCTTTCACTGTAACCTCTCCGGTTACATTACATCTGAAGCTCTCCATGTAAAGTCATCCTAAGTGACATCACTTAGGGAAGACATTGCTGATCTTCAAGAAATTGGAGGCTACACCGCCTACTACAAATGTTTCTTTCTTTCATTTGGATAGGGGGTCTTAAAGATCCATCCTTTGTCTGCAAACCAGCCAAATTTATCTCCTCTCTTTTCTAGAACCTTTCTCTGCTCCAAGGACAAAGAACTTCAAACTTTGGCCTACAGAAGCTTTAGCTTCTCATCCAAAGTCCAACCCCATTATACTCTTCTGAGATTAGATCTAACCATTTAAGCTTCTGACCTCTACCTGTATTGCAAAATTTATTTCCTCTACTTCACAGTAAGGTATTTTCTTTGAGGATAATGTACTGGTTTCTAGCACCAGACCATATTAGCCTCAACAAATACTTTTGCAATACTTTTGACTAAGGTCCACATTAAAAAATTGGAATCCAATTTTTACTAACATTTCTGATCTACACAAGGACTCCTCTCTAAACCATGCCCTCCAAACAATGATGGGATTCTTCTAGATGGCCATTGAGGGCTTGAAGTTCAGTTTGGACCATTTTGGTAACCTCCAATTGTGATCACATCATCTCTTTGAATTGGAGAATTTCCTCCAAAATTGGATCTGTTCCAGCACTTTTGTAGGTGGCCACCATCTTTTTGGTTATAGTTGAGCCTACCATATGGTGCTTCAATCCCAAAGCAATCAATCTGACTTGATGCCTTTGCCAGAAGTCATCTCAAGATGAAGGAGGGAAGGGTTCAATTACTCCCGGAGCAGCTACAACAGCATAGAAATAGCTATAATTGGCCTGATATTGTCAGAGCTCCTAAAACATGTGACTGCTCCACTTGGACTCCACAGCACCCCCCCCCCCCCCACACACACACACACACCCTCCATGCTTTCTTAATAAGTGCAGTCATTCTGTATCTTTGAGATTTAAGCATACACTCACCACAAATATAACAAAATGTATCATGGCTGTTGCGACATTGATGAGACATTTCTGCTGTAATGAATCATCGTTTAGACAAGAGGTTCACATGTAAATGCTATAGTTAAACACACAAACTGATATCAACATCATGCATAGCATCAGTGTATGAAAGCTGCTTTTATAGCCTGTACTGCTAGCATCCATCCTGACTAAGCATGCACATGAATTCCTGAGCAGTAGTATTTCCATTGTGTTTTGTGAGCCTGCACTGAGTGCATGCCCAGGCAATCCTGGACTAAACAAAAGAGCTTACTTTCTAGGCAACAAATGAGTAGACTTAAAATATGCGAGGAAATCACAAAAACAGGCAATTTGAAAAAAACAAATGGTGCATGATGGGAAAATTTCAAGGTAATTTTTGTTATCAGCATCCCAAAATCCATAAGATACACTCAAAAGTGTTCCAGAAGCAAAATCTTTGTTATCCAGTGTTATTAAAAATGATAAAACCCAGGACAGATGATACAAGATGATCCTTAACAATCTTACCCTTTGTATATGCAATTGTGAAGTTTTGGTGATTAAAAAAATAATCATCTTGTGTAATGTGCCAGTGTTTTCTAACAATCTTTGAAAGTGTATAAGGTCATCTGAGAAAATTGGAGGATCTTATCAGGCTCCTTTAATAACTATCTGAAGTGTGAACCTTCTCATATCTTTGTGCTGCATTTTTCAGGGTATCCTCTCCCTCAAAATTTCCTTTTCATGTCAATGTATTATGTGTTATTCAATCATGTTGGAACAGAGTTTAAAGAACTGAGGAAAGGTTGTTCTTTAAAGCACATGCATGGTAACTGATAACAAAACTGTTTGTTCCGATCTGTTGGCTTCCTATAAATTGTTGTCTCAAAACCACACGTTGTCATTTTCATCCAAATATCAGGATATGGTATCTCTAGATTACTCCTGTTCACCTGAAACCTTTTTTTACTCCTGTTCACCTGAAACCTTTTTTTTAAAGTTCCAATATCCTTATTGAACATTTTAAGAGAATAAGAACAAAAACAGCAAACATTACATTTACCAGGCATATCATGTCATATCTATATATCTATTATCTATCTATCTATATCTATAATGTGGTATGTGCCGCCTAACGTCCGTTTGTGCAATGTCCAACAACATATACATCCATGGTCCCATAAGGTTATAATAGAGTTCAGAAATCCCGATCGGAGAACGGGACATAGCGGACATAATGAAACTCTATGGTGTTCGCACACAATGTCCAAATCACGTGGAGGCACGTTCCACAGAGTGCGTCTAGATCCCTCTGCAGCCGATCGGAATGAGACGCAAAAAGACAGACCTGATTCTGATTCTGATTCTGCAGAGGCTAGATGTGCCCCGTGGGATCAGAATCAGGTCTTGGCCTGTACTTGCAGGCTGGGACCTAATTCCAATCGACCTGCATGTACAGCCCCCTGCCTGGCTAACTTAATCAGGCTCCTGAATGGAGCCACGGTACTAAGGCATCCCATTGCCATGGCATTGTGGCTCCATTTAGGAGCTGTGATCCCCGGCCGCTGACCACATTCTTCTTTCCCCACAGCCCGACCCCAATCTGGCCTTCCATGGCCAGGGTCGAGCTGCGGGGAATCCCCTGCACTCCCTCACTTTTTTGATGCCGCTCAGGCCTGCTGTCCCAATGGGGCATCCATCCCTGCTATTCGCAGGACAGAATGGACCCCATTATGTCCTATTTCACAGAACATATCATGCACGTTAAGCAACAAATAGCTGTATATACATTTATCCAATGAGATATTTTTTAAACGTTATCCACATTTGAAAACGCTTAAATGTTTATCTGCTTTTCTCCATAGCCACTGTTTCATATTTTTTGTGTAGGGGTATGCATTTTTGAGTGTGCATTCATTTCACTTGGATACCTAAAAAGTAAAAGTGCACATTAGTCTGTAAAATTGAATTTAGGCATGTACAATTAATTTGCATCCTTAAAAGACTTCTAGTACACATAGAATGCCCATGCAAAGGACAGATATTTATTTATTTATGTCATTATCATTTCCGTCAAAGTGGTTTACATTGTAACTTTAACCTGGTAATATACATTAAACAGAGACATTAATAACTTGGATTTTTCTGAGGCAATGGAGGGTTAAGTGGCTTGCCCAAGGCCACAGGGAGTGCTAGTGGGAATTGATGATCAAGCAATCATGAAAACAGCCAAAATTGGGATAAAGTGTGTGGTTGCCATGTAGTTCATCTTAATAGGTGAGTTGGCCAGGGAGGTTGACCATCTAAGGGCGCTCACCACGATATTCAATGGCAGTATCCAGATATCTCCACAGACCACCCTGGCACTATCCGATTAGTACAGGGCAGTCTGGGCAGGGCAAGGGTAGTGACGTGTTAACCAGATAAATGGTGACTTTTCCCAAGTAACCCGATATTCTGCTGGCACTAACCATCAAACTCGGGCTGCTTAAAAAACAAGCCTACGTTGCAAGGCAGATAGGTACTGGCTGAATATTGATGATAACCAGATAAAGTCACCATTTATCTGTCTAGCGCCGTTCAGCTCGGTATTCAGCAGCAGCTCCTGCCTGATACGGCCACTCAATATCCCGTCAGTATTCAAACACCACTGCTGACTGCCATGGCATTGGAATATTGGCAGTTTTGAAAATCGGCCCCTTTGTGGCTCTCTTTCAAAGACTCAAACGTTCTTCCTCAGGGATGACCTGAGGAAGCTAGTCAAAAATTGGGAACACTTTGTTTAAAATGAACACAAATCATCCCTATTTGTGAGTACGACAAGACTGCATTCCACCATACGTTTGAATATTTATTTATGTATTTATTTAGCAGCTTTTCTATACTACTTTATCCTATGGTCAAAGTGGTTTACATCAAAACAGAACTCCATACATTTCAATTGAGTGATAAACTCGGAGAAAACTTATATAGTAGGGGATCAGTAATCATTGTGGGAGGTGGGAATTAGGGATAAGAAAGGGGGTTAGTAGTAGGGGAGGTAAGGGGATAGGGGAGTACGTAGATGGGATTTTGTCCAATCATTTCTCTAGTAATATAGCACAGTATTGGTTTTGCTATTTATTCAAAATTAATTTAACAGTCAATGATATTAACAAAGAAAACAATAATAAATTGACTTTGAAAAGGGCAGTCCAGAGTCCCTTGGCCTTACAAACTCTAATCTTATATGACAAATTCTTGTTAATATTAAAATTCACACATTTGCCCCTACACTGCCCTGTAAATCTCCAAGTTGTTGGGACAATGGTATAATATGTGATAAAGTACCCAAATCAGTTCCACATGGTCAACATTTGTTGCTGCAGTTTTGCCATTTTAATGGGAGTCCAGATAGCTTTATGTGCCAACAAAAATAAAGATTGTGTCCATGAAACTAATGACCAGTAGACTGAAAACAAATTGTAGAAAGGTTTGATTTCTGTTTCATGCAACGCATAATTAGGCTATGAAATCTGTTCTTGTAGGATGTGGTCAACATGTTTGGGAATGCTCCTGGAGGAAAGGTCCATAAAAATGATCAACTAGGTGGAGGAGAGGCATTGCTCATCCCTAGAAATGAGCTAAAAGAAAAAGATCTACATTTTAGGATCTACCAGATACTTATGAGAGACTTGGTCACTGTTAGAGATGAGATGCTGGGCTCAAAGAACCTTGGTCTGACTTAGCATGGCCTTTCTTATGCTCTTAATGAGGCAGAACCTCTCATGATTCTGGGGGTAAAGTATCTGGCAATCCTAGTGCAATTTCCCTAGCAAAAAAGATACCAGTACTTATATGCAGAACTTTTTCATTAACGCATGAGGACCGTGGGTCAATTTTATCAGGCAATGAAAAAGGTGCCAGTAATCAGTACCATCGAGTGCCCCCTCAGTAAAAGCCCCGGATAATTCCATTTCCAAAACTCTCTGTATATCCACACCTCTCTTACAGGGACTTCCTTTGCAAAACAAGAGTAGAATTTAGATGCTATCTGCAAGGATGACCAGAAATCATTACATACATCCTCCATTTCCCAGGTTTCAGTTAAAGCAGCAAGATCTACCCGACTAACAAGCAGGCAGTAACACAGCTGTATGAATTGATACCATGCTTTATTAGGGCGACCAAATTCCCACTGCAATAACACAAACGTCTAAATAGCCTTTTCAGAAATTATCTCACTGACTCCTTCATGCCATGTTCATCAACTGTTTTATTTTAAAATTCGGATTATGCCATAGCGGCATCTTTTTGGAAATGGGAAGGGAATTGCCACTAGAAATGTGTAAAGGAGAGGAACAAATGCTAGATGAGCCTGAAGAGGAGACATACCAGGTGCCAAGGACAGTGGGTATGGTTTTAGCAAGCCTTGTGCCATCTTTAAGCAGGTTGAACCCTCATTTTCGGTATCAGCCAAGTGCTGACTACCTTGCTTAAAGCAAAAAGCATTATGGTATCATTTGAATGCAGAAAACTTCTCTCCTCCCAAGTGTTTGCATAGCTTTAATTTATATCTTGCAATTCTGTTTTTATTTTTTGTAGATTGAATAAGGAAAATGTAGGGGAAGCATGCTCGGTATATAATTTAATTTTGAAACAATTACCCTCTAGAGAGCATCTAATATGCCCCACCAATTCAATTATGGAGAGGACCAGGAATGCAAAACAAGCTTGTAGCTGAAATAACTGCTCAGAATTACTAGCATTTCTATCCTCTATTGAGCAATCAAATCTCACTTCAAGATATTTTAATGACACACTCTGCCATTAATTCACATCTTTAGTGTTTAACCAAATGAAAATTCCATCCAAACTTTTTGTATTGCCGTTCCAAAGAATAAAAACACCATCTATATACCTTTTGCACAGTACTAGAAGGAATGTGTAAGCAGGTATTTCTTCACAAAATTAGCTACATATTTCCTTTTTGGACAGGAAGGGGTAATCCCCAGTCAACACTGTTCTTTTTTAAGCAGCAAAGATAGGCAGCAAGACATCCCAGTAGGATTTTCTTTTGTTTTTTGTTTTACTGCAAAGACTTAGTGAAGGGGAAGGATGACAACATTTTGGTCAGGTAGTTTACAGACAGGGAATTCAGAAAGAAAGCAGGAAGGATTATGGGGGGGGGGGGGTGTATTAAAAATGATTTACATGGTTTGCAAATAAATACATAAATAAATCAATATTGAGCCGCTGCCTGGTTAGCAACCTGCATGTAAAATAAGACACAGCAAAGCCTGGCTTAACTTTACCTATAGGAGTTAACAGGTAAGCAGTTCAATACCACCGCTGCCTGGTTAGCGCCTAAGCTCTGCGGTGACCTGGATATTCTGGGGTTAGTTTTCAGCGGTGACAGCTAGCCACGCTAGCAGTGTTAGCTGCTGCCATGGAATATCGGGCCCTATATTTTTAACACCGGAAAGATGATCCCAGTAATATATAATCTTTTAAGGTCTGTTAGAGTAAGTGACTCCTCCCTCTCCCGTTGCAGAAAATTGATGGTATCAGAGATCCATCTCCACTGGCACAGGCAGAACCAAATAACCCTGGCCTGAGTAGAGGTGCAGGAGGTAGGTTGGGAAGTAAAAGAAAAAGAAAAAAAAGGCATAGGGTAAGAAGACACAGTGATGTAATATGAAAGAGACGAGGGGAGAACAAAAGAGGAGGGAGAAGAGGGGGAAAGGCAAGGAAAGAGGGAAATGAGATGAGAAAAGAAGGAAAGTGAGAGGATGGGAAGGGGATTCCTCCCCTCACCTCCCTATGCAACACAAACACACACATACACATGGGTCTCTCACACAGAATTCCTCTTGTATACACAATTCCTCCCTTGCATACCTTCCTCACTACTTCCAGGCTACCCTACGACACAAGTACCCCCTGAAACTTATTTGTATACAATCTATCCGGTTACTCATTACCTATGCAGTCACATACTTCTACCCTCTCGCTCATGCAAAGCACACCTTTTTGCGATGCTTAAAGCCTGTACTTCTCAATTTGTTTTTTATCATCTTACTTATGTAGCTTTGTAATGCCAGGAAACTTAATCATGCAGTCCTCTGCACATGCAGTTAAGAAATTGTACATCTCGACAAAGTAAGAGATGCACAAAGCTTTCCTGTGTATGTCCTGTAAAGAATATCTAAAAATATAAACAACCAGTTTGATGTCAAACATCATTTAGTGCTCAATAGCACGGCCAACCACATATCTACAGGGTGGCCCCAAAAAAGTGAGAATATCTCATATATTAAAAGCTTAAATAGTTTATTTATTTACCTTTTTAAGCTATATAATGTCTTTATTTCAACAATTTCTGGTCACCATATTTTTTTTTTTTAATTTGTCAATCGTTTACATCTGTCTTTTTGAATTTTTAAATAACTTACATGCTACGAGATGTTCTCACTTTTTTTGGGCCACCCTGTATATCTATCTCCATATCTCTGACTCTAAAAAAAAACTATCTACAGGACAGTGCCACAGAACATTACTGATTTTTCCGGCACCATCTAAATAATTTCTGGGTGGAGTGTGGGTGGTCCTGGTGATTGTACAATAGTGCTCATATCACTGGTCAACAATTTTTTTCAAAAGTCATGTTACTGAAATAAAAATAGTCATTTCTTATCAATTTTTATATGCTGAACATGAATATGATAGTGAAATTGCAAAGTTGGCTCTAGTTTTTTTGTAATCTACAAGAATTAATGTTTACATCATGAAATGCATGTCAATAGTAAATATAATAGGCCTTCGGTTAATACCTATAAAAAAAAAAAAAGTCATAGATGACTACTTAGATTTTTTCGCCTGTCTCTTGTACAGCTGTTTGGGAGCTTCTCTGGGGAGTGTCCAGCAGTAGTCAGCCAGCATTGTAGTGGACCATTTTCCCTGGTATCTTTGCTCCATCGTTGCGATATCCTGGTGAAAACATTCGCCCTGTTCATCACTAACCATACCACAGTTGTCAGGAAAGAAATCGAGATGGGAATCAAGGAAATGGATCTTTAGAGACATATTGCAGCCAAGTTTCTGATACTGCATCAGCATGTCTTCTACTAGTTCCTTGTAGTTTTCTGCCCTAACATTCCCGAGAAAGTTTGTTGACACTAGGTGAAAAGCATTCCATGCTTGTTTCGCATCACCCTGCAGCAAGTTGTTGAACCGGTCATCTTTGAAGAGCTCTTGAATCTGAGGACCCACAAAAACTCCCTCTTTAATCTTTGCTTCGCTGAGTCAAGGGAATTTTTCATGCAGGTATCGGAAAGCTGGCGAAGTGCAGTCCATTGCTTTCACAAAGTTTTTCATCAAACCTAGTTTGATGTGAAAGGGTGGTAGCAGGATTTTGTGAGCCTCAACCAAAGCTGGGTGCTGGATATTCTTCTCTTCAACTGTTACATTTTGTCTGCGATTCCATTCCTTCCGCAAGTAGTGCCAATCCCTTGCTCGGCTATCCCACTCACATAAGAAACACATGTATTTTATATATCCCTGCTGCAGTCCCATTAAAAGGGCAACTACCTTCAAGTCACCACAGAGGTGCCAGCTGTACTTGTTATAGTTAATGGAAGTCAGTAGATGCTTTAAGTTATCGTATGTCTCTTTCATGTGGACTTTGATCCACCAAAACCAGTTGAAATTACCTTAACACAGTGATCTACCAAATTTCAACTTTTATAGGAACCCCCAAAACCTATCTATATTTATTTTTGTTTTTTCTGTTGGAGTTAGTTGTCAAAGTGAGTGGAAAAATAACCACACACCACCGCAACGTCTCCCTTTTATTAAATGTAAGTAAATCCTTTTGCACTTAGCTCTCAGTTGATGATCTTTCAAAGATGATATGCCAGAATAGCGAAAGCGATGTGCTACACGTTTCGGGTCGTCTTCAAAATTCAACCAACCCTGCTTCAGGCCATCTGTGACTGGCAAAACCTTGACACAAAATCGTAGAGCTTGTGCTTAAATGAACCAAAGTAAGGGTTCTTCTAGCAATTGCCTTCTCGGCGTCTGACGTCATTTACACCAGATGACAAAGAGCTACCAATCATAAGGAAGCTTATGAAACATTGCGAATAAGAAGGGGGAACCCACCACAGGAGAACACCCTATAATAGGCAATGAAACAAAAAAGATGAGAAAATGCTCTAAAATCACTGAAGATGATGAATGATGAAACATATATCCAATCTGCTATATAATGGTGTGCCAGTCGATTTGCATATTTAAACCACTGGGAACCACGGTGTTCAATCGACAGATCCACTTTTGTTCACAAAGCTGTAGCCTCTGTTCACGATCACCGCCTCTGGGATCATGCGGTATACAATCAAGGACCTGCCAACGTAGAGAGAGAAAAGCATGAGAGTGTTGCAAGCAATGTTCCACAATTGGGGCTGAGAGTGTTTTTGTACGTAAACGTGAAGCATGCTCAGATAACCGCAATTTAATTGATCGCTTCATTCATCCTACGTAATATTTAGAACAAGGGCAGATTATAAGGTAAACCACAAAAGTGGAAGTACAATCTGTACAACTTGATAGATATTTGACACAGATATGACTGAGCCTCTACAACAAAGCTCTGCTAGATCTAATTCTGCCACTACGGAACGATATAGAGGTGATTCCTTTAGGGGTCGTCATTCTCGTAGACCTTATCAGCAAGATTTTTGGGTGGGACCCGACACCCGCTCCCGCACCAAGATTTGACAGTAATCAACTTGTCGGGAAGACCTTTGACCTCATCTCAAATGCAGGTATTAGAATTGGGGCTCTCATTTGTACCCACTTCAAGTTATGATGGTTTTGCCACACGGTTGGCGTTACATAAATTATTTCACAAATTGCGTCTTATTCATCATTTTGCTGGTTCTACTATTACAGCTGACTCTTCCTTCATAAGAAATCCTTCTCGTTGGGTGCCGTTAGGCCCGCCGGATCATACCATCACTGCTTTTCAAGACTTGGTTTTACAACAGTTAAAACGTTTGGAACAACGTAAATCCTTTGTTCATTTTAATATAACGAAGGATCAATATCATGCCCTTAAACAGTTGAAGGATATGGAGGTTGTTATTAGAAGAGCGGACAAGGGTGGTGCTACGGTGGTTTTATCAGAAGAACAATATCAGCAAGAGTTGGCAGCACATTTAAATGATCGGACTGTCTACACTTGTTTACCCTCTGATGTTTCATCATTCATCATCTTCAGTGATTTTAGAGCATTTTCTCATCTTTTTTGTTTCATTGCCTATTATAGGGTGTTCTCCTGTGGTGGGTTCCCCCTTCTTATTTGCAATGTTTCATAAGCTTCCTTATGATTGGTAGCTCTTTGTCATCTGGTGTAAATGACGTCAGACGCCGAGAAGGCAATTGCTAGAAGAACCCTTACTTTGGTTCATATAAGCACAAGCTCTACGATTTTGTGTCAAGGTTTTGCCAGTCACAGATGGCCTGAAGCAGGGTTGGTTGAATTTTGAAGATGACCCAAAACGTGTAGCACGTCGCTTTCGCTATTCTGGCATATCATCTTTGAAAGATCATCAACTGAGAGCTAAGTGCAAAAGGTTTTACTTACATTTAATAAAAGGGAGATGTCGCGGTGGTGTGTGGTTATTTTTCCACTCATACTCTTTCATGTGGACGGCTTGCATTACTTGAATAGATGGAAGACGGTTTCCATTGTTCAAAAGCACAGCCTTCAGACTCAGTTTTGAAGAGTCTATAGATAGTCTCCAGTCTTGTGGGTCATGAGTGATTTTTAAGGCATTCATGAGGCTTTCAATATCGGAACAGAATACCAGATTACTTTCCTTTCTGAAGAAAGGCTCCAAATGCTGGTGGCGCTTTCAATATGAAGTAATGTTGACATCTTTTTCTAGAAGATTCCATTGTTGGAGTCTTGATCCTAGCAATTCTGCCTTGTTCTTGGATGTCCAAATCATGAATCAAGTCATTTAGTTCTTCCTGTGTTATTCTTTGTGGAGTTGATAATGAATCCCAGTGAAAATCTGGGTCACTACCTGCTGACGGACCAGGAGAAGAACAGGTCTGCTCACCCTTGTCCTCATCAGATGAATCAAGAGAATATTCTGATGGAGGTTCTGGAATAGGAAGTCCCTCACCATGTGGAACTGGTCTCAATGCAAATGGAATGTTTGGGTAGACTATGCTCGACTTCTTTTGCTTCGTTATTCTGCTGGAAAGAGGAGGAACCAAGCAGAAGTAACAGCCATTTGTGTGGTTGCTTGGCTCTCTCCACACCATGGGGACTGTAAACGGCATTGATGGTCTTTTGCAATTCAACCACTGTGAAAGCTGTGTTGTACATGTAGCGCAGCATATATGCGGGGCCCAAGGCTTGTCTTGGTCACCAATCTTGCATCCGAAGTAAAGATGATATGCCTTCTTCAGTTGAGAAGTGATACTTTTCTTCTGGTTGGCAAATGTCACTTCCCCACAAATGTTGCAGAAATTGTCAATGGTATTAACGCACTTTCGCAGCATTACTGTTCTGTATTGTACCTAAATGGCTAAAATTATATGATTAATAAAAGTTACATGTAACAGTAGCTTAAACTGTCTCACACACAGTCTGAAATATTTTAAATGCTCAACCTTTCCGACTGCGTATAGTACACTGCTGACATCAGATGGCTTCAGCAGCCGTCTGGCAGTAGTATTGCATTACATCAGAAAACGATGCAATCAACTCTGGATGATGTGTGCATGCTGGTATTATGTGATGTGATGCAATATTACATCATTCAAGGCTTATTTGGGATGTTGTTGATGTCCTACTGGATAAATTTACACGGTGAAATGTCAAAAATGAACTGCATGCAATATCTTCAAAATGAGAGCCAATACAATTTTTTTAATGTTATATTTGTGTTCAGCTCACCAAGATACTACAGATTAGGGCCTTTTAAAGTCAGTAATGATTTCAATGTTGACCAGTGATTCAGACCACTATCCAGTTAATTTTAGTACAACAAAAGAGATTCATAAAGTTTATCAGATAGCTGTCCAAATAGCAGACTGAATATCACCGCTATCCAGATAACTCCAACCACATTATAAGGAAAATGTTATTAAGCTGTGCCTAGTTAACATGCATTTTCAGGTGCCTATGCAACATCTATTGTATAAAGTCAAGTATTGGTTGGTTTAAGTGATCACACCCATTTTTTGAAAGTACAGACATATTTTATAATCAGCATGTGTTCTCTTGCACCAGGAATGGATCAAGACAATCTGCTTTTTGAGGCGAGAGTTGATCTGGTGCCCCCACCCCCCTCCCGGCAGCCAAAATGGAATGGCCTCCTCAGAGCTCTAGTTAGGGAGCAGGAGGTTCCCTCACTTAGAACACTTGTCAAATGGTTGCCCCAAGAATAAAGAAAGCAATGTATTTCCAGCCTAGATATATTTTTTTAAACATTACAATAATGTTTGTATGCAGCAAAATTGTAGCAGTTTAATTATCTAGCCTGGGAATCTAATATACAACATATAAACTCCTGACACTTTACACTGAACCATATGGTATTTAATGTAAATATATATTTTGCAAAAGACAAAGGAGATGCAAGGTGATCACATACCAAAAATAAAAAGCAAGAACCATGGCGTGGTTTATTACACCAAAATAAAATTATTATAAATAATTATATTTTGTCATTTTAAACTGTGCTGTGTTTTTTTTCTATTCCTTTTCAAACATATATTCTGAATCCAAAGAAACCCCTCTCCTGGCATTGAGCACAGGGCAGAACTAGAACATTTTCCACAGAACTCAACATACTAAAAATAATTTCTGATTCTGGTGTCATCTCAGTTAACAGCAGTATAAACCCTCACCAGTACTAGACATATTGGGGGTCATACTGGACATCTGATCCAGACATCCAGATCCACTAAATGCAGGGATGGCCATCCTGCTAACAGAGCTCCTTGCATGTATAGGCAACTTGTGTGGGGAGCTCTGTTCATGGGGAGGAGGGGTGGTTCGAGGAGGAGTGAGGGCAGGGAGTGGGCGGGTACCTGACCCCAGAAGTACAAGGTCAATTCCGAGGTCAGCCCTGTACATCTGGGGTCGGTCATTTGGACAGGAGTCTTATTCCACCACAGAGGTGGAATACGTTCCCCTAGACGGAGGCACTTGCAGCAGCTGGCATGGAGAAGCAAAGTGAGAGGGGTATAGGGAGTTCCCTGCAGTACGACCCTGGCCATGGTAGGCCCAATCAGAGGTCAGGCTGTGGAGAAAGAAGATTTTGATGTTTGACCAGGGATCACGGATCCTGCATAGATCTGCGGTGCCATGGGAACATGATGCCATGGCATGGTGGCTCCATCCAGGAGCCAGGCTGGGCTAGCCGGATAATGGATTGGACATCCGGGTGCCCAGAATTGGGGCATGGCCTGCACGTCCTGTCAGTTGCATCCAATTCTGATCCCGCGGGCATGTCTAGCCCCCATGGGATCAGCATCAGGTGCAACTGGGCCACGTCCAGATTCTTGGCACTAGGACAGGCGCGGAATGCTCAGATCAGAATTGGCCTCATTGTGAAGTAATACTCAAGACTTATATAGAAAATTTACCATACCATAATAGCATCATCTGCCAAAACTCACACAAGGGGCTTCCTCAGAAAAGAGTAGCACCATTAATATTGCAGTGGGCCCTTGAATATTCATATACCTGTTCAGAAAACTGAACAAGCTGGATTACTACAGCTCTCTACATAGAAAGTCCATGCTAACAGAACACGTAGCCTCAGTCACACGTGCAGAATACAGATAGATCTTCACTACAAACTAAAAATAGACATATGTAGACAAAAATTGAACTGAAACACAAAGAAGCCAGCCTCTGCATCAGTGCCATAGCCAGGACAAATTTTTTGGTGGAGCCTGGGCAGGACGGACACTAGCCCTTAGGCAAAGTAGGCAGTTGCCTAGAGCGCTAACATTCTGAAGGCATCCCACTGCTGCCCCTCTCTGGGACCTGCAGCAGTGACAGTAACATTAAAACACAGAACTTACCCAAACCCAAACTTATATAAGAGTAAGTAAATAAATAAATAAATAAATAAAAATAAATAAATAAAACCCTCTGATGCAGCAGCTTCTGCCTGCATGTAAACAGGAAGTCTGCATTGTTGGGGGCAGAAGTGGCTGGTCAAAGCAAAGCATTGGAGGTTGTAGTTGAGCACTGTGTTCTAATGACATTACTGCTGCTGCAGGTGGCAAAGAAGGGTGTCAGTTGCAGCAGCGGCAGTGCCATTGGGTGCGGGGAGGGGGGGTCTTGTAGAAATAAGCGTTGCACCGGTTCTGGGTCTGGGATTAACACGTATGGGCACAAAGCAGTGAATGTTGACACTACCTCTAGTTATCCTCTCATTTGACTGTTCTGCTGCTGCTGACTGGGTGGGCCAGATTCCTGAGTGAAGGGGCCATCGCCCATCCTTGGCTATACCCTGTACATGCAATTCAACACCAGGAAAAATAGAAAGAGATGCATATGCCCCTGTATTGTGCAAAATATATAGACAGAACATGTAAATTCCAAAAACAGATTCTGATCACTAAATTGAAAATAAAATTAATTGTTCTACCTTTGTTGACTGGCCATTTTATTCTCTAATCATATTGATATCAGTCTCTGGTTTCTGTTTCCTCTGTCTTCTCATCTTGTTTTCTAGGGTCTCTGGCCCTTCTTTCACTTCTCTCTCCTCCTGTCTTCACCTCCTTACATCCCTGGCATTTATCTTTTCTTTTCAGCTTTTTTTCCATTTATTTTTCTCTCTGTCTCTATTATCTCATCCCCCCTTGATAGTGCATCTACCACTTTTCAACCCCTAACTCAGATCTCTCTTTCCCCAAGCTCTTATTCCCCTCATTCTTTAACTTTCCTCTCTCTCTCTTCTTCCCACTGCATCCAGCATATATTTCCTCTTTCTCTCTTCCACCTAACACCTCATCCCCTTTTTTTCACCCCCCACCCTACTATGTTCACCATTCCCCCCTCCCTATTCCTGCCGTGTCCAATATTATCCCTGTTCCCTTTTTTCTAACATTTCCTCCGATCTCTCCTCCTCCCTGCTAAGAGCCCACCATCTCCTCTCTCTTTTTCCCTCCCCCTATGATCAACATCTCTGTTCTCTCCTCTTGTTTCCAGAATCTCTCTTCTCTTCCTCCACCCTCCTTGTCCAGCATTTGCCCTTTCTCCCCCCACAATGCTCAGCATCTACTGTCCATGACCCCATGTCCAACATCTGCCCTATATCCCCATACCATGTCCAACATCTGCCCTATATCCCCATACCATGTCCAGCATCTGCTGTCCATGCCCCCATGGAAAGGATCATGAAAGCTCAAGCATACCAATCTGGGAAGGACACCTCTACAAATTACTATTAAAGCCAGAAAAGGCACTTGAAATTAACTCTAGGCATCCACTGTTCAAGAATATGTTCAAATGTAATCTATACCCTCCCCCCAGACACTGTGGTCAATGTTTTACAGTTCATCTTTTATACCTGTGGGCTGCTGCAGTAAATGAGTAAATGAGTTAAGGAAAACGAAGATGACAAGATAGTGTTGGATCTAGCAATCAGAACCGTTCTGTTTGAAAGTGTCACTTTAAGATCAGGATATCAACTGCAAGACACTAAAGAATATGGCAACAGAATCAAATCTGCCAAATGGTATTGGTATATCTGACTACTGATGTATATATGTTTCCTTTGTATAGCAAGGTTTGTCTTTCCTTTTCTTGGATCGCTTTATGGTGTGCTAGTGGAGGGAGTTGTTTTTGAATATTGTTTCTGTTTATACTATTTCTATTTTTTTTCTGAGCTTAAATATAGACCTTGAGGCAAAGGTGGAAGATGAGCCAGAGAAGGAATTCAAAGAGCAAGCTGTGAAATGGAGAAGGATGAAGAAGAATTAGAAGCAGAAGCTTCTGATGAAGAAGCAGAAATGGAAAAATCAGAAACTCAGGAGCCCACAGGGGTAAAAGATGAACTGTAAAACATTGACCACAGTGTCTGGGGGGATCTGATCACTGTAAAATGTTGGGCAAATGGGATTTTTTAAGTTTGTTTTTTGTAAACATTCCTCATGAATGTAAATTTGTACTGTTTATGAGTTCTGCACTTTCTTCCCTCTCCCATGTCCAGCATTTGCAAGTTTCCCTACCATATGCTCTTCATCTCATGACCTGCATCTGCCCTCTCTCCCCTCTCCCTCCATGGCCATAATTTGTCCTCCTGCTTTCCTTTCTCCCCTGTGTCCAGAATTTGTCTTCCTTCTCCTGCCCCCCTGTTGTCCAGCACAGGGCCAGTGCTAGAGCATTTCCCTACAAGTGTAGCAGTTAGAGGCAAAGAAGGTCACACCGCCGCCCTGGTGATAAGGTCAACACATAGAATAAAAAAAATAATTGAGAGGACAAGATTCCATCAAATATTTGGATTCCCCTTGTTTAAACCCTTGGTTCTTGATGCTTCTGTATGTCTGGGCTATGACAGATATAACTGGTATTATGTGGACAACCATGTTCATACCACTCATTCTAGTATCTATGCCCCCTAAAGCAACTCCAACTTAATTGCTTATGCTACAGCTCATCATCCCACCTTGGATTTAAGGTAGGCTTATTGAATGTATGTTCCATCAAAAATAAATCCTTCTGCAACCTGGACTTTTTTGCCACCACAGGGGAATCATAGCATTTGTTGGAAGCTTGGTGGAGTTCTTCCCTCAATCCACCCTGGTAAGCTCTCACCCCATAATCTTTCCATCTGGCTCTGGAGAAGTTAGCTCCATCTTTGACCATGGAGATTCTGAACTTGCTCAACACCAGCATGAGTGAGGTTACAGTGCCTACATATTAGAAAGAAAATGTTATTCATCCCCTTCTTAAACACGTGGGCTTGATATGTCTATTCATCTAACTTTTTATCAATTTATAATCTGGCCTTTTTACCTGAAGGTAACTGAGAAAGTGGTATTCCAACAATTATCAGTTTTTGTAGATGCTACTAATGGCCTGCACCCCAAGCAATCAAGCTTCAGGCAGGGTTACAGAAAGCCATGCTGAATGAGATCTATACCAACTAGCAAAGAAGCTTGAATATGCTAGCAATCCAACTGAACTTGAGCTTGGACTTGAGGGATTTAGAAGTAGCAGATGTAACCCTTACATGGTTTTCCTCAAACTTTGATTCCCACACATTCAGTCAATATCAACAGAAGTATTTCTCAAGGTTACTATTGAAATCTGGAATCCCTCAGGGATCCATGTTGCTTTTTTAATATATTTCTCACCCCCCTGGCTACACTCATTCAGAGACTAGAATTTAGTCAATATTTGTTCACAGATGATATTCACATACTGATAGCCCATCCTACCTGGGATTCTTCCTTTAAAGCTGAATGTTTTACTGCTCTTAACTCTATTGCTTAGTGGATTAAGACCAATATGCTCCTATTGAACGCCTCGAAATCAGAAACTATCTGGTTCAGCAGGAAGAAAACTCTCTTTCTTCCACCCCATTCCAGATGGCACTAGTACTACTCAAGGATTGATCTCTTATTTGAAACCTTTCTGACTTTGAACTCACATGTTTTGATGGTAGTTCTGAATTCCTTCTTTAACTTAATAGATCACTGCACTCTTGTTTAGATAAGGGATCCATGAATATTCTTGCGCATGCCTTCATTTTAAGCAGATTATATTATTGCCATTTGTTGGCAAAGGTTTCTCGTTCTAGTATTAAAGGCTTGAATCTTATCTAGAACACAACAATCAGACACATTTACAGCATAAAACCTTATGTTCAAAGGTATACAACAACAAAAAAGATGTTTATTCAACAGACATAGTAATTTCTAAGAGAAAAACAAAACATGACCTGGACAGGATTAATGACATCCTTCACTAATATTTGGTTGCCCAACCCTTGGCAGTGATTATAGCCTCCAAACATTGCTTGTAGCCATCTATTTATTTATAGTTTTTTCTATACTGCACTATTTACCATCAGCGCGGTTCACAGGTAACAAAACTTGTGCAATGGGAAGATCCACATTGCAATTACATCATCAGTGAGTTGAACATGGAACACAGGCAAACTATATACATAATGGAACTATATACATAAGGGGCTATATACAGGATGATAACTAGGAAAAAACATCAACTAAGCTCTATTCATCGCGAACACGGCATGAGAAACAGCTAGCATAAACATTAGAATGTTACAGGCTAGGAGACGGCTTGATAAATTGCCTGGGACAACAGGGAGGGGATTAACGGGATGGGGGGGGGGGAAGAGGGAGGTCTGTCTGCTGGTAGTTTCTCCCACTCATTAACTGCAATTTGTTCCAGCTCATGAATGTTTCCAGGATTCCTTTTACCAATGGCATATTTCAGCTCTTTCTAAAGGTTCTCGATTGGATTGAGATCAGGACGATAGGATTGAGATCAGGATTCATTGCTGACCAGTTGAAAACAGTCAATTTTTCCCCCTTTTTAACCATTTGTTTGTACTTTTGGATGTATGTTTTGGATCATTGTCCTGCTGGAGGACCCATGACCTTCAACTTAGACTAGCTTACTGACTCTAGGTAGCACATTTTGCTCCAAAATACCTTGGTAGTCCTCTGACTTCATGATTCCTTTAATATTTGCCATGCCTCCAGTTTCTGAGGCAGCAAAAGAGCCCCACAACATTATGGGACCTCCACCATATGTAACTGTGGGAGGGGTGTTTTTTCCTTATACAAAGTGCGATCAAAAAGTATTGAGACTTGTTGTGTAGCTATATAACAATATGTATCCCACTAAAGAACAGCAACCTTGGGCTGGAAGGACTGGGGTTTCTAGTCCCACAGGTACTCCTTGTGGTCTTTGGCAAGCCACTTAACCCTCCATTGCCCATGTTCCCTGTAAAATAGTTACTGGTGATGAATCATGGGTTTATGGTTATGAACCGGAAAATAAGGCTCAATCCTCACAATGGAAGACTTCAAACTCTCCCAGACCCAAGAAAGCCCATCAGGTGAGGAACAATGCCAAGGTCATGCTCACAGTTTTCTTTGATTACCAGGATATTGTTCATCATGGGTATGCTCCAAAAGGTCGAACCATCAATAAGGAGTATTATGTCCAAGTTCTGACTCATTTGAGAAATGCAGTTCATCGTAATAGGCTGTAGTTGCACAGGAATGTTGAATGGTTGCTTTATCACAATAACACCCCAGTTCACAAATCACACCTTGTCCAGCAGTTCTTGGCCAAACACCAATTCGAGCAAGTCTGTCAGCCTCCATACTCACCTGACCTCTCACCCTATGACTTTTTTTTGTTTCCAGAACTGATATTACCACTGAAAGGAAGGAGATTTGATGACTTGGAGACCATTAAGCAAATTTCGACACAGCAGCTTCATAGCTTAAAGAAAGAGGCATTTCAAAATTGTTTCTAACAGTGGCAGGAATGCTGGAGGAAATGTGTTTTATCGGGTTTTATACTATTTTCTACGATTTTCTTTTTTAATTGGTCTTGTTTTATTTGATTCTTTTATGTGCCCCAATATGTGGGCTTTTATAGTACAAAGCCATTTCACTGGCCATTTCTTTTAGGAGATACTGGACATAAAGGGATTGAACTGCAAGGGTGGCAATAATGTTGACCACAACTATATCTCTGCCCCTTAAATAACAAATGTGGCTTCCATTCTTTTGCAGAATCAAATACACAATTTTGATTCTCACCCATAAAGGTTATTATACCAGAACCCCTTGCTATCTACTATACCTGATTATCCTAGCCTCTCTCTGCAGTCCTCCCAGCTAAATCTCCTCACCATCCCTCCTCCCCTCCAGTTTAGGTTAGAATTGACTCATACAACTGCATACAGCACTTGGCTCCATCTCTGTGAAACACCCCCCCCCCCTCCCAGATTTATGGTTAGAGAGATCTATGAAAAAATTGAAAGCAGCTGTTTAAAATTAGCTTTTGTCAAAGGTATTTGGCAAAAACAATCTACTGGCTATCCCAACCCCCTGCCCCCCATTTATGTATTTTCTTTCTGTTTCAAAAGTTTATTACTTTGCTGGGATAATTGTTGTGCTACTCATTTCCTACTTTTTGGAATTGCCTTGGTCGTACTGTCTATTCTGTGTCAGTTGAATTCATAATTTGATTCTAAACGACTTTGAGGCCGTTCTTGGTTGCTGAATGTCGATGCATTAAACACTAGTAGATCTAGTGCATACCAGTTGTTCACAGCTCTCTTCAGTGACACATAAATGTTGTGGACATGATAAAAAGGTTAGGTGAAGGCCAAATAACCTAGTTGTGGTACTAACCTTTTATTATTCTATTTGTTTTTATTCTTAATGCTTCAGGGTATGTTTACTAAAGGACGGTAGGCTTTAGCAGCTAATGCCAGGCATTAGTGTAAATAGTGCTGTATTAGCTACAAAATACATGCCTTATCTCTCAGGGGTGTGCACAGTTCCCCAGTAGATAAGGCAGTGAAAATGTAGAGATTGCAGCACGGCAACATCGTGGATGCAGCTAACACCAGCGGTTCAGGTGATATTAGCTGCACCCGTGATGTCTATAAAAGATGTAGTTACTATGCACTGCCGCTTCTCACGCCCCGCCCAAGTGTGCTACTAATGACTGGTATGCAGATAGTGCAGGGAATTTTTTGTGCTTTCTGTTTTCGACTCGCATTAGCTGTTAGCATAGGAAAAATGTGCCATGGTAGCACTACATTAATAGCTGACTCACTTTAGTAAACATGCCCTTTATTGGGGGGGGGGGGGGGGGTTGTATCTGTACTGTAAATGATTGACTATGGGGGGTCATTTTAAATCCCTTAGCATGACTGGGACATCTGAAAACGGACATGTGGATATCCAATCATGGAGACGTCCTCGGAGTGGTTACAGAAATAGGGCTTTTAGAGGTCTTCACTGTGGGGATGTCTAAATAAGCAGGGAGGAGGTGTGTCTAGGGTAGAGAAATTCAGAGTTACAAAGTTACAGATAGTAATTGTGATTTCAGATCTTTGTCTGTGCATCTTCCTGGGATCCTTTTCCTCCATTCCCTGGAATGTAGCCTCCATTTGGACTTGGTACTTACAGACTTCTCAAGGACCCCTGTTGTAACTTTTATCCAGCTTCTTGAATTTCTGTTCCTTTTTCTTTTGATTGTCTTAGGCTTCAACCTCATATGATTGGAAACCACTGGAGAGGTATCTGACACACGACCCCCCTCTCCCACCCCCTCCCACCCCAGCTCCAAAAAGATCTTCATTCACCACTAGAAATCAGATTAGGGTTCTCTTACTCCTTGATAGACAAATCCAGAATAAAAGGTTTATTCTCATAAAGCAAACAAGCACCTCATTCCAGTGTAGAATTCCTTCAAAAGTACTAACACAGGGACTTTACCGTGTGACTGTCTATACACAATGAAGGAGCTCAAATACAGGACACTGGTTCTCCTTTTCCAAATCTCTTTTGCAAGTTACCCCACATTAAAATGCACATTACCCATTTAGCGGTGTTTAGTGAAAGGGCCATTCATATGAAAATGCTGTAAAAAGATAAGTTCACAGTAAGCAGAATGGCAATACTAGGCAATGGCAGCTGAAAAACCGATGAAATTAATCTATTTCTACTGTAAAATTAAAACAAGTATAAAACTGAAGCAACCAAGATGTAATGGATTGATAATTATTTATTACAGGACAGAGAGACTTACACCTATGCACACTGGTGAATGCATTAATATATTTTGGGTACATAAAAAGAACTAGGTACAATTATTTCAGTCCTTCATGGTAGCAGATAAGGCCAGCTGTCAGATTTGCCCATTTCATTTTCATTCTATCATCATCTCATATGTCCTTAGCTCTGGAGAAAGAACAAAGTTTTAAATTGCTGCCTTTCCAAATGACTGTGCCCTCTTCCCAAGCTACCTGTTCAGTAGTTGGCACATTTCTGCAGTAGGCTATGTACTTATGTAGAAAAGTATAATTTTGGGGCCATTAATCAATTATACAGTAGCCAATTTTAACTTACGAAGGGCATGCACAATTTTACTTAACTGAACCCTCAAGAGTCAATCTTCAGCAGGGACAGATTTTACCCTGGTAAAGCTGTTAATGAGTTATTGCAGCTACTGAATAAGAATCCTGTATTCTAGGTTTTTTTTTTTTTTTTAAATTCCAATTGCCAGGGGCTTGTCTACTACAAAATTATATGCAACATAGTTTCTCTTTAGCGTAAATCACACACTACGTACAAATCTGCAAGTATTAATGAATAAACTCACTCTTATTGCAGGTAAAGAAAAGAACCATACCACTGCATTTATAATAAGGACGAACTGCAGAGAGAGAGATTCTGGTGTCATGACATCCATTACTCATTCGCAGCAGAAATTTCCAGATTGTCATTCAGATTATAAGAAAAGAAATCGGGAGATACTATGTACAATGAAAATTCAGTGTTGGGCACTAAAGAATTTATTAAAGCAGCACTTTGGTGAACAGGAGAGATATCAGCATATAGCTCACTACTAATCGTTAAAGAGGTTTGCTATTTTTCAATCATTTACCTCTTCCCCCATCGTGCCTGCTGTTTTATAAAATTGTATTAAATTATTGTATTGACTTAACAAATCACTGAGAAGCCTATTGACTAAGTTCCACTAAGTAGTTAATGCAGGAATTAGCCGACTATAACAGCGCAGCCCTGTATTAACTATGTGGTGGCTTTGCAGTGTGTATTCATTTTCATATTATTTTTCCAATGTGCAATGGAGTGGGGATTGGGTAGAAATGGGTGAGAGCTTCATCTTAGTTAGCATGTGGAACATTCCCATGCATTAACTGTTAACATGGTAGATAACAAGATACTTGTGACCTAGACTGGCCACTTTTGGAAACAGGATACTGGGCTTGATGGACCTTGGTCTGACCCAGTATGGCATATCTTATGTTCTTAGCAGGCTGCCACAAACAACAGGGGTGTCTGCTGCTGAGAGCCCTCTCTTGTAGACAAACCCAAATCCATCAGTGTCTGCTGGCAGGGACATCATCCCCTGCCAACAATGAAATGCTGAGAGGCTGTGACTTTGGTCTGAACTATCAGTGCCTGCAGGTGGCGACCTCATCCCCTTCCAGCAGAACTGTATACAAGGGCACCATGCTCAGCGATGCCTACCAGTAAGGACTTCATCCCTCACAGGCAGTTAAATGCTGAGAGGTCGTGGAAGCTGTTGAGGGGCCCATCGAATAACCAATGAGCGAAGCCTGCCAACAGAGCCATATCTCCAATGAAAAGTGGAGCTCTGGAGGTTGCAGCTGCAATGGAGAACTGTTTTACTGCTATGATGCATTTAAAAGAAAAAATAAACAAGATTTGACACCAGAGAACGAGAAGGGAGGCAGGGGAGACCAGCTTGCAGTGAAGTCAGGAACTGGAAAGCAGAAGGGAGAGTGTGGGGGAAGGAATAGAAGGGAGGAAAGAGCACAAGAAGGTGGGAAGCAGAAAATTAGCATGTAGTGGTGAAGTGGACCAAAATGAATCAGTATGCCAAGAGAAACACACACACACAGATCTCCAAATTCTCATTTCCACTCTCTCATTCACACACATACACCGATCTCCTCTGCACAACCTACACCCTGCATATATAAGCGCACACGTAGACACACCCACCAACCCACACTCAGACCCTCATGTACATGCACACATATGATCAGCCCCTTCACCTCATCCTCCAACCTTTAATGCACACACACACACACAACACAGTCCCTCACTTCCCCATCCTCTTATATATACATACAAACACTCTGTGCCTCCACCCTCTGTTGTACACACACCCTGTCCCTCCCTTCGCTCCTACCTTTCACGCATGTACACACATAGCCCCTTCCCTCAACCCTCACCCTTTCATGCACAGAGAACCTTACTTCACTCCACATCCTCTTATGTGTGCGCGCACACACACACACACACACACACACACAATCACAATCTCACAGCTCTTGACTGTACCACTACCCTTTCATGCACATGCATACACACACACATGCACCCTCACCCAACCCTATGCTCTCACACACACATACACAGTTCCTTGCCCCATCCTCACTCTCTCATACATGCACTTACACACAGTCCCTTCCTTCATCGCCAAACTCTTTCTCTCTCACTTACACACACACACATATACACACAGCCCTTTCCCCATTCCTGACCATTTCACGCAAACAAAAAGGATATAAAGGAATTAGAAAAGGTACAGAAAAAAGCCACCAAAATGATAAAGGGGATGAAAGGATACACCTACAACGAAAGACTGAAAAGGTTAGGGTTCTTCAACTTGGAAAAAGATGGCTGAGGGAAGATATGATAAAGGTTTATAAATAATGAATAGAGTGGAATGGGTAAATGTAGATAAGTTCTTTACTCCTTCAAAAAGTAGTAAGACTAGGGGATATGCAATGAAGCTACAATGTAGCACATTTAAGACGAATCATAGAAAATACTTTTAGACTCAATGCGTAATTAAATGTTGTTAGTATAGCTGGGTTTAAAAGAGCTTTGGACAAGTTCCTAGAGAAAAGTCAATAAATCATTATTAAACTGGACCAGGGAAATCTAATGCTTACCTCTGGGATTAGCAGTAAGGAATCGTTGTACCTTTTTGGGAACCTGACAGGTATTTGTGACTTGGATTGGCTGCTGTTGGAAACAGGATACTGGGCTTAATAGGCCCTTTGTCTGACCCAGTATGGCATATTTTATGTGCTTATTTGTTCTTATGTATTGCCAGCCCCTCACTTCATCCCCCTACACATGTGCACACATGCACATAGACCCACGTTCACCCACGGAAAATAGAGACAACAGACCAGGGTTTGATTCCCAGTAGCGCTCCTTGTGGCCAAGAGCAAGTCACTTAATCCTCCATTGCCTCAGAAGCAAGGCCTGGGAATCTAGTTCCGGTCATACTGCCAAGGCGACCTAGGAGGTGCTAGGTTGCCAGGCGTTAGCTTTTCCTTTCCAGTCTCTGCATTTTAGTCTCTCTCTCCACTGACCTGTCTGACCATGGAATCCTTTTCCATTTTACTTTTTTCACAGACAATTTTGTTTTATAAACTGCTTTAATGCCCCTCGGCCTGGGTGGCATGTCAAGAATCTCAATAAAGATAAAGGGCCCGATGCTCAAAAGGCAGTTATATGGTTAACAGCCAGTTAACCGTGAAATGCCTGCTAACCGGATGTTTGATGGCATATACCTGGGTAGTGCCATCGAATATCCCCAACTAAGTCCCCTATGTGCCCTGATGATAGTCGGCTAGCATTGCGGCATGACAGGAGCGTCTGGGATGGAGAGGAGGCAGGGACTGGTGCTAACCATGCAGTACTGACACTGGAAGCTGCACGGTTAGTGTTCAGCGCCTATAAGATAGGTAAGGAAAACCCTAATATCTAATATCGATGCTGCCTGGTTAGCCTCTGCGGCTTACGGGCAGTGCGGCCAGGCCCAGACATTCACTTCTTTGCTTAGCCCTGCCCAGTTGAATATTGGGCCCAAAGATTACATACCACAAAGCAACTCACAGAGGAGTTACACAGTCTCTGCTTACCCTTATGAGACAGACTTTATCATGTCTCTTCATACCCAGTTATTCTGTAGACATGCATGAATATGCCAGTGGATGAAGGGCAAATGCACCGTTTGTCACACTATGGTGGTATTTTAGAAGCCTTCTATAATGTCACATTTTGTGTGCACTTTTCAATTTGTTTGAAATCTAGCCAAGCACTCACATTTCTTTTACTTTTTCCAACCTCTTTTTCACACCTTCCAGCCTTCTCCCCATGAGCCTCTTGCAAACCTGCCAGTACTACAGTTTCTTTAATTAATGCACAGTTTGCTCCCTAAATTTGGAGGCAGCAGCACTTTGGTCCCAAAAGACAATCCAGGCTAGGCAATGTCAGTGGGAAAGAGAAAAGTAGGCATCTGTTAGGGATGGAAGCACAGTATGTTGGGGAAACTGAAGCTTTACCCCACGACAAGCGAGGCGTCGCTGTCGGAGGGGTGTGGCTGGGATTTGAAGGAGTCCCAGATTGAGCGCACAGCCATACATTACAGCCTAAGGGGATTGGCCAGATGGGACTTTGTCCTCCCCGATTTAGAGTCAATGGGTTCACAGCAGGACCAGCAGGCAATGCGCCGCACTACACTTGGACATGGGGGAAGGGAGGTCCACACCTATGCATCATTAAACCAAGCAGATATGAGTACCGACCTTTGATGGATTGGACCCAAACCATGAAGGTGAAATCCTGTTGCGAACAGGGCGCCAAGGACATGCTTTAATGGCTTGCTCCCCCGCTTTGCGCATCATGCAAGATTTGTATTTTTCATGGCATTAATGATGACAGAATGAGTCAAGGCAGAGGGGTGGGCTTTAACGACCTCACCCCCAGGCGAGTACGGGCTGTGCATTTTGATGAGGGGATCAGTTAAGAGAGTCAAAGTCCTGTTTTGTATATAGGTTGTGAATTGCACAGTATTATGGTTGCGTGTTGTATGCACAGTAATATGGTTATGCATTGTATAGATTATGCTGTGGCCAGAAATTGTTCCAAAATTTATTCATTAAAACTTCTTTCTTTCTGTAAGCTGGTAGACCGTTGCATTGTGTCAACGGGAAAGGGAGTTATTAAGCAAGGTGTTTTGGGAGGGGGAGGGGTGCAGGTCAGGGGAGGAAAAGAGGTGTGTGTGTGGGTGGGGGGGTCTGACTTCCTGGGGCCTGGATGCCACTTGCCCGGTTGAGATAGCAGCTGGTCATTCACAAAGGCAGTCACAAACAAATGGCAGCAGCAGCAATGTAAGGAAGGTGGCTTGCCATTCCCCCTCCAGCTCCTTTTTTCAGATGATATATTCTCATGAAAATGAGGACTGATGATCTGCTGGTTGCTTTCAAACCCCTCGTCCAATGAGATTATTTTGTAAAAGCAAGACTGTAAGCTATGAACACATTATCATTCTGATACTCCGCTCATGTCCCCTCATGTCCATCAACTTACATAGCAAGGAAAGAGGTAATTCTGTTTCTGTTTTATCTGAAAAATATTGATTTGTTCTCGGTGATTGTTTTTCTTATAAGAGAATACCAGAAGCTGAACCTTAACTTTCTAGCTAACTTTCAAGCTATCGAAAAATTATGAACAAAATGATCAGGACTCAAATGCTACAATTTCAGAATGACAGGAAAGCATATCTGGGGAAGCTGCTAAAACAAGTGCTCAGATAGGCATTTAAAAATATAGTCTGAGTGTATATATGCATAAAAGTCACCACTAGAGCATCATAGTGCCTACTTTATGCTCTTTAAATGTAGGGATTCTGTGGCAGGGTGTTGAGATTTATCTATCTATTATATAAAATATGTGCAGAGTTGAATAAAATAAAATGATACATTTATATGCATTGTTTTATAATGTAATTCCCATTCCAAATGGGTTAGTTTTGCACATACTATGACAGTAATAAACCTCACTCCTAAACCAGGATATCAGGAGTATGATCTTGGTCTCTCACATTTACTGTATCATGCCAAAGAGAGACTCCTTCTGGAGTTCCCAAGATGTACTGTAACATGCGTGGGCAATTTGTCAAGGTATGCTTGGAAATTCCTATTAATCAAGCCAGTGGTACTCAACATGATGGGAAATCCTGGTATCTCTCCCATATTTTCTTGATCTCTGACAGCATTTCTTAATAATTGAAGTCCTTCAACCCAGTTTACAGAATAGCCGCTTGGGACTGACACCTCTTAAATCAATGCCATTTTGGAATTTTTCTCCTTTACCACTGGGTCTGACTTTCCTGCATCCAGATTTTTATTGGTCGTAATGGAGTATCCCAGATGATCATAACCTCTAATTCTGTTCCTTGTATGGTAATTTCTTTGCTATGTTTTCCCCCGTCTCATCTCTTTTCTGATATTTTGATGCTTAAACTATGAAGAGTAGTCAAGCAAGTGTGTAAATTAAACTAAACTAAACTATGAATGTTAGAACAGGTATAAATGTTTATGCTTACTTTCCAGAGGACAATTTTATAAAAGTACATAGGCACTTATGTTCATCTTTATAAAGTAGGAACAATATATGCATCTTATTACATTTCCTGCCTAGATACTCTTTTATAAAATTACCCTGAACCTGGCTAAATCTATTTAGAAAATCATTGTGGGTCTGATTCTGTCCCGGACGTAGATTTCCTTTGTACATCCGGGCTGAGCCGGGCGTATAAAGGAGATTGCAATTCTGATCCCATGGGGCATGTCTAGCCCCGCGGGATCAGAATCGCGAACAGGCATGTATGTACAGGCTGAGACTGTGATTCAGTCCTGGCCTGCACATACATGCTGTGCCCGACTAACTCAGTCAGGGCATTTAAATGGAGCTGGGGCGCCATGGCATCATGTTGCCATGGCACGGCAGCTCAATTTAAAAGCCATGCCGCCAGTCGCCTGCAAAAAGAGTTAATTCTCCACAGCCCCACCCCCGATCCAGCCTTTGGCCCCCCAGCCCCATCCACACCCCGATGATGACAACAAATGATGTCCAGGGAAGTTATGCCACTCAGGGGGTGGAATAATGTCCCTGGCCATTTTGCCTGCCCTGGATGTACAGGGCCAACATTAGAATCAGCCCTATATGTCCAGGGCCAGTGACTGCCCACTGCACACCCACTCTCCACCCCCGGGCCGCCTCTTCCCCATCCCTCGACTAACTTCCCCGTACAACCAGCAGAGAAGTTAGTCGGGGCCTGTAGCCTCCATGAATAGTGGTGCAGGACTATAACAGGCTCTTCACATTTATGGTTAGCCTTGTAGTTAGCACTAACTGGCTAAATATGTGTGGACAAATCTGCCCGCACATATGATTACCAGAAATCCAACCACATGTTTATTTGATTAAGTGAAGCTTAATAGATGGAAAAAATTAACCTGTTAAGGCTAACCATTAACTTGAAAATGTTCCTGCTGCTCAAAATCAGCTCCAATGTAAATAAAGACAAATGTTAATACAGAGATGGAAGTGATTCTAGGGGAATGAAGAAAGTTATATGTTGTCCATCATCATAAAAATGGTGATAAAGGGCTGGAAATTGCAGGCTGGTTAGCATCAACTCAGTGGTGGGTTAATAAATGAAGAATCTGTTAAAGAAAGAGGATAATGGAGTATCTTGAATCCAGTTGAATACAATATCTAAGGAAGTGTGATTTTGCCAAAGTTACAGTATATCAAACAACAAATCCAATCATTTTGAATAACTACCAAATTAGATGAGAGGCATGCACTGAATGCGGCAAATTTAAACTTCAGTGACGCGTTTGATACTTTCAGGCATATGCGGCTTGTAAGTTAAATCTTCATCCTGAGACTGGTCTTCAAGGTCATCAACTGGATTAGAAACCAGTTGAGTCATAGAAAACAGAGGATAGTGTCAAATGCAATTCAACTTGGTAGTTTTTCACTGTAAAAATTGCAGGTGGAATAGAAGAAATGTTTTGCTTTGCTGATGACACTAACGTCCTCAACTGAGTGAACACCCCAGAAGGAACAGAAAGAAAGGGAAGTAATGCAAAAAAGCTTGAATAGTGATGAGTGCTTAGCAGTTAGGGCTCAGTGCAAGAAACCACAGAATCATGAAGCTGGGCTGGAGATGATAACTTGACAAATACACAGTGGGGAAGGCAGCACTTATGTGCAGTATTCAGGAGATAGATGGTCATATCTGATGATCTCAAGCCAATAAAATATTGTGATTAGAAGGTTGCAAGAGCCAGAGAAGCTACTTACCTAAGGAGAGGCATGATATGAAGAAAAAAGGAGGTGATGAAGCCTCTGTATAGATCATTGGTGAAATGTCAACTAGAGAGCATTATCTCTAATTCAGGAGGCATGTACTTCAGAAGAATAAATGCAAAATGGAGGCAGTCAAGAGGAAGGCCACTTAAGGGCCAAGAAGCAAATGAGAGAAGATTTAAGGATCAAGATATGTATACGCTAGAGAAGAAACAAGGAAGTGGGCATGTTAGAAGTGCTATTCATGAGTTGGACATCTGAAAATGGACACTTAGATGTACAAAGCATGTAAACATCCCTGGAGCCATTTTAGAAACCAGGTATATAGACAATACCAACAAGACAAATATCCATACAGCATGGGGGTGCAATGGAGGTGTGGCCTGGGCGGAGCAAGGAAGATGCACATTGCAGTGTAATTTCAAAATGATACAAGCACACCTGGCTCTGGTTGGTGCGATGTCCATGCCTATACCTGTTCCTGGCCATGAATAAAGTGAAAGAAAGTGCTCATTTCATGAATGTCACTCTTCCAGGGGAAAGTGCACAGTGAGCTTTTATTGCCACAAGTATTTTTTCCTGCTCAAGGAAACCGTGCATAAATACAGTATGTACTCCAAACATATTACTGACCAGCCGCCACACATTTGAGTATCTGAAATGGCAGGCATAGTTACCCATCTTCCGAAATCCCCTGCCGGCACATCCAAGTACTTGGTTCTGAGGCTGTGCAATTTTGGAACATCCACATTTGCTAAATGGCCTACACAAATGCACATACCCAGCCTTGCTATCTGTGCAGGGCCCTTCTTCAAAACTGATTACTGGGATGTACATTTTTTGGGGAGGAAATGTAGCAATTTCAGAAGGCACTTATACATGCCTCCTTTACTGCTGCCACTTCTTCAGATTTTTGAACATTTTTCTCTAGACATCCCAGATTCTTTCTGGACATCTCTTCCAAAATCCACTTAAGGCATTTAAATACCTTGAATGTATAAATGTATAAGAAGTAAACATTTTCCAAAGCAAAGAATGTTCTGGAGCAGAAGTACCCAGTGTGGGACTCCCAAGAGGTATTCTCAGTTACATCAGAAAATATTCCTTCCAGAAAGAATGGACAGTGCATTGAATGACTTCCGAATGGAGGTGGTGGGAGCAAAAACAATAATAGAATTCACATTCCATCAGGACTGTATCAAAACCACCTTGAGTTTGATGATGTTATTTAAGGAAGTTTTGTACTGACTGGATATTCGGCAGCAGTGGCGGTGGCTAGTGCGGTTATTGAGCCGCTGCCCAGTTAGCTTCAGTGGTGAAAGTTAGGTCAGCCTTTATTGTGCCGGACTTTCACCGCATTGCGACAACTGGGCAGCGGCTCAATATTGCCGTTGCTGGGTATTGACAGGTGCTGCTCTCAGAATGCCCCATGCTAATCGGTTAGCTTCGGGACGTGCGGTGGAGGCACCTTTGAATATTCAGTGACACTAATCGTGTTAGTGCCTCTGAATATCCCGGTCAATGGGATTAACATGGTTAGCAGATCTTGTATTAGCAGATCGCATAGTGGTGATATGTGTAAGGGTTTTAATTCCGATAGAAGTGGATCATTTCATCCCGATTTGTGTAAGAAATGGTATCTATGCAGCTCCCTCTGGGAGTAGGGTGCTTTTTTCAATCAAAGTTTACCCATATTTATAGCGCAAAGCCCATGCATAGATATTTGACTACAATCCAAAGATCACAGCCTTGTTTAACAGCAGCTAATCTTGTTGATTTATTAGGCCTTCTTAATATTCACTCTTTGGGTAATAAAGTGACAGTGACTGAAGATCTTATTGATAATTTTAGTTCAGTATTTTCTGCCTTAATGAAACCTGGGTAATTTCTGGAGACACTATTTCAGTGCCCTGAGGTTTAATTTTTAAACTACCATTCATGTTCCTTCAAATAGGTACATCATATGAATACTTACTGAAGTTTTCATTCTTATCCAGGATAACTACTTTTAATGGAAGGGAATTTATTTAGTGGGAGTACTATAGAAAGAAAACAGTTTTTATGTTTTGAAAAATGAGTTGCATTGTTTTAAGAATGCATGACATATTATAGATCCGGGAAATCCGCTTCACTTTTTAAATATGTAGTGTTAACTCCTTATAACCTTTCGTCTCTTTTAACTCTTTCCACTTGAATACATTTTCTATGTCGCTCATGACAGATCAGAATAAAACACACTTTTTGTGGTTATAAAGTGTCTTTTTACTTATAGTTGGTCAGAAATGTTCCACAGGGCAGGACTTACAGGCCATAAACTAGCATGTTATTCATACGTCCCACAGGGTGAGATAAATAATCGGAATGGGAAAATTTAAATGTCTCATGGGGTGGGATATCCAAGTGGAAAGGGCTGAATCCAGTTCTCCACATTCAATCCTTATAGGAAAAAAATAATCCATCGAATAAGTTGGCCTGCATTTCATTATAATCTGAGTCAGGGATAACTTCACTGAGAAAAAGAATACTTTGGAGAAAGTATTGAAACACGTGTCTATAAAATTTACATGCTGAAAACATAGGGCCCGATATTCAAAGGCATTTACATGGTTTACAGACCTGTAAACCATGTAAATGCTGCTTAGAGGGATTTTCAATGGCACTAACATTGCTAGTATCCACAGGGCATGTTGTGGGTGTTACAGGATGAAGCGGAGATGGTACCCATTGCTAACTGGTCAGCGGTGATGTTGAACAACTGCCCAGTTAGCAACCCATGGGTATAGATAGGTATGGTGAAAGCTGGTCTATCTCTACCTGTGAGAGCTAACCAGGCAGTGGCTCAATATCACTGCTGCCCGGTTAGCTTCCATGCCAGGCGGCGCCATGCAGCAGACCAAGATATTCAGTACTGGTGGCCGGATATGGCCCCAGCATTGAATATTTGGGGTCAAGGTTCAGTGGTGATGGCTGCATCCAAAACCTTCATATTCTCCACAAAGATCCAAATTTGCAAAGGGTTTTTAAAAAAATACTGTAACATCACATGAACATACCAGCCTAACAGGCAATTCTTTAAAAGGGCTGTGTTAATCGTCATGTGAACAACATAGCCAATCCACTATATTTGACATGCTACAAAAAATGTGTTCATTCCGTTCTGTACAATTCAATGAATCTATCTCTGTTCACAGTCTAATAATTTAGCTTGATCACCACCCTAGCGGTTCAACATGATCGATAGCAAAAGAGAATAACAAATCAATACAATGTTTTTGCTGAAGATAATGGAAGACTAGTGGGGCTTCGAAGTGACAGTTCTGTATAGTGTTCTGATGTTTAGCCTTCCATGTGTGCAAAGCCCCTGTAGTCATATACCACAGAACTCATTGCACAGTGGATAACATGGAATCTAATTGCAGATAGCCCAGGTTAACCTTTAGCCCAGCTTAATAGACATACCCCTTAGCATGTTGCAGAAAACAGGATGTAGACTTAAGCCTTTTAATACTTTATTGATTCTGAGGATTTGAGGATAAATCTGAATGTATCTTAACACAAACATCAAATTTCATCTTCTGACTTATCCTTGATTAGAAATCCTTTGTTGCATTGAAAAGCTTCTTTAAATGCCTTTTTGTAAAAATAAAAACAATTGTTAACGTCTTCAATGAAGTCTATCCACTATTCTTCTTGCTTGGTTCTTATATTCTAGTCCCACAGGTGCTCCTTGTGGTCTTGGGCAAGCCACTTAACCCTCCATTGCCCATGTTCCCTGCAAGTATTAGCGTATGTGTCTCATATCCCCTCGTGTTAAATGTATCCCCCAATTGTGTTGTGACCACTTTGATTGAAGGATAAGGTGGTATACAAAGCTGTCTAAATAAATAAAATATTCCAATCAAGCAAATTATCTTTTAATAATACAGGATGAAAACTGTTATAATGTAAAAAACTATTGCAATCATTCGATTTCCAAAAATAAGGTGGTTTCATTGTCTTCAGATCTTTTAATTACTAACACATCCAGATAAGTAATTTGCTATCAATCAAGAATCTCTTCAACCATGAAACTGTCAATGTATGATGGGCCTGATATTCAGTGGTGGCAGTTAGCCGATCTAACCCGGCTAACCACTGCTGCTGAACTCTGCACCTGGATATTCAATGCTGGGACCATATTTAGGCCCCAGCAATGAATATCCAGGTTGTCTAGATTGCCAGGAAGCTAACTGGGCGGCAGCAATATTTAGCTGCTGCCCAGTTAGTTTCTGCAGCAAAAGTTAGGATAGTCTTTACTGCGCCTGGCTTTCACCACGGGTCAGTAACCGTGCAGCAGTTCAATATTGCCGCTGCCTGATTATCACTGGGTGTTGCCCCTGGAACAGCCCGATGCTAACTGATTAGCAACAGGGTGTGCAGCTGTGGCACCCATGGATATTCAGCGGAGTGGCATATCACACCGAGTATCATTTACATGGTTTGAGGTATGCAAACTGTGTAAATGCACTTGAATATCCCTCCTCAATGATTCTAATGCAAATCCCACCCATGAGGATTCATCAGAGTCTGTATCTACAGTACTATAATCAGCTGCATACACTTCTCAGCAGGGTATAGGGCAGCGATGGCGAACCTATGGCACGCGTGCCAGCTGTGGCATGCGAAGGCCTTGCAGCTGGCACGCGGGAAGGTCGCACATTAAAAAAAAAAAAAAAGCTGCCCGCTGCCGCCGCGGCAGCATGGAGTGTCCCGCGGGGCTCCCTCTGCCCGGCGGGACTCTCCCGGCGCTGCTCAGCCCCTCTCTGCCGGCTTGCAGAGACGCGAAGGGAGAGTCTCCCTCGCGTCTCTGTTAAGCCCGCAGGGGCTGATGGGGAAGTTCCCATCTGCCCCTGCGGGCTTAAGAGAGACGTGAGGGAGACTCTCGCTCCCTTCGCGTCTCTGCAAGCCGGCAGAGAGGGGCGGAGCAGCGCCGGGAGTGTCCCGCCGGGCAGCGGGCGCCCCGCGGGACACTCCATGCCGCCGCGGTGGCAGCGGGCAGCTTTTTTTTTTTTTTATTGCCATGAGCCGAGGGAGGGGGGTTAAGACTGGCAATGGGCTAGGGAGGGAGAGAGGGGGGTTAAGACTGGCAATGGGCTAGGGAGGGAGGGAGGGGGGTTAAGACTGGCAATGGGCTAGGGAGGGAGGGAGGTTAAGACTGGCAATGGGCTAGGGAGGGAGGGGGGTTGAGACTGGCAATGGGCTAGGGAGGGAGGGAGGGACTGGGGTTGAGACTGGCAATGGGCTATGGAGGGAGGGGGGTTGAGACTGGCAATGGGCTAGGGAGGGAGGGAGGGGGTTGAGACTGGCAATGGGCTAGGGAGGGAGGGAGGGAGGGAGGTTAAGACTGGCAATGGGCTAGGGAGGGAGGGAGGTTAAGACTGGCAATGGGCTAGGGAGGGGGGGAGGGGGGTTGAGACTGGCAATGGGCTAGGGAGGGAGGGGGGTTGAGACTGGCAATGGGCTAGGGAGGGAGGGAGGGAGGGGGGTTGAGACTGGCAATGGGCTAGGGAGGGGGGTTAAGACTGGCAGTGGGCTGGGGAGGGGGGTTAAGACGCAGTGGGCTATGGGGGGGAGTTAAGACTAGCAATGGGCTGTGGGCTGATGAGGGCTGGCAATGGGCTATGAGCTGATGAGGGCTGTCTGGAAATGGGGTGATGGGGGGGGTTAGGACTGGTAATGGGCTATGGGGGGGTTAAGACTGGTAGTGGGCTGATGGGGGAGGTTAGGACTGGTAATGGGCTATGGGGGGGTTAAGACTGGTAGTGGGCTGATGGGGGTGTAGGACTGATAATGGGTTATGGGGGGGGCTAGGACAGGAAATGGGCTGATGGGGAGGGGTTAGGACTTGAGGTGGGCTGATGTGGTTAGGACTGGTAATGGGCTGTGGGCTGATGGGGGGGGTTTAGGACTGGCAATGGGCTATGGGGGGCTGACTGGAAATGGGCTGATGGGGGGTTAGGACTGGTAAAGGGTTATAGGGGGGGCTTAAACTGAAAATGGGGTGATGGGGGTTAGGACTGGAAGTTGATTGACGGGGCCCTAGGACTGGTAATGGGTTGGGGTGTTGCTAGGACTGGAAATGGGCTGAGTGGAAGGGGAGGCTTGAACTGCAAATAGCTGATGGGGAGGGGGCTTGGAATGGAAATGGGCTGTGAGGGAAGGGAGCTAGGACTGAAACTGGGCTGATGGAACAGCTAGGATAGGCCTGGAAACGGGCGGTTGGGGGGAGCTAAGATTGGAAATGGGCTGTGGTGGGGGCTTGAATTGAAATGGACTCATGGAGGGGCTAGAACTGGAAGTAGGCTCATGGGGGGGCTTGGACTGGAATTGGGCTGAGTGGAGGGGAGCTATGATTTGACATGGGCTGCTGCCGGGGCTAGGAAATGAGTCGAAATGGGCTGATGGGGGGGCTAGGATTGAAAATGAGCTGATGAAGGGACTTGGACTGGAAATGGGCTGATGCAGGGACTAGAAGGGAATGGATGCTGGGTGAGACTGGAACTAGAAGGGAGCTGATGTTGGGGGAGGATTAGAATGGGATGGGCTGGGAGAGTAAAATGGAGAGGGGAAAAATATTTTGTGTAGGAGGGATGAAAAATCTACAATTGGCCAGGTATTGGGAGAGTAATTGGGGATTGAGGATGGAGGGGTAAAATTTGTGTGGATGAAATAGGAATGAGGAAAGAGCAAAAGGAGAAAGATTAGTATGTTAAAGCAGATGTAGAGAGAGAGAGAGAATGGAAAAAAAACTAGAAGAGAGAAGAAAGGACAAATGGACAGCAGACGATGGAGAGTTAGCAGAAAACATGAAGAAACCAGAAGAAGGTGGCTGGACCAATTGCAACTGAAAAAAAAATGCACAAAAGGTAGAAAGATATCTCTTTATTTTGAATTTATTAACTGGAATATGTCAGCTCTGGGAAATGTGCATCATTAACATCTGCGCTTTGTTTGGTACAAGAGGAAATTCCTATTTGACGTTGCCACTTGTTCTCTTTCCCCAGTATTCTCTGAAATGTATTGGTTTAATATTTGCAGTGTTGCCTTTTGATAGGTAGGGTATGGTGCTTTGTGAGTCCTGGTAATGCTGTCAGGATACGGCGGGTTTGCTATGGGTTCTAAATGGGCAGCGTTTGTAGTAGTTCCTAATGTGCCTGGCGGTTGGCACTGGATTATAGTAATGTAGAAATCTTTTAGTCTTTCTTTATCCATACACTCATTAAGAGACATGTTTACTAAAAGTTAGTGTATGGTAACATTATGCAAATATTTATGCAAATAAGACCACTTATGCAAATGACGTGCTGGCACTTTGAGGAAATTCTTTGGTTTTGTGCGGCAGTTTGGGCACTCGGGCTCAAAAAGGTTAGCCATCACTGGTATAGGGTGTACCTGCTGCTCTTCTCTGTTGGTTCACCAGGTGCTTTTCTCTCATGCCCTTACCCTGCGTGTTTCCATCTTCCTTTGCCTCTCTGTGGAGATAGGACCTGAGGCTTGCTCCTTCACAGATGCACTGGAAGCTGTCACTACTCTCCTCTTAAATCTCTCTTTATCTTGGTTGGTACATTACAGGAGGGCATAGGCATACTCCTAGAATGCACTGTCTCTTCTTCTGCTGTTGGACCACTGCTAGCCCTGGACACCTTACTTGCCTTACCTTCTTTTGTCATGTAGATATTTCTGTACTTACTCAAGTATTTTAATGCACCAGGCTAGACTGAAGCTCTTTCAAACAGGTACTGCCTTTCTTTTATGTGTCTATGCTTTCTTATATACTTATGCTAAGGTCCCTTTAAGAGCCTGGTAAATCGCCTTCAGTCAGCAGTGTCCTCCTGCTGCTGATCTAGTTGTTTACTTACTTACTTAAAAACATTTCTAGACTGCCAAGTGTGAAGCATTCTCTGTGGTGTACAAGCATCAATGAGGAATAAAATCAGCCAATTACAAACTAAAATAAGCCCAACCCCCATAACCCATCCATCTGTCTCATTAACTGCCTCACTGCTGCTGCAGCCTTACCCCTACCTGAGAAAACAGGAACTAAGGAAAGAGAAAAGTTTTTAAACCTTTGCGAAAAGTCTAAAGGTTTAACTCAGAACGTAGAATTAGAGGAAAAGAGTTCCAGCACACTGGAGCAGCTACAAAACATTAGTACTTGTGCCATCGCTGCAGTCGGGTTTGGCTAATCTCCGAAATCTGCACTATCTGGGCTTCAGCTGAGCACAAAGCCCGAACGGGCACGTACCATTGCAATAATTCTTCTAAGTACCAAGGTCCCAAATCCTGTGAGAGGTATTTCAGCAGAGTGCAAAATTGAAAGATTTCCAAAACCAGATTAGATCTGGAAATAAAAATAAATCCTAAAGGGCAACCAGAATCTGGATTAGGTTTGGTAAATGTCTCTGAGATCGTACTTAGACATGATTTTGCACAATTTCTGGCACAAAAACATGGTAAAAGAGAAATCTTTGGAGTAAATCTCTACAGCAGGAGTCAATCGATTCTCAAGGCAAAAGATCAAATTAGCATTTTCCATAGTGCTCCAAAACAGACAAACTGGACCAATCAGAACACAGAAAGGAAGGAAGATCACGAACAATACAAGAGTTAGGAGGAAGTGGCTAAAGCCAGCCACCCCCCCCACCCTCGTCATGGAGACCTGATGGCTCTCTTGCATGAAGCCTGCCATCTAATCCAAAGGTTGCTGATTTGAGACCAGCCTCTGACTATGAGGAAAAAGCTAGATGGATTTTTATTTGCCTGAATCTTCAGTAACTTTTCAGCTATGTGTTTTGTTCGGGCAGCAGTCACAGCTACCTCTTTAACGCACAAAACTGCCCAGAAATGAAAACTTATAAAAGCAAAATGGAACAACATGAAAATGTATGAAAGCAAAATACAAGAAAATGAAACAAACCTGCAAATGACCCAGGAAATGAAATGAAAGATTTTATTGTTTCTGCCTGCACACACCCTAAACTTTTAAGCTGCTCAATGTAATCTACCTTTGGTCTCAGATTTTAAGAGAGTCATTTGATAAACTCCTGTGCAATTAAAGCACGTTGCTGTATGTATAATTGGGACCTGTTTTATACAGTGATGCATATGCATACTTTATAAAATAGGGACATAAAACTATACTTCAATCTAATCATAGCAGCTATGCCTGTTCTAGAGTAGCTGCTAACACCCATGCCTGGATTCTTCAGAAATGTCTGTACATTATAATATTTTATAACATACGCCTACACTCCACCTAAGCTCCACCCTGTGCACACCAAACTGAAAGTATGCATGATAGGACACATGCGTGCAGTTATAGATCTCCTAAAGCTTGCATACAAGTGCCCATTCACACTTGTAAGCTCTTTAAAATAAGGACTTAAACGTGTAACCGGCACATACATTTTTGCACATCCCTTAAAAAGTCAGTAGAAAATGTGGAAAAATTTTCAAATGGTTCTAATGCGTGCTCTGCATTATTATTGCAGATAGGGAGACAGCTAGAGAGACATATGGCCAGACAGATTGAAGGATAACGAGTGAGAAAGAAGATCTATAAATTAGTTGAGCCAGTGCTTCATCTCAGATGTGCAAGTCCTGTTGTATGACAGGAAAAAAAATATCTACGCAACATAGCAAACAGCTCTTTTCCCCCATCTTATAACAGGATGCCTATGTGGAAAATCGAAAAAGAAACCTATTTAAGTGCATTTTATAAAGGAACTTGTATATGCTTTTTTAAAATAGGTATCTAGATGGTGTAAATTTATGTGTGTACTTACATGTTTTATAAACTATGCCTGTATAAGATATGTCCATCCCTAATCCACGAAAGCTATGCCCTCAGGAAAGCCTACACCCTGATCACATACTGCAAAAACGGCTGCACTCTTGTATCTCTACTTTTTATGCTTGAATGCCCCTACAATATTCAGCCTGATTCTGCTGTGTTTAAAATCAGTGCTGTCATTAAAGGCTCTCCCCCTCCATGGCTGCACCTGCATCTCCCATCAGGAAGTATTTGAGCCATTGCCTGCCTACCAGCATTGAGGGCAATTAACTACACCCCCGCCCCGAATGCCCCTAGCTTCAATTCACCACTGGGGCATACCTGGTTACACTGATATCGAGTCACTAAAGCAGTCACACTTGATATCGAGTCACTAAAGCAGTCACAAAGTAACGAGAGGACCCCCCCCCCCAATCCCAGGTCAAGCTAGTCATGCCTGATGCTCATTATGCACTCAGTGAGGCTTCCGAGATGATCCTTCTGCCAGCACACAGAGACCCGACTTCCTGAAAGGGCTGTTCCTAGCCGTGGGCCATTCCTACCCCACAAGGAGAATAGCCCTCCTCTCTCCCCCTATAGAAGAATCCCATGGCTTAGCCTGCAAGAGACGTCAATTGCCCCATCCCCTTTTCTAGCTGCACAAATCTGAAAAGATGAGAGTCAACAATAACACCACCCCACTCTCTGCTTCAAAGCCCACCACAGTCTGAGCCTGCCAGAGCCACAGAAAGTTAAAGCCCCTTAATGCATATCCCTTGCCTTTCATGTCCAGAATCACTGTACCTCTTCTCCCTTACTATCCCATCAAACCCCTCCTGGACATGGCCATCTCCTGGATGGGGCTCAGCCATGTTATGTGCCTCCTCCCTAAGCTTGGGATGTGTGTATTACTAAATTTAATAAAGAAAATACTGATGCATATCAGCAATATGAGCTGATGACAACAGCAATGTGACTGTGAAGTAGCAGCCTAGTGGTTAGAGAAGCAGACTGAGAACCATGGAAACTAAGGTTCAAATTTTACTGGTGCTTCTTGTGACCTTGATCAAGTCATTTAACCTTTCTTTTTATTTTCTCAAGTGAAAAACAAAGATTGTAAGGCTTCTGGAGGCAGGAAAATAGCTACTGTACCTGAAGGTAACTCACCTGGAACTACTACTGAAAAGGTTTGAGCTAAATCCAAAAAAGTGGGATAAAAAAAAGAATGACTGATGGGATTCTGCTGGCTCTGTCTACCAAAGAAAAATGCTTTCTCCACTTTCTTTTTTATTAATGGGACTCCAAAGAAAACTACAGCCAACACAACCCATGAGGTGGCCATAAGGAGCTGAAACCAGCCAATGCCTATTATGTAGACTACTGGGGTGAGGGTGGGGCATTCAAAGGCATTTAGGCAGTTTTCAGACCTGCAAACTGTCTAAATGGTGCTCCGTGAGATTTGCAGTGGTGGTAACTGTGTTATATGCCTCTGAATATTCCTGCATGCTGCCAGCTAGCGTTGGGGTGTTTCAGGGACAGAGCAGAGAGGACACCCAGGGTTAACTGCCGACTTATGAAAGGCTCACCTAATTTTCACCGCTTTGGTTAACCGGCCAGTGGCTGGATATCGCCGCTAGCCAGTTAGTCAACACACTATCGAGCCAATGCAGATAGTTAATGGCAGAAGTTGGATAGGGCCCCAGCATTGAATATCGGGGTTGAAAGTTCAGCAGCGATGGTTAGCTGTTTTATCAGTGCTACCACCACTGAATATTTGCGCCACATCTTCGTTTGCCCTCAGATTAGAATTACAGAGTGCACTGCAACAGAGCTGGGATTTCTTGGGAGGGGGGGTGTCAAAGGGGGGACATCTGCCATGGACATCAGATTGGGGAAGAGGACATCAGAAGGACACAATGCTCTGTTAATAAAATGTCATAGTTCAGCTCAACTCTTCTCAGTTTCATACATACTTGTGCATTCACCTATTTTTAGTCTGTTTTATAAACACACATAGGCACCTTTTTGTCTTTATACAATTGCTGCAAAAAAACCAGCCAAAATAGTAGCGAAAGAGCAGCAGGAACAAGTGTAAAAGAACGTGGCTAAGTACATGAATTGGAGAAAGTAAAGCAAGGTATTCTGACATCTGCTGCAAGCAGCTGGATGGCATGCCATCTCTAAGCTGTGCTCCACTGGAAGGAGGAGTAGTCTCGTGGTTAGAGCAAGGGGCTAGAACTAGGGAAACCAGCATTTAAATCCCACTGCTGCTCTTTGTGAGCTTGGGCAAGTCATTTAACCCTCCATTGCCTCAGGTGCAAACTTAGGGGCATGTGCATTAAAGTACAGTAGGGAGTGTGGGGTAAATGCACAGAATTTGTGCATCATTACCATGCCGGAGCCAAGAAGCAGCAGTAGACACGAGACATAGCAGCGATGCACTACTACCACCATGTTAGTCAGATCATTAACGTATCAGTAGTTAACACGTGACCCTGTGCACATGTGCTGGATAGGGTTGCCAACTGACCGGTTTTCAGCCGGCCTGGACGGTTTTTCCATGGCTAGGCCGGCTGCCGGCACAGATATAGAACAGGCCCTTGAAAAGCCGTTTTTTTTGCTCTGGCCGCGAGATCGGGAGCGTCCAGAGCAAAAAACAACTTTTCTCCACAGTGCGCGAGTGCGAGCGCGAACGCGAACACAATTGATCCTCCGTGCAGCCGCTGCTTCTGCTTTTCAAAGAGCAGCGGCTGCAATAAAGTTAATTTGAAAAGGAAGAGAAACCTGAGGAGCCCTCCTCCCTCTGACATCACTTCCTCAGGGGCTGCAGAAGGACAACCGTAGGGCTCCTCAGGTTTCTCTTCCTTTTCAAATTAAGTTTATTGCAGCTGCTGCTCTGTAAAAAGCAGAAGCAGCAGCTGCATGGGGCAAAGCAGAGGCAGCACTGAAGAGTGGGGGGAGGGGTGGAAGCAGCATTAAGGGGGTGCAACACTAAGGGGGGGGAATGAAGCAGCACTAAGGGGGTGAAGCTGCACTAAGGGGGCAAAGCTACACTAAGTGGCAGGGGGTGAAACTGCACTGGTGGGGGGCGAAGCTGCACTAAGGGGGGGTGGTGAAGCCGCAGTGCTGGTCGGGGGGGAGGCCAAGGACTACAAATGGGCTTTGATGGGGGGGGCTAGGACTACAAATGGGCTGTGATGAGGGGGGGGAAACTGGACTGGGAAAGGGCTATGGGGGGGTGATTTGGACAGGAAATGCGCTATGAGGGGGGAACTAGGACTGGAAATGGGCTATAATGGAGGGAGGGGGAACTTGGGCTGGAAATAGGCTGTGATTAGGGGGGCTAGGACTGCAAATGGGCTGTGATGGTGGGGGGGCTAGGACTGCAAATGGGCTGTGATGAGGCGGGGGGGGGGGGGTTGGACCTGGACTGGAAAAGGGCTATGGGGAGGGGATTTGGACTGGAAATGGCTATGAGGGGGGGAACTTGGACTGGAAATGGGCTATGGTGGAGGGAGGGGGAACTTGGACTGGAAATAGGCTGTGATTAGGGGGCTAGGACTGCAAATGGGCTGTGATGGTGGGGGGCTAGGACTTCTAATGGCCTGTGATGTGAGGGCTAGCACTGGAAATGGGCTGATGAAGAGCTGGAATAGGACTGGAAATGGGCTGATGGGGGCATGGGAGAATGGGACTAGAAGGGAGTGGATGCTGGGTGGGTCTAGAACTATAAGGGAACTGATTTTGGGGGAGGACTAGAATGGATGGGAAATGAGAATGGAGAGGGGAAAAGATATTTTGTGTGGAAGAAAAGTCTACGATGGGCCGGGTATTGGGAGAGTAAGAGGGGCTTGAGAATGGAAGGGTGAAATTTAAATGGATGATAAAGGAATAAGGAAAGAATTGGGGGAAAGAGCAAAAGGGAAACAAGCAGAAATAGACAGAGAATGGAAAACATCTAAAAGAGAAGAAAGGACAAATGGATAGCTTGCAGAAGACACAAAGAAACCAGAAGAAAGTGACTGGAGCAATTGCAACTGAAAAATAAAATGCCCAAACAGAAGGTAGAAAAATACTTTTTATTTTGAATTTATTAACTGGAATATGTCTGGTCTGGGAAGTGTCTATTGCTAACATCTTTGCGTTTTTGTTTAGTGCAAGAGGAAATTACTTTATAGTTTTATTTCTCCAGTGTTGTACATTTTATGTTTGGCTTTTGGGGTTCCCAGTTTAATTATTATCTGACCAAGGAAGTTAGCCTACACGTATCCTCGGTAATTTTTGTGGGTGGGGTTGGGGGCAGGGCAGGGGTGGGACTAGGGGCGGAGAATGGGTGGAGCATGGCGAGCCACAGGTGTTGGGTTTTTCTCGGTGAAAAAGTTGGCAACCCTAGTGCTGGAAAATAGAACGCTACAAGCACAATGCTGGGGAATCTGTGGGCCTTGAAGTCACCGTGGACAGTAAGAACTGGGCCCCTAGCACCCACAAAGGAGGTAGCAACTGGATAGACCAGAATAGAGTGATGACTGGGAGTGGGCTTAACAGCCAGCACAGCTCAGAGCATAGGAGCTAAGTACAAGAGGGTGGGGCATGCAAATCAGAAAAGCAAACAAATACAGAGAGTATGTGCTTTGTCTCAAACCATAGGAGATGACTTCCGCTCCCACAGATGTCAACTTCCTTGTATATGGGGGTGGAAACTACTTCCACCCCCATGCAAACAGGAAGTCAGCATTAGGTGTCGGTGGGGTCAGAAGCAAACAGCCCCACAGTATCAAAGTTGTAAGGTAAGTACCACAGGGCTGTTTCAGGCCATTGCCAATGCTGTAGGTCCCGGGGAAGGATGGCGATTGGTTCCCTGGAGGGCCTGAATTCTAGGCGACCACCTAGTTCACCTAATAGTAATGCCAGCCTTGCTGTTACATAAGAACATAAGAACATAAGATATGCCATACTGGGTCAGACCAAGGTCCATCAAGCCCAGTATTCTGTTTCCAACAGTGGCCAGTCTAGGTCATATGTACCTAGCAGTTTCCCCAAGAGACACAAGTTCCACAATGCTTGTACTGGGTCAAGCATTGATATCTTCGGTCACTTCTTAATAATGGTTTATGGACCTTTCCTCCAGGAACTTGTCCAAACCTTTTTTAAACCCAGCTACACTAACAGCCTTTACTACATCCTCCGGTAACAAATTCCAGAGTTTGATTACACGTTGAGTGAAAAAATATTTTCTTTTATTAGTCTTAAATAGTTTACCCTGTAGCTTCATTGCATGTCCCCTAGTCTTTCTATATTCTGATAACGTAAACAATCGATCTACGTTTACCAGTTCCACTCCATTCATTAATTTATAGACTTCTATCATATCTCCCCTCAGCCGTCTCTTTTCCAGGTTAAAGAGCCCTAACCTTTTTAGCCTTTCTTCATAGGAGTATCCTTCCTTCCCCTTTACCATTTTGGTGGCTCTTCTCTGAACCTTTTCTAAAATCGCTATATCCTTTTTAAGATACGGCGACCAGAATTGCACACAATATTCAAGGTGCGGTTACCTGTCACTCTCCAAAAATTATTGGAGAAAGACATGGATAGAAGAATAAATGCTGAGTGCATTTTACCCCTGGTAAGTAAAGAAAACCCAGCTGCTGCGGGGTCACCAGGACTCAGCATTGACTCAAAAACACACTGTATTGCAAGTAAATGCTAGGGATAAAGAATGCTTTAGGAAATTTGGAGGTTAATATTTGGAAACATGGCCACTGCATAAAGATAGGCAGATGATGTATCTGCTTATCTTTGGGCCTATTTACTAAGCTGGGCTAATGATTAGCATGCACTATTTATAACTAGATCTCCTTTTATTCAATGGGAACTAGTTAAAAATAGCACGTGCTGTTAGCCCAACTTAGTAAACATTGCCATGGAAGCAAAAACACAAAATAAAACCTTTTTCAAGTACATTCTTAGCAAAAAAACATGAGAGTCAGTTGGACCATTGGGTGATCAAAAGGGGCACTAAGGGAAGTATTTAAAGGTGATATATCAGAAGAACTGAAAGAAATATCGATAAACCAGGAAGATGTATTGCAAGTATTTGATAAACTGAAGAGTAGTAAATCACCTGGACTGGATGGTATACATCCAAGGGTATTGAAATACTGAAATATGAGATTGCAGACCTACTATTAGTGATCTGTGAATTATCATTAAAATCATCTGTAGTACTTGAAGATTGGAGAATGACCAATTTTTAAAAAGGGTCTCAGGGTGTTCCAGGAAACTATAGATCAGTGAGCATGATGTCAGTAACAGGCAAAATGGTAGAAACCATTATAAAGAAGAAAATTACTAAACATGTACTCTAGATAGTCATGGTTTAATGGGAGAAAGCCAACATGGATTTAGCCAAGGAAAGTCTTGTCTTACTATTCTGTTATATATTTTTTGAAGGTGTGAATCAACAGATACACTATAGTGACTGGCTCACCTTTATCTATCTGGATTTTCAGTCTCATGAGAAACTTTGCCTAGTTAAAAAGTCAGAGGATTGCACGCACTGTACTATTATGGATGAGGAACTGGCTAAATGATAGAAAACGTAGGGGGTACAGTATGTTTACTAAGCAGCGGTAGCATTGGGCTGTGGCTCCGATACCGCATGGCAGCTGCTACCGCTGCTTAGTAAACATACCCCATAGAGTTAGGGCTAAATGTCCATTTTTCTCAGTGGAAAAAGGTGAATAGTGGAGTACCCCAAGGATCTGACCTAGACTCACTGCTTTTTAACATATTCACAAATGACCTGGAAATGGGAATGAATGAGGTGATCAAATTTGCAGATGACACAAAATTATTCAAAGTTGTTAAAATGAAAGAGGATTGTGAAAATTTTGATAAATTGGGAGAGTGGAAGACCAAATGGCAGATGAAATTTAATGTGGACAAGTACAAAGTTATGCACCTAGGAAAGAACAATCTAAGCAATGGTTACACGATGCAAGGTTCCACATTAGGAGCCACCACCCAGGAAAAAAGATTTAGGTGTCATCGTGGATAATATGTTGAAAACCTCGGCACAGCAGCGGCCAAGAATTCAAATAGAATGCTAGGAATCAAAAGGAAAGGGATGGAAAATAAATCCAAGAATATTATAATGCCTCTGAATCAGAATTGCACCTTTAATATTCTGGGCAATTCTGATCACCATAACTTAAAAAGGATATAGCAGAATTAGAAAAGGCACAGAGAAGAACCACCAAAATTGTAAAGGAGATGGAAGGATACCCCTATTAGGAAAGGCTTAAAAGTTTAGGGCTTTTCAACTTGGAAAAGAAATGGCTGAAGGGAGATATGACAGAGGTCTATAAATTAATGAATGGAATGGAATGGAATGGCTAAACGTAGATTGGTTGGTTACGCCATCAAAAAGTAGAAAGACTAGAGGACACGTAATGAAGCTACAATGTAACTCATTTAAGACTAATAAGAGAAGATATTTTTTCACTCAATGGGTAATCAAACTCTGGAATTTGTTACCAGAGGATGTAGTAAAAGCTGTCAGTGTAGCTGGGTTTAAAAAAAGGTTTGGACAAGTTTCCTTGCTGTCGTGTCCCGTACTCTCCCACAAAAAGGGATTATAAAACCCTGCTCAAAATCTTGCAATAATCGTGCCCCCATTCCGTTTCCCATAATACTGGAGCAAAGGCAACATAACCTCAGCCCTCACTGGAGTTGGGGCCAACTGAGCTAATGTGCCCTCACTTGCTGGGAGGCAGAGCCCCTGCCCCTGCCTTTCGGCTGCATTTGGCTGCAGTGTGACTGCCTCCACAAAGAGAGTCTTGCAGGAAGTTCCAGTTCCAGATTTTTACAGATATCTGGAGGATCCAGGGAGAGGAGTCCTGACCAAGGGATCCGGCCTAGCAGACCCAGCCAAGCCAGGTACAGAAACCTACTTTAAACATTGCAAAAGAGGAAAAGATATACTTTCCAGGAGGGAAAGGTTTTATAAAGAAGCTAACCCTGAAAGAAGGTGGACTATAACAGAGAGTCCCAGGCCTAACTTTAATAGGAGCCAGCAACTGTTGGAAGGAGCAACAGTGAACGGCAGTGAAAGGGGTGAAAGAAGAATTGAGAAGGGTCACTTCCAAAGCCGTGGGAGAAAGGAACCATGGCACCAGTATGCCCTGACTCCAGCAGAAGGCAGAACTAGGAACCAGAGGCCTACCTGGGCACCTGAGAATCCAAGACCCAGCAGGCCCAAGCCTCAGCCTTCACCTCCCGGAGACCGCCTAGGGTTACCAACTTTTTCACCGAGAAAAACCCGACACCTGTGGCTCGCCATGCTCCACCCATTCTCCGCCCCTAGTCCCACCCCTGCCCTGCCCTCAGCCCCACCCACAAAAATTACCGAGGATATGTGTAGGCTAACTTCCTTGGTCAGATAATAATTAAACTGGGAACCCCAAAATCCAAACATGAAATGTACAACACTGGAGAAATAAAATTATAAAGTAATTTCCTCTTGCACTAAACAAAAACGCAAAGATGTTATCAATACACACTTCCCAGACCAAACATATTCCAGCTAATAAATTCAAAATAAAAAGTATTTTTCTACCTTCTGTTTGGGCGTTTTATTTTTCAGTTGCAATTGCTCCAGTCACTTTCTTCTGGTTTCTTCGTGTCTTCTGCGAGCTATCCATTTGTCCTTTCTTCTCTTTTAGATGTTTTCCATTCTCTCTCTATTTCTGCTTTAACATACTGATTGTTTCCCTTTTGCTCTTTCCCCCAATTCTTTCCTCATTCCTTTATCATCCATTTAAATTTCACCCTTCCATTCTCAAGCCCCTCTTACTCTCCCAATACCCGGCCCATCGTAGACTTTTCTTCCACACAAAATATTTTTTCCCCTCTCCACTCATTCCCCATCTATTCTAGTCCTCCCCCAAAATCAGTTCCCTTATAGTTCTAGACCCACCCAGCATCCACTCCCTTCTAGTCCCATTCTCCCATGCCCCACATCAGCCCATTTCCAGTCCTATTCCAGCTCTTCATAAGCCCATTTCCAGTGCTAGCCTTCACATCACAGGCCATTTCCAGTCCTAGCCCCCCCCCCCCATCACAGCCCATTTCCAGTCCAAGTCCCCCATCACAGCCTATTTCCAGTCCTAGGCCCCCCCCCCATCACATCCCATTTGCAGTCCGAGTCCCCCTGCACCATCACAGCCCATTTGCAGTCCTACCCCCCCCCCCCACCATCACAGTCCATTTGCAGTCCTAGCCCCCCTAATCACAGCCTATTTCCAGTCCAAGTTCCCCCTCCCTCCACCATAGCCCATTTCCAGTCCAAGTTCCCCCCCTCCATAGCCCTTTTCCAGTCCAGGTCCCCCTCCCCATCACAACCCATTTCCATTCCATGTCCCCCCCCCCACATAGCCCTTTTACAGTCCAGGTCCCCCTCCCCATCACAGCCCATTTATTTCCAGTCCCAGGCCCCCCCATAGCCCTTTTCCAGTCCAGGTCCCCCCCCCCTTCACAACTCATTTCCAGTCCAAGTCCCCCTAATCACAGCCTATTTCCAGTCCAAGTTCCCCCTCCCTCCACTATAGCCCATTTCCAGTCCAAGTTCCCCCCCCCCATAGCCCTTTTCCAGTCCAAGTTCCCCCCCCCCCATAGCCCTTTTCCAGTCCATGTCCCCCTCCCCATCACATCCCTTTTACTGTCCATGTCCCCCCCCCCAGCCCTTTTCCAGTCCAGGTCCCCCTCCCCATCAAAACCCATTTCCAGTCCATGTCCCCCCCCCCAGCCCTTTTACAGTCCAGGTCCCCTCCCATCACAGCCCATTTCTTTCCAGTCCAAGTCCCCCCCCCCCCATAGCACTTTTCCGGTCCAGGTCCCCCCCCCCATCACAACCCATTTCCAGTCAAATTCCCCCCTCCTAGCCTTTTTCCAGTCCAGGTCCCCTCCCCCCCATCAAAGCCCAGGCAGTCCTTGGCCTCCCCCCCCCCCAACCCCGCGGCTGTCTGAGGCTTTAGAGGGAGCCGGGGAAGCCCGCGCGAGGCCCCGGCTCCCTCTGAACAGCTGCCAGCGTGAAGAGCCTTTTCCTTCACGCTGGCGGCTGTTCCTGTGAAACCGCGAATGCTGGGAAAGGTTAAAGGGCATTGCCTTTAACCTTTTCCACCAATCGAGGCTTCACAGGAACAGCCGCCAGCGTGAAGGAAAAGGCTCTTCACGCTGGCAGCTGTACAGAGGGAGCCGGGGCCTCGCGCGGGCTTCCCCGGCTCCCTCTGAAGCCCTCCGGGTTGGGAGAAAAGCCGGTTTTTTTGCTCTGGCCGCTCCCGATCTTGCGGCCAGAGCAAAAAAAACGGCTTTTCAAGGGCTGGTTTTGCCTCTGCGCCGGCAGCCGGCCTGGCCATGGAAAAACCGGCCAGGCCAGCTGAAAACCGGCCAGTTGGCAACCCTAAGACCGCCTTAGAAGAAAAGGTAAATGCCAATTTTATAATGATGATTTTATGAATGCTGTGACACAGAAGGAGTCAGGCACTAGAGCATACTGTCCTTCAAGAGGCCTTCATGAAACAAAGTACAGACCTGCAGTTAACAGGAAGCCTACTAGAGACGGAACTGTATGCAGGAGAGACTGTCCTCAGTATAAAAATATACAAAGCCAGGACTTACCTTGTAACGCTGACTATTGGCGCATCATCCAAGCGCTAGGCAGAAAGCCTGAAGGAGAGCCTCCAAACATTCTGGACTGTGAGCCCATGCAGGTAGAATACCAGGAGGACCCCTTGGACATTCCCATGGATGTTAACTATTGCCTATCAGAAAGGATTGAGCCCTAGCAGAGGCATTGCTGTGGTTTGGGATAAAAGTTGGATGCTGTATTTCATTTACCTGTGCTGTGAAGTTAACAGTGTTTTCAGTACGTGTTTTCCTTTATCCTGAAGCAAGGATATTTCTTTTCATGTGTTGTTGTATTCTGGGCTAAAGAACCTGTTTGCAAAGAGGGAAATAAAAGCCTTACAATTTCCCTATACTCGGACTGTAAATTCTTGGGAGTGTTAGTTATACAGAAGGCTACCAGGCCTGTAGAAGCCTGGGCCCTGCAAGAGAACCAATCTCCTCCACAAACAAACTTTTCTCCTCCCTGTCCATGCCCTTCTGTCGTGCCACGCCATCACCACTAGGGGGGCAGTGTGACAGTATCTATAGAGCAAACCTATCATACCATACCATATCAGCACCAACTTCCAAAACTCACATAAGGAGCCCACCAAAATAAAGCGTCACTGTAAATACTACAGTGGACCTTGGAACATCCATACACCTATTTGAAAAGCTGAACATGTCAAACTCTATGTTAACAGAACACCTGGGCTCAGTCACACACTCACAACATCGACCCTCACCAAGTACAAAATAAGTGATTTACAATCTAAAGTAAAAATAAAAATATGTAGACAAAATTTAAACTGAAACCCCAAAAAGCCACGCTACAAGCACTGCAACATCAGATAAATAGGCAGTTCCTCCATGCAGTATAAAATATAAAGATAACACAAAGTCCAATCACTAAAATGAAATAAAATTATTTTTTCTACCTTTGTTGTCTGACCATTTTATTCTCTGATCATGCTGGTCCCGATCTGAGGCTTCTGCTTTCCTGTCTTCTCTTAGCTCTCTTTCTATGGTCTATGGTCCATCTGCCATTTCTTATCTCTTCTTTTGTTTTCTTCACTTCTTTCCATCAGCCTATTTCTAGTCCCTGTAACCCTTCCCAGTATCAGCCCCTTTCCAGTCCTCACTCTCATTACCTTCCAATGTCAACTTGCATTCCCATGACTGCCACTGGTGTCCATTCCCTTCCAGTCCCCTCCTTCCCCACTGTCTAACTCCTTCTAGTCCAAATACCATGGCAGCCCCTCTCAGCATCCACTGCCTTTCAGTCCCATTCTCCCATCCCCTCACATCAGCCCATTTGTAGCCCTAGCCCCCAGTTTTCTTCCAAGGCCAGCAGCTCTATCCTCCCCTCCCCACCAATCGCCCATTCCCAGTTGAAGCCCCCCCAATCAGCTCATTTCCAGTGCTAGTCCCTCTTCAACCCCATTATCAGTGCTAGCCTTCCCTAATCAGCCCATTACTGCTCCTACCCCCCCTTCCCCTTCAGTCCATTACCAGTCCTAGCCTCCACTAATCAGCCCATTTCCAGTCCTAGCCTCCCCGATCAGCTCATTTCAATCCATTTGTACACTCCAGTGTTTTTATTTCAGAAACTGCTATGAGATTTCCTTTTGAAATGAAATTGAAACATTCCCCACAGAACTAATGCAGTTTTCTTTTTAAACCATAGACACCTATCTTTCTCCCAAAATAACCCCTTTTAGGCTGCTCTTGCATGCTCTGACTTGTTTTGAAAATTTGGTGCGAATAGACAACAAAACACAAATGTTAGAGGACATCACAAACACAGAAATCTCATAGGCCTTCTCTTTAATAAGTAGGCTGATATAAAATAAAGAATGAAAAATGAGTACTGTCATTTTTTAAACCACCAAGCACATACAATATTTACTCATGCTACCTTGAGTTTAATGCCATTTATTGTATAGGCCCACAGTTTGGACTGGAAGGCTTGTTAAAAGATTATCATAGCACATGTAGAGATGAAGGGCCCAATACTGTATTCGGGAGGGCTAAGTGCCGTAGCCCTGCCCTCCAATCCCTTAAGCCCGGATTTTCACTTCCACGGCGACCAAAGTGAAAATCTGGGGTTCGCCGCATAGCCGGAAAGCTGCCAAGCCTAAATGGGCAGCAGCAATTTTGGATGCTGCCCATTTAGCCCCGGCACCTTAAAGATAGGCGAGGGGCATCGGGGAATGTAGGGGACTTAATCGGGGGTTTTCAAAGGCACTAGCTGTATAGGTGCCTTTGAAAATGCCCGATTAAGGCATTTACATGGTTGACATGAGCTGTTAACAATGTAAATGCCTTTGAAAATCAGGCCCAAAGTCTTCAGGAATGTTCAAATATTTTTCTTATGTAATATTCTTGTATGCTCTCATTCATTATGCCATGTGTAATCTCATCACTATTTAAAGGAGTTCTGATACAGTTGACAAAGAAAAGCTGCAGTCTTTCAACAGCAAAAAAACAAAGGTGGTCGATATTTACTGTAATAGAACTTAAGTGATCAAAATAAGTCCTAAGAGCATAGATCCTTTATTTTAAAACCATATGTCTGCCAATTGTATAAACTGTGTGAGACAATTTTATGTCCAAACAGATGTTATCCATTTAAGAGGAAAGGTTGGAGCTTTCCATGGGCGAGGTTAAAATTTGTCCAGATAATAGTGCTTTTCATAAATAGCAGTCCTACATTAAATGCGCCTTTCGTTTGTAATTTTTTATTGTAAACCGCTCTGCCTATCAATGAAGGGCGGTCAATCAAATAAATGAATATGAATATATGAATATATGGATAAAGTCATCTGTTTAAGATTGCCTTTTCAGTAGTTTTACCTAACGGGATACAGCAGCAGAATATAGGGCATAAAGATAAACAAAATCCATCATTTGATTATCTTAATGCAGTGGCCTGGCATCTAAAAGTCAGCCCTTATGATTTTCTGCAATATTGTTTACCACTATTCTTGTATACAACTAGAGTTACTAAAGCACAGTTACTTACCTGTAACAGGTGATCTCTGGGAACAGCAGGAATAAGTCTTCACATATGGGTATCGTCGGTACCGACCGAGCCTGCGTGGGAACGCTCCCCAGCGTCCAATAAGAAAGCTTTTGGGAGCATCCCACAGCGCCTGCGTGCTGCCTTCCTGCCTTTCCCAACCGCCTCTCTCCAGTTTGAGTTTTAAAGCTGAGACAAAGAGAGAGAGAGAGGGAAGGAAAGATAGATAGAGAGATACAACTCCTAGGGGAGGTGGGTGGGTTGTGAAGACTTATTCCTGCTGTTCCCAGAGATCACCTGTTACAGGTAAGTAACTGTGCTATCTCCAGGAACAAGCAGGAATGAGTCTTCACATATGGGGACTCCCTAGCTGCAGATGCCAGGGAGAGACCCCAGAGTTGTGTGTCCTTGAAAAGAGCTCCACCTCCCCCCATGGATCTCTGGCATCCAACCAGGGTAAGTGGGTAGGAGTTGATTAGGAATGGAAGAGGTGTTTGAGAACAGCCTGACCAAACGAGGCATCCCGGTGGGAGTCCTTGTCCAAACAGTAATAGGCTGTGAAGGTATGAACCAAGGCCCATGTGGCCGCTCGACAGATTTGGTCAATGGACACAGAGTTTAGATGAGCCATTGAGGCTGCCATGGCCCTCACATTGTGAGCTGTGACATGGCCTTCCAGAGAAAGGTTCCTACTCTGGTAGGCAAAAGAAATACACTGAGCAATCCAGTTGGACAGTGTTCTCTTAAAAACTGGAAGTCCTAAATGGGAAGGTTCAAAAGCAACAAAGAGTTGAGAAGACTTTCTATGTTGCTGTGTTCTTTGTAAGTAAAAGGCGAGAGCTCTTTTACAATCCAAAGTATGAAGATTCCTCTCTGCACTTGATGCATGAGGTCCTGGAAACAGGGGCGGCCCAAGGGGGGTGCGGGGCCATGTGCGGAGACTCATTTGCATAAGAGGCCTCATTTGCATAAATATTTGCATAATGTTACCATATACTAACTTTTAGTAAACATGCCTCTTAATGAGTGCATGGATAAAGAAAGACTAAAAGATTTCTACATTACTATAATCCAGTGCCAACAGCCAGACACATTAGGAACTACTACAAACACTGCCCATTTAGAACCCATAGCAAACCCGCCGTATCCTAACAGCACTACCAGGACTCACAAAGCACCAAACTCTACCTATCAAAAGGAAACACTGCAAATATTAAACCAATACATTTCAGAGAATAGCAATACATGACCTACTGGGGAAAGAGAACAAGTGGCAATGTCAAATAGGAATTACATAAACAGAATACCTCAGCTCAATTACACATGCAGAACATAGACCATCACCAAACAAGGAATCACAATTTAGAAATAGGAAGACAATAATTAAACTGGGAACCCCAAAAGCCAAACTTGGAATGTACAACAACACTGTAGAAATAAAACTATAAATTAATTTCCTCTTGTACTAAACAAAGCGCAGATGTTGGAACAAATGATACTGCCAGGTATACCTCGGCACGTATCAAAAGTGACTTCATGGCTCTGGGACAGAGGGTGAAGCAGTTAGGTGCACAGGTGGTGTTCTCTTCAATCCTCCCTGTTGAGGGTAAAGGCCAAGGCAGAGAGGCTCGCATCCTGGAGACGAATGCATGGCTGCGTGGATGGTGTCATCGAGAGCGTTTTGGTTTCCTAGACCATGGGATGCTGTTCCAAGGGTTGCAAAGCAGAGATGGCATCCATCTGTCCAAGAGAGGTCAACGCATCTTTGGTAGTAGACTGGCTAATCTACTGAAGAGGGCTTTAAACTAGATTCATTGGGGATGGGTGAAGAAAGCCCCCAGGTAAGTGAAAGCCCCCAGGTAGGTGATACATTAAATACCTTTATGGAAATGGGTAACAAGGGTAACATATGGAAAGCAGTGTGTATTAATGCCCATAGCATAGGAAATAAGATCCCTGAGTTTGAAGCTTTGGTGGGAGTGGCTGACTTGGATTTAGTGGCAGTTACAGAAACATGGTTCACAGAAAACAATGACTGGGATGTAACTATACCTGGCTATACTTTATTCAGAAAGGACAGGGTAGGAAGAAGAGGAGGAGGAGTGGCACTATATGTAAAAACTACTATTAAAGCTTTGGAATTACAGAGCTTAAAAGGGAGAGAGGAGGCATTGTGGGTTAAACTAGAAAGAGGGAAAGAGAAATCTATTTGCATTGGAGTGATATACAGACCTCCCTCACAAGAGGAAGAGGTGGATAGTGAGTTAATTGAAGACATACGTAGCATTGCTAGGAAAGGGGAAGTGCTACTGATAGGAGATTTCAATATGCCAGATGTTGATTGGCACATTCCTGCTGCAGTATCATCTAGAAGTAAGGAGATCCTGGATTCTCTACAGGGAGAACTATTCAGGCAATTGGTAACAGACCCCACACGTGAAGGGGCCATACTGGACTTGGTGCTTACCAATGGTGAAAGTGTTTCTGATGTCGTAGTGGGAGATCATTTTGCATCCAGTGATCACCAGATGGTGTGGTTCAGTATTAGGACTAGGGCTGTTAGAATCCATTCCAAGGTGAGGATCTTAGACTTTAGGAAGACTAACTTTGCGAAGATGGGCCAATACCTCAGGGAGTCGTTAGTGGGATGGGAACAGCTGGGGGATGTAGAAAAACAGTGGGCAAAACTGAAAGGGGGTATTTTAAAGGCAACCAACCTTTTTGTTAAAATGGTAAATAAAGGCAAAAGGAACAGGAGACCGCTATGGTTTTCGAAGGAAGTAGCTGAAAAAGTGAAGAAAAAGAGGGAGGCCTTCATGAAATACAAGAGATCACAGAGAGAGGAAGACAGGCATCTGTATTTGGAAAAACTTAGAGAAGCTAGCAAAGTAGTCAAGAAGGCAAAGATTCAAAAGGAGGAGGAAATAGCCAATGCAATAAAATGGGGGGATAAGACATTTTTCAGATATGTTAGTGAGAAGAGGAAGGGCAAAAGTGGTATTGTCAGACTCAAGGGTGCAGGGGGGGAATATGTAGAAGCTGATAAGGATAAAGCGGAATTGCTTAACAAATATTTTTGTTCTGTGTTCACAGATGAAGAACCAGGAGCAGGACCTCAGAAAACACCCACAAATAAGAACAGAAGCGAGGGACATCTTGAACTAATTTCAGAAGACTGTGTTCGTGAGAAACTAGCTCAACATAAAGTAGACAAAGCGATGGGACCGGATGGGATACACCCTAGAATACTGAGGGAACTTGGGGATGTTCTAGCAGCTCCACTGACTGACCTTTTCAATGCCTCATTGGAGTCGGGAGAGGTGACAAAGGACTGGAGAGAGGCTCATGTGGTGCCTTTACACAAAAGCGGAAGTAAGGATGTGGTTGAAAACTACAGGCCGGTTAGTTTAACTTCGGTGCTGAGTAAATTATTGGAAACGCTGCTCAAAGAGAAAATAGTGAGGTTTCTGGAGTCCAGCGGATAACAGGATCCGAGGCAGCATGGATTCACCACAGGCAGGTCTTGTCAGACAAATCTGATTGATTTCTTTGACTGGGTGACCAGGGAGTTCGACCGAGGGAGAGCTCTAGATGTGGTGTATTTAGATTTCCGTAAAGCCTTTGACACTGTTCCTCACAGGCAACTTATAAACAAACTGAGCACCCTAGGGATGGACCCTAAAGTTACTGCTTGGGTTAGAAATTGGTTGGGTGGGAGGCGACAAAGAGTACAAGTAAATGGAGCTCACTCTGAGGAGAAGGATGTTGCCAGTGGTGTGCCCCAGGGATCTGTCCTTGATCCGATTCTTTTTAACATCTTTGTTAGTGATATAGCGGAAGGGCTGTCGGGTAAGGTTTGCCTCTTTGCGGATGATACCAAAATCTGCAATAGAGTAGACACCCAGGAAGGGGTAGATAACATGAGGAGGGATCTAGCTAAGCTTGAAGAATGGTCTAGAATTTGGCAGCTGGGATTTAATGTTAATAAATGTAAGGTCATGCATTTGGGCTGCAGCAATCCAAGGGAGCAATACAGTATAGGAGGTGAAGTACTTTTGTCCACTAAAGAAGAGCGGGACCTAGGCGTGGTTGTGTCTGATGATCTTAAAGTAACTAAACAGGTAGAAAAGGCGACGGCAAAAGCTAGAAGGATGCTTGGGTGCATACGGAGAGGAATAGCTAGCAGAAAAAAGGAGGTGATAAGGCCTCTGTATAAGTCTTTGGTGCAACCTCATTTGGAGTATGGTGTGCAATTCTGGAGACCGCACCTTCAAAAGGATGTGAACAGGATGGAGTCGGTGCAGAGGGTTGCTACCAAAATGATTAATGGGCTTCATTATAAAGCATATGAGGACAGACTTAAGGTCTTAATATGTACACCTTAGAGGAAAGGCGGGATAGAGGTGATATGATTGAGATGTTTAAATACCTCCGTGGCATTAATGTTCAGGGAGAGAGCCTCTTTCAATTGAAAGCAAGTTCTTCTACGAGGGGACATGGGATGAGGGTGAAGGGAGATAGATTCAGGAGTGATATGCGGAAATATTTCTTTACGGAAAGAGTAGTGGATCCGTGGAATAGTCTCCCAGTGGAGGTGGTAGAGATGAGGACAGTAACTGAATTCAAGAAAGCATGGGACCAACACAGAGGATCTCTAAAGGTAAAAAGTGGACTGTTGTAGTTGTTGTTATGGAAGGACAGACTAGATAGGCCATGTGGTCTTTTTCTGTCGTCATATTTCTATGTTTCTATGTTAATGATGCACATTTCCCAGAGCTGACATATTCCAATTAATAAATTCAAAATAAAGAGATATTTTTCTACCTTTTGTGCATTTTTTTCAGCTGCAATTGCTCCAGCCACTTTCTTCTGGTTTCTTCGTGTCTTCTGCTAACTGTCCATCGTCTGCTGTCCATTTGTCCTTTCTTCTTCTCTCCTAGTTTTTTTCCATTCTCTCTCTACATCTGCTTTAACATACTAATCTTTCTCCTTTTGCTCTTTCCTCATTTCTATTTCATCCACTCAAATTTTACCCCTCCATCCTCAATCCCCACTTACTCTCCCAATACCCAGCCAATTGTAGATTTTTCATCCCTCCCACACAAAATATTTTTCCCCTCTCCATTTTACTCTCCCAGCCCCATCCCATTCTAATCCTCCCCCAACATCAGCTCCCTTCTAGTTCCAGCCTCACCCAGCATCCATTCCCTTCTTGTCCCTGCATCAGCCCATTTCCAGTCCTAGCCCCACATCAGCCCATTTCCAGTCCTAGCAACCCCCCAACCCAATACCAGTCCTAGTCCCCCAATCAACCCACTTCCAGTCCTAACCTCCCATCACCCCATTTTCAGTTTAAGCCCCCCCTATAACCCATTACCAGTCCTAACACCCCATCAGCCTACTTCCAGTCCTAACCCCATCAGCCCATTACCAGACAGCCCCCATCAGCCCACAGCCCATTACCAGTCTTAACCCCCCCATAGCCCATTACCAGTTCTAACCCCCCCCCAACAGCCCACAGCCCATTACCAGTCCTAACCCCATCAGCCCATTTCCTGTCCTAGCCCCCCCATAGCCCATTATCTGTCCTAACACCCCCCACAGCCCATTATCAGTCCTAACCCCATCAGCCCACCTCAAGTCCTAACCCTTCCCCATCAGCCCATTTCCTGTCCTAGACCCCCCATAGCCCATTATCAGTCCTAACCCCCCATAGACCATTACCAGTCCTAACCCCCCCCATCAGCCCACAGCCCATTACCAGTCCTAACTCCATCAGCCCACCTCCAGTGTTAACCCCCCCATCAGCCCATTTCCAGTCCTAGCCCCCCATAGCCCATTCACAGTCCTATCCCCTTCAACAGCCCACCTCAAGTCCTAACCCCGCCCCATCAGCCCATTTCCTGTCCTAGCCCCCCCATAGCCCATTACCAGTCCTATCCCCCCCCATCAACCCATAGCCCACCTCAAGTCAAGTCCTAACCCCCTCCATAGCCCATTACCAGTCATAACCACCCCACCCCCCATCGGCTCAAGGAAAATTAAAAAAAAAAAAAAAAAGCTGGCTGCTACCACGGCAGCGGCAGAATGGAGTGTCCTGCGGGGCCCCCTCTGCCCGGCTGAGTCCCTCCATCTGCGATGGCTGAGCCCCTCTGTGCCGGCTTTCAAATCCGCAAAGGGAGAGTGTCTCCCTCACGTCTCTGTTAAGCCCGCAGGGGCTGATGGGAAATTTCCCATCTGCCCCTGCAGGCTTAACAGAGACGCAAGGGAGACACTCTCCCTTCGTGAATCTGAAAGTCGGCACAGAGGGGCTCAGCCATCGCAGAGGGAGGGAGGGAGGGACTCAGCCGGGCAGAGGGGGCCCCGCGGGAAACTCCATTCTGCCGCTGCCGTGGCGGCAGCAGCAGTGGTAGCAGCCAGCTTTTTTTTTTTTTAATTTAATTTTGAAAAAAAGCAGAATGTTCTTTGCGCGGGGTCCCCTGAAACGTGGGGCCCTGTGCAAAAGACATTCTTGCTCAATGGACGGGCCGGCCCTGCCTGGAAAAAAACAGGTAAGTATACCTCTTGATTCAGATGAAAAGGCGAGACCACTTTGGGCATAAAGTGTGGATTGGTCCTGAGGACTACCTTATCATGATGGAACCTTGTATAAGGAGGATTAGCCACCAAGGCTTGCAACTCACTGATGCAACGTGCTGAGGTGACTGCAATGAGAAAGATAATCTTCCAAAAAAGAAATTTCAAGGAGGTGGTGGCTAAAGGTTCAAAGGGTGGCTTCATAAGCTGGCCAAGAACCAGATTTAAGTCCCATGCCACTGGAGGTAGTCTAATGGGAGGTTTAGTTAAAAGAAAGCCTCTCATGAATCTTGCTGTAAGAGGATGAGAGGAAATAGGCTGTCCATTGAGAGGCTTGAGGGACGCTGCAATAGCACTCAAATGGACTCTTACTGAATTTGTTTTAAGGCCTGCATGGGATAGATGCAGAAGATACTCTAGTAACGAATTCAGAGGTATTGCAAGAGGGTTAAGACCCTTCTCTGAACACCAAATGGTAAATCTTTTCCATTTGAAAGCATAAGAACGCCTAGTGGAAGGCTTTCTAGAAGCATGAAGAATATCTCTGACTTGCTGAGAGAGATGAAAAACTTGAAGGTCTAAGCCTTCAGCAACCATGCCCTGAGATAGAGAGACTGGGGGTTTGGGTGCCACAACGTTCCATCTTCCTGGGATAGAAGATCTGGTGCAGAGCCCAATTCCAGGGAGGAGCTTGAGAGAGATGCAGAAGTAGAGGGTACCACACTTGGCGTGGCCAATGTGGTGCTATGAGGATCATGGAACCTCGGTCTCTCTGAAGCTTGAAAAGTGTTTTGGGAATTAGGGGAATGGGTGGAAAGGCATAAAGGAAGTCTTGACCCCAGTGAAGAAGGAAGGCATCCTTGGCCTGAACTCCCTGACACGGAATTCTGGAACAGAACCGGGGAAGTTTGGCATTCCACGGACTTGCAAAGAGGTCTATGTCCGGGGTTCCCCAAATTCGAAAAATTCTGTCTACTTGGTCCATGTGGAGGGACCACTCGTGTGGAAGCAGAACCTCTGCTCCGTGGTTTACCCCCGAATTGCGGTCTTCTCTTACACACCTACGGAGACTCGAAAAACGGTGGCGTAGATCACTATCCATCGATGATCATACAGCCTACAATCTCCACCTAGCATCTCACCGCGAGGCAATCATAACCAGAAAGAAGCAATACCACACGGATACACTCAAAAGATCACTAAACAAACCTCGTGACCTTTTCAATTTAGTCAAATCACTATCAAAGGAACCATCCCCCGAACAAAAAGAAGACATTCACCCACAAGAATTTGCTGACTACCTGCAAACAAAACTTCTACAGACAGATGAACTCTCAACAATCAATGTACAAGAAACATCCTGCCTAACATACCTGTCTGCACTTGTCACACCTTCTGCCAAACACATCGAAGACACAATCACCTCACTGAACACCACCACTGCGCAAACCGATCCTTGCCCAGCCTTTTGGATAAAGGATCTTCGAAGTACATTTAGCCCTTTCATCGCAAAAATCATGAACCTCTCATTTACAACTGGCTCCTTCCCCTCCGCACTAAAGCTCACATCCATAAGACCTCTGCTAAAAAACGCCAAACTAGACCCAAAACGGCCTGACTCCTACAGGCCTATAGCCAGTATCCCCCTCTTAGCAAAGATTTTTGAGAAAGAGGCACAACGTCAAATCCAAGACCACGTAGATTCCGCAGCCCCTCTGGACCATTCTCAACATGGATTCAGAGAATACCATGGCGTGGAAACACTTCTTACCACCCTATTCAATGATATTCTCACTAGCATAAACACCATCCGGCAAGGCGTTGTTCTAATCTTCTTAGATATAGCAGCAGCGTTTGATTCAGTAAACCATGAGATTCTCCTCGGGAGACTGAAAGAGAAAGGCATCTGCAACTCCGCACTTGATTGGTGTAAATCGTATCTTGACAACAGAAAGCAATATGTAAAATCTACAACGGGAGAATCAAAACTCTTCCATCAAAAACAAGGCGTTCCTCAAGGATCCTCTCTTTCATCCCTCATGTTTAACATATATATGCAGCCTATCTGCAATATCATCAGATCATTCAATGTGAAATGTATGATATACGCAGATGATATCCTACTCTACATGCCATTTTCCACAGTGCATATGGATTTATTGCCTATAATAAATTGCTTCGACGCAGTATCAGAATGGCTCCTATCACAAAACCTCCGCATTCAACATAAGAAAACGGAGGTTCTTTTCATCACCAAAGACCCCAACTTCATTCCACCACCACATATAAGTGTTAAGGGAGCAGATCTATGCACTAAGGAAACAATAAGATACCTCGGAGTCACACTGGACCATCATCTCAACATGAAATCACACATAAATAATATTGTAAAAGCTGTGTACTTCAAGATACGCACGCTCAGGCACCTACGCTCCCTACTAGACCAAGAGGACTTCAGAACCATCTATCAGGCACTGATCCTACCACACTTCGACTTCGCCAACTCCATCCTGCAAGGGCTCCCACAATCCACTCTGAGCTCACTTCAGCTTGCTATGAATACTGCTACAAGGGTTCTACAAGGAGCGTCCAAGAGTGAACATGTTACACCTATCCTCAAACAGCTACATTGGCTCCCTATACACGGAAGGATTATGTTCAAGACCTTGATTCTCACCTTCAAGGCCATCAATGGTCTCTCAGCCAACTCAATCACAGAGCTCATACGAACTGTACCACCAAACAGAAATAGGAGACAGGTAGCATTGAACTCCCTAATAATGCCAAAGGCCATAACAACATGCAGCCTATCAACAGCAAACAGAGCTTTCATATTTTGCGCACCAAAATGCTGGAACTCTCTACCACCTGATATCCGTGCCATAACCGACTTAGCCCAGTTTAGAAAGGCCCTCAAATTCAACCTATTCATCAAATACTACCCAACATAAAATAAAACTTACAGTCCCACCGCAAACGTAATCACAGATTTCTCATTGTTACTAACATTCTGGCTAAATTGTGTAAATAGTTTGAGTATGTTGTCTAGTTAACTGATCATATACTCCATGTAGATAGTTCTCCCATTTTAATTGTTTTTTCCAAGTTTATGCTCCTGTTATATGTAACACCGAACAGCTTGTTGTTCTGGTTTTTTTGTTTTGTTCTCTGTAAACCGCGCTGATGCCGAATAGTGCGGTATATAAAAAATGTAAATAAATAAATAAAATAAACTGAGTCTGTCTGCCCAAGAGTTTTGAATGCCTGGAAGATATACTGCCATAAGATGAATCTGATGCTCTCTGGCGAAGGCCCACAGTCGCAAAGCTTCGTTGCAAAGCAACAGAGAGCCAGGCCCTCCCTGCTTGTTCACATAGAACATGGCTACTTTGTTGTCCGTGTGGATGAGGACTGTCCTGTAGCTGAGCAGGGAGTGGAACACTCTGAGAGCTAAGAAAATTGCTCTGAGTTCCAAGAGATTGATGTATAGAGAAGTCTCCTGTGGAGACCAGATGCCCTATGTGGAGAGATTTTGCAGATGAGTTCCCCAACCCATTGGAGAGGCATCTGTTGTAAGGGTTGCTTGGGGAAGAGACTGCAGAAAAGGGGACCCCAGTAACAGGTTTTGAGAGGACTTCCACCACTGGAGAGACCAAAAAAGGCGACTGGAGTTTGCTATTTTGTCTGACAGGCAACTTGATGCCTGAGTCCATTGGGTGGACAAAGTCCATTGAGCTGCCCTCATGTGAAGGCGAGCATATGGAACCACATGCACGGTGGATGCCATGTGGCCTAAGAGTTGTAACATTTCCCGAGCAGTTAAATGGGACTTTAACTGAATTTGGGAGGCTAACTGCACCAAGCGTAGGCAACGAGCCTGAGGAAAATAGGCCCTTGCAGTTGTGGTATCCAGGACAGCCCCTATAAACTCCAGAGATTGAGTAGGGGTGAAATTGGATTTTGGGATGTTTATTACCAGTCCCAAATACTGAAGGACATGCATTGTGCAGGTTAGAAAAGTCTTGGCCTCTGACTGAGAGGGAGCTCGAATGAGCCAGTCGTCCAGATATGGGAAAACGAATATTCCCAGGGTGCGTAGAAATGCAGCTACTACTGCCATGCATTTCGTGAACACCCTTGGTGCGGAGGCCAGACCGAAAGGAAGCACCCTGTATTGGTAGTGCTTTTCTCCAAAAAGGAACTGAAGGAACCTTCTGTGTGTTGGATGGATGAGGACATGGGTGTACGCATCCCTGAGATCTAGAGAACAAAGCCAGTCCTGACTCTGAAGATATGGAAGCAGAGCACCGAGAGAAATCATCTTGAATTTCTCCTTGAATAGAAATTTGTTCAATTCTCTGAGATCTAAGATGGGTCTTTAGCCCCCTGTTTTCTTTGGAATAAGAAAATAAGGAGAGTAGAACCCTGTGCCTTGCTGAAGAAGAGGTACTTCTTCTATTGCCCCTTGGGAAAGAAGGGTGGCAATCTCCTGACCCAGAAGGTCGAAGAGAGATGTTGGAGAATTGAACTGTTTCACTATGGTGTGAGGGGGAAGGCTTAAGAAATGAAGCTTGTACCCTTCCCTTATGATAGAGAGTGTCCATCGCTCTGCTGTGATTTGTTCCCATCTGGGAGCAAAGTAAGTCAACCTTCCTGGAATGGTAAGGGGCTCTGGTTCTTCCAGAGCCAGAAAGGCTAAGTTCTCTAGCTGCAAGTCAAAGGCCCTGAGGAGGCTGAGGCTGCTGGGTCATGGCAGGCCTAGCAGCCTTTGATTTGGCCTGTTTAGGTGGTTGCTGACGCTTTGCAGCAAAACGACCTGCAGAAGATGCCTGCTGACTATAAGCAGGATAGTATCTTCCCTTTTTAGAAAAAGATGTCTTTTTGAACAATCTTTTCTTAACAGGAGCAGAGGTAGACTTTGAAAGTCGATCCAAAGCAGAGTTTTCAGCATCCATCTGATTGGCCTTTGCTTACCAATCCTTACCAAAAAGGTTTTCACCTGTACAAGGGATATTCCCTAATTCATCTTGTACCCAGAGCTCCAAATCAGAAGCTTGTAACCAAGCAATTCTGCGTGCCCCTATGGCAATAGTCGAAGCTCTGCTTACACACTCAAAAGAGTCAAAGGCTGCACGGTTGGGAAATTTGGAGGCATCTTGGGCATGTTTGAGCCAAGTGAGAAACTCCTTCCTTTTATCCTCTGAAATAAAAGGGGTTAAAGTCTGCAGATGATCTGTGACTTCTTTTAGAAACATCCCTATATAGAGACTATAGGAGTTGATCCTGGCAGCTAGCATAGAAGCTTGGAAAACCCTTCGGCCAAAAGCATCTAGGGTCCTGCATTCACGCCCTGGAGGATTAGTTGAGTGTCTCTTTGCACTCTTTATTTTTCTCATGGCAGACTCTACCACAATAGAGTGGTGAGGAAGCTGAGTTTTGTGGAAGCCAGGACAAGGAGGGACACGATACATGGTGTCTAGCCTGCGAGAATGAGGAGAGGTGGTAAGAGGTGTCTCCCACATCCTCAACATGAGATCATACAGAATCTCATGGATAGTTAAAGTAGCTGCCTCTTTAGGAGTTTTAGGATATTGTAAAATATCTAACTCCTTGGCTCTGGGTTCTGACTCAGGGGCCACTGTGATGGAGAGGCCCCTAGCCACTTCCCTAATGAAGTCTTGAAAAGACAAGTCTTCTAGAGGAGACATTCTTCGTTTAGGAGAAGAAGGCTCCTGAGGAAGAAATATCGATGCCTCGACAGAACCCTCAGAGTCATCTGAGTCTTCAGAGGAATCGAAGTATCGCCTGTCTGGATGCTCCTGTAGAGCCCGACAGCCGTACCGAGTAGGATCGGTATTGGGAGTAACCGGTACCGGTTCGGTACCGATGGGCATCGTAGGACAGGGTACTGTTGCAGTCGACACCGAAGCCGATGCCAATGCAATTGGTACCGGCACCGGGAGTGATGCCGGTGTCGGAGCCGGTACCGACAACGGGGATTGTTCCGGTACCGGAGGCATCGCAGCCTGTATGAATGCCGACAGGGTGCGCTGCATGGCCAGAATCTTCTGATCCATCGATGCCACCAATGTCTGGATGTCGGTACCAGTGGGAGCCACCGGTACCCCAGAACACGGCAACAGGTGATCTGTCGAGGCCGAGCCATCGATGTCAACCTGTGACCCCATAGATAACACTTTGGAAGCCGGAGCTTCCCGCCAGGGTAAATTTGCTGGTGCGGAATCCTCGAGGGCAAGCCCGGAGGCATCTCGATGCTTGGAGGGAGATCTACCCTTCGAGGACCGGCTAGATTTATGCTTGGTTACCTGAGATCCATGGGAGGAAGAAGAAGCCCTGGAAGACGTTGATGCCACCGAAGCTGCATCAGAGGGAAACAGGGTACTGAGCTTGGCTGCTCGGTTCTGCCAACCTCTTTTAGACATCATGGTACAGGACATACAATCCGTGATGGAATTTTCAGGCCCCAAACATTTTGGACACCAGTCATGGGTGTCGGTGACAGAAATAGTACCGCCACATTTTGTGCACTTTTTGAACCTGGAGGCGGGCTTCTCCATGAGGAAGAAAATTTTTAGGCCTAAGGCCCAAAAACTGAAAATGCACAGTGAAGAAAAGATTTTTTTTTTTTTTTTTTGAAAGAAAGAAAAGAAAAGACCGGAGGTACCGGTCCGACGTCGAAGAAGGCAGACGCGACACAAAAGAATTAAGAAAAAATAAAGAACTTCTTCTTCGGTGACAGGAACACGACCTGCTGGTTCCGCGGAAAAGAAGAACTGGAGAGAGGCGGTTGGGAAAGGCGGGAAGGCAGCACGCAGGTGCTGTGGGATGCTCCCAAAAGCTTTCTTATTGGACGCTAGGGAGCGTTCCCGCGCAGGCTCCGTCGGTACCGACGATACCCATATGTGAAGACTCATTCCTGCTTGTTCCTGGAGATTGTAGTTAGCATGTTAATGCCATTAATGCATGCTATTAGTAACTAGGTCTTATTTCATAAACTGAGGCCTGTAATAAGCTACGAATGCTAGTTTGGTATTGTACATTAGTAACTTTATTCTGCAGTCAGGAGAAGCTGGAATGACTTCAGCTACTGCATACAAAATTGTAACATTCTACTTTTCACCATGGAAAACTTTACAAATTATGTATATATATATATATCCCTACAGTATTTTTAATAGTGCAGCACAAATTGTCATCAGGTTTTAGAAATATTCCTTTGAATTTTCTTTTGCAGTTATAAGAATGGCATACACTTCTGTTTCGGGATGAAAACATCTATGCAGATTTTAGCACAGAGGTTTAAAATACTAACTGGATCTACTTATTTGAACGATAGTGTATAATAATTAAAGAAAACATAAGCTTTAGTCTGGAGCTGGTTCAGGTTGATTGTACATATTTCATACTCCCTTTATGCAAAATAGTGCTACAATATTGGGGCACAGATTATTCATGCAAATAGTGAGAACTGACCTCCATATTTGTTTGAACAAATGGAATACAATAATCTAACTAGTGTGACAGGAGATCATGTCATTCAGAATGTACTGCAACACTTCACTGCTTTCTTCTACCAGCTCACTCAAGTCAATCAACCATCTTCTTGCATAGCAGGCCTTCCATTAATTCAGCAACTGCCCGACCTTGTGCCAGACTGAAGCAGACAGGCAGTGCGTAACCCAATACTGTCAGAATTAGCATTCATGACACTTCTTCAACTGCAGAGCAAATTTAGAGTTCATTATTAAATGAGGCATATGTTACTACACTTATAGCTAATTCAGTCAGGGTATTTTTAGTTTGACCTTTTCTGTATTCATCAAATCAGCTTTGAAATAGACATTGAGGTACCCTCTGCTGTTACTTATAAAAACCCATTCAGTTGATAATTCTGTTTTTGCAAATATCTATAAGGTGTCAGTGGTTCTGTAATAGTGGTCTTAATGTGAATTTTAAGAAAATAGCAATTTCTTAATGGCATGTGTAACCTCGACTCAGGATGAACCAGCTTTACGTATACCCTACTAGATGTTAATGTAGTTGTATAGTCGCACCTCAGGCTGGAATACCTCTCGAGGGAGTACAGTGGAAAAACAGGTACTGCCCAGCAAATTTAGTACAGAAGACTGATAAATTGAATAGAGCAATAAAAAAATGAATTTCAGAATATTTTTAGGATGGTAAAGTCTAGGATATTGTTATAACTGTATATTCAGGTAAGATGACACAAATCTTTTGCAATGTGTAACTTTAAAGAAAGATTCAGAGTCCTTTTAAAATATAAAATGTAAATATGTTATTACTATCATACAGTAAATACGCGTTAAAATCAGGATCCTGTTTAATTGGATAACACCTGTTAAAATAGTTAATGTAATAATTGCAATGGCTAAGTAGCATCAGTTTAACACAGCTAATATTAAAATATTTTTTCTTGTTTTTCCTTCTTGTTTTACAGAATTATTCTCACCAAGACAACAATATATCAGATAACTCTATGTAATAACGATAGCATATGTTAACTACTCTGTAAATAAGTTCCATAGTTTGTGACGTAGGAGCCTCTTATGAAGCAATGGAAACTGATAGTGATCCGGTGGAGAGAACCGGTACTGCAAGGGAATGCAGGATTTTCTCTTCTGAGAGAAAAAAACACAGAGCTAATCAGGAACCACACCTCACCTCAAGGCAGGAGAGGAGCCAAATCCCTGATTGGTCACGCCCAAGCAGGAGGCGGACAGTGCAGTACTCAGGCAGCTTGTTAAGAACCCAGAAACAGAAACAGTTAGGAGAAGAAGAGTACCTGGAAGAAGACGAAGAGGAGGAGTCAGGACACAAGCACCTGGACGAGGACAGGTCAGATGACCAGGAACAGGAACCATTGGAGAGAGAACCACTAAGCAGCTGTGATCCACGAAGGAGCAGACAGGACCTGGGAGACTCAGGGGCAAAGAAAGACTTCTGTAAGCAGAATAATTCAAAGGCACTGAGAGACCCAAAGCTACAGCTCAGGAGTTTAAAGGACCAAGCAGAACCTTGGAACAGGAGGCAGAGGGAGAAAGAAATACCCTGGAAGAAGCCCCAGCACAAGGTATCTGGTGGGTTTGGAACGGCTAGCAAGCTTAACAGTGGGAAGCCAGAAAGAGTGAACTTTAATTGTGAAAGACAGGACAAAGGCAGAAAGTTTGATAGTAATTGGTTGAGCCAAGAGAAGCCTGACTGTTTTCCTTTTTAAAACTCTGAGAGACTCTCCAAGCACAGCTGAAGCGTTTTACCCTGCACTTTCATTCGGAGATAGGTGGGGGGAAGGGAAATGCTTACACGCTGAACTCTTGTCCAAGTAAAAGCACTGATAATTGCCAAGAGATAAGAACTGTAAACAAGCATTTACCTGAAGGAGGATATTCTCAGCCTAGCTCAGAAAATACACAGGCTGAATTACTTCTCACTGAATTCAAGGAGTTCCTTAAGAGCAGAGCAGTTTCTCCCACTAACGTAGCAAAGCCTGTGTGGAAGAAATGCCTTTAATTTCTCTGCCATCTGCAGAGCAGGAAGTCCCGATGGACTGCTCTACATGTGTGATTCAAAAGGACATTTAAGTGATATGCTTGCCAATGTTTTATAAAGGAATATAACAAAGTTACCTCACTGATTGCCATGCTAAAGAAGCTTATGTGAAGAGAATAAGTGAAAGCATATTGTGTGCAATTCAGGAGCATTGCTGTTACCAGAGTTTTCTGTTATGTTACTGAAAGGAGGTCACATGACAACTAAATGTGATCAGTAATGGACATTTAGCCTAGCAGTAAAAAGCCTTGTTTAGTTAAGTTTCTCAGCCTTGTTTTATGCTGCAGTATTTCCTTTACGTCTGCTGCATTTGAACTGCGAAAGCGGGAAATAAACCTCACAAAAGAAATTTTCTTTGCCTTGCCTTACTACTTGAGCACCTACACAACTACAACCTTAACCCTCAAGGGCAACCAAGGCCAGCCCCTCCTGAAACCCTCAAGGTCCAGGGAATGGGTGGGTGGCAAGTTCTATGTATAACAACTTGTTGTAAGTACACCGCTTTGCACCGGTGAAAAGCAGTATAAAAAATACAGTCAAATCAATAAATAAAATCTTCTCTGATACAATCATTCACATTTTCTTTTAGTGCCGTCAAGTCAATGCTGACTACTGGTGGTGACCAGCAGCCCCTAGGTTTCCTTGGCGAGGTCTGACCGAAAGTAAATTTACTAGCTGTATTCCCTTTCTCTTTTGCAGGCTTTTCAGAAACACACATACACACAGGTAAGTATATCTGGATTCCCAAAGCTAAAAAAAAAACCCTCTAAAAATATTTGAGCTCAAATAATAATGATAAGTGTAAGAGTTGTCACGTGGTCAGCCCTCCGCCTAGGGCCAAGAGGGCTGGCCTTCCATGATGTCCTATAATCAGAAAGCGAGACCACACCTTTCTGCTTTCGCAATGCCTCTTGGGAATTGTAGTCCCTTTTTAGACCTCTGATAAAGTAATAGTTATGAGTCGAGTGTTAAAGGCAAAATGACAAGGAATTTATTCCCCTCAAATTAGGACTTAGTGTATAACAAAATAGGAGAGTGTCCAGGTGTTTGCTTGAGGATTATTTACAAAAAAATAAGGTAACTGCTTTTCACACTCTGGCTCCAAAACGTGCTCTGCCTTTTCTAAGTAACAAAGATGGGAAAACCAAACAGCTTCTTCTGTCAAAGTAAACTAACTTCTTTTCCTTTGCTGTTTCACAGCTCTTTAACTCAAAGACTTAACATAGTGACTCAATATCATCGGTTTAAGAAAAGCGTGCAATCCATTGGAACTTCAGCTATATCATTAACATTACAGTCCGTTTGCATATCCTCCAGCTTAGGATTTATTGAGCTTGGCTGCCAGCTGTTACTACTGTGTTTAAGGTAACCTCCCTCTGCAAACTTGGGTGTTTCCTCTGTATACAATTCTAGACAGCAAGGGTTTGAAATACCTGTGGCTTTGGAGCTTCTTTTCTGGCTCTCATCTAGTTCCTTCCAGTTATAAGGAAATGCTCTGTGACTCTCCGTTTGTAATTCCTGACTAGAGCCACCCCCTGGCTCTCTGTTCCTGGTAGAGCTTCTTAACCTCCCTGCTTTGGTGCTAGGTCTCCACTTGTGGAAACTCTGAAGCCTTTCCTCAGGCAGTAAGGACTGAAGGGCTCCCTGTTCTCTCTGCCCAGGCTGGTTCCTGGCAACAGGCTGTGCTTTCTCACCATCTAGTCTGCCGGCTTCTCTCCCAGAACTGCAGGTAGGTTCTGTGCCAAATCTCCCATTCTCTAGGGTTCCTGAGCCTCTCCAACCACGTCTCCCAGGAGCTCTTTCCTCTTGCTCCCTCTCTGGCTTCCTTCCTTGCTTCTCTTGTTGTCCTCACTGCCCCTCCTTTGCTCCCAACCAGCATTTATATTTCTGTTCCCTGAGGCTTGACTCTGCCTTTCTGAACAGGTATGAGTGATCAAGATCTAGGCTTGCTGCTACGTCAGAGCTTGGGCGTGTCAGCTCAGCTCCTATCTCCCTCCGTTTGTCTTTCTCTTGTAAACAGTGAGCTATGTGTGCTGGCTGACTGTCAGTTTTAAAGGTAACCTTTTCCTTTCTTTCTATTTCCATGGGCTCTATAGGGGCTTCTACTTCACATATCCCCCTCCCCCCCTTAAGATATTGCGGGCTGGCGAACCCTCATTCACACAGCTCGCAATCTGTGATAATGCTTCGATATGTTCTTTTACTCTGGACAGACGAGCTGTCGCTGTCCTCTCATGCCAGGGCTTAAGGATGTTCAGATGGTAAACTTGGCGGCGTCCTCTAGTGTTCTCCACCGCATAGGAAACTGGGTCCACTTGCTCTACCACTTTGAACGGACCCTTCCATTGGGCCTCAAATTTTGGACCGGCGTCTGTTACCATCACCACCACCTTCTCTCCTACGGCTAACTGACGAGGTTTTGTCCCTTGGTCATGATACTTCTTCTGGCGTTTCTGACTGGCCTGTAGGCTTTCCTCTGATGCCTGCGAAGCCCTTTGCAATCGACCTCGCAGGTCTCGTAGAAACTGTGGTACCCCTATTTCCTCCACCGTAGGCTCCACCCATTGTTTGCATAAAATGTCTAAGATTCCCCTTGGAGCCCGTCCAAACAGTAATTCATAGGGGGATGCACCCAGGGATGCCTGTGTACGCTCCCGACAAGCGTACAATACAAAAGGGAGCATGACATCCCACTCGGACATTTTCCCGTCCAAGCCACGCTGCAGCATTTGTTTGAGTGTCTGATTTAACCTCTCCACTAGTCCATTGGACTGGGGGTGGTAGGCGGCGGTCTTTATGTGGTGTACCCCAAATGCATCCCATACTTGGGCCAAGTATTTCGACATAAAATTACTACCCTGGTCTGTGAACATCTCTTGGGGAAATCCTACCTTACAAAATAGTTTAATCAGTTCCAAGGTTATGGTTCTAGCTGAAATGTTCCGCAAGGGCATAGCCCACGGGAACCTAGTGGCCTGATCCATCACCACCAGGATGTACTGGAAGTTTCTAGGTGTCTTTAACAGGGGCTAAAATACCTTGTTGGCCGTGCTTAGCGAATGATTATTACTATAAACCTAAATCAGCTTATTCATTCAACTTTTTCACCATTATACTACTGTTCAGTATTAATTCTACTTGTCTTATATTAAGCCTCAGACAACACCCTTATTGCTTCATTACACTAGAAGATTTGTAAATCGTCTCCTAAACGTGTATAGGGTTTAGTACATCAATGGCTTAAATGTGAAGATTCTCCAACCAGTGCAATTAATTTCAAACAGCTATTTCTGATTTAAATTTTCTTAAAAGACTACTTAGCTTCTCATGAAAAGACTGGTCTTCATCTTCTGTTTGAAATTAATTGCACTGGTTGGAGAATCTTCACATTTAAGCCATTGATGTCTTTAACAGGGGGCCTACGGTGTCCATCGCCATGCGCCATATAGGTTCCAGTATCGTAGGGGTAGGAATCATGGGCACCCCCGGTGCCTTGGCAGCGGTAACCCGCTGACACGAGGGGCAGGATTCGCAAAAACGGGCGGTTTCTTTAAAAAACCCCGGCCAATAAAAACGGGCTAAAATCTGATCCACGGTCCCCTGCATCCCATTATGACCACCTACCGGTTGATCGTGGGCCAATCTTAACACCACTGCTTTGAATGTAGTTGGAACCACCAATTGTTTCCTAACTGCCCCTGTCTGCGGCTCATTACTTTCCCTATATAATATTCCCTTATCTAACAGGAATCTTGGGAGAGTATCCCTCTCACTTTGGGCATACTCAAAGGCCCGTTTTAACGCGGAATCTGCTTGTTGCTCCTTGGGGAAGGAAGGGAACTTCCTAACGATATCAGCGGGCACCCAGGGCAACCCTTGTCCAGCCTCAATTTCGGCCCTCCCCTGAGCCCTATGTTGCCTTTCCCGTCATTTGTCCGCCTTTCCCTTCTTAGTCTTCTTAACAGGGACAGTAATTAGGTCTTCATGTGTGGGCAGCTCCTCCATCACCTCCCCTGCCAGTTCACCCTCATCCTCTGGGGGTTCCTCCCTCTCTTCAGGGGATTCCTCTTTCACTTCCGAGGCTCCTGCCTGGGACCTAGTGGAGACTGTAGGGTATATTCGTAGCACAAAAATAAGTTAGACTCTGTTGTTGTCTAGGGGAGATAGCTACTAATATACAGCCCAAAGTTCGGTGAGTTATTCTGGCAATGAGCCATGAAAGAAGTCTGGTCTGCAGATATATATTAGACTTTATTATAGGCAACCGAGTAGAAAAAATATACACACACATATATCGCTAATTAGAAACATGAGGTAGAAATTTGTTATAGTACAGATGTACACTTGGACAACGTAATAAATCACCGATTAGTAATCAGACGTCACTGATTCGCTCTGCACTGAGGAAAAGTAAGAAATATCTTGCTAACCCCTTTCCCATACGGAGGAGGAGAGATAAGTCAGTACCTTGGTTCCGTCGGGCTCTCAGGAACAAAGCAGTCCAAGAAGACAGCTCCTAGCTAGTGCGGGCTCTAGCCTCATCAGGCGAGCCGCAGTAAGTCCGAACCGGAGGTATCTGTGAAAGTCTTATCTCAGACCTGTGGAGGACGGCCTAGCCCACACTTAGTGGCCGTCCTGCGGAAGGGTCAGGTCGCAGGAATCAGGTACGCAGTGCACAGCAGAGAGGAACCGGTGCAGAAGTCTGTATAACAGGTGGGAAAAGCCCCCCCCACTCTCTCTCTCTTACTACTAAAGTTTCCAGCGCAGAATGCATTATTCTGTGTGAGAATCCTCCGTCATAGGTCTGATGATTGGTTGGCACCAGGCAGTCTGAGGTGTTCTCAGCGAATCAGGAGGTAGATGATGAGCAGCGTCTTGCAAACAAAGGAGCTATAGTGAAATCAGGCAGAGGCAACAGTATGTAACTTCTGGGCATGTACCAGTGTCCAAGGCCAGCCACGGACCATAGCTTCTGTATGCACACTTAGAAACGCTGCTCCAGCAGTTGCTTGAAGGCCGTTTGTAGCTGAACACAGCAAAAGTGAAGTGAAGAATCCATCTTGTCTGTGCAGTTTGGTTCAGGCCTGAGTTGCTGAGCAGGCCGGAGATTTGCATGTAGAATTGCAGGGGTATCAGCCCTACAAGACCATGCCTGCCTTGGTATGTAGGCCCTTCTCCATCCCTCTACAAAACTGGGGCCAATCCCTACCCAGCACAATGTCATGGGGGAGCTTGGGGACTATGGCCACTAGAACCTCCTTTCGTGTTCCTAACCCCTTTACTGAGAGTTTGTATAGCGGGTAGAAGGAGGATGCACCGTGTATACACCGGATCTTAACCCTACCTTCTGGTCGGCTCGGTACTGACCCGACACGGGCTACTATGGCCTGCCAGAGTTTCTTCGAAACCATGCTCTGGTCAGCACCGGAGTCGAGCAATGCACTGGCCGGAACACCCTGAACCTCCACCTCTAAAATAAAACCTTCTTGTACCTGTTTTTCCTTAGCAGTTATCAGTGCTGTCCGCATAATACAATTTCTTTGCATATGACCTGGTTTACCACATTTAAAACATTTTCCCTTTTCCCATTTACATTCTGGTTTTGGCAAACAACTGGTTACACATTTTACATTGGTTCTGGGTTCCTTTTCTGACTTTCCAAAGTTGCCGTCCCAGACACGTTCAGAGCGCCTCCTTTTGGCTTGTTAGCCAACTCTGCCTCCAAATATCGTTCAGTAAGGAGGGCTGCCTCTGCTGTGGTCTGGCAACTTTGCAAGATCAAAAAGGATTGTATTTCATGGGGAAATGCTTTCATGAATTGCTCTAATACAATGGTGTCTATTACAGACTCGAGAGTCTTACCCTCAGGAGCGAGCCATTTCCAAGCTAAGCTACGTATCCTTTGGCACAAAGCCTTGGGTGTCTCATTAAGTCTTAGCTTAGTATCCCTTAGCATCCTCCTATAAACCAAGGGTGTCAAACCTAATCTATCCCTTATAGCCTTTTTAAGCTCGTCGTAGTTCGTCGAAAGAGCAGCGGGCATGGCTTTATAGGTGGCTAAGGCCTCTCCCGTTAGGGACATAGCAAGCCTTATTGCCCATTGCTCTAGCGGCCACTTCGCAGTAAGTGCCACTCTTTCGAATGCTTCAATAAAGTCATCTATATTATCATCAGCTGTAAGCTGTCCAAAAGCTAAGGATCCACAATCTTGTGGCCCTACCTCACAAGTGGGTGTTGGTCTTGCTTGTTCTGCCACTTTTTGACTGGCAAGCAAAGCCTCTATTAGCTCTACAATGGGTTTTTGCTGGGCCTGCATGGCTGCAGCGGCCTGTTCCTGGATGCGCTGGGCCATCTCCCGTTGTTTCTCAAATTGAGAAGCCATCCAACGTAGGACCTCCTGTGGATCCATCTCCATGGTATTCCTTCTGCAGAGAAACAAAAAGAAAGACAGGCCCACCAAGTGCGGCACACCAACTTTTTCTCCCCACTGTCTAGCTTATATGCAGGTCAAAAGCTCTCCTCCTCACAAGAATCCTACACATCCATGCCCACATACCCTTTACCTGAGCATGATGTAGATTCAGGTTTTGAGAAAGGAGTCTCTCGGCTGGTCTTCGGTCCCTCTAGCTGATATTGCCAGTGATATCCCACACGGCTCTCCAGTGGACAGCTTGACAGAATTTCTTTGGTGTTCTTGTTGAAAAACCTCTGGCGTATCTCCTGGATTTTTCCAACTCGAATATCTTTATGTTCCATACCAAAAATCCTCAAAACTATGCCACTTGTCACGTGGTCAGCCCTCCGCCTAGGGCTAAGAGAGCTGGCTTGCCATGATGTCCTATAATCAGAAAGTGAGACCACACCTTTCTGCTTTTGCAATGCCTCTTGGGAGTTGTAGTCCCTTTTTAGGAATAGTTAAAGGAATAGTTATGAGTCGAGTGTCTAAGGCAAAATGACAAGGAATTTATTCCCTTCACATTAGGACTTAGTGTAGAACAAAATAGGAGAGTGTCCAGGTGTTTGCTTGATGATTATTTACAACAAAATAAGGTAACTGCTTTTCACACTCTGGCTCCAAAACGTGCTGTGCCTTTTCTAAGTAACAAAGATGGGAAAACCAAACAGCTTCTTCTGTCAAAGTAAACTAACTTCTTTTCCTTTGCTGTTTCACAGCTCTTTAACCCAAAGACTTAACACAGTGACTCGATATCATCGGCATAAGCAAGGCGTGCAATCCATTGAAACTTCAGCTATATCATTAACATTACAGTCCATTTGCATATCCTCCAGCTTAGGATTTATTGAGCTTGGCTGCCAGCTGTTACTACTGTGTTTAAGGTAACCTCCCTCTGCAAACTTGGGTGTTTCCTCTGTATACAATTCTAGACAGCAAGGGTTTGAAATACCTGTGGCTTTGGAGCTTCTTCTCTGGCTCTCATCTAGTTCCTTCCAGTTATAAGGAAATGTTCTGTGACTCTCCATTTGTAATTCCTGACTAGAGCCACCCCCTGGCTCTCTGTTCCTGGTAGAGCTTCTTAACCTCCCTGCTTTGGTGCTGGGTCTCCACTTGTGAAAACTCTGAAGCCTTTCCTCAGGCAGTAAAGACTGAAGGGATCCCTGTTCTCTCTGCCCAGGCTGGTTCCTGGCAACAGGCTGTGCTTTCCCACCTTCTAGTCTGCCGGCTTCTCTCCCGGAACTGCAGGTAGGTTCTTTGCCAAATCTCCCATTCTCTAGAGTTCCTGAGCCTCTCCAACCACGTCTCCCAGGAGCTCTTTCCTCTTGCTCCCTCTCTGGCTTCCTTCTTTGCTTCTCTTGTTGTCCTTGCTGCCCCTCCTTTGCTCCCAACCAGCGTTTATATTTCTGTTCCCTGAGGCTTGGCTCTGCCTTTCTGAACAGGTATGCGTGATCAAGCTCCAGGCTTGCTGCTACGTCAGAGCTTGGGCGTGTCAGCTCAGCTCCTATCTCCCTCCGTTTGTCTTTCTCTTGTAAACAGTGAGCTATGTGTGCTGGCTGACTGTCAGTTTTAAAGGTAACCTTTTCCTTTCTTTCTATTTCCATGGGCTCTATAGGGGCTTCTACATCACAGAGTGCACAGTACACCAACAAGAAACAGTGTACTGTATGTTTAACTTCCAACCAAAAAATTCTGCCTTGGAATTGGGGCCTGTGTCCGTGCTGGTTCTGGTTCATTCCTAGATCTGATTCCTCTTCTTGTTTTTCTAATCTCAGAGCTGGCTTTTCATCAGATGAATCTTCAGCTGTTTCTGTCCCTACTCCCTGACTTTTAAAACTCAATTAGGTAAAACCCTATATTTTTCTCTTAAATTGCCTCAAGTAATAAGACCGTGGCTAGACAATTAGCTTTTTCACTTTTTTAAAAAAATATTTGCTACCCTTTAAAAAAAAAGATAATCAAAAATCCCCATCTAAAACCCTCCTCCCACAAACACACACAAACACGTACACACTAAACTAGCTGTGGCACACTTTGTTCAAAAATTCTGCTTCTATTGCCACTTCCAGCTGTCCGAGAAATACAAGCAGTTTGCTTTTAAAATCAGTTCTGACTTAGAATCAGCTTCCTTTCAAAGCTGTAGCTAACGGTCTGTCAAGTAGTAACAAGCAGTACCAAAACTGGCACTTCTTCTCATAAATCCAGTTCTGATTAGCAATTTAATTTTTAAAATTGAAAACTCTTCTCAGATTTGAGATTTACTGGCAACCTGTGCACACAAGCCAATGTCGATGCATAGTTTCACAGCCTTTGTCTCATTCACAACAGCTTTATCCCTTTCAGCTCTTGATGATGCTAAAACCTCTTTACTCAGGACTTCTTACAAAAAAATCAGTTAAAAACTGGCAGTCTCTGAAGCGCTTTCATTCCTGAGGAGTCTTGACTCAAACTGTCAGCTAATCACAGCTATTACAACACTCCAAATCTCTGGCCAGCCAACAAATTACCTTCTTAAATAAATTTCCAGCTTTCAGAAATTAAATATTAGACAGCCAAACCAATGTAAAACAATACCTACTAAAGATACTTCAAAGGTGTTAAACTAAAATCTCCCTCTCAGTTTTGTCAGAAACATCACCTTTTTAAGGTTGCTTTTCTTATAAATTAAAGAGAAAACTTAAGCTTCTGTACATATTAACAAACTTTCTTATATAACTCCACAAACACTTAAGTTAAATCTTTTCTCACTACCACAGCTAGCATACACCTCTCTCTCTCTCTACACAGATTATTCCCAACTGACACTCAACTCAAACACATACCAGCATTCCAATCCATTCAGAAAAGTGTTCTTCCACTTTCTTCCCAAAGAAATAGTTCCATATACCCTATAAAATATACTTTATCCTATAAAATAAAGGCACCCCCCCCTCCCATAACAGCCCTAATCACACTTCCGAGGACATTTCTATACCATCACTTTAAATCCTAATATGTTAGAAATAAAAGTTACCAGACTGTGTCAGTAAAATCTATCTTCCCACCTGTCACAAGCTGCAGCACCGTCCTTTAGGGAAATCCCTACTCTGCCTGATCACCAACTACCATGAGCCCTTACATCCTAGTACATTCAAAATTTTAAATTTTATCATTGATTTTGTCTCTCCTGAGCCCTCTTAACCCAGTCCTGTAATTTTTAAGCGAAACTGAGGTTCCAGAGCCTCAGAAAGCACGCCCCCCAATTTTAAAAACCTGGTGGGAATCACGGCAAAACTGGTCCTTTTTAAACATAATAAAATTACTTTTTAGGCTCCCCATGCCCTTCTGCCACCAGGTCTCTCAATCTGACACCCTCCAACACCCCCGATGATCCTTAATTACTCCCTCCCATAACGAGTCCGGGCACACAAAAAGGATCCTCTGGCACCTTTAAGGCCGGCTCTGCCCCCACACAACAAGCACAATCCAGGCCCAGCAGCACTGCCACTTGCACCGTAAGCCTGCCTCAATGCTGCTGCCAATCTCTCCCCCTATGCTTCTGATGCTCTTTGCCAACTCCAGGCAAGAAAAAGCAGACCCGATGCCTGCAAGTAGCATCGGGACCATCTCCCTTCCTGCTCCAGTACACTGGGCTGTCCTCACAACACTGACCGCAGTAGCTCACAAAAATGCAGATAGTGTAGTGATTTTTTGTGCAATCTGCATTTTCCATGGTTTCTTCAAGGGTGATAGAAATATGGGTAGAGAGTGAATGTGTCTGCATGGTGTGGTAATCATCCAAGTTGCAGGCAATGCTAGTATGGACACCCTACAGAAGGTTATTTTTAAAAGATTTGTATGGCTTTTACAAATGCAAAAACAGCATTTATACCACTACAATGGAACATGCTACCTACAGATCTTAGAATAGAGTCAAATACTGTACAGCCTCCTTCAAAGCCAAATTAAAAACGTATCATTTTGTGGAAGCTTTTGGAGACTGACACATGGCTTGTTTGACTTGATTGTGGTTTTTCTTTTTTTTTTTTTGTTCTTTGGTCATGTGTTTTCTGTAAGATTGTGGTTATCTTGGTGATCTTTTTGTCTTTTATTTATTTATTTATTTATTTTATTTATTTACTTCTCTTATATACCGCACTATTAAAATCAGTGCGGTTTACAATTGAACACATTTCTCTTTTGTTTTAAATATTATGCAAAATGCTTTGTTAAGCTGTAAATGCTTTCAAAGTGCTATAACTTAGTAATGAGTGCCTATATTTATACCTGATGCAGTGGATGGTGAAGTGATTTGTCCAAGGTCACAATGAGTCAGTGGGAGAAGTGAGATTTGAACTCCAGGTTTCTTGCCTTTTAGTCCAATGCTTCAGTAGGTACTGTAGATCACTTCTTGGACATAATATTAAGATTTCCCTTTGGCACCGGGTCTCTATCCTATCATATGTAGGTCACTTTGAGAATAATTTTAAAGGTATTAACCTAGCTAGATGACTTTACTGGAAAGTTACTTCCTTTAAAACAGTTGTGATTTCATATGCATACTTTTATCCAGATTAAAAAAAGATACTCCCTAGGGTGGGTTGAGACCAGGGGAAGAAAACAATGTAATTAAATTTGATTTTTTTTAAATGTATGTGTGTTGTTTTCCTCCTGATTGACCATCTAGAGAAATAGCAAATGGAAATATATGCAGGCTTTTTGTATATGCATATATCATAGGAAATTTTCTCTCTTTTTTGTTGACACTTTTATTGATAGAATTTTCCCATAAAATCCAAGTTCACATTGTAGCAGCAGATAAGCATGCAATAAATAAATCCAGGAGTCTTTTCAAGGATCCAAGCCAGTTTAATGTGCACATGGCTCAAGCAATAAGCAATTTCAAAATGGCTGAGCAATGGCTTCTAGTAAAACAACAACTTTTATAGCTTTCTTGTCCATTCTAAGCATAGGCAAACTTTTCATTGGTCCCAGTACCCCTCTCACCCATCTATTGGTCCCGGTACTGATATGGCTACCCAATCGGGACTCTGGTCTGGGCCCAGCACCTGGTTGCCCCCCTTCTAGTCCCAATTACAATGGTCAGTGTCTCCAACTTGTTACTTCTCTCCTCCAAGGTCGCTGAGCTTGTTAAAACATATGGGAAGCAGAGGCACTGTGACCTTGCTCTCTGCAGAGTTAATTAATTCCATAGAAGCATAGCACACCTTATCAGTACCAATTAAACTTGTTTTTCTTCTATTTTCCAAGTTTCGTTTCTGCTTAGCTATGTTCAGTTAAACTGAGTTAAGTTTCAATTCTATGGTGTCATCATTCAGGGGGGTTTTCATTCCTCTGGGCCTAACTACAGGCTTCAGTTACAGGTCAAGCTGCTCAGGCCTGTCTGCTTAGTTCAATTAGCATGGATCATAGGCCGTCGCCTACCACATTCCCCCCTTTGATTATTCTCACCCGCATGTTAATAAGGTGTGAGAATCAAATCACATAATACTAGGTAAAGGTATCACTCTGTGGTATAGGGTAGTAAGTTCACATAGCTAATATCTTTGTAGCTGTCTTACGCTCTACAGTGTTATTAATAACTGAAGTTATCATTTGCAAGCAAAATGGCAAGAAACAAGGGAGCAACAGGCAGATAGTCAAAGTCCATAGTTTGGCAAGAGTGGGAAAAAGAACTAAAGGATTAGAAGGTTCGGTTGCATCTTTGTTGTGCTGTCGTAAAGCTTCTGATTTAGACAGACCAGCTGTCCATCCTTCGTAGTAGATTGTGGTCCAGTCCGAACAAAACACAAACTGTCAACAATGGGGTGGGCCAATACCCACTCACTAATAGTATTATGTAAATCAGTCTGATTGTATAGGATAGAATAGTTCAGTTCTTGCGTCTCCCAGGGCCACTGATCTCCCATCTTAGTTCCTCCACAATAGAAACAGTCAGAAGTGTGGAGACTAGATGCTATTGCTCCAGTAAGTTCAAGAAACAAGTTCTGGTGGTGGTATGAGGAATTGCAACGGTGGCTTGCATAGCCTTGTAGAAAGTCAAGATCTAGAACAACTTTTGGATTGGAGAGTATACCAATGCAAGTATAGGAAGAATGATAAAACAAGGTCTGAGTGACCTTCGGTCCAGTTCATGTTGTACTTATACAGGCTGCCCAGGGAGATAAGGCAAAAGTCATTTCAAAGCACTCCAAGGCTGCTGCCAAAATAAAGCAATAATAATAATTCATAATGGGCATAGTCTCTGGAAAATTGGTGGAACTGTCGACTTCCACAACAGATAACAGATGTAGGGTTGATTGTAGATCCTCAAGCTTCTGCCGTACGTAGACCTACCAGCTTTTTGGCAGGAGTAGGGCTGTAGATTCCAAAGTATCACTGTCCTCTGGGATGTCTCAATTTCTTAAAATATCATAGCATAGTCTCTTAGGCTATTATTGCTTCCTTAGAGCAGTTCACTCTTTAGGAGATCAAAACAGTCTTTTCAGAGTATTTAAACACAGTCTCTTAGAAGATTCAATTTCTTAACACAACACAGTCTCTTTCTGATGATTGCAGGTTTTTTTTTGTTTTTTTTTCAGATGCGAGGCTTACCTTCAGATAAACAAACAGTCTTGAAATAGTGCAGTTTCTGAGGGACCAATAAGTCTTAGGTCCGTGGTTGTTGTTGTAGGGTGAGGTGCAATGGAGTCTCAGGATGCTGTACAGTAGTCCAGTGATCAGGTTCAAGAGCAGCTGCTGGCTTCACTTGATTATGATGGGTCCAAGGATCAAATTCTGCGACTTTTACTGCAGTTGGAGTAGACAGGATGACGACATAGGGTCCTCTCCAATGCAGGGCTAACAGTATCTTTCTCCACTCTTTGATCCACACCGAGACTCCAGGCTTGAAAGGATGCAGGGGTGCAGGCAAATTGATGAGTAATCGATTTTGTACTCAGGTATGAAGACTCCTGCAAAACAGAACTTAAAACCAATAGTTCATGTCTAATAATTTCAGATCCTATCTGTCTCATATCTCCTTTTATTTCCTATACAATAGGCAGGGGTTGCCCATACAGAATCTCAAAAGGGAAACTCCTAAAGACTTAGCAGGGACTAAGTATATCCTAAGAAGGGCTATGGGAAGAACCTGGGGCCACTTCAGGTAAACCTCTTGGCAAAGTTTAGACAACTGAGATTTCAGGGTTCTATTCATACATTCTACTTTTCCTAAATTCTGAGATCTATAGGCAGTATGTATCTATTAATATCGATATCTTGGGCTATACTTAATGGACTTGCTTCCTAAGGTTATCCACCCTCATTCTTTGTACAGGGCCCCATATGCATGCAAGGTTGTAAGGGTATACTTGAAATCTGGGTACACATTTAGACAGGGCTCTTTTCCTATTCTTAGTGCTCTAGTGAGGACTATCAGTTCAGCTTTCTGTGGTGAAGTTTCTGGGGCCAGGGCTGAGGACTCAACTACCAAATCAGGGGTCACCACTGCATATCTAGCACAACAATGTCCATTGATGATGAAACTGCCTTCAGCCACAAAGAAAGTCTGTTCAGGGTTCTCCATAGGGACATCAGTCAAATCCAGGCGGCTTGAGAATACAGTGTCCATAATTTCTAAACAGTCATGATCAGGGGATCAAGACCAACTGATAACAACATAGCAGGATTGAAAGCTTGACTGACCCTTCAGTTGTATCTGGGGTTTTCACACAACATACTCTAATATTTCAACATTCATAGATTTGTTAGCTAGTAATTTCCTTTGTGTTTCATAATGGTTAGAACAGAGTGTGGTACAGTAACTTGAAGATTCTATCTCAAAGTGATTTTTCTTTTAGTTTTTGCTTACTAGGAAGGCTATAGCTGTAACAGCTTCTCAAATAAGGTCCAAGAGATTGAGTCAACACTCCCAGAACATTTCCTTGCGACTCATGAACATAGAGACTGCAAGGTTTTCTGGACATCGGGTAGACCCAGAACTGGTGATAACATCAGAGGGTTTTCAAAGATCAAATGACTCCATTCCTATTCAAGTCCCCATTCCAATGGAGACTTTTTCATTCCTTTGGTAGCTTGATACAATGTGATACAATGGTTTTGCTAGCAGCGCAAAATTGGGGATCCATATACAACAGTACCCTGTGGCACCCAAGAAGGCTCTCACTTGCCTCCTGGTGGTTGGAGTAGGAATACTGCATACAGCTGCTCTGCGTTCTGGTAAGGGTTCCAGGCGTCGAATTCCGCTGGACAACTGGAATCCTAGGTATTTAACTTGTTTGACATAATTATGCTTTGGCTCTTGAGACTTTGTATCCAGCCTCATTAAAAAGGTGCAAGAGTTCACTGGTGGCTGGTGGACATTCACTTTCTGAGTTGGTGGTAATCTTGTCTAGGTGAGTTGGCCCTACCTCCTTGTAGTGGGGTCTTGGGCTAAGCGTATACAGAAAAAAACATCTTTTTAAGTCCAGAATGATGAAATGTATAGCTTCAGCAGAGATCAGTTCCAAGAGAATATAAGGATTTTGGTACCACTGGTTGTATAGTTTCAGCTGCATCATTCATTCTTCTTAGATCCTGCACTGGGCGGTAATCACCTGTCCCAGGCTTCTTGACTGGCTTGAGGGTGACAATGGCAGGGGCTATGTTCTTCGCTAGGCCAGGTGGATTATCTTCTGCCCATCCTCCAGGTGGGGCTATGAGGTTGGTAAGTGTACAGCTTGTTGCTTTGGATGCAGGTGAATAGAACCGCCATTCTTCTTCTTGGGGACAGTTTGAGTTTCATTTTTTTCTTCCTTCAACAGAGGATATCTGTGCTTGAAGCTTTGCAAGCAGATCTCGGCTCCAAAAATGGAATAGGGCATTCAGGCATATACAGGAACTGGTACATTATTATTATTATTTTTTTTTTCTAGTTCACACATGTGGTTCTGCAGAAAAGGCTTTGCGAGAAAAACACAGGGGCTACTGGCTTTAGTATTCTGCTCCTGTATCCCCCATAAAAGTCCATATATTGGTCCCCTATTTTTCAGACTGACTCCTGGGGACCCAGGGAAACTGGAGAGTCCGGTCTGGCCTAGTCTTCATCCATGCTGTAGCCCTCTTCGGCTGCCACTCACGCTATAGCTGCTTCACTCTCGTGCTGAAACACTGTGCTTGGTTTATTGTTTTATGACTTTGCAATCAAGTACTCCCTCGGGAGTCAAGATACGGGCATTCACTTCTCTAATGTCCTTCTTTTTCTATAATGGGCGCACTCACACCCAGTTTTTCACATCCGCTGCTCCTTCGATTAGGAAAAACTCCACATCATCCAACTAAAATATCATTCACTTTCTCTGTTACATTTATTTTCACAATTCACACACCCTCTGATTAACTTTCATTTAACCATTATGCCCGCAAATTCATCCAGTTCTCTGCAATTTCCGTTCATTAGTTCAATCAAGTCCTAAAACTTCTCAGTGCAGTTTTTTTTTTCAGTTCTAAACAAGTCTGGTCAGCTGACTTTCACTTCTAGTCCGGAGGGGGTGGACATTCCCCTGTTGCAGAGGTGGCTAGCAAACTACTTGGGAATCTGTAGGGAGAAGTCATCCCCCCTCCGCCCCCCCCCTTGTTCCAGGCTCTGCCCGGGATGATGGCAGAGCTCAGGGAAATAAACAGGCAGGATTTTTTTTTTTTTTTTTTTAAACATTTAACCAAGAATCCTATATAGGGGAACTATTCTCTGTACAATCTGATAAACACGGGAAACTACGGGGCCATGAAGTAACTCTGGAATCTGCATGGACTCTGACCCCCCTTCCTCCCCCCATGGTGACGTAGTTAACAACAGACAGAAGGCGGTCTGTCAGGCTGCATTTTCCTGTGACTAGGCATAATAATCTCATTCTAAATAAATACAATTTAGATAAATTCCTTCAAATATAAAACTATTTTTTTGCAACATGTTATAAACAACAATCCCAACAGAGAGAACTATTACGTATGGCTGGAAGAAACTAGCTGCCAGCCGTAATCTGCACTTAAGGTGAATAACGTCTCTGCAAAAGATTACAGTTTAGGAAGGAGATATTCAAAAGACATTCCGGATACTTTTTTCAATAAAGCGGGTGGACATCTAGAACACAAATACACATTTTCCTTCCTAGTTCATTTTATTAACAATAAACATGTCTTCTATGAGGCGCTTGCTGTATCAGGAACGAAAAACTCATACACGATTAACCCCTCATTCACTCAGGATTCAAAGCACTTTTTAAGTTGCGATCTGCAAAGTCCTGTTGATCTGTACGGGAATTCGAGCAGGAATTTAACCCTTTCCCGGCTAAGTACAATTTAAAGCAATCACTAGAAAACTAATTATAAATTCATCTCCTATCACACTTTGAATGAATCCTTTATTTTAAACAAGCAAGAAACTTTTCAATCGGGAACTGCGGTTTCATTTTTTTTTTTTTTTCTGTCCTCTTGCTGTGTGGCTCGTTGGAAACAGCTTAGCTGTTCACACACACACACACACACACACACACAGAGACAGAGACATGCCGGCATTCCAGGCTAAGCCCCAAAACTATCGGGACCCATAATCCTGACTAAACATTCTTATTAAATGATATATAAATGATATATATTACATAACCACAGCAGAAGGAACATTATTATTAAACTAACAGCATTGAGATTTAAACCTGAACAGAGTTAGAAAGACACTGCACATTCTTTCCTTCAGACACGCCCCCTGTCAGTTTTTCACACTGCAGTAGAAAAACTAACTGGGTCAGACCAGCTTTTTGATTTCTAAAAATGACTGTAGGTGTTTTGGGTCTTCATTCTGCTCTATTAATACAATTTCTTAATCAGTGAACTGTCACAAGTTACTCAACAGAATAATCTCACACTTATAACAGAAGGGAAACTCGCAGTTTCAACAGATAGCAAAAATCAAATACACAGGACAGACAATACACCAAACGCTTCATCCGTTTCGCGACCTAGACGCAGTCACCCGACTAGGAACTGCGCTAGTCCAGAGTCCACTCTGCTTGGTCCGTGCTGCCAGACCTCTCATTCACACTTCATTCACACAATCATGCTAGCAACGTATCTCAGAATGCATTCCTTTCTATCTATTCTGACTAGTCTTTTTCCCAATTACAAAAAGGATGAGGGTTTCACCCGGCGAATTCCCATGCGGGGTTACTCGGCCCTTCCTTGAGAGGTGATCATGCTCTCTTACCAATTCCCAATATCTCGAGATTACAAATTCCAAGTTCCTGTCTGTTCTGACTAGACTAAATCATGATTTTTTTTTTTTAAACAGCTGTACCTCGCGAATACTCATGCAAGGATTTTCAAACAAAGACTTAAGTCTTACCAAACAAGAAGGACGATGGCTTCACCTCGCGCATACTCATGCAAGGTTAATAGGACCATCCTTGAGAGGGGATCAGTGCTCTCATTACCAAATTCCAAATTCCAAGTTCCAAGTTCTCGAGATTACAAGTTACAAGTTTCAAACTGCAGTTCTAACTCATCTGTCTAGACAGGTTTTCAAAACTATACTTACCAGATCTGGTTCCCAAGCTTCTGAGTTGGATCCTGGACTCCCCCGGGTCGGAAGTGTTGGCCAGCTGGACTCAGTGCCTGCCGAGGCCAGGCAGAACTCCCTCCGATACAAGAGGATCGGTGGGCCCAGGGAAATTCCCCTGCGTCGGATTGGCATGGTTCCAACTGGACCAAACCTCAAGGCGAATTACGTGGATTTATTCACTTGAACACTATCCACCACTCGCACTTCCCGGCCAACGCACCAAGAATGTAGCAGCAGATAAGCATGCAATAAATAAATCCAGGAGTCTTTTCAAGGATCCAAGCCAGTTTAATGTGCACATGGCTCAAGCAATAAGCAATTTCAAAATGGCTGAGCAATGGCTTCTAGTAAAACAACAACTTTTATAGCTTTCTTGTCCATTCTAAGCATAGGCAAACTTTTCATTGGTCCCAGTACCCCTCTCACCCATCTATTGGTCCCGGTACTGATATGGCTACCCAATCGGGACTCTGGTCTGGGCCCAGCACCTGGTTGCCCCCCTTCTAGTCCCAATTACAATGGTCAGTGTCTCCAACTTGTTACTTCTCTCCTCCAAGGTCGCTGAGCTTGTTAAAACATATGGGAAGCAGAGGCACTGTGACCTTGCTCTCTGCAGAGTTAATTAATTCCATAGAAGCATAGCACACCTTATCAGTACCAATTAAACTTGTTTTTCTTCTATTTTCCAAGTTTCGTTTCTGCTTAGCTATGTTCAGTTAAACTGAGTTAAGTTTCAATTCTATGGTGTCATCATTCAGGGGGGTTTTCATTCCTCTGGGCCTAACTACAGGCTTCAGTTACAGGTCAAGCTGCTCAGGCCTGTCTGCTTAGTTCAATTAGCATGGATCATAGGCCGTCGCCTACCACAACATTATACAAATGCCATTAACGTCATCTCTATTTTCCTTTACCACTCTCTAAGGAGAAGCATATTGCCTTTAACACACTGGATCTTAGAGAAAAAAACTTTAAAATTGTGGGGGGTAATTTTATAGGTCCATGCTGGTAAAAAGGGCATATTTTAATGTTTTTGCAACAGTAATATAGGCATCTATGTGTTTTTATAAAATAACTACCCAGAACCAGCCCCAAAAGCATGCAAATTCATATGCCAAAATTTACATGTGCTCTGAAAATGTTGTCAACGTGTGCCAATATTCTGTGTACTTTCATATTTTATAAAATATGCACATGCATTGAAACTCTACCCTATATGATAAGAACATAAGAAATGCCATACTGGTTCAGACCAAGGTCCATCAAGCCCAGTATTCTGTTTCCAACAGAGGCCAATCCAAGTCACAAGTACCTAGCAGGTTCCGAAAAAGACACACATGTTCCACAAAGCTTGTATTGGGGCAAGCAGTGGATTTCTAGGTCTTCTTTAATAATAGTTTATGGACCTTTCCTCTAGGAACTTGTCCAAACCTTTTTTAAACTCAGCTACACTAATATCTTTTACTACATCCTCCGGTAAGGAATTCCAGAGCTTGATTACACGTTGAGTAAAAAAATATTTTCTCTTATTAATCTTAAATGAGTTACATTGTAAAGAACTCCATTGCAAAGCAAGGTAATACTCTGCATGAAAGCTCTCAAAGGTGTTTTGGTCTTCATTTTTAAAAGCAAATTCTTAAAGGGGCTTGGTGTTCGTTTTTAAAAGCTAAGGGGTATGCTTACTAAATGGTGGTAAGGGAGCAAGTGTGTCATTTACATGTGGTAATGACACACATGTCCCCTTAGTGTCGTAAAAATGCAGAGTTTCCGTGTGTAAAAAACTCCTGCAGTGTAAAGATAACAGGAGGTGGAGAGCGTGCGTGAAGCGGCGATAACACTATGTTACTTTAACGCCTCTTGCGTTAGGACCCCTAAGAGCCCCTTAATGCCTGTAACCTTTCCGCAATGTAAAACCTCACAGAAACGGTGTCTGCAGAGAGGAGAGAGCCTATTTAAACATGAGAAGTGTGATGAAATAAGAAGGGAGCCCAAGACAGTGATAGTACTGGTAGTACTCCATTAGCAGCAGCAGCATGGTGCATAAGTAGGAAAGGGCACCATGCTGATGCTGCCAATGGAGCAAACGGAGTGGCATATTGGTCAACAGTGGTAGGTGCAGGTGGACAATGCGGAAGAGGGAGCTACCTAGATGGCACATAGTGGCATAAGAACAGAGGATCCACAGATATGCCATACTGGGTTAGACCATGCTCCATCAAGCCCCATATCCTCTGTTTCACAGTCTCCAATCATGCTCACTAGCTGGGTCCTTAGAATGTATAGATATTCAGCAATGCCTGTAGTGGGGCAAGGTGTGGATCTGCAATACCCCCTGAATAATGGTGCAATGACGGTTCCCCTGGGGCCTAACCAAACCTTCTCTAAGCACAGTTACACGAGGAACCTTTATGACATCTTCGTGATCGGAGTGCCAGAGATTGCCTACGCATTGTCTGACAAACTATATGCCCCTATCAATCCGGAATGCATTACACTGTAGCGGCATTGCCTGTCCCCTTGTCTACCCACATTTTGATGGCGTAAACAACCAATCAACCTTTACCCATTCCACGCTATTCAGTAATGCATAGACCCCCAGCATATCTCCCCTTAGCCATCTACCCTCCAGGTTGAAGGGGCCTAACCATTGTAACCTCTGCACATAGGGGCATCCCCCCAACTGTGCCATCTGCAATGTCATGATCACACAGTGACTTTGGTGAAACGCAGATGTACAGCAGCTGTGGAAAGGAGATCTGCCAAATGGGATGGTCCAAGGGACATGGCACCATATGCAGAGATCCCAACAGGACACCCCCTTTCCCCCCATGGTGCCGCTGAATACAGCTGTGGAGGAAGAGTCCGATAGCGCCTGCAGCTGTAGTCCTCCAGATAGCTAAAAAACTGCAGGTGCCCGGGGTAATACCACAGCAGTGGCTGCCATCCTCCCACCGAGACTTATCGGGGCAGGCAGTGATGGGGCCCCTGCATAGTCAGCTGGTGGGGGAATTGCGTGGCCATCCATATGTGCCTCTGTCCCCTCCATTTGGGTCTTGCATCCAAGTCACCTGCCTAACCTGTATGTTTAACATGCTGGGACTGCACACCACCACCACCACTGACAGCACGTGGGCATGTCTGCATGGTGTGGTGGTGGTGGTTGCATGGACAGTGTCAGCAACAGGGGCTATTATCAGCATATGGCAGAACTGTAGTGCAACACACACAGTTGGTGTGTATATGTGTGGAGAGTCACAGGTTCAGGTCCCTGCTGGGTTTTCTGTATTGCATGTTCCCATGGACAAGGCTTAGCCAGAAGTGCAAGTACAGCACCATCATGTGCAACCCCCAAGGAAGAAGCCAGCAAGGATGGAAACACCCACCACCAGCACCTATAGGCTTCATATCCACAGCTGGTTGGAGGCTAATAGCACACTGACCGGGCTGTTACAACTTGCGGTGAGGCCAAGGCACGCTAATAGCGCCTGCACACAGAGCACATGTTATCAATCCTTGAGCTGAAATTGTGACAGGAGTGGCAAGCAGTAATGCCAACCATCCCCACTTTTGCACAGTGCACCAAAAAGAGTGTATGCATGTGTGTATGGCTCCCCTTTGTCCTGTGGCTTTCTGCACTTCACTTTGGCTCACATTGTCCGAGTTGTTCCCAGCCTTTGTTTGAAAATGTGAATAACATGAGGCAGAGAATTGTGGGTATCACTTGAAACAGCACAGATTGGCCTGCGTGTGTCTGCTGCAATGGCAGGATCAATGGCTGATACTTCATTGTGCCCGTCTGCCAAAGCATGTCTTGCTGAGATGGCACTCTCACTATGACCGAAAAGTTACCATGGTACGGCTATGTATCCACATAGAGCTATTATAACATCTGGCTCCAGTGATATGGATGCAGTCTCTGTCTGGGGTTGCCAATGACTGAGTGAAATGCTGAGTATCCCAAGGCAGCTCTGTTAAAGCTGAGCCTGAGGTGCTGATGGGAAACAGGATTTCCTGTTTCCCATCAGTGCCGTGGGCTCAGCTTTAACAGAGCCGCGGTTAAGGGAAACACTGTCTCCTTACTGTGGCTCTGCAAAGCAGAGCCGGGGAAACCAGCAGGCTTTCCGGGGGGGGGGGGGCAGGCGGGTGGCTGCAGGGCTGCTCATTCTGCCACTGCCGCCGCTAGAGCAGCAGCAGCAGCTGCTTCTTACGCCGGAGATTTTTTTTTCAATTTCCCTGGGTTGGGGGGGAGGGGTCTAGGACTGGAACTGGGCTGATGGGGGGGTATGCCAGGAACTGGACTGATTGGGAGGTTTAGAACTGGAAATGGGCTGATGGGGGGGTTAGAATTGGAAATGGGCTGATGGGGGGGGGGGTTAGTACTAGAAATTGATGATGGGCATTTAGAACTGGAAATGGGCTGATTGGGAGGGGGCTATGACTGTTAATGGGCTATGGGGGGGTTAGAAATGAAAATGGGCTGATGGGGGTTAGTACATGGGCTGATCGGGAGAGGGGCTAGGACTGGTAATGGTCTATGGGGGGGGGTTAGAATTTGAAATGGGCTGAGGGAGGGCTTAGGAATAGAAATCAACTGTTGGGGGTTTAGAACTGGAAATGGACTGATCAGGAGGGGGCTAGGACTGGGCTATCGGGGGGTTAGAACTGGAAATGGGCTGATGAGGGGATTAGGACTGGTAATGGGTTATGGGGGGTTAGAACTGGAAATGGGCTGATGGGGGGTTAGTACTGGAAATGGGCTGATTGGGAGGGGGATAGGACTGTTAATGGGCTATGGGGGGTTAGAAATGGAAATGGGCTGATGGGGGGGTTAGGACTGGAAATCGACTGATGGGGGTTTGGAACTGGAAATGGACTGATCAGGAGGGGTTAGGACTGATAATGGGCTATCAGGGGGGTTTAGAAATGGAAATGGGCTGATGGGGGCTTAGGACTGGAAATGGGCTGATCGGAGGGGGCTAGGACTGGTAATGGGCTATTGGGGGAGGGCTAGGACTGGAAATGGACTGATGGGGGCTTAGAACTGGAAATGGGCTGTTGGGGGGGGGGTTAGGACTGGTAATGGGCTATGGGGGGAGACTAGGACAGGAAATGGGCTGATTGGGGTGCTAGGACTGAAAATGGACTTATTGGAGGGTTACGACTGGTAATGGGCTGATTGGGGACTAGGACTGAGGTGGGCTGATAAAGGGGATAGAACTAGAAATGGGCTGGGACAGGAAATGGGCTAATAGGGGAAGGGAGGGGAGGAGAGTGCTGCTGGCCCTGGAAGAAAACTAGGGGCTAGGGCTACAAATGGGCTGATGTGTTGGGGGGGGGGGGGGAGAGCTAAGAGAAGACAGGAAAGCAGACGCCTCAGATCGGGACCAGCATGATCAGAGAATAAAATGGTCAGACAACAAAAATAGAAAAAATAATTGTATTTAATTTTGGTGATAGGACTTTGTGCTATTTTTATATTTTACACAGTATTGGGGAACTGCATCTCTTATTTATCTGATGTTGCACTGCATGTGGACTCTGGCTTCTTGGGGTTTCAGTTTAAATTTTGTCTACATATTTTTATTTTTACTTTAGATTGTGGTTACTTATTCTGTACTTGGTGAAGGTCGATGTTGTGTGTGTGTGACTGAGGTCAGGTGTTCTGTTAAAATGCAGTATGTATATAAAGATCTATGCTATACTGTAGTAATTTGACTTGTTCAGCTTTTCAAATAGGTGTATGGATGTTCCAGGGCCCACTGTAGTATTTACAGTGATGCTTTTTTTGGATGGGCTCCTTATGTGACTTTTGGAAGTTTGTGCTAATATGGTATGATATGGTATGGTAGGTTTGCTTTTTGTTGTAAGGTTTTTTATTAGTTCACAATATGCCTGGTACTGGAGAATAGTGGTTGTTGTTGTTGTTAGTGAGATGATCAGAATCAGATTTTTTTTTTTAATATTGAGTTCTGTGGGTGAATTTCATGGTTCTGCTCTGCACCTACTGTGGATGCAAAATATATGTTGAAAAAGAAAAAAGGGAGAATGATAACGCAGTTTATAACAAAAAAAAAAAGGGTTATAATTTAGTTTTATAAACTGTGTTATTGATTCTTGCTGTCTTTTAGTTCCTTGGTGTGCAAAGAGGACTGTACCTAGCCCTGTGCAAGCAGTGCAGCTGCACAGGGCGCAAAGGCTTGGGGGGCGCATTTCGGCTCTCTGCTGTAACCCTGCTGCCGCTGGCAGGACAATAGCAGGCAGTTAAAATGCGCCCAAAGCCTTTTCGCAGCACTTAAAGCAGGTCTGGTCCCTCCCTCCTCAGACACGATGTCAGAGCAGGGAGGTACAGATCTGCTTAGAGTGCCGGCGCCTTTCAGATTGGGTGCATGCCCCCCTCCTCCTCCCCATACCTCCGTCCAGTGCTGCCTGCTCTTTCCCTGCTGCCGGCACCGCCGTGAAAAAAACAGAGGGCAGCAGCAGCAGGGAAAGAGCAGGCAGCACTGGATGGAGGTATGGGGGGAGAGGGGGGCGTGCGCCCGAGTTGCAAGTCGCATAAGGCGCGATTGCAGTTCGATACGGCCGTGTGTGCAAACATCTTGCATTTCCTCCATATAATCTAATCGACTTTTTGATTTGGTTCAGTTTCTGATTGGATTTCTGAAAAAGCCCCACCCCCTCTAAGGTGATGGGGGGGGGCGCCATCTCATTCTTCGCCTCAGGCAGCAGACTGCCTTGAGCCGCCCCTGGCTCCACATGGGCACTCATGGATAATCCTCACTTTGCTGCCCACATCGGGAACATGCTGCCTCCACCCAGACGGTACAGTATAAAAAGTGTGAATAAAGAATTAATGATGTTTGCTCTGTTGAGTGCCATTATTCTGATAGTAACAAAGCAACATAGTATATGAAACAAATGAGGAAAACTGGAAACAGCACAAGCACTGGCAAGTTAAATGCAAGGCATTGATAAGGCAGGCAAAGAGAGAATTTGAGAAGAAGCTTGCTGCAGAAGCAAAAATGCATAATAAAGACTTTTTCAAGTACATTTGTAGCAAAAAACCTGTGAGAGAGCCAGTTGGACCATTAGATGATAGAGGGGTAAAAGGGGCACTAAAAGGGAACAAAGCCATAGCGGAGAAACGGAATGAATTCTTTGCTTCGGTCTTTACTGAGGAAGATGTAGGGATGTTACCCATGACTGAAGTGGTATATAAAGGTGAGACTGAAGAAGAATTTAAGGAAATATCAATACATCGGGAAGATGTATTACAACTATTTGATAAACTGAAGAGTAGCAAATCACCTGGACCAGATGGCACTGTTCCCTCTAAGCTGTGCGCGTGTGCACACGCACACACCTCGCCAAGCGAGCGCACATACTTTACAACAGAGCGCACAAAAATTATGGTTCTGATTCTGATAGAAAACAACACAGATGTCTTAAAATTTAAAAGTTGTTGTGTATTTACGGTTTTCACAAGTTCTACAATATTTTCTAGTGCAATCAATGTGGTGTACATACTGTATTCTGACGTGTAGTCAAATTTTAAAGTATATAACTCAGAGTGTCGTTATGTGGCGCACAAAAATTTAACCTTCCTTCAAAAGCCGCACAGCTGATATTTTATGCGCACACAGCCTACAGAAAATTAGAGGGAACATTGCCGGATGGTATACATCCAAAGGTGTTGAAAGAACTGAAATATGAGATTGCAGACCTGCTATTAGTAATCTGTGAACTATCATTAAAATCATCTGTAATACCTGAAGATTGGAGGATGGCCAACGTAACACCAATTTTTAAAAAGGGTTCCAGGGATGATCCAGGAAACTACAGACCGGTGAGCCTGATGTCAGTACCGGGAAAAATGGTAGAAACCATCATAAAGAACAAAATTACTGAACATGTAGATAGTCATATCTTAATGGGAGACAGCCAACATGGCTTTAGACAAGGATGATCTTGTCTTACTAATCTGTTATGTTTTTTTGAATGTGTGAATAAACAGGTAGACAAAGGTGAGTTAGTTGATATAGTGTATCTGGACTTTCAGAAAGCCTTTGACAAGGTCCTTCATCAGAGACTTTTGGCAAAACTAAAAATTCATGGGATAGGAGGCAGTGTACTATTGGGGATTGGGAATTGGTTAAAAGATAGAAAGCAGAGGGTTGGACTAAGTAGCTAGTTTTTCCAATGGAGAAAGGTGAATAGCGGAGTACCCCAGGGATCTGTACTGGGTCTGCTGCTTTTTGACATATTCATAAATGACCTGGAAAAGGGAATAACGAGTGAGGTTATCAAATTTGCAGTTGACACAAAATTGCAAGGGGATCTTAATAAATTGGAAGACTGAGCATCCAAATGGCAGATAAATTTAATGTGGACAAGTGCAAGGTTATGCACCTAGGAAAGAGCAACCCAAACTATGTTTAAATGATCCAAGGTTCCACATTAGGAACCACCACCCAGGAAAAGGATTTAGTTGTCATCGTAGATAACATGTTAAAACCCTTGGCCCAGTGTGCAGCGGTGGCCAAGAGAGCAAATAGAATGCTAGGTATCATAAGGAAAGGAATGGAAAATAAAACAAAGGATATTATAATGTCTCTGTATTGTTCCATGGTGTGACCACACCTTGAATATTGTGTGCTATTCTGGTTGCTGTATCTTAAAAATGATATAGCGTTACTAGAAAAGGTTCAAAGAAGAGCCACCAAAATGGTAAAGGGGATGGAAGGATACCCCTATGAAGAGAGGCTAAAAAGGTTAGGGCTCTTTAACCTGGAAAAGAGACAGCTGAGGGGAGATATGATAGAGTTCTATAAATTAATGAACGGTGTGGAACGTGTAAACGTAGATCGATTGTTTACATCATCACAATATAGAAAGACTAGGGGACATGCATTGAAGCTACAGGGTTAACTATTTAAGACTAATAAGAGAAAATATTTTTGCACTCAACGTATAATCAAACTCTGGAATTTGTTACCAGAGGATGTAGTAAAAGCTGTTAGTGTAGCTGGGTTTAAAAAAGGTTTGGACAAGTTCCTGGAGGAAAGGTCCATAAACCATTATTAAAAGGGACCCAGGATATCACTGCTTGACCCAATATAAACATTGAGGAACCTGTATCTTTTGGGGAGACTGCTAGGTACTTATGACCTAGATTGGCCACTGTTGGAAACAGGATACTGGGCTTGATGGACCTTGGTCTGACCCAGTATGGCATATCTTATGTTCTTATGTTGGCAGATGAAGAGCAGCATGGTTCATCTAGTCTGCCCAGCAAGGCAACAAGAGTAGGTGCACCTGCCGCTCCATGCAGGTCACTCCTCCCCATGACTTTGTTTAGGGGTGTACCCACCGCTCCATGTAGGTCACCCCTATTTGTTGAGCTATAAGAGATAGTTATGTTTATTTTTATTTTATCCTGTTGCTATAAAGGGATCCACTGTATCTGACCCATGACACTTTGAATTCTGTCACTGTATTTGCCCCCACCATCTCCATTGGGGGGCATTCCAGGCATCCACCGCCTTTTCAGTGAAAAAGTATTTCCTGACATTGACTTTCAATTTACTCCCTTTGCAGTTTCATGTTATGCCCTCTAGTTTTATAGCTTCCCCATTTTTGGAGAGATTTGTTTGTTCATTAATACTCTTTAAGTATTTAAACATCTGAATCATATCTCTCCTGTTCCTCCTCTTCTCCAGAGTGTACATATTGAGGTCTTCAAGTCTCCTCTTATAAGTCTTCTGACGCAGGCTACAAATCATTTTGGTCGCCCTTCTCTGAACTGTTTCCAGTCTTTTTATATCCTTTCCGAGATATGGTCTCCAAAATTGAACACAATATTCCAAGTGAGACTCCATCAGTGACCTGTACAGTGGCATTAGTACCTTTTCCCTTCTGCTGGTAATTCCTCTCTGTATGCAACTCAGCATAACCCTGACCTCTGCCACCGCCCTGCCGTATGCCTTACCACCCTGAGATCCCAGAAACAACCACTCCGAGGTCCTTCTTCTGGTCCATGCACATCAACCTCCCCCCCCATCTCATACAATTCCCTTGGATCTCTGCTTCCCAAGTGCATGACACTGCACTTCTTCACATACTCAATGTATACAAACACTATTAAATAAATAAATCCCAACTGTCAAGCATTAGACCATTCTTCCAGCTTCTGTAGATCTTTCTTCATGTCCTCCACTCCCTCAGAGGAGTCCACTCTGCTGCAAACCTTCATGTCATCTGCAAAAAGACAGACTTTTCCTTTCAGTCCTTCAGTAATTTCACTCACAATTACATTGAACAGTACCGGTCCCAGGAGTGAACCCTAAAGCAGACCGCTAATCGCCTTCCTTTCATCCGATTCAGTTCCGTTTACCATCACCTTCTGCTGTCAGTCAGTCAACAAATTTCTGATCCAGTTCACCACACTGAGACCCATCCCAAGCTGTTGAGTTTATTGATAAGCCTCCTATGAGGAACCACATCAAAACCTTTGCTGAAATCCAGGTAGATGACATCCATCGCATGCCCCTGATCTACTTCTCTGGTCACCCAGTCAAAGAACTCATTCAGATTTGTTTGGCAAGATCATCCTTTGGTAAAACCATGTTGCCTCAGATCATACAACCTGTTGGTTTTGAGAAAGTTCACTATTTGCTCTTTCAAGAGCGCCTCCATTTCTTTTCTCGCCACCGAGGTAAGGCTTACCGGCCTGTAGTCTATCACCTCCTCCGTATTACCACTCCTGTGAAGAGGTACCAAATCAGCCATTCTCCAGTCCTGTGGAACTTCTCCTGTCTCCAAGGATCTATTAAAAATGTCCTTTTAATGGCCCTGCCAGAACCTCTCTGAGCTCTTTCAGTATCCTGGGATGTATCCCATCCGGTCCCATGGTCTTGCCCACTTTCAGTTTTACAAGCTGTTCTAACACAAATACCCCATGCCCAAATACCCCATGGGAATGGTATGGCATCTACTCCATTCCCATTTGTATATATTTGTATATATATTCTGAGGGTCCCTTATTATTGACGGAGATAAGTTTTGACATTTAGCTATAGTGAACCCTTTCTAAGTCTGACTTCCCAATCATACTGGCACCTTGTGATGCTGTGATCATCCATACAGCCCAGGTACTGGCCAGGCTTTCATGTCTCCCATGAATTGCAGATGCACACACCAGATCTCCTTGTGCACCCCTCAAACCACACACACACACACACACACACACACAAAATATGCCCTGAACCTATACATAACAGCTATGACATAACATAATCGCATGGGGTATCAGGACTACAAATATGATCTCCGTTTCTCAACCAAAAAGGAATCCTTTTCCTGCTCACGCGCATACTATCCCTGTATCAGCAGTCCCATTTGTCTGAACATGTAAATCATTAGGGTCCCATAGATTGGCTCCTTTAGCACAAACAACACATAGGTGCATAGCCTGAATAAACACTATTCTTAATATTTTTGTAAGGGTGTTTAGAAATGCTTCTTTACCTTACAACATTCCCTCTCCTCTGCTCCCTGTACCTTAAGACTGCATCTTGTATTTTTCCAGACTGCATTAACACCAGATCAAAACATACTTGTCACAACCTTTCTTCTATATGGTACACAGAGTATTTTCTAGGTCCTAGTCTTATAACATGTTTCAGCAGGAATAACGTGAACATTTCCGGGAAACACTTAATATGTACACGGGCCTTTCCTGAATATGCTTTCTATTTCTCCACAGCTGACCATGCCCCTATTCCACCCTCTCCCACTCATGTTCTGAGATCCCCATGCTAGCACCGGGGATGTGCATGTCAGTAGTGTTTCGGAATACAGTCTTGGATGTTTTTGACACATAAATGTCCCCACCACACGTACAAACCCCTTATACATGTTCTGGAATGACTCCCTAATTATTTAGGCCTGACCAAACCATTTACTTTTCATGCCCTAACCACCCTTCCTTGCAATCTGTATGTGGTGTGGCTATCACATGTAAATAGTGGTAGTCTAAAATTGCTGTTTGCGTGTGTGGGTGATCTGCACGTTTAGAAGTTGCAATACCTATGAGGGGAAACTTCTAAAATAACCTCCATAATGTATGATAACTTCATTCAGTGCACCCTAACGGGCCAATGCAGAAAGCCGGCACTAGCTCACACTAAATGGACTTTTTACTTTCCCGACAATGCACGCATTTTAATATGTGATACAGGAAGGACAGGGTATGCAAATGCACCCTGTGGTAATCATGTGCATGCAAATGAGCTATCACAGTGTTAAAATGGGAGAGCAAGCCAAACACATGCGCACAAGAAGTATGTGCTAGTTTAGCTTGCTCTACGGGCATCACATGGCTAATCTGCATATCAGTCCCAACAGTATATTGATGGCATCAGGGACAATCATGGCATCGGGAAAAGCCCCCAATGCCATCAAAATACTGTTAGGGGCCAGATCCCGACAAAAGAGAATCCCTGGTGGCCCAACAGCCCCCCCCCCATCAGTATTTTGATAGCATCAGGGATGATCGTAGCATCAGGAAAAGTCCCCTGATGCCATAAAAACACTGACAGGGGCCGGTTCCCTGACAGAAAGTACTGTAAGTACCTGGTGTCTAGTGGCCCCTGTATCCCCACCCTAATCCAAATTAAAGTGTAAAGGGGGGCGGAGCCTGATGTCCAGCGGGTAAGACGCTTCGCGCTGAAGCTCCCGAGAGGCCTACTTAGAATCCTGACTTAATACCTATACAAACTTACTATTTCGCTCCGGGCTGACCGGGGTACCTCGGGGGGGATGGCGGCCCATAAACCAGCGCGCTTGGACTTCGGGTCTCCTTCTTCTTCTCACGGAAAACGCTCCAAAACAGAGGTGTCCTCCCCACAGAAGATGGCTCCATTTCGGGAAAACCCCGAAATGCACCTGGAGATTTTAGAGGAAATACGCGGCGTGAAGGAATTGGTGCAGTCCAATGGAGAAGCGCTTAGAGCCATGCGAGAAGACTTTGGAGTGCTCCAGGACCGACTTGAAAGTCTCTCATTACGGCAGGACAATATGGCGGGGGTCCTCGACTCGCACGCGGTGCGCTTGGGCACACTAGACAAGGCTGAGCGCCAGATACAGAATCTTCAAAAGGAGTTAGAAGATAGCAATAATCGAGCCCGTCGCAACAATGTGAGGCTCATTGGAATACCGGAGGGGGTGGAAGCGGGAGATATGAGAGAATTCCTGCTCAAAACTCTTCCCTCCTTGCTGAAGATCACCTTTCATAAAGAACTGGAAATCGATCGTGCACACCGTGTTCCTACCCACATGGCGCTCAACCGAACGACCCCCCGGCCTATTATCTTTCGCTTGCTACGATATCAACAAGTGGAACAAATTTTAAATGCTGCCCGGGCGAACCATCATTTGGAATTTGAAGGTCACAAAGTCTCCTTCTTCCCTGATTTGGCAAAGCCTACCGTTGACCGACGGAAGAAACTCCTTGCTTTTCGCCCTCGACTTCAACAGCTACAGGCTCGCTTTGGCCTGTTGTATCCCGCGAAGCTCCGAGTGACTCTCCACAACCAAACCAGGACATTCGAAGATCCTGATCTACTATCAACATTTTTAGACTCCAAAGAAGCAGAGCAGATGCGCTAATCCAACGACTTGGACTTTTATTTGCCGGCTCTGTCCGCCATTTTGAAGGGCCCGATGCGGCGGTCATAGTCAAGCACAGAGACTACCTGGACTTTCTTTCTTTCTTTCTCTGACTTTTGTTTTTTGGTCTCCTATCCCTCCATGATGTGTGCCTCGGTCGGATTCGGAGCACGCACAGTCCTACAGGTTATGTGTTTTTTCAATTTCGGCCTTCTCTGGGGCTTCTCCCCGCAGACACATGGTCGCCAGTAATTTTTGGGGTTCTGCTTCTTCTCTACCGCGCTGCGGTTTTTCTTTTTTAATGTGGGGCGCTTCATTGTATTATCTAAGCTTATTTTCTTTTATGCCATATGTACAGCCAGATACAGTCAATATGAGGGACATTGTGAAATTATGTGCGCTATCATGCTCAGAATTTTTAACTTGTCTGAATGGCCTTATGTAAAATCTTATCACTCAACGTAAAGGGCATTAATAGTCCAATCAAAAGAAAGAAAATCCTTAGCTATCTTAGCCATGAGCATGCTGATTTAGCGTTTCTTCAGGAAACGCACTTAAACTCTGCTGAAACACTGAAACTCAATGTTAAGCCTTACATGGTGGCTGCCTATTCTCCCGCCGTTTCCAAACGGTGCGGGGTAGCCATTCTGGTTAAGAAATCTTTGCAAGCTACTGTAATTGATACTAGCGCTGACAAGGAGGGTAGATGGGCCCGAGTACATCTTAAGGTTGGAGATAGTGAATTTACATGTATTTGCATTTATGCCCCGAATGTGGACAACCCTGCTTACTATGCAAGTATTGCGCAGTTGGCACAGGCCTCTGCCAATACTCCATTAATACTTGGTGGTGATTTTAATCAAGTGTTAGACCCTCTGATAGATAGACAGCCGCCTAGAACGAGTAGTCCACCCAAGAGTCTTGCTACCCTTACAGCTCTGATGCAAGATCTTGCGCTGGTAGATATATGGAGGCTGCTTCACCCCTCCGACTTAGAGTTCACTTTCTTTTCTGCCCCCATCACTCCCAATCTAGAATAGATTTCTTTCTCATTTCCAAAGCACTGATTTCTCAAGTAGACACGACTAGGACTCATCCTCTCCATATTTCAGATCATGCTGCCATATCTTTATCATTACATGTCACTGCGCGGGACGATTCTCCCCGAGCTTGGTTTTTTGATAGATCCCTACTGGGTCAAAAAGATTTTCAGGTTGATATAAAGGCCGCTATCCAAGATTATTTTCATTTTAACTCACCCCATGACACAGCGAGCTGGGCTTGGTGGGAGGGTTTCAAAGCATCTATCCGCGCAACTATAACTAGCTATCAAATTCGGCAGGGGAAACAAAGAAAGCAGCATTTACTGATTCTAGAGCAGCAGATACAAGCTGGGGAGCGTCTCCTCACGTCCCGTACTGACCCATGTATTTTACTCCGTTTACAACGCTTGCGTTTTCAATACAATCAGCTTTTGTACACTGCTGCTGTTAAAAATATTGAATCACAACAAGGGCTATATTATCGGGAAAATAATCGTGCTGGCAAATTATTAGCAAATGCCCTAAAAGGTCAAAAAGAAGCCAAGCGTGTTACCGCCCTCCGTAATCCGTCGGGGGGGGGGCTTGGTCACTAAAGATACCGAAATCTTAGAACTCTTTCGTGATTTTTATACTCGGCTTTATCAATCTGAATGTGATTTTGAGCCAGATGTATTTGAACGCTTACTTTCAGGGGTACAAAGACCGACCCTATCTGACGAAGATAGAGTGGCCTTGGACACACCATTTACTATCTCAGAAATTCATTCTGCTATCAAGAAATGTGCCTCAGGTCGAGCCGCAGGCCCGGACGGTCTCCCTGCTGAATTCTACAAAACCTTTCACGCTGACTTAGCTCCAGTTTTGAAACTTTATTTTTCTGCTCTGGCCGAGGAGGGTTCTCCTTCTGGGTCCTTTTCAATGGCAAATGTAGTAGTTTTTGAGAAAGAGGGGAGAGTCCCGCAACTAACAGCTAATTATCGTCCAATTTCCCTCCTAAACGCGGACTATAAAATATTTGCCACCATTCTCTCTACCCGGCTCTCTGATAGGATGCCTACCTTAATACACCCAGATCAATGCGGTTTCATTCCTGGTAGATCAACTGCTGACAATGCTCGGACTCTATGCCATGTACTGACTACCGCAGTTAATCTTGATCGCCCATTTGTTGGCCTCTCACTTGATGCTGAGAAGGCCTTTGATCGCTTAGAGTGGCCCTTTCTATTTGCAGTCCTCCGCTGGTACGGATTCGGGGAAGGTTTTCTTCGTTGTCTTCGCACCATGTACGCACAGCCTACAGCCAGTATATGTGCCAATGCTTTAAAGTCTCAGCCTTTTCCCCTTCAACGCGGCACTCGCCAGGGATGCCCACTGTCTCCACTTCTCTTCGATCTTGCACTCGAACCCTTGGCTTTACTAATCCGGCAATCGGAGGAGATTCATGGAGTCCCCTTCACCCATAGGGAAATCAAAATTTCAGCGTATGCTGATGACCTTATGCTTTTTGTCTCTATAGACTCAGTACCGGCTGTCCTAGAGCAAATTGGTAAATACTCACAACTGTCCGGTTATAAGATAAATTGGACCAAGTCGGTAGCCTTTCCACTAAACCCTTTGCTTCATCAGGCAGATATGCAACCCTTCCCCTTTTTATGGCAACCTCGCATGGTCAAATACCTTGGGGTTCACTATTGTTCTCCTTTGGAAGACACTATCTCCTTCAATGCCAAAGACTTAACCTCTAAAGTCCGGGCGCTTACTCACCGCTGGACTCCTTTAACACTTACCTGGTGGGGTCGATTAGAAACCATAAAAATGATGATTGTTCCGAAAGTGAATTATATCTTAGAAATGTTGCCCTGTCTCTTACCTCGACGTATATATAAAGATATAGAGGGCCTTCTGACTAGATACTTGTGGCAAAACAAGACACCTAGGATAGCGAAACACAAGCTGCAAGCAGATAAGGAAAATGGGGGTGTCAGATTCCCTGATTTCCTGAAGTATCATCAATCTTTTCTTCTCAAACAAGGCGCTCGTTGGCTGGAAGATCCAGTACCGAGTAGACCTGTGTGGCTAGACATAGAAGAGGACCTTTGCAAACCGATTCCTCTTACTTTTCTTCCTGGTATGACTCTCCCATCAGACTCCCACTTTCCACCAATGCTTTTAGACACCTTAGGTGCCTTTAATAATCTTATGCAATCTTTCCCGACTCTGTCCGTTAGACAAGCTCCCACTTTGGTACAATACTCGATTTCGAATACAAAATAAGCCGATGGCGTGGAGCCCCTGGTACACTAGGGGCATTTGGATTCCTAGTCAGTTGTTCCATGAAGGTCGCTGGAAAACTTTTAGTGAATTGCAAATTGAATTTGGTCTCCCAGCGAAACACTACTTTCAGTTGGTGCAACTTCAGCATTGCCTTCGGAGTGCTAAGGTGCTCCCGCCATCGGCCTCCCCTACACAAGGTTGGTTGGAGACTATCCGATCTATCGGTAGTTCACCGGGTGTAGCATCCAATTTTTACAAAACCTTATGTAATGCTATAACTAGAGATACCCCTATAGCGCAGAAAGCATGGGAGAGAGAATTGCATGTGACTTTGACCCCGGAACAATGGAGCCTTGTCTGGAGTAGAGTGACACGGGTCTCCCGATCCGCCTCACTCACTCAGACACTCTTCTTTCTAGCCCACCGGTGTTTTTACACTCCTGACAGATTAGCCAAATGGAACACTACTCAGGGCAATAGTTGTTGGACCTGTCATGCGGCCATTGGTTCACTACCTCATGTTATGTATGAATGTCCCGCACTACAGTATTACTGGCGTCGGGTCTGGGGTCGTATCCAGTCTATTTTGCACTTTCAAGAGCCCCTTTCTTGGAGGATAGTGGGACTTCGCTCAGCTGCGGGGATCCCCTCTCTTCCAAAAACGGCTTACTTCCTTTTGGACTTTATGCTTGGCATTGCTATTTCCCTAATTACGAAATACTGGAAAAATAGCTCCCATCTGAGCCCCAATGAATGGTGGAATCATGTCTGTCTCTACAGTAAATATGAACAAATACCTCGTATGTTTGCTTCCCCCATTCAGACTCCTCATCATCGGTCTAAATGGAAGATGCTCAATGACTATGTACATTCTGCTCAATGCTCTCATCTGACTGTCTAAATTTGTATATATCTTTGTCCCATGATTATTCTGTATCGCAGATACTCTTTTGATTGTTTTGATGTATAATCACTGTTGTTTGGAAGCGCTCACATGCTGACATAATCAGCTAGAGAAGAAGCGTGGGGGTGGGGGGTAATTGGGTTTACTTTTCTTTATTGTATATTTGTTTTGTCTCCTTTGGTGTGTTGTTTCTTTTGTTTGTTGCAAAATGAAAATAAAAGTTAAAAAAAAAAAAAAAAGTGTAAAATGGCGATGCCTGGACATATGCAGTGCATCCTGAGAGACACTGGGTGAGGTTAGATTGCCATATAAGGTAGACTATGCCTTATATAGCAGTCTCACCCCACCCAGTGCATCCCAGGATGCACCATGTGAGGCCAGGCATCACCATTTTACAAGATGGAGGACCAGAGAAGGAGCACATAGGCAGCACTCCCACCTATTTTAAGGTATGGGGGGTTGGATTCAGGGGCCACTAGACCACCAGGTTCTATTTTATTTTATTAGAGGGGTGGGGGTTCAGAGGCCGCTAGATCATCAGGTGACTTTTATTTTATTGTATTGTATTTTGGGTCAGGGTGGGGGTACAGGGGCCACTAAACCACCAGGTTCTATTTTCTTTTAGTGGAGACCGGGGGGTACAGGGACCACTAGACCACCAAGTGATTGTTTTATTGTATTGTATTTTGGTTTGGGGTGGGGATACAGGGGCCACTAGACCACAAGGTACTTAGTTTATGTTGGGGCATCAGCCCCCAACAGTGTTTTAATGGTATTGGAGGCTTTTCCTGATGCTGCGATCATTCCCAATGCCATCCAAATACTGTAGGGGAGGGGGGAACAGGGACACTGAACCAACAGGGATTCCTTTTTGTCGGGCATGGCCCCCGACAGTATTTGGATGGCATCAGGGGCTTTTCCTGATGCCTCATCATCTTAGGAGAAGATTATCTAGGCATCAGGGAATGCACCTGGTGCCATCAAAATACTGTCGGGGGCATGTGTTAGAGATTTAAGTTACCTCAGACCCTGCAGTAAAAATGCTGGTGCTATGTCTGGTTGTGAAATCTTCTATGCCTGTCTCTGCATAGGGCGTCGCCATGGTTTGCATACCAGACCATTATGTGCACTGATTTAAATACATTAAAATAGATTTAAATACATGTGGCATTAATTGGGCGCTAGTTTTTCCGTCAGAATTTACATCATGTTTTCTACACTTTAAAGGTTCGTAAAGTGTGCTTAAACGTGGCATTATGAGGTCTTAAAGGCCACACTAGCTTTTTGTATCGGCCTGTAAATTTTTAAGGTACACTAACAAAGCAAATGTGCATTAATAAAATCACATTTCTAAAATATTATTAAAAATGTCTCTTATTTATGAATTTTAAATGGTCACAGTACAGATCTCTAGAGTCCACATTTCTCCATTGGGAAACCATACCATTTTGCCCTATGTTGTTTTCTTCCTTTTAGGACACTGCTTCCTATCCCATGATTTTTTTATTACCTTAGGAGCTTGTCATAAGGCCTTTTTCAAATGCCTTCTGTTGAGATACATGGTATTGATCAGTTTACCTTTATCCATGTTTATTGACATGTTCATAAAGATCTAATAGATAAAGCTAATTTCCAATTGGTAAATCCATGTGTGCTCTGCCCCATGAAGGAGGTAATTTTATAAAGGATTTGAGCTTTTAGAACAGTGTTTTACATGTTTTAGTAAGTTCTTATAAAATTGTGTTCTTGACATGACAGGTGAGCCTCTGAAGAAGCAGACTTATCCTCTTTCATAAAACCTCTCCTCCCCAAGTTGGCACTGACTTCTGCATCCACCAAATCCATTTCCGAAGAGGATGACAACTCTGATGCATCCAACAAGTCAAAAGACTCACAGAGCATGAGCAGGTCCATGTCCTTCATTCTACAGAAACACTGTTCTCTATCAAAGTTTTTATCATTATGCCACATGTTCCTTAAAAAAAATGTTTATATCCCTCAATCTAGGTGCCAGTTTTTTTCCTTTACCCCTAAAGGCCTTCCCTTCCTATGCCTCTATCCTACCTACTCCCACTCAGACCCCCCTCCTCTTTAAGGAACCATCACACTATAACCCATCCACCATAGCTCCCTCTGGCTCACCACTATACAAGCCACCCTCTACACTAATGACTGCACTACTGCCCATCTGTATTACTGGATGTCAAGTCTTCGCTCCACTTAAGGAGGCTGGCATTGTCTGTCTTCTGTAGGACTGCTGCACAGATGGCTTTGTGCTGGCTGTCTTAAATCAAGATGCCTCTTCCTTTCTACCATGATGTCTTATTGCTAGAGGACAGCAGTGGCATTTTGTAAGGCACCGGAGAAGACGGCAGGAATGTTGGAGGACTGCTCCTGCTCCTTGTTCTTAGACCACCATGGAAAAGAAAGATAAGGCCTTGGGGGCCTTTGGAGGGGGGTAGGGGCAGAGGGTCTAGCCTGACTAGCTAGCTGGGACGTAGGAGCAAGGGGGAGGGGGCTTGCCCACCTGCTAGACAGAACTTAGGAGTTGGGGGGATAGGAGGGGAGACCGATGGACTAGCTGGGCACAGGAAGCCAGGGGGGGGGGGGGGGTCCTGTGAGTCTCATGGACATTTCCAAAAGAGTTTGGGAGTTGTTTGAGCAAGTAGGTGGCCCAATTACTACTGTTGGTGCCGCCAATCAGAAGATCCAAGTTGTTGATCTTATATCTTTCGTTTTCCATTTGACTTCTTGATTCCCTCATCATTATTATCGAGGGCTGGAGTGATGCTGTTCTTGTTTATTTACCTTGTTTTCTTTATTTCCTTTTTTTATTACTTATGAACATGCTTTATTTCTGTACAAGTATTACTTGCTTGGATATGTTTTTTGAAATTCATAATAAAAAAAATGTTTACTTTTTAAAAGATTTTATTTAAAGAGCTTGAATTATGATGTTTATGAAAGAATCCAGAATGGTCAGTCACTAAGAGTAAAGACTTGATAATTTATGATTCTGTTAACTGTTTTCGAACTTTGGCCAACTTATCTTTTCATATGTACAGAACGCCTGAATCCATAACGTTCAAGAGTGAGAGAGACAAAAAAACCCCAGTATTGGACCAATTGTTTTGCATGATCGTTAAATATTTGGCAACCTTTCAAGAAATGGAGATGTGCTGAAATATACCACAATGAAGCTATTGTTCAGTTTTAAGCTGTACTTTAAGCATTATGTCTATTATTATACTAATGATTACAAACCATATGGTGTAACCAATAGTACCATCTTTAAAAATACTAATTACAACAATTGAGAGCAATAAAACAGGTGCTCAAACACTGTTCTCACACTTTGCTACTCATTTACAGCTTTATAGAAGTCTTTTGGTGGCAAGAATAAAATTACCATTCAGAGTTCAGATGGCTTCCAGCTGATGCCTAATGACCTCACATGGATAACGAGCAACACTCAATTCGACCAACAACCAGAAGAAAATTATTCTGTAAGGAAAAATAAATCCTTCTCCCTCTTTCCTCTCTTATGCCACTGAGAAAATTTCCAAGCAGACCAGAAAACTTTGTATTCTCAGCTATTTGTAATCAGCCAGCATATGCAGAGGGCAACAAACATGATAGTTGTACAATTTTAATCACTAAGGGGCGCTTTTACTAAAGCACAACAAGGTTCTGCCCTTATCACACATTTAGTGCAATAATGAATGTGTAATAAGTGCAAAGTCTCAGTGGAAACTGTCAAGAGCATAGTCACCATGTTCCTGACATTTACCACAGGGTCACGTGCTGGACTCATGTACAGTTACCATAGAGGCACTTAACTCCACCCATTGAGGAAGCAGTAAAAGCATCCATGTTGTCCCCACCCTAAATGCAATGTGTTCTCCATACCCACTCTCCTCCCCTATTTCGCCCAGTCCCCACCTCATCCCACAATGTGTGGTTACCATGGAAATTAGCATGCAATAACTGTCATGTCAGTATGGTAACAGTTCCCGTGTCAGTTACCACTCTCTAAAACATATTAACCTCACAGTGCACTTTAGTAAAAGAGGCTCTAAAGAATTACATCAGCCGTCTATGTATTATTTATTTATTTATTATTATTATTATTTATTACAAATTCTTATATACCGCGCTATTTGGCATCAGCGCGGTTTACATTATAACACAACAACCATAACAACATGCTGTTTGGTTTTACATCGAACAGGGGTCCAAACTTGGATAACTGGGTAACTATATACATGAGATTTTTACATAGTAAAGAGTAGCTTGGATAACAGGGTTGATTATATGCATGAGATATTTACATGGCAATGAGTGGGTGGAATAACATAATGAACGTGAGGGTTGTTTCTTAGAGTGGGTCATCTCTTCAGTGGGGTGTCATTGGAGTTTGGGTAGCATTGGAGGAATAAATGGTATTTGAGTGCCTTTCTGAACTGTGATAGGTCGGCAATCGCCCTAATGTCAGGGGGTAGGGCATTCCAGCATTTAGGTACATAGTAGCGGAACGCCCTGTTTGTGGTTGATATGTTGCACTTTGATGATTCCTTTGGTTTTACTAGTAGGTTTATGGCTATTGCTCTTCTGGATCTGTTGGGGGGCACCATGTGAATAAGATCTGTGAATGAAGGGGATGAAATACCTTTGATTGTTTTGAACGCTAGGAGAAGGGTTTTAAAGATGATTCTTCCATGGATAGGTAACCAGTGAAGTTGTTTGAGAATGGGGGTCACGTGGTCACTTTTGGCGGCTCCGTGTAGGACCCTTGCTGCAGCATTCATGGCCAGCTGTAAAGGGGCCAGCGTGGAGTGGGGGAGCCCTTGAAAGATGGCGTTTGCAAAGTCGAAGTGTGGCAGTATTAGCGCTTGGTATATGGTCCGGAAGTCATCAGGGTCCAGTAGGGAGCGCAGATGCCTGATAGTGCGGATTTTGAAGTATACAGCTTTGACAATGTTGTTTATGTGGTGTTTCATATCCAGGCGTTGGTCCAACGTAACTCCGAGGTATCTTATTGTTTCTTTGGTTAGTAAGTCCGCTTCATTAACACTGATGTGGGGTGGAGGAGTAAAGTTGGGGTCTCTGGAGATGAAAAGAACCTCTGTCTTTTTATGTTGAATGCGTAGATTCTGTGATTGAAGCCACGCTGAGACAGCATTGAAACAGTCTATTGCTGGTGTGAGGTCCATTTGGGCTGTGGAGAACGGCATGTATAAAAGAATGTCATCTGCATATATCAAACAGCTCACATTAAATGATCTTATGATGTTGCAGATGGGCTGCATGTAAATATTGAATAGTAGGGAGGACAAGGAGGAGCCTTGAGGTACACCTTGTTTTTGATGGAAGTGTTTTGATTCCTCAGATCCAGACTTTACGTATTGCCATCTTGCTTCCAAATAGGATTTACACCACTCTAGTGCATTGTTGCAGATGCCCTTCTCTTTCAACCTTCCCAGGAGAATTTCGTGACTCACCGAGTCGAACGCAGCGGCGATGTCCAAGAAGATGAGCACAAAACCTTGATGGATGTTGTCTATGCCTGTGATTATTGCGTTGAATAGGCTGGTAAGTAGGGTCTCGACTCCATGATATTCTCTAAACCCATGTTGGCAGTGATCTAGGGGAGCTGCGGAGTCTATGTGATTTTGAATCTGCCGTTGTACCTCTTTCTCAGTTATCTTGGCTAGCAAGGGAATACTGGCTATTGGCCTATAGGAATCGGCCTTCTGCGGGTCAAGCTTGGGGTTTTTCAATAGTGGCCTAATGGATGTCTGCTTAAGTGTTGTGGGGAAGTATCCTGTTGTGAAGGAGAGGTTCATTAGGTTTGCGATGAATGGACTGAACACCTCACGTAGTTCCTTAATCCAAAAGGCTGGGCATGGGTCAGTCTGTGCTGTGGAGGTGTTGAGGGATGTTATGATATCTTCAATGCATTTAGTGGATGGTGTAGAGAACTTGTCAAGTAGGGTTAGGCCTGTTGGTTCCTGAAACTGAATTGCTGAATCCTTTTTGGTTTGAATGATCTTGGATTGCAGGTAGTCTGCGTATTCTTGTGGGTGAATCACGCTGTGCTGATCGGGTGATGGTTCTTTCGAGAGGGATTTGACCAAGTTGAAGAGGTCACGTGGTTTATTCAATGATCTCTTTAGTGTGTCGGTGTGATATTGTTTCATTTTGGTTGTGATTGCTTCACGATGAATTGAGAGGTGAGTTTGGTAGGCGGTCTGATCTTCAATAGAGAGTGATCGGCGCCATCGGCGCTCAAGTCTGCGTAGTTGGGTGAGAGAAGATCGCAGTTCAGGAGAGAACCACGGGGCAGAGCTTCTCTTCTTCTTTGCTGAGTTGTTGTCGTCCGGGCATTGTGCGATGGCATTTAAGTTGGAGTTCCAGGATGATATCAGTTCTTCAAGGTCGAGCGTGGTATTGTTGAGGAGGGATTGGGTCTCTGATAGAATGTGTTCCCTGTTAAATGGGCGAAAGCTTCTTGAGGCTGCTCGTGGTGTGTTCTGATTTTGGCTTCTGTGCAGCTTCTCATTGTTGGTGGGTATCTGGATAATGATCAGTTTGTGGTCTGACCAAGGTACATCAATCACTGATATTGGTAGATTACGGTTTTGCTCGATGATTGGCTGAGGAGCAAATACCATGTCAAGTATATTCCCTTTTATATGTGTGGGTTGATTGATGATTTGTTTGAGAGCGAGTTCTTCCATAGCACCAAGGAAGGCATTGGCGTGGTTTTGGGGTAGCGATGGGAGATTGAAATCACCCATTATCCAATTTGGTTTATTGGGGCTGAGGGTGTTGGCCGCAAGGTCAATAATGGTTGGGAGGTCATCTGGGCAAGCCGAAGGCGTTCTGTATAACAGGTTGAGAGAGCAATGTAGGTTTGCAATAGAGAGGATGTCTAGACTACTTGTGCTAGAGGAGTCTGTTATATGGAAGTCGAGGTCTGTTTTGGTGATTATAAGCACCCCACCTCCTTTTTTGTTTTCTCTGTGTCTTGTGTATATGGAGAAATTGGGGGGTAGGAGCTGATTGAGGATAACGTTGTCCTCTGATGATAACCAGGTTTCAGTGATCATAAGTATTTCTAGGTTGTAAAGTGAGATTGTGTCTAGTACAACAGGCCATTTTTTGCGAATAGAGCGTGCGTTAATGATGGCACATTTCAGTGGTCGGCAGTTCAGAGGTTTTTGCTGACTGGGTGTATTGGATAACTGGAGTGCTACATGGATAAGGTGGGAGCGGCGCGTGTAGGCGTCACTTCTTGGGTGGGAATATGGTGGATCATACCATCTTTTTCCATGGCTATTCAGGATAGGAATGTTGTTGTGGGATGTGTAGAGGGCCTGGGTGGTTCCAAGCCAGTGAGTGAGGAGGTAAAGGCTAAAGAGGGAGGTGAACTGGAGGGCCATTTTGAGGGTAGCAAGTAATAGTGAGGCACAATGTGATAGAATTAGTATCAATGAGGCACACTATAGTAGTGGAGCACACTACAGTATGTGGTGTAGTAGTGAAGAGGAGATGTTATACAAAAATATAAATTAAGGTGGAGCAGTAGGAAGGTTTGCAGTAGACGGGTCCTCAGTATATGGATGACATATCTAGGAGATTGAATACATCCCAATCATATCAAGGATAAACAGAATGATATGCTGCAATGCTGCATTAACACCTTAATACTGAGATATCAGTAATGGGATAGGGTTCCAACAGATTACCTTGTATCTTAATCGGTAAAATAGTAACACATTAACAGATTACATTGTATCTTGATCAGCAAAATAGTAGTATATTCACAAACGATTGTGTCAATTGGTACCTTTCCCGTGTGAGCTCCGAAGATTATGACAGACTGTTATGTGGTGCGAGGTTTCGGTCTGCCTCACGGTCCACGCCTAAGGGCCACACCAAAGGGCCCTCTGGCGAGGCCCTCAGGCGCGGGCCCGTCAGGCGCGGGCGCGCCCGATGGCGCGAAGTTTAAATCCGGCTGCAAGTGCTCCGATTGGGCCGCGATGACCAGGAGGCCCCTCCCGCTGCTGGTAGCTCGATCCCCGGGAAGGGGAGAGCTGCTGGTGGTGGCGGGGGCTTGAGAGAGTCAGCGCCCGATGGCGCGAAGTTTAAATCCGGCTGCAAGTGCTCCGATTGGGCCGCGATGACCAGGAGGTAGGTATTAGGTAGGTATTAGTATTTTTCCTTAAAGACACAAATGCTATTTAATATTAATTATTTGATTAGGTATTCTGTATGCTCAGAAAATCTGTGAGTACAATTTGGCAATATTTGTAGGCGTACAAAAAATACTCATGGAACTAGACAAAGATTTCATGGAAATGCATTTATTTTCTTTTCAGGTTTAAAAGTAGAGTTGCCCTGTGATAGATTTTCTCATGTCTCTAACAATGCCTTTAAGGCAGGTGCCACCCCAGTGATATTATGTATGATAACATAATAACATAGTATATGATAGCAGATAAAGACCAGGGTGGTCTATCTAGTCTGCCCAGTAAAGTGACTAGGGTGATTGTATCCACTGCTCCGTGCCTTTGTTTAGAGTTGTACCTGCCACTCCATACAAGTCACCCCCTCTATTTGTTGAAGTATAAAGGATATTTAAGTTTGCTTTGATTTCATCCTCTTGCTATAAAGTGACCAACTGTGTCTGCCCCATGCCATTTGGAATTCTCTCATTGTTTTAACCCCTAGCACTTTCATTTGGAGGGCATTCCAAGCACCCACCACCCTTTCAGTGAAAAAGTATTTCCTGATGTTGCTTTTAAGTTTACCTCTCTGCAGCTTCATTTTATGTCCTCTAGTTTTGCATTTCCCCTTCTTTGAAAAAGGTTTGTTTCTTCTTTAATACCCTTTATGTATTTAACTGTTTGTATCATATCTCCGCTGCCCCCATCTCTTCTCTAGGGTACTCATATTTAGGTCTTGTCTGGAAAAAGGGAAAGAGGAGTATTACTGAGAATGCTCCAGCTGCTGATATCAAAACAAATATATTTGTCCATCCTTGCCAACCCCCCCCCTGCCCCCCACAAAAACACAGGTAAGAATTTTAGGGGGTCATTTTATAACTGCACACATGTATAAGTATGCACACATTTTTTGGGCTTCAGTGAATTCATAAATAAAAGTAGAGAATCTTTGTACCTATATTTAAATTTGGGCTACTACAATCCAAGGGAGTAGTACAGTATCAGGACCGGCTCGTCCACTAAGCAGTCTATGCGGCTGCCTAGGGCTGCAGATTTTTATGGGGGGACAGCCATGTGCTTTGGCCTGCTGCACCCCTCCCCAATGAGCCGAGCCATGCTGCCCTCCCCTCTTGCCAACCTGCATGGCGCGGTTGCTGATTATGGTGGTGGAGGGGGAGGGGAAAGCTTGGCAGCTGGCCATGTGCTTCAGCACACATGGCCCGCCACGTCTGACCCCCCAAAGTTATGCCAGAGTTACAAGCGGCAGGACATGTGTGCCGAAGCACATGGCCTGCCACCGAGCTGAGTCCTTGACCCCTCCGCCAGAATCAGTGGTAGCAGGGAGAGATGGTAGCAAGCTTCAGCATGTAGGGGGAGGCAGCATGGCATGGGAGGGAGATGGCACAGCTAGGGCTTTTGTCTAGAGCTGCAGAAACCCTTAGGTCGACCCTGAACATTATAGGGGTGAAGTACTTCTGTGCATGAAAGAAGAGCAGGACCTGGACGTGTTTTTTTCTGATGATCTTAAAGTAGCTAAACAGATAGAAGAGGTGAACGGTGAAAACCAGAAGGTTGCTTGGTGTATAGGGAGAGGAATGGCTAGCAGAAAAAAAGAGGTAATAGTGGCTCTGTATAAGTCTTTGGTAAAGATCTCATTTGGAGTATGGTGTGCAATTCTGGAGACCGCACCTTCAAAAGGATATAAACAGGTTGGAGCCATAGAGTGGCTACCGAAATGGTCAGTAGTCATTGTTATAAACCATATGGGGACAGACTTAAATATCTCAATATGTGTACTTTAGAGGAAAGGTGGGATAGAGGAGATATGATAGAGATGTTTAAATACCTCCATAGAATAAATGTGCAAGAGAAGATCCTGTTTCAATTGAAAGAAAGCTCTGTAATGAGGGTACAGAAAGAGTGGTAGATGCATGGAACAGTCTCCCAGGGGAGGTAGAAGAGGCAGGGATAGTATCAGAATTCAAGAAAGCATGGGACAAACACAGAAGATATCTAAAGGAATAGAAGGGACTATAGTAGTTGATATGGAAGGGCAGACTAGATAGGCGATACAATCTTTTTTTCCCATCATGTTTGTATGCTTCTACGTATCTATATTTACACCTGTCTTTATAATGCAATAATGTTTTGAGTAATATGTAGCTATATGCATACTGTCTTCAACACCTACTCCTGGGAATGCTGCCACTCAGTCTAGGCTGTAAATATCTATCTATCTATAAAATTATACACATATTGAGTGGAGTTTTCTAAAAGCTGATTTCTGCACTTTATGCACAGAAATGCTTTCGAAAATTATCCCCAAGGCACTTCATATTTTTCAACAAAGACATGGGGACTAGTAGTACAAGTTACCTCTTGGATACTCTTCTTACCCAAATTTGCCTCTCTAGCTGTTTTTCCCCTTTAGGAAAAAAACCCTTCCCATTTCTTAGCCCTTTCAATATCATTGCTGCTGCTTGTGTATCTCAAGGCACACAAGTCTTCCCTCTAGTACATCTCCCATTGCAACATCTTCTTGATTCTAGTGAGAAGGTAGAATTACAAGCAGGGGTGGCCCAAGTGGGGTGCGGAGACTTGGTGCAGGGCCTCATTTGCATAATGTTACCATACACTAACTTTTAGTAAACATGCCTCTTAATGAGTGCATGGATAAAGAAAGACTCAAATATTTCTACATTACTATAATCCAGTGCCAACCGCCAGACACATTAGGAACTACTACAAACACTGCCCATTTAAAACCCATAGCAAACCCGCCGTATCGTAACAGCACTACCAGGACTCACAAAGCACCATACTCTACCTATCAAAAGGCAACACTGCAAATATTAAACCAATACATTTCAGAGAATAGCAATACATGCTACAAAGTAAACAGACTAGTATAAGCCAATAGCCTAATGAATAGGGAATGCCATTCAGTCGATATATATGTGTACATCCAACAAAAAAATATTTTAACGTATTTATATATGAGAATATTTTACCCACAAAAAATATTTTTTTTTGATTTGTGGAGGGGGTGTATTAAGCTATTTTTCTTTAGCCTCGCCCTTTCAATGGCCAAACCATAAGCGAGAACCGATCCACCTGCGGCATCCTCAACGGACCTTGTAGCAAGAGATCTTCCAACACCGGCAATCTCCAGGGCCGGCTGTCGAGCAGGCGAATGAGATCAGCATACCACGGACATCTCGCCCAATCTGGAGCCACCAAAAGCACTCTTCCCTGATGTGCTTCTATACGCTGAATTACTCGACCTATGAGCGCCCAGGTCAGGACGACATATAGGAGACTGCCCATCGGCCAATGTTGCATCAGGGCGTCAATTCCCTCCAACATCTGTTCCCGATGCCGGCTGAAGAAACGAATGGCCTTCACCGAGTGTAAGGTCGCCATGAGGTCCATGAGAGGTGACCCCCATCTGCGAACGATTTGTGCAAACATGTCCGGATGCAACTCCCACTCCCCTGCATCCACGCAAACCCTGCTGAGAAAATCCACCATCACATTGTCCTTCCCTGCAATGTGTGCCACCGATATCGCCGGTAGTCACTGCTCCACCCAAGCAAACAGCATATCTGCCTCCTCTTCCATGGCCGCACTTCCTGTACCGCCCTGTTGATTGATATAGGCCACCGTCACCGAGTTGTCCGACAGTACTCGCACTGCTCAACCTTTCACCATGTCTTCGAACCTTTGAAGTGCCAGATAGACTGCTCTCAGTTCTAGGCGATTGATCGACCACTCGCTTTCTTGAATGGACCAAGTGCCTTGTGTGAACTGTTCCCCGCAATGAGCTCCCCATCCCCCGAGACTCGCATCCGTCAACAACGGGATTCAGTCCGGCTGTTCCAGAGGCATCCCGGCCTTCAATGATCCCGGGCTTAACCACCACTGAAGAGACTGTCAGACCTTGAGGGGACAGGGAAGATGCTTGTTCAATGAATCAGACTGATGCGACCACCGCCGAAGCAGCGCTCTCTGTAACGGTTGCATATGAAACCTGGCCCAAGGCACTGCTTCCAGAGTCGCCGCCATTGTTCCTAGCAGTCGAAGATAAGTCCAGGCTGAGGGAGCTGGGGAGGCTCTGAACTTGCGCACCAGAAGCCACAGAGCTTGAACTCACCAGTCCGGCAGAAACACTTCTCCCTGCTGAGTGTTGAACTGTACCCCCAGATATTCGAGATCTTGGGAAGGTACTAGGTGGCTTTTGGTCAGATTGACCACCCAACCTAGACTCTGCAAAAACTTCACCACTTTGTCTGTTACCCGAACACCCTCTGCCTGGGACTTCGCTCGCATCAACCAATCGTTGAGATAAGGATGGACCAGAATTCCTTCCTTCCGCAACGCCGCCAGCTACCACCATCATGATCTTTGTGGACATCCATGGTGCCGTTGCCAGGTCGAAGGGCAATGCTTGGAGTTGATAATGCCCCCAAGGGAGCGCAAATTGCAGAAACCTTTGATGAGCTGCTCTGATCGGAATGTGTAAGGATGCCTCCGTAAGGTCGAGGGAAGTCAAGAACTCTCCCTGCCTTACCGCGACAATGACGAACCTCAAAGTTTCCATTCTGAAGTGCGGTACCCAAAGGCACCAGTTCACCCCTTTCAGATCTAATATAGGCCGAACAGTTCCATCTTTCTTTGGCACCATGAAATAAATTGAGTATTGACCCGTACCGTACTCTGCTATTGGCACTGGCATGACTGCTTTCAAGTGTAAGAGCTGATCTAAAGTACTGCGTACTGCCAAGGTTTTCTGTGGACCTCTGCAGGGAGACCTTATGAACGACTCCCGCACCGGTCTCACCAACTCCAGTGCATAACCCTCGCGAATTACCTTTAAGACCCACTGGTCGGATGTTATTTAGTCCCAGGCAGGAAGAAACTCCCAAAGTCACCTGCCAATTGGGTGTCCTCCCACAGGGACCGGCCTCCTTTCATTGTGGTTTTCGAGTCGCCGCAGCTGAAGCTGCCGCAAACCCTCTGCCTGATCCACGAAACCCACGAAACCCTTGGGCTCGAGTAGCAAATCTTCCCCTTTGGAAACCTCCCAAATGAGAAGTATGAAATCTCCTGAAATCCCGAAAGAGGCCTTGAAAAGCCAGTAAGGACTTGCCTTGCTTTGGCTTATCCTCTGGGAGTCTGCCACCTTTGGACTCCCCGAGATCCTTCACCAACTTATCTAGGTCCTCTCCAGACAACAACTTTCCTTTAAACAGAAGCTTACTTAGCCGAGCCTTGGACGACCCATCGGCCGCCCAGTTCTTCAACCATAGGGACCTCCTGGCGGCCATCAAGGAAGCCATACTATTAGCGAGCGCTCAAATCAAATCGTAATGCACATCCGCTAAATAGGCCGACCCAGACTTTAGACGATCCAGCTCTCTTACGTCCTCCTGCTCTAGGTGAGGCGACTGTCTCAAGTGCTGGGACCAGCGGAGACAAGCTCACGCCACCCAAGCCCCACAAATGGAAGCTTGCAAGGACAGAGCGTTAGCCTCAAATCATTGCTTCAACAAACCGTCTACCTTCCTATCCTGAGCATCCTTTAAGGCCGCACTACTCTCCACCGGTATAGTGGTCTTCTTTGTAACCGCGGATACTGCCGCATCAATTCGCTGAGAGCGGAATTTCTCCTTGTCCTTCTCAGCCAAGGGATAGAGTCTGTTCATCATTCTAATCCCTCTGAGACCTGCTTCTGGCTGATCCCACTCTTCTTGGATCATGCGGTCCACCACCCGGTGAACGGGAAACACTACCTGTGCCTGCCTTACTGCTTGGATTATCGTGTCTTCCACTTCTTCCTCTTCTGCTATCGGGGTCATAGCGAGGTTTAGTGTCTGAAGGGATTCCGTGATAAGTGCAGTCAGCTCGTCCCTTCTGAACACCCTAATTATCTTTGCTTGATCTCGTATCTCTCCTTCCTCTAAGTCCTCCACGGTTGCTTCAAGCTCCCCCTCGGCCTCCTCTGTGTCAGGCCACTCACAGCTAGCGGGCAACAAGTCATGAGGTCATGCCCGCTTTGGAGGCTTCGGGGAGATGCTACCCCCGTCACCTACCGTGGACTGTTGTCCTGGACTAGGCAAAGGCAAAGGCTCCGGTACCTTCCCCTGCCGGCGTAAACAAAACGCCTGATGCATAATTAACACAAAATCAGGGCAAAAATCACCAGGGAGCGGTCCTGGTCCCTGATGAGCCCGCAGATACGTCCTGGGTGGACCCTTGCAACGCCGGCCGCACGGTCTCACCTTCGTGACCTGCCGAAGGATCCTGGGGCTCCTGAGGCTGCTTGACTTCCATCTGTTGTTCCACACCAGTGGACACTGATGCACAGCCCCGGCAAACGCCGGAGTCAGCCACCGCACCCCTGCGGGTACCGCAGACAACACACTGAGGGCGTGCTGCCATAATCTCAGGGAAAAAAAATGCCCCTCTTTTTTTTTTTTATGCCACTAATCAAAGCACCTTATGAAACAAATTAAATAAAGAAATTAAACTAATGCCCTAAAGTAAGCTAAACTGCCGCAGAGAAAAGTGACAAGGATCCTCTGCCCAAAGTGAGAAGAGAAACCTCCAAGAATTAAACAAACAACTGAAAGTAAAATGATTCACCTATCCAAAGCTAACAACCAGGATGCAAAAGAAAAACCACCTAAACCAAAGTAAAGCCCCCAATGAGGCCAACTACTGCCATGCCACTTGCAGGCCTGCTCCCCGAACCGCGAAGCACCACACAGAGACACACGGTAAGAAAATGGCTGCCGGCTAAACAAATCATAAAATGGTGCGAAAATACAATGAGCTGCAGAGCTCTGACCGCCGCACCGGCCCGCGATCAGCAGCTCCTGCTTTGGTATGCCAAAATAACCTTACCCCTCTCCGAAGACTCTCTCCTTTGATCCTCCGAAGCGGGGAATGCAGCCCGCGCAGTCCCGCTCAGCTCAGGATCGAGCGGGAAGCCGCTGGTGAAACTTGCACCGCCTTCACAGCCTCAATCGCAGCGCTGCTCCACGGGACAGAAGGGAGTGAGGGTGCCTGCTACAGAGCTCTCCTCCATACAGTCAAGGAGGAGAGATCTGTCAGTGAACGCCCACAAACAGCTCACAACCACTAGAGAAAGTCAGCCCGGGCTGGTGCAAGCAACGCTTCTCTGTCCTTTATATTGTTCTGTTTATTTTTTTTAAAGCTACAATACCCAATTTAAAACATTAGCATACAAAAAAGCTGAAATTAAAGCCAATCAACCTACAACTACCACTAAGCTACCTCACAGCACCTTATATGCTCCTCAAGTGAGCCCAGACCTAGGCTCACTACGTCCTCCTGCTGCATGGAGACTGGACACACTGGGGCTGATGGGAGAGGCCAGCAGGATACATCCAGTGTTGTCACGATTCTGACATGCCCAGTCTCCAAGCTGCAGGAGGAGGTACACAACCCAGATGTAGAGGACTAAACTGGAGGAACTCTAAGGAACCTAAATTTAACTTGCAAATACTTTTTCCCACTATAAATCAAGGTGTTTCAGAAATCTCTGTCTTCCCACTGATATCTATCTGAAAAATGACTAAACAAAATATTCACTCTTTAAAGTGTTCCTTGTTCCACTTTCAGCTAAAAAAAAAATGATGACTATGACATAAAGATGTCAACTGGGATAGGATGATCAAAAAGTGCTGAAACATGATTGGTCCTCCCAGTGCCATCACTGCCATCAGGCAAACTATGCATTTGCCTAGAGCAACAGCCCTGCGGGGATGTCCAATGTTGCTGCTGCCACCCCTCTCTGAGATGTGCAGTGGCGGCAAAACTTTTAAAGTGGCACCGAAGTGGCAGCGTTACCTTCAGCTCTGATTCTGTGGTGCCATTCCTGCTTCTGACTCCCCCCCCCCCTTCTGAAAACAGGAATGGCACCTCTGCACTGGACCCGAAGGTAACTTTGGCACTTTGGTGCCGTTTTAAAAGTATTGCCACCATTGCATGTCGTAAGGAAGGGTGGCAGTAATGGCAAGCGGATTGAGGAGGCACTTGGAATGAGATTTGCCTAGGGCACCTCATATCCACGTCAGGCTCCATCTCGGTACATCAGGCCCCATCTGTGGTTCTGTTCAAATCCAGGCTAAAAACCCACTTCTGTGAGATTGTCTTTGGATCCTGATCCCCCTATCCTAGTACCCACTTGTTATGTTGTCTATCTTGATTAGTCTGTAAGCTTATATGAGAAGGGAATTTCTCTTACATGTTTCTGTACGGCATTGCATACACCTTGTAGCACTATACAAATGATTATTATTAGTAGTAGTAGTAGTAGTGGCCCTGGGTCCTGCTTCTTCTTTGTTCAACCCCATCTGGCTCTGCTCAATCTAGTTTTGAAGTAGACAAAATGCATTGGTTTGCCTCCCCCAAAGAATTCATTGAGGCCATACAGAATGAGTTTCAAAATTACTCTGATTTATTTGGTTTGGAACTATCAGACCAATAAATATCTATTTTGGTTTGATCTGAATGCATGTCAGTAGTATAATGGGTCCAGCATTTGTCAAGTTGATTGACAGATGAGATAAGGATGATGTCCGCCAATCAGCGTTCACTTCCAAGTTTGGTCACACCCATACCCCACCCCTCCTTTAGAAATTAATGGGGTTATCTCCACCCAAGCCCCACCCACACCCTGCCACCAGGAATGTCCCCTTCCATCCTCAACCACATCCCCTAAGGATGATGTCAGCCAATCAGTGCTCAATTCTGGGTTAGGCCACGTCCACACCCTGTCCCCAGGGATGTCCCCTCACACCCCCAACCACACCCCAGCCTACGTCATCGGAAATGGACTCTGTTGCTTTCCAATGACATCACTGGAAACAGGGTGTCATCAGAAATGGACCTTGTCACTTTTCAATGGCATCACCAGAAACAGGGTGTCTGGCCCTGAAAACAGAGGGCCCGATTCAGTCCTGGACACCCCGGCCTTCTGTGCTCCTAGTTGGAGCCAAATGCACAGAGTTAGATGGGATTCTGATCCTATGGGGCATGTCTAGCCCCGCAAGATCAGAATCACATTCAGGCCTGTACATGCAGGCCGGAACCCCGATTCTGGTCAGCCTGCACATACAGGCCTTGCCCGGTTAACTCAGTCAGGGCTTCTGAATGGAGCCGCGGCACCGTGGCATCCGGTTGCCATGGTATCGTGGCTCTATTCAAGAGTCGCGATTCCTGGCTGCCGAAAAGAAGTTTCATTCCCTGCAGCCAGACCACATCTGGCCTCCTAAGGCCAGGGTCAGGTTGTAGGGAATCTCCTCTGCCCCCTCCTTCCTTTGATGCACCCTGGGCCTGCCAGAACCACCCATCTAGGGGAAATTATTCCACCTCAGAGGTGGATAAGTTCCCCATTCAGGCATCCGGCCTCAGACGTATTGGGCCAACATTGGAATTGGCCCTGTATGTCCATGGCCACAGACCACCCACTGCCCGCCCTAACTCTGCCCCCGCAATGCCCCTATCCCGCCCCTCATCTAACTTCTCTGTACAACGTGAGGGGAAGTTAGTCGGGATTGGCAAAGGGGCCAAATAGAAGGAATGGACCCTGCTATTTGCACCTCGAAATGACCCCTAGAGTATCTAGTCCTAGAAATGCAAGTGACAAAGTTGACTGCAACTTTGTTAATTACCTTGGTTGTTGAGTCAGATAAAGGAAAAATCCTTCGTGCTTATTTTAAGAGGAAATCTGAAAAGTTCTGTGGCCAGTGCATTCAAATTTTTCTGGATGTTTCCAGAGCCACTCAGCAGCGGCGTAAGGCTTTTTTGGAAGTCCGTCAGCATGTTTTGGCTCTGGGAGCTTTGTTTTATTTAAAGTTTCCTTGCAAATGCCACATAATTTTTCAGGGGAAAAATATATTTTTGTTGAAGTTGAACAATTGTTGGAGTTTTTGAAGGGTAAGGATTTGATTTCTTAATTATATTTGCCTTTTGACTGTTAGTGGAACTTATCACAGGTTACGATTGGGGGTTTTGTGTTTGTGTTTGTACTTTGACGCCTCCTTGATGTGGACTATTGACATTGTAGAGTTATTTCTTATAGTTTTGTTTTCTTGCTGTTCTTTTTATTATGTACTTTGGAATTATGATTGCAAAATAAAAAAAAAAAAAGAAATGCAAGTGACTGCTTCTGGCAATGCCTCTAGAAACTGGAAGCAGTATAATAAAACAGAGAACAAGAGAGGTTTTTTTTCCTCTGTCTGAGCTTTTTTCTCACAAAGCAGTGCCTCATTGCTTTCAGTAAAAAGTGTGTATTCCAACCTATTTAGAGCTGGCTGTTAAAAATAAACCATTGGTAGCAACAGGAGCATGCAGCCTGAAAATAAAACTTTTAAAATGTGGTGCTGGCACAAAGTGTTTGGTAGAATAAATATAACATAGCCTTTCTTTCAGCATGGGGTGGATGAGTAAAATTAGCACTTCTTTATTAGTAGCACACCAGACTGAAACACAGAGAGATATGGGTTCAAATCCCATGTCAGCTTTTTTTTGTGGCTTTGGAAAAAAAATCAATACAGAGAAAAAGATACATGTCTGAACTTGCCCATGTGACCACTATCCCGTTGTCATGGTGATTGTAGGAATCTTGAAGGAAATGATGTGGCAACATGTGATTAGCTTTTGAAAAAGTCACGCTCATGTGACTGTAAAAAGAATAGGTTGTATTTTAAAATACACAGAGGCCGATTCCCATATGTGCATGTCCGAGCCTTCCAGATGGCCAAAAGATGGATGGGGCCAATTTGTATCTGATTCCTCAACTGCGGGAGTTGGACATTCCTGCAGTTGTGGATTCAGGCACTTAGACAGCCCAGCGTGCACCAGTTCAGAACAGGGAGACGTCCTGTGAATTGCGCGGCCAGCCCTCCTGGAGTCTCACAGTGCCCAGATGCCAAACAGCCACTTCACTCCAGCATCCAACCCTTGGGGGGGGGGGGGGGGCAAATCTGGGATTGGGTGGCAGATTCACCCCTGCAGCCACACATTGGGGTAGGGGGGCTGCAGCCCACAATCAGCATGGCACACAGCACTTATTCCACCTTCAGGGTGGAATAAGCCAGGCATCAAATTTGATGCTGGGGGATGTGCAGAGGCCTGACCTGAATGGCCTCTACGTCCCGATGCCTGCCACACCCCCACTCTGCCCTCGCTCCTCCATAACACCATCACTGTCCAGAGCTCCTCGCACAATGGCTCTGTATGAGCAGGAGCCAATGGCTCAGAATATGGTCCTGGAGATGAGTGTGGGCTGGACATCAAACCTAGATGTCCAACCCCACTATTTGGAGATTGGAATGACCCCTATGATCGGAATGACCTTATTGAAGAGCATTTACTATGACCCAAAAGCAATAGGGAACTTTGGGGGCATAAATTCTCTACTTCAAGCTGCTGAAAAGCAGGCTAAAACAGGCAGCAGAAAAGATGTATCCAGATGGGTTACAGGACAAGATGCTTATATTTTACACAGGGTCCATTTTAAAAGGGTCCATTTTAAAAGAAACAAGATGGTTGTGTCTGACATGGATGTGCAATGGCAAGCTGATTTAGTTGATATGTCTGCCTTGTCCCATTATAACAATGGCTACAAATACATCTTTACAGTGGTAGAAATCCTGTCAAAATATGCTTGGATCGTGAGTTTAAAAATTAAATGCGGTCATGAAGTTGCTAAAGCCTTTGAAAAAATATTTAATCTAGGTCATACACCTGAAAAATTATAAACAGACAAGGATAAATAATCTCTGAAGAATTTATTAAAATAAAGATGGGTTCATCATTTATGACCAATAAGCAGTGGTGGTAGAAAGGTTTACCAGGACTTTAAAATCCAAAATGTGGCATTATTTTACAGCACACAGCACATTAAGGTATCAAGACCTGCTGCAGGCCAGGGGGCAAGATGGTGGCAGGAAACTCACACGGCGAAGTTGCACTGCACTACCTCTCTTTGACTGAGATTCGTGGTTCCTATGAGACAATGAGGCGGCGGAAGCAGAAGCAAGCCAGCCTACCCTCAGGCTTGGCTGAGAATATCATTTCTGGCCAGAAGACATTGGTGGTGTGCAGGTTTTCCTCAGTAACGGTTGGGGTGGCATCCTCAGAAGTGTTGACGGATGTGATTCCTGCAGCTCTGGGTGCATCCAGGGCATGGTTGTCCTAGGAGCAGTGACCCCCACCCCCCGCCTCGACCTGGAAATGCAGAGTTAGCTTCTGGAGTGCTCCCCGCTGGTTTGCCGAAGAGCTCACCGGTGTCTGGGAGTGAAGAGGGCTGCAGGGCAGTGAAATCTTCCCTTCCCTTTTCTGCCATTGCTGTGCTTGGCACTGGAGGTTCAGCGGGGTCTGCACCCTTTGGTGGGGAATACTCAGCTTCAAGCAGTGGAAGTGGTCTGGACCCAGGGTCAGGGGGTTTGGTTAAACCTGCTACAATGACATTGGAAGTGCTATGGGATGCTGTTGCAACTATGAATACCTCTCTAGTGACTGTTGTGGGGACAGTTAGTACTGAACTTTTATCTTTGAAAAATGCTTTCTCTGAGGCTATTCAGAACCAGGAGGAACAAGCCAGTTGGCTAGCCAGTGTGGAAGCAGAGCTGGATCAGCTTTGAGGGCTGTGTTCTGCTCATGTAAAGGACAAGACTTTGCTTAATAGGAAAGCAGAATACTTGGAGAATCAAATCTGTCAGAATAAATTGAGATTGTTGAACTTTCCTAAGTCTTATATTGCGTCTGCTTCTGAGATGGTGCACAAGTATTTCCAGGAGGTACTTAAACTTCCTGGGGACAATTTGTCCCTCATTGTTAGAGCTCAGTACTCGGTGGGCACTGGGCCTCTTGGTTCTGCTTAAGGGAGGCCAGCCCAGGGTCCTGGGGACCTGACTGCGTTCCTGGAAGATTCCCTTGAGGTGGTCACTGAGCAGACTACCTTGCTTGTGACCCTGGTCTTGGAATTGGATAAGTCTGTAGTTCTATGTTCTTATTTCAGAAATTTCAATGTATCTTTTCTAGGTTTTAAAGTGTATATTTTCCCTGATCTTTCATGGGTTAGCCAGCTGAGGAGAAAGGAATTCCTTGGTCTTTGACCTAGGGTCCTTTCCCTTGGTGGGACTTTTGTTTTGAGGTTTCCTTCTTGTTGCATAATTACCTATAAGGATAAGGTGCTTCTCTTTTTTATTAGAATTTCTGGTGGCTAGAGAGGAGATTATGGTTAATACTGCATCAATATGGATGATGCATAAGTTCTCCCCCTACTATATGATTTGTTTTATTAGGGATAAGTAATTATTCCCTCTTTCTGTTATTACTTGTACCCCCTCATATTTCCTATATTGTGGTCTAAATTGATGGCAAGGATTATTGTATGGTTTTTTTTTTTTCAGAGATTGAAGCACCATCATTTTTCCTGAATTCTTGTTTGTACTGGGATGTATTATTTAAGATCAATAAAACTTTAAATAATAAAAAAGAGACATGCTGCAGGCTTCTGTACAGAGCTATAATCATAATTTTCACAGAACCATACAGGTGAGGCCTATAGATGTGACACCCACAAACTATCTGCAGATCTGGAAAACAGTCTATGGCAATAGAATCAAACATGAACATACGAAAAGGTCTCTTTAAAAAGGGAGATCATGTAAGTCTTACAAAACCTAAAGGAAAATATGAAAAAAGATTACGAGCAAATGTGGGGAAACTGCTAGGTACATATGACCTAGATTGGCCACTGTTGGAAATATAATACTGGGCTTGATGGACCTTGGTCAGACCCAGTATGGCATATCTTATGTTCTTATGGGCTAATGAGATATTTATAATAACGAATGTTTTAAACAGGGGTCAGAAAACAAGATACAAGATACATGATTATGGCGATGAATCCATACAAGGTTCTTTTTATCTTGAATAATTAACAAAAGTCACCCCACAACAGGACAGAATAAGTTTCTAAAGGTAAAAAAGTGGGGTAGGAGCAAACTGTGTTTTGTAAAATGGAGGGGGTAGCCTGATAAATTTAACAGTTGGGTGAAGGTGTCAGAGATTCATGACATTTCATTTTTTCCTTTTGAAGTAATATAAAACAAAAAGATGAATGATGGGGGCTTTTATATCACACTGCCTAGCAATGCCTAAGCATGTATGTTTCCCAAAAATACCAGCTCTAATTTTACCATACAACTAGCAAGACTGTTGGACTTACAAGGACTGTGGGAAGTAGGGCTAGTGGAAATACAATATTCCAGTAGTATGTAGAATATTAAGGAAGACCAAAAGTATATTGTCACCTCTGGAATAGGAAATGTACAATATCACATTACAAACAGGAGAGGGTATTATGTGAACATGCAGAGTTTAGTGGAATCCATGAATCAGGACATTAGCAGCACCTATAAACCTGCACCACCACAAATCGTTTATGACCCCAACACACAAAAAATCTCGAAGGACTACACAAGGGGACTGCTACTTCTGGAGAGAGATCTGCAATTGTAAATATTTACTTCTGGGAATTTTTCTAAATATTGGGGGAAAAGGAATTCTTTAGATTAAAGCTGATTAATCTGTGAACCCAGTGTAATTGTTAAATCAGTCAGGGGCAAGTAGCAGCAAAGACTTTTCAGTTTAAATTTGAAACATAGCAGAGAGCTTTCTGGTTAAATTTAGAACCCAAGACTCCCTCTATCCAAGCAAAGCTGTGGAATTCCTCCTGGGAATTGATCAGCTTTTAATATGTCTTTTTCACTCCCTCCCTCCCCAACACTCATCCACCCTTGGGATAATTGTTGCTTTATAGGTGAATAAACCTCTCAAAGGAAAGGGGGTGCCATATTCACTCTCAGGTGCAGCTGTTTGTCCTTATCAGGCATACATTAAGGACCTGAGATTAATTAAGCTTCAGGTGAACAAAGTACATTAAACATATTAGGTGTAGTTTTATTGGTATAAGTATCCCTACCAACCCTTAGTAGGTAAAGAACTTAAATGCCTAAACACAACCTTAAAACTAAGATGCAGACAGAAGTCCAGCAGCAAGATGGGGGTTTTCCAGTCTTTTGCACAGAGTGTCACATGTATGATTTTCTCCAAGATTCCAAATTACCCCTGCCTACTAATAGCCACATTAATATGAATAAAATACAGTCTCTAAAATGCTTGTATGCAAATGCTAAAAGTCTAAAAAATAAGATGGGCGAGTTAGAATATATAGAACTAAATCAGAGGTTAGATATGATTGATATCTCAGAGACATGGTGGAAGGAGGACAATCAGTAGGACACTGTGATACCTCGGTACAAGCTACAGTATATCATAATGATAGAGCTGATCAAATTGGTGGAGGGGTTGTGCACTATGTTAGAGAGGGGACAGAGTCACAAAGGATTAAAGTTTTGCAGGAAACAAAATTTGCTGTAGAATCTCTATGGATTGAAATTCCATGTAAAAAGAGGAAGGCAAAGGCAGTGGGGGTGTACTATTGACCGCCTGGCTAGAATGAACAAATGGATGATGAAATGTTCAAAGAAATCAGGGAGGCTAACAAACGTTACAGCACTGTAATAATAATGGGTGATTTCCCGGTATTGACTAGGTCAGTGTCACAGCAGGACATGCCAGGGAGATAAAGTTTCTAGACGAAATAAATGACTGCTTCTTAGAGCAGCTGGTTCATGAACTGACCAGAGGGGAAGTCATTTTGGACCTAGTCCTTAGTGGAACACCAGATCTGGTGCAAGAGATAAGGGTTTTGGGGCCACTTGGCAATAGTGATCATAGATTGATCACGTTTGATTTAATTAATGGAGGCGGGATGGTAGGAAATCCACAGTACTACCTTTAAACTTTTGAAAGGGAGACTATGATAAAATGATGAAAATAGTTAAGAAAAAACTAAAAGGAGCAGTTGCAGAGGTTAAAATCTTACAACAAGCTTAGGTGTTGTTTAAAAATACTATCTTGGAAAACCAGGCCAGCTGTATTTCACACTTTAAGAAAAGAGGAAAGAGGTCCAAAAAACTGCCAGTATGGTTTAAAGGTGAGGTCAGAGAGGCTGTTGTTGCCAAAAAAGCATCTTTCAGGAAATGGAAAAAACAGCCAAATGACGAAAACTGGAAACAGCAAAAGCACTGGCAAGTTAGATGCATGGCATTGATAAGGCAGGCTAAGAGAGAATTTGAGAGGACGCTTTCTGTGGAAGCAAAAGCGCATAATAAAGACTTTTGCAATTACATTCATAGCAAAAAACCTGTGTGAGAGAGTTTGTTGTATCATTAGATGATAGAGGGTAGAAGGGGCACTAAGACCATAGCGGAGAGACTGAATGAATTCTTTGCTTCGGTCTTTACTGAGGAAGTGGTATTTAAAGTTGATATTGTGGAAGAATTGAAAGAAATATTGATACACGGAAAGATGTATTACAACTATTTGATAAACTGAAGATTAGCAAATCACCTGAACTGGATGTTATACATCCAAGAGTGTTGAAAGAACTGAAATATGAGATTGCACACCTGCTATTAGTAATCTGTGAACTATCATTAAAATCACTTGTAATACCTGAAAACTGGAGGATGGCCAGTGTAACACCAATTTTTAAAAAGGGTTCCATGGGTGATCCGGGAAACTACAGACCGTTGAGCCTGACATCAGTACCAGGAAAAATGATAGAAACATCATAAAAAACAAAATTACTGAACATGTAGATAGTCATATCTTAATGGGAGACAGCCAACATGGCTTTAGACAAGGATGATCTTGTCTTACTAATCTGTTATGTTTTTTTGAATGTGTGAATAAACAGGTAGACAAAGGTGAGTCAGTTGATATAGTGTATCTGGACTTTCAGAAAGCCTTTGACAAGGTCCTTCATCAGAGACTTTTGGCAAAACTAAAAATTCATGGGATAGGAGGCAGTGTACTATTGGGGATTGGGAATTGGTTAAAAGATAGAAAGCAGAGGGTTGGACTAAATAGCTAGTTTTTCCAATGGAGAAAGGTGAATAGCGGAGTACCCCAGGGATCTGTACTGGGTCTGCTGCTTTTTCTTTTTCTTTTTAAAGTCTTTATTTAGCCTTTTACAAAACAGCTACAAAACAACCAGTCACACAACACAAAATAACCTACATAACACAAATGACCTAAACTACATAACCAGGGACCTCCCACCCCACCTCAGCCCACCCCCCACCCCGTCCGTGCTCACTGGGATACGACATTCACCTAAATAAATCTTGAACAAGAAGTGAGAGGTGCCCACCCCGACCTAGGCGGTCTGGGAGCGGGCCACAAAGAGATCTAACAGTGTCCATCTGCGGACATTGAGTTCCACCTTGTCCGGGTGATGGAGTTTGCTATAAGTTTTCTCCAACTTAGCGTAATGACAGACCAAATTCCACCAACCGTCCAAGCTCAGGCTGCGAAAGTTCTTCCACTTCCACAGAATCATCTTAATTGCAATAGCCATCATAAAGTTAAATAAGAAAGTTTGGTCCTGGCACCCTGCAAGGAATACACTTAAGGACCGCAAAAAGATCCTACACCGCTCCAGCTCTGCCGTGAAATGCAAAATCGATTGCATCCTGGCCCACACCTGTCTCCAGAAATTCTGGACCAGGGGGCAATCGAAGAACATGTGCATGTAGGTTCCTTTATCCCCGGAGCAGGACCAACATGTACCTGAGTCGCCAGAGCCCCATCTAGCCATCTTCGACGGGGTTATAAAGGCCCTGTGCATGAAAAAATATAGTGTTTGGGTTATCGCGGCTGACCTAGAGGCTTTGGACACCGGGCCCCAGAGAATTTTCCATTCAGAAGATGTGATTTCCCAAGAGATATCAGATTCCCAGACCTGGGCAAGCCCGACAGGAGCCTTGGAGGTACGCACCCTCCATAGGGCATACATCTTAGAGGTAGCCCCCTGTTGAGTAGCCGTGGCTCTCAGCCAACGGAGCAAGGTGCCTCCTTTGTCAAGCTCGGATGCCCCTATAGGAGTGTTAGAGGCGACAATACAGTGCTTGAGCTGGATCCATTTAAAAAAGAAGGAGTTAGGTAGGGAGAACGCCCTCTGCAATGCTGTGAATGCTTTCCACCCATTGACATCTACCAATTGTCCAAGTGACCATATTCCCCGTTTTTGCCAGTCTTTCCAAGCGAACCTACGCCCTCAGATCCGGAATTTAGGATTCCACCACAGCGGAGTCTGCCCCGAGGGTAGGTCGTCCTGGCCAATAAGCCGCATCAACTCTAAGAAAGCTCCCTGGGTGGACCTAATAACCCTCCCTACCGGGGACCATTCAGGGTGCCGCGCCCCTAACAGGTGCAGCAAAGGACAGGGAGCGGCCACGCGGGCCTCTACCGCTAGCCAAGTTGGCCTTTGCCCGGGCTCATCAGCGGTCAACCAAAGAGATCCCTGTTTGATCAGAAGAGCTTGGTGGTACCGATAGAAGTCAGGGAAATGCACTCCCCCCTCGTCCTTAGCGGCTTTCAATTTTTTGGTAGCGATACGAGGTTGCTTTCTGTTCCAGGGAAATGAGGCTACGCTCTATCTTTTTATATCATGTCGGAGAAATTGAAAAAGGGAGCATACCCAGGACATAATTGATCTTTGGGGTGAGAGACATTTTAATGACCTCTAAGCGGCCCCACCAAGAAAGATGTAGGGGAGACCATGTTAGAATTTTTTGCCGAATGAAAAAGAGCAACTCCTCCATATTTTTCTGGATCATATCATCCACCAACGCGTTATACCATGCCCCTAAGTACTTAATACTACCCGCCTCCCATTTGAAGGGGAAGTCCGCCATCTCCGCCGAGTTTGCAAGACAATTAAGGGGGAACGCCACCAATTTAGACCAGTTGATCTTATATCCAGAAACGCTGGAATACCTACCAAACAGGGCCAAAATAGACAAAACATCCCCGGGCTGCGTGAAAAGAAGCAAATCGTCTGCATAAGTAGATAACTTTACTTGTAGAGGCCCAAGTAGTACCCCCTTAAGATCCGCCTGATGACGGATTGCAATGGCCAAAGGTTCTAACGCTAAATTAAATAACAAAGGGGAAAGGGGACATCCCTGCCTAGTTCCCCTATGAAGAGAGAAGGAGCGCGAAAGGATGCCATTCACATAGATACTAGCAGAAGCACAGGAATAAAGCACCCTAACCATGTTTATAAAACCTTCCTCGAGGCCAAACCAGTGCAAAATGAAAAACATGAACGGCCATTCCAGTCTATCAAACGCTTTTTCAGCATCTAATGAAAGAGCGATATAAGGGCAAACATCCGTTGAGACCTTCTCAAGCAAGTTACATAGAAGGCGAGCGTTGTCTGACGTAGATCTCCCGGGCACGAACCCACATTGATCTGGGTGCACCAAATCCCCAACTACCATTGCAAGTCTGCGCGCAAGAATGCTAGCGTAGATCTTATAATCGGCATTTAAAAGAGAAATGGGCCTATAATTCGCCACAAAGCTGGGATCTCTGCCCGGCTTTTCTTTTTTTTTTTGAATTCTTTATTTTCGTTTTATAACAACAAAGGAAAGGAAGACATACAGCTAAAAGACAGATACATACATAGAATGTGATACATACATCAAAGTAAACCCCTACCACCCCCCTCCCCCCTGCTTCTTCTCTAGAAAACTAATCATTCCCGAAACGGGCGTGTACTAACATTATTGTGTTACAAAACCTAACGGTGATCTGAAACATGATGAGTGTACATTAAACAGACATGTCGGAGCAATGAGCAAATTGTACATAATCATTGAGCATCTGCCATTTAGACAAGCGAGAGTGAGTTTGGGTAGGGGGAATAGCTCTCCGAGATATCTGCTCATATTTACTATATAAGCAGACGAGGTTCCACCATTCATTGACAGTAAGTCGAGAGCTATCCTTCCAATTCCTCATGATTAAACATATGGCTATACCCAGCATGAAATCAAGGAGAAAGCGACCCTTCTTAGGAAGAGAGGGGACCTCCGCCGCTGAGCGGAGTCCCACAGTCTTCCAAGAAAGAGGCTCGTGAAGATGTAGGATAAATTGAATACGACCCCAGACCCGCCCCCAGTACACCTGTAGTTGAGGACATTCATAAATAACATGAGCGAGGGTTCCCACAGCAGTATGACAAGACCAACACTGGTCCCTAGCAGTTGTGTTCCATTTGGCTATTTTTTCTGGAGTATAAAAGTATCTATGTGCAAAAAAGAAGAGAGTTTGGGTAACTGAGGCAGATCGGGAAACCCGCATTACTTTGCTCCAGAAAACGCTCCATTGCACAGGGGTTAAAGTGGTTTGCAGTTCGCGCTCCCAGGCTTGTTGGGCTCAACAAGTGGCAGTATCTGAACCCTAACATAATAGTTTATAACAGTTAGAGGCTACCCCATGTGTACTACTAATAGAGTGAATTAGTTCTAATAGCCCGTCCTCAGTAGGGACAGAGGGCGGCATGATTTGAGCACTTTTGAGGCAGTGTTGAAGCTGCATCAATTGAATGTAATGTTTCGCTGGTAACGCAAATTCCTTTTGTAAATCAGAAAAGGTTTTCCAACGAGCTGCAGAAAAGAGCTGTTGGGGTGTCCAGATCCCCTAAAGTACCAGGGTTTCCATGCTATCGTTCTATTTAGGACTTGAATTCTGGGGTCATTCCACAGCGGGAGTCCGTCCTGAGGACATACGTTTGGGCCCAGTGATAGAATGAGAGTGATAAAGGCCGCAAGAGTATCAACAATCATTGGGGGGAAAAAAAGGTAAAGTCAAGCTCATTGGGGTGTAGTAACCTCCATAGATCGACTAAAGCAAGATCTTCAATCACAGAGGTAAGCGTGGTGTGACTCTTGGGGGGACCACTTATCCTAGGCGGCTGTTTGTCAATCAGGGGATCAAGAACTAAATGGAAATCCCCCCCTATTATCGATAAAGTATTAGCAGAGGCCTGCGCAACCTGAGCAATGATAGCAAAAGGCAGGGTCATCCACATTAGGAGCATAAAGGCATATACATGTAACTTCAAAATTACCTATCTTGAGGTGAACTCCGGACCATCTACCTGCTGTATCTGAGCTAGTCACAATAATAGTAGCATGCAGAGATTGCCTAACCAGTATGGCAACCCCACATTTCTTAGAAACGGCTGGGGAATAGGCGGCCACCATGTAAGGTTTAATATTGAGTTTAAGAGTTTCCTTCGAATTTAAATGCGTTTCTTGGAGGAAATCAGGTCCGCAGCTTCATGACTTAGATAGCTTAGGATTTTCTTCCGTTTTATCGGATTATTGATTCCTTTTACGTTCAATGAGAAAATCTTACATGGTGCCATTAATCGGTAATAGACATTTTAGGTAAGGGCGCTTGAAAACATACAACATAATCAGAATCTGTACAACAAAGACATAATCACCGAGTATGCTGGCTAATACACCCCATATTGAGAAGTATGTACCAAAGTAACTTAGAGAAGAAGCAAAACCCCAATGAATATGGCGACCATATGTCTGCGGGAGGAGGCCCTAGAGAGGAAGATAGAGACATAATAAAAAGAAAAGAAACACCAGAGTCCATAATTAACACTGTCTCTGATACTCATCGAGGCTACTATGGGTAGATGGAGTCGGGTCACAGATATCATCAAAAATAAGGCAACAACCGCCCTCGACAGACTCTTTGCTGAGCCGCGGCAAATCCAACATGGCAGGTACAGCGGACATGAGAATACTGGCAGGAACACTCTGGAAGTCAGCGCATCAAGTCGGCCTCTCTAGAATCCAGAAACTCCGCTAGTAGATCAGGGTCCTCAAATGTTCTTGTCTGATTGTGAAGCGTGACTCGGAACTTGGCCGGGTACATCAGGCCATAGCGTGCTTGTAGTTGTTGAAGCCTAGGCCGGAATTCCAGAAAGCGCTTTCGGCGGTCGACCGTGGGTTTAGCCAAGTCAGGATAGAAGGAGATCTTGTGGCTCTCAAACTCCATATGGCCCTTTGCCCGAGAGGCACTGAGAATTTGCTCCACATGTTGATATCTCAAAAGTCGAAAGATGATAGGCCGCGGGGTCTTCCTGTTGAGCGTTATGTTTGTGGGTACACGATGAGCACGATCGATCTCCAATTCTTTGGTAAAGGTGATTTGGAGCAGGGAAGGGAGGATTTTATATAAAAACTCCTTCATGTCTCCCGATTCCGCTCCCTCCGGTATGCCCATGAGTCGGAGGTTGTTGCGGCGCGCTCTATTATTGCCATCTTCCACTTCTTTCTGCAAGGCCCGCACCTGACGTTCAACTTTGTCGAGTTTGGACAGCCGGACCGCATGGGAGTCCAATATGCTCTCCATTTTGTCCTGACGCGAAGAGAGCCCCTCTAGCCTGCCCTGCAGCACACCAAGATCTTCCCGCAGCGCTCGGAGTGCTTCACCGTTTGACTGCACGAGGTCCTTAACCCCTCTAATCTCTGCAAGGATTTCCTGCTGCATTTCGGGGCCCTCGCGTAAAGCCAGCCCCTTCTGCGGGGACGGGGGTTCAGTTTTGGAGCGTTTGCCGTGAAAAGCCGCTGGAGATCCAAATTCCAGGCGCATGGGTTTGGTCCCCGCCATCTCACCAATGTGCCCCGGCAAGATCTGAGCAGAAATTCAAGTATGTCCGGTGTTAATTCAGGATTCTGAGTAGGCCTCTCAGGAGCCTCAGCGTTATGCGACCATCCCGCTGGACATCGGGCTCCGCCCCCCCTCTGCCCGGCTTTTCTAATACCACTATTGTGGCCTCCGAGAACCTGCCAGTAAGGCTACATTCCTGTGCTAGCTCACTATAATACTCCAACAAAAACGGAGCAAGTTCTTTATTAAAAAACTTTTTAAAATTCAGCGGGAAGGCCATCAGGGCCAACCGCCTTCCCAGAGGGCATGGCCTGTATTGCTGAAAGGAGCTCATCACACAAGAAAAGTTTGCCAAGCTCGCGAGCTTGACCCTCCTCCAAAACAGGGTGGTCAAGGCCGTCGACAAAGCCAGCGAATGCACTGACATCAGCGGACAATTCAGAGGCATAAAGCGAGCTGTAAAATTTGGCAAATTCGGCTACAATCTGTTCGTCTTTAACCAGACGTTTGTTGCTACTGGATAAAATAGAGGCTATTCTGGGTTTGTGCTGCTTCCCTCGTATTGTATGAGCGAGTAACCTGCCGGCCTTGTTTCTCTCTACATGAAACCGAGCGGTCTGTTTCAACATAATCTGCTCGACCTCGGAGCTCAAAGTTTCATTATATTGAAATCTAAGCCTTTGTAGCCGAAGAAGGATTCCCGGGTTGGGTTGGGTTGCCCATAGTCGTTCTCCAGCGCAAATTTGCGCTTCCAATATGTGTAAATGCGCCGTCCGCTGCTTGGACTCCTTAATTTTAAAACTGGTAATCGCGGCACGGATTGAGGCCTTAAAGGCCTCCCACCAAGCCCAATTAGCAGCGTCACCCCTTTTGTTCCAACAGAAAAAGGAGGAGATAGCTCCCCGCATATCCTCCTGGAAAGCAGGATCAGCCAACCACGATCGGTTGAAAGACCATGACTGGCCAGGACGCACTACTTCCTCTAGTGCCACATCCACTGTTATAGCTCCGTGATCCGATACCGACCTACCTAATATAGAAGCACCTCTACAACCGGGGATCAGAGACTTAGAAAACAGGAAATAATCTATTCGAGAGAGGGAGCTGTGGGCAGGGGAAAAAAAAGAAACATATTTTTCCCTGGGGTGTAGCAATCGCCAGATGTCAACTAGGCCACACGAGTCAAGTAAAGAAGAAAGCGCGAGACGCGCACGAGAAGGGCGTTCAACCCTACCAGGACACCTGTCCAGCAATGGATCACTTACCAGATTGAAGTCACCCCCTGCAATTATCAAAGCCTCTGGGTCTTCTTGAATAATCCCACTAAGGTTGCAGAAAAAAACGGGGTCATCAGCATTAGGTCCATAGATATTTACAATGGACACTAGATCTCTCCCCAGCCTAACTAAGGATTTAGACCATCTCCCAACATCATCATGACTGGAGCTGACCATATGGGACCCCAGGGCGGCCTTTATTAAGGTGACGACACCGTTTTTTTTATGCACGGCAGGAGAACAGCCCGCCACCATAAAGTGCTTGTCTGCCAGTTTTCTCGCCTCAGGCGCGGATAAGTGTGTCTCTTGGAGCAGAATGACATCAGTTGACTGACGCTTGCAATACATGAAAATTTTCTTTCTTTTAATCAGTGACCTGAGCCCCTTCACATTTAGGGACAAGATTCTCAGCCCATTTGCCATCCTGTCATCACAACATCTTCAAACACACTGTCAGCAGTGGACACATCCCAGCCTCTCATAATCCTAACGTACCCAGTGAGCCCAGGACCCCCCCCCCCCCAAACAAAAAGGAAAAATCAATTAGGGTGAGACAGCAGAAACACATATACAGCATGGAGCAGCCCCTAGTAATAAACAAAAAATGACTTGACTCCCGACCACCCGCCAGGATAACATCTCAAGATAGTCCCCAGGTAGCAGGTATGTCCAGCGCCATTCGGCTTGCAGACCCCATAGCATATGCCCATTTCAGGCCACATATCTTAAACCTTATGTCACCAGACGATCATCAGGCTCAGCTTTGCTGCATCAGGAGCTCTTCTTGATCTTCAATGAATTTGTGCAATAAGCCAGGATCTTCAAACGACTTGGTGCTGTTGTTTAAGGTGACTTTGAAACGCGCTGGGCTAAACAGTCCAAATCGAGCTTGCAGATTTCGAAGTCTGGGCCTGAGCTCCAAGAACTGTCTGCGTTTCTCCACCGTGCGTTTGCAAAAGTCCGCAAAGAAGAAGATTTTGCGCCCTTCATATTGGAGCGGCTGACCAGCTTTAGCCGCGGCAAATATCTGTAACACCTGCTGGTGCCTCAACAGGCACATGATGAAAGGGTGAGGTCGCGTGCTGTGAGAGTTGGGGCCCGAGGAGGTCGCCGGGATCCTATGTGCCTGTTCAATTTCTAGTGGTGGGTTAAAGTTAATTTTTAGCACATTGGGCAGGAAGGTCTCCATAAAACGAATGGGATCTCCCCCTTCGGCTCCTTCTCCGAGACCTATAATGTGGATGTTGTTGCGCCGGGCCCTATTACTCATGTCTTCCACGCTCCGCTCGAGCCAGTCCACCTTGCGCGCCATAGAAACAGCGCGCTTGATCTGATCTTCATGCCCCGTTACTGTTTCTTCCACTTTCTCGACTCGGATTGAGAGAGACTGTAGTTGTGAGCCCAAGTCCTTTATATCCTCCTGCAATGCAGATAGAGTCTCGCCATTAGAATCAACGTGGCTCCGTGTGGCCCGCACGTCTTGCAAGACTTGCCTGAGGTCTTCCGTCGAATCTTGCTGGGGCGCTGGCTTGTGCGGCGATAGCGGGTCGGACTTGGATCTTTTAGACCCTGTCGTCGCTGCCGCGGGGGAAAATTCAAGTCGGGTTTGCTTGCCCCCCGACATTCTACGATGCTACCCTTATAAATGCACCAACCGGGGAATTGTTATAATCGGGTGAGTCGCAGGATTGTAACGTAAGGCCCAGGAGAAGAGGACTTACACATCCATGCCGGTTTCGCACTGGCTCCGCCCCCGGGTCTGCTGCTTTTTGACATATTCATAAATGACCTGGAAAATGGAATAACGAGTGAGGTTATCAAATTTGCAGTTGACACAAAACTTTTTAAAGTTGCTAAAACTCATGATGATTTTGGAAATTGCAAGGGGATCTTAATAAATTGGAAGACTGAGCATCCAAATGACAGATAAATTAATGGGAGACAGCCAGCATGGTTTTAGACAAGGAAGATCTTGTCTTACTAATATGTTATATTTTTTTGAAGGTGTAAATAAATAGGTAGATAAAGATGAGTCAATTGATATATCTGGACTTTCAGAAAGCCTTTGACAAGGTCCCTCATCAGAGACATTTGGCAAAACTAAAAAGTCATGGGATAGGAGGCAGTGTACTATTGTGGATCAGGAACTGGTTAAAAGATAGAAAGCAGAGGGTAAGGCAAAATGGTCAATTTTCCCAATGGAGAAAGGTGAATAGTGGAGTACCCCAGGGATCTGTGCTGAGTCCGCTGCTTTTTAACATGTTCATAAATAACGAGTGAAGTTATCAGATTTGCAGATGACACAAAAATATTTAACGTTGTTAAAGCCCATGAGGATTGTGGGAAATTGCAAGAGGATCTTGATAAATTGGAAGACTGGGCATCCAAATAGCAGATGGAATTTAATGTGGACAAGTGCAAAGTTATGCACCTAGGAAGCATCCCAAACTATGGTTACATAATGCATTGTTCCACAATAGGAACTGCCATCAAGGAAACAGATTTAGGCGTCATCGTGGATAACATGTTAAAACACTCTGCCCAGTGTGCAGTGGCGACCAAGAGAGCAAATAGAATGCTACGTATCATAAGGAAAGGAATGGAAAATAAAACAAAGGACATTATAATGCTTCTGTACCATTCCATGGTGCGTCTGCACCTTGAATATTGTGTGCAGTTCTGGTCACTGTATCTTAAAAAGGATATAGCGTTATTAGAAAAGGTACAGGGAAGAGGTCACCAAAATGGTAAAGGGGATGGCAGGATACCCCTATGAAGAGAGGCTAAAAAGGTTAGGGCTCTTCAACCTGGAAAAGAGACAGTTGAGGGGAGATATGATAGAGGTCTAAAAATTAATGAATGGAGTGGAACGGGTCGATTGTTTACATCATCAGAATATAGAAAGACTAGGGGACATGCAATGAAGCTAAAGGGTAACCTATTTAAGCCTAATAAGAATTTCTTTTCACTCAACGTGTAATCAAACTCTGGAATTTGTTGCCGGAGGATGTAGTAAAAGCTGTTAATGTAGCTAGGTTTAAAAAAGGTTTGGACAATTTCCTAGAGAAAAGGATCATAAACCATTATTAAGAAGGGACCCATGATTTCAATGCTTGACCCAATACAAGCATTGTGGAAACTGTGTCTTTTGGGGAAACTGCTAGGTCCTTATGACCTAAACTGGCCATTGTTGGAAACAGGATACTGGGCTTGATGGACCTTGGTCTGACCCAGTATGGCACAAAAAATTGGTTTCCTAGACCATGGGATGCTGTTCTAAGGGTTGCAGAGCAGAGATGGCATCCATCTGTCCAAGAAAGGTCAACACATCTTCGGTAGTAGACTGGCTAATCTAATGAAGAGGGCTTTAAACTAGATTCGTTGGAGATGGGTGAAGAAAGCCCCCAGGTAAGTGAAAGCCCCCAGGTAGGTGATACATTAAATACCTTTATGGAAATGGGTAACAGGGGTAACATATGGAAAGCAGTGTGTATTAATGCCAGTAGCATGGGAAATAAGATCCCTGAAGTTGAAGCTTTGGTGGGAGTGGCTGACTTGGATTTAGTGGCCGTTACAGAAACATGGTTCACAGAAAACCATGACTGGGATGTAACTATACCTGGCTATACTTTATTCAGAAAGGACAGGGTAGGAAGAAGGGGAGGAGGAGTGGCACTATATGTAAAAACTACTATTGAAGCTTTGGAATTGCAGAGCTTAAAAGGGAGAGAGGAGGCATTGTGGGTTAAACTAGAAAGAGGGAAAGAGAAATCTATTTGCATTGGTGTGATATACAGACCTCCCTCACAAGAGGAAGAGGTGGACAGAGAGTTAATTGAAGACATACGCAGCATTGCTAGGAAAGGGGAAGTGCTACTGATAGGAGATTTCAATATGCCAGATGTTGATTGGCACATTCCTGCTGCAGTATCATCTAGAAGTAAGGAGATCCTGGATTCTCTACAGGGAGAACTATTCAGGCAATTGGTAACAGACCCCACACATGAAGGGGCCATACTGGACTTGATGCTTACCAATGGTGAAAGTGTTTCTGATGTTGTAGTGGGAGATCATTTTGCATCCAGTGATCACCAGAAGGTGTGGTTCAGTATTAGGACTAGGGCTGTTAGAATCCATTCCAAGGTGAGGATCTTAGACTTTAGGAAGACCAACTTTGCGAAGATGGGCCAATACCTCAGGGAGTCATTAGTGGGATGGGAACAGCTGGGGGATGTAGAAAAACAGTGGGCAAAACTGAAAGGGGGTATTTTAAGGGCAATCAACCTTTTTGTTAAAATGGTAAATAAAGGCAAAAGGAAAAGGAGACCGCTATGGTTTTCAAAGGAAGTAGCTGAAAAAGTGAAGAAAAAGAGGGAGGCCTTCATGAAATACAAGAGATCACAGATAGAGGAAGACAGGCATCTGTATTTGGAAAAACTTAGAGAAGCTAGCAAAGTAGTCAAGAAGGCAAAGATTCAAAAGGAGGAGGAAATAGCCAATGCAATAAATTGGGGGGATAAGACGTTTTTCAGATATATTAGTGAGAAGAGGAAGGGCAAAAGTGGTATTGTCAGACTCAAGGGTGTAGGGGGGGAATATGTAGAAGCTGATAAGGATAAAACGGAATTGCTTAACAAATATTTTTGTTCTGTGTTCACAGATGAAGAACCAGGAGCAGGACCTCAGAAAACACCCATAAATAAGAACAGAAGCGAGGGACATCTTGAACAATTTTCAGAAGACTGTGTTCATGAGAAACTAGCTCAGCTTAAAGTAGACAAAGCGATGGGACCGGATGGGATACACTCTAGAATACTGAGGGAACTTGGGGATGTTCTAGCAACTCCACTGACTGACTTTTTCAATGCCTCGTTGGAGTCGGGAGTGGTGCCAAAGGTCTGGAGAGAGGCTCATGTGGTGCCTTTACACAAAAGCGGAAGTAAGGATGTGGTTGAAAACTACAGGCCGGTTAGTTTAACTTCGGTGGTGAGTAAATTATTGGAAACGCTGCTGAAAGAGAAAATAGTGAGGTTTCTGGAGTCCAGCGGATTACAGGATCCGAGGCAGCATGGATTCACCAGAGGCAGGTATTGTCAGAAAAATCTGATTGATTTCTTTGACTGGGTGACCAGGGAGTTGGACCGAGGGAGAGCTCTAGATGTGGTGTATTTAGATTTCAGTAAAGCCTTTGACACTGTTCCTCACAGATGATTTATAAACAAACTGAGCACCCTAGGGATGGACCCTAAAGTTACTGCTTGGGTTAGAAATTGGTTGGGTGGGAGGCAACAAAGAGTACAAGTAAATGGAGCTCACTCTGAGGAGAAGGATGTTACCAGTGGTGTGCCCCAGAGATCTGTCCTTGGTCTGATTCTTTTTAACATCTTTGTTAGTGATATAGCGGAAGGGCTGTCTGGTAAGGTTTGCCTCTTTGCGGATGATACCAAAATCTGCAATAGAGTAGACACCCAGGAAGGTGTAGATAACATGAGGAGGGATCTAGCTAAGCTTGAAGAATGGTCTAGATTTTGGCAGCTGGGATTTAATGTAAGGTCATGCATTTGGGCTGCAGCAATCCAAGGGAGCAATACAGTTTAGGAGGTGAAGTACTTTTGTCCACTAAAGAAGAGCGGGACCTAGGTGTGGTTGTGTCTGATGATCTTAAAGTAGCTAAACAGGTAGAAAAGGCGACGGCAAAAGCTAGAAGGATGCTTGGGTGCATATGGAGAGGAATGGCTAGCAGAAAAAAGGAGGTGATAATGCCTCTGTATAAGTCTTTGGTGCGACCTCATTTGGAGTATGGTGTTCAATTCTGGAGACCGCACCTTCAAAAGGATGTGAACAGGATGGAGTCGGTGCAGAGGATGGCTACTAAAATGATTAGTGGGCTTCATTATAAAGCATATGAGGACAGACTTAAGGATCTTAATATGTACACCTTAGAGGAAAGGCGGGATAGAGATGATATGATTGAGATGTTTAAATACCTCCGTGGCATAAATGTTCAGGGAGAGAGCCTCTTTCAATTGAAAGCAAGTTCTGCTATGAGGGGACATGGGATGAGGGTGAAGGGAGATAGATTCAGGAGTGATATGAGGAAATATTTCTTTATGGAAAGAGTGGTGGATCCATGGAATAGTCTCCCAGTGGAGGTGGTAGAGATGAGGACAGTAACTGAATTCAAAAAAGCATGGGACCAACACAGAGGATCTCTAAAGGTAAAAAGTGGACTGTTGTAGTTGTTGTTATGGAAGGACAGACTAGATAGGCCATGTGGTCTTTTTCTGTCATCATGTTTCTATGTTTCTATGTTTATGTTCTTATGTAATTTGAATAAAATTGGAGGATAAAGCTGTTATTTCTGCTGTGGGTGATTTGGTGACCATTTTGGAGTTAGAAGCTAAGATAGCATCCCCATTTTCAGCGGAAATCACGGGAATGCTGTTACACAGATATTGTAGAGCATCAGTTAGTAGGTGATCATTTTGTGCCACTGTTGCACTGTGTTCCAGGGGTTTAGGGATGAGTTTATCACCCTCACTAATGATAAGCCACACTATGTCCCTGTGAACAAACATCACATTGACACCACCACATTTGAAATAAAGATGGATCAGAACAGATACATCTCATTTTGATATGGAAAGGTGATCCTTAAGCTTCATCTGCACCCCCAGAAGGCTGTTGTTTTTTAAAATGGTGATGACTAAAGAATACCGAGACCCCCTAAGAGTGCAAATATTATTATTCAACACAAGCCAGCTATGGACTTTCAGGATATCATGGAGCCCCAGTCATGTATAGCGCTGGTGTAGGCGATACATTTCATAGTCTTTTAGAAAGTTATACTGCTTTTGAGAAGTGGTTTCAAAATTATTAAGCCTCACATGAAATATAACCAAAAAACATTGCCAAAGATGTCATGAGTCATGTCACAATGGTCATTCTTAATAAAATTAACCATTCCACAGAGCAGGAAGGGTCAGGACTGGCTGTGATTAGAAGAGCTGTTAAAAGAAACAGAACCACGCCTCAGCAGTTACTGCAAGGACCTCCCAATCCTTTTAAAAGAAAAAAACCCAAGGGAGACAAGTCTTAGAAGCTTAACCACAAATCTAAGAAGAGAAGCACCCGCTCTAGGAAGTGAGATGTATTCTCAAAAACTCCATGGCTTTTGTACACCACGGCTCTGAAGAGCGTGTTAAATTTGAACTGGACCTGTTTCAATTAGCCCCAACCCAAACCAATATTGAGAAAAGCATTTATGTGGAAATTCTGCCATTATTGGCATTGTTGGAAACAGCCTCTTTGGACTTCTACATCACTGGTCGTGGTGAAGGCGACAGTGATTTAAATAGCACTCTGTTGCATCTGACCTGTAAAATTGTGGAAGAAGATGGCTCAGACATAGATATGGCAGCCAAGGTTGCACTGGTGAACTAACCGATCACATATACAGTATGTTTAGCAGGGCCGGATTTGCCTATACGCCACGTACGCCGTGGCGTAGGGCCCACAGCTGGCAAGGGCCCACCGGGAATGTTTTTTGCACAGGGCCCCGCGTTTCAGGGGGCCCCGCGCAAAAAACATTCTGATACATCATTAAAATTAAAAAACAAAACAAAACCTGTCGCTGCCTCTACCGGGGCCGCCGCGGCAGAATCGAGTGTGCCGCGGGGCCCCCCCTGCCCTGCCCCCCCTGCCCACGCGCGTGTGACTGGAGGGAGGCAGCTGAGAGAGGTGATACCGGGGAGGGCAGGCCCTGCTGGGCAGGGGGGGCCCCGCGGCACACTCGATTCTGCCGCGGCGGCCCCGGCCCCGGCAGAGGCAGCGACAGCTTCTTTTGTAAAAAAAAATTCGCTGGGCTGGGGGGGGCGGGGGGGGGCAAGGACTGGTGATGGGCTGGGGGGGTTAGGAGTGGTAATGGCTGTGGGCTGTTGGGGGGGTTAGGACTGGTGATGGGCTGGGGGGGGGTAGGAGTGGTAATGGCTGTGGGCTGTTGGGGGGGTTAGGAGTGGTGATGGGCTGGGGGGGGTTAGGAGTGGTGATGGGCTGGGGGGGTTAGGAGTGGTAATGGCTGTGGGCTGCTGGGGGGTTAGGACTGGTGATGGGCTGGGGGGGGTTAGGAATGGTAATGGCTGTGGGCTGTTGGGGGGGTTAGGACTGGTGATGGGCTGGGGGGGGGTTAGGAGTGGTAATGGCTGTGGGCGGTGGGGGGGGTTAGGACTGGTAATGGGCTATGGGGGGTTAGGAGTGGTGATGGGCTATGGGGGGGCTATGGGCTATGGGGGAGCTAAGTCTATATGGGCTGATGGGATTAGGACTGGAAGTGGGTTGATGGGGGCTTAGGACTGGTAATGGGCTATGGGGGGCGCTTAAACTAAAAATTGGTTGATGCGGGATTAGGACTGGAAATGGGCTGGTGGGATTAGGACTGGTAGTGGGCTATGGGGGCTAGGACTGGTAATGGGTTGGGGGGGTTGCTAGGACTGGAAATGGGCTGGGGGATTAAGACTGGAGGTGGGCTGATGGAGTTAGGACTGGTAATGGGCTGTGGGCTGTTGGGGGGGGTTAGGACTGGTAATGGGCTATGGGGGGCTAGGACAGGAAATGGGCTGATGGGAAGGGTTAGGACTTGAGGTGGGCTGATGGGGTTAGGACTGGTAATGGACTGTGGGCTGATGGGGGGGTTAGGACTGGCAATGGGCTATGGGGGGTTAAGACTGGTAATGGGCTGTTGGCTGATGGGGGATGTCTGGTAATGGGCTAAGGGGGGTTAGGACTGAAAATCTACGATGGGGGGGGCCTAGTACAGGAAATGTGCTGTTGGGGAGGGGTTAGGACTTGAGGTGGGCTGATGGGGTTAGGACTGGTAATGGACTGTGGGCTGATGGGGGGGGGTTAGGACTGGCAATGGGCTATGGGGGGCTGACGGGAAATGGGTTGATGGGGGTTAGGACTGGAAGAGGGCTGATGGGGGGTTAGGACTGGTAATGGGTAATAGGGGGGGGATTAAACTGAAAATGGGGTGATGGGGGTTAGGACTGTAATTGGGTTGATGGGGGGGGCCTAGGACTGGTATTGGGTTGGGGGGTTGCTAGGACTGGAAATGGGCTGATGGGTGGCTAGGACTGGAAATGGGCTGATGCAGGGACTAGAAGGGAATGGATGCTGGGTGAGGCTGGAACTAGAAGGGAGCTGATGTTGGGGGAGGATTAGAATGGGATGGGGCTGGAAGAGTAAAATGGAGAAGGGAAAAATATTTTGTGTGGGAGGGATAAAAATCTACAATTGGCCGGGTATTGGGAGAGTAAGTGGGGATTGAGGATGGAGGGGTAAAATTTGAGTGGATGAAATAGGAATGAGGAAAGAGCAAAAGGAGAAAGATTAGTATGTTAAAGCAGATGTAGAGAGAGAATGGAAAAAACTAGAAGAGAGAAGAAAGGACAAATGGACAGCAGACGATGGAGGGTTAGCAGAAGACACGAAGAAACCAGAAGAAAGTGGCTGGAGCAATTGCAGCTGAAAAAAATGCACAAAAGGTAGAAAAATATCTCTTTATTTTGAATTTATTAATTGGAATATGTCAGCTCTGGTAAATGTGCATCATTAACGTCTGCGCTTTGTTTAGTACAAGAGCAAATTAATGTATAGTTTTATTTCTACAGTGTTGTACATTCCAAGTTTGGCTTTTGGGATTCCCAGTTTAATTATTGTCTTCCTGTTTCTAAAATGTGATTACTTGTTTGGTGATGGTCTATGTTCTGCATGTGTAACTGAGCTGAGGTGTTCTGTTTATATAATTCCTATTTGACATTGCCACTTGTTCTCTTTCCCCAGTAGGTCATGTATTGTTGTTCTCTGAAATGTATTGGTTTAATATTTGCAGTGTTGCCTTTTGATTGGTAGAGTATGGTGCTTTGTGAGTCCTGGTAGTGCTGTTAGGATACGGCGGGTTTGCTATGGGTTCTAAATGGGCAGTGTTTGTAGTAGTTCCTAATGTGTCTGGCAGTTGGCACTGGATTATAGTAATGTAGAAATCTTTTAGTCTTTCTTTATCCATACACTCATTAAGAGGCACGTTTACTAAAAGTTAGTATATGGTAACATTATGCAAATATTTATGCAAATGAGGCCCCTTATGCAAATGAGGCCCACACCCCCCTTGGGCCGCCCCTGCTGGGGGCCCACAATTTTTGTTGGCGTAGGGCCTCACTCAAGGTAAATCCGGCCCTGATGTTTAGCCAGCTGGATGTCACCCTGGGAGACCAACTCATTAGCCAGAGCAACAACTGCTATCCCTACAGATTGCTCATAGAGCTGCTCCTCAACTATGGTGAAGGACGCCTTAAATCACAGTTTACAAGTGGTCTGTTTTACAAAGATACAGCCAGTCAGCATGTGAGAGATAAGGATCTTGCAACATTGGTTTTACTGAAGGGTCCAATTAACAGCCTCTAGCCACAAGTTGGAGCTGTTGGAACATTTACTTGGTGATCTATTTTTCAAGAAAGCTACTGATTAAACCTTTGAAGGCCTACTTTAAATTTTTAATCCACATTCTGCAGCCGGGTTAATTTTTGCATATTTCAGGAAAATTGTACCCGTCTTATTCAATATGTTCTAATAGTGATTTTCCTTCTGCTATGGTCATGTATTATATACCATTTGATAGGAATATTTAGTCAGAATTTTGGATCCCGAGAGTTTTGGTCTCGGCCTGGAAAGGGTTTTTAATGGAATGGATCTCAAAATTAAAGTGACCCGTAACAATGAACTTGTTTTGTTTAATGAGTGGTGATTCCAACGAAAATCATAAACTCCTTATCCTAAATGCTGCGTCTTTGTAAAGAGAGTTAAAGTTCCCCCCGCAGTATGCTTGGGACATGCGGAAGCTCTGCTGAAAGCCAATGGCAAATATGCTATAGACTGTGTGTGGCTAAAGGTGTTTAGCATACCGGCCATAGCCTGTGTGACTAACCAGGAAAATCTCTTTTTGGGACAATTACCAAAGCTCATCGTGCTAGAATTTCTGGATAATGATACTTTCAGTGTTATACTTTGCCGGCCTTTGACCTTTTGCCCGATCAGAAGTATGCAGACCACTATTCGCTGATTTAAACCAATAACCTGTAAGCTTTATCCCACTCAGTGAACATAATTGTTTATAGTGTTTTTGACAATGTGATAGAATTTACATAGAAACATGATGACTACTCCAATAAAAGCAATTTGAACTTATCCTAACATCTTTCGACTCTTGCTTACTGTGGTTCCTGTTGTTAGTTGCAAGAGCGGTGCTCCTTGTTTTGTTCAAATATCAAGGAGGCCTGTGAGTTTGGTGGTAAATACACATCCACACAACCTACCTGGAGAACACTGCTTAGCCCTCTATGAGAGTGGAGATGGAACAGGGGGATTTGTTGATTCCTATGGACAACCCCCAGATAGCTTATTCTTTCTTAACAGCATTATGAGCTTTTTCAATAACATTGGAAAGTTGTTTTATACCACAACAAGCAGTTACAGCAGTTACAGCACCCACTGTCCAAGGTCTGTGGTTATCGCTTCATTTTTCTTATATCAGCACTGTAAAAGGTTGCCTTTTGAAAGTATTTTAGAAATGTATTCTGAAGATTTAATGCAAAATGATGAAATGGTGGTGTTTTGTGTTTTAAATAAAAAGTAACCCTCTGATGGGTTTTTGAAAGGAAACAGATGCCTATAGTCTTATTTTTTTGTTTTTAAAATTATTATTTTATTTAAAAATACATTTTATATACTGAACCAGCGGTAGCTGTGAAATAATTTATGTTTTTTTATGAGGAAGGGGTTCTTTGGTCTTCACAGGCTTTGTGTACAGTTCAATAACCTTCACAGAGGAATTCTCCTTGAGGCTTGCCAACACATCTCTGTTGGCCGCTTTACCTATTACTATGGAGGGTATATTTAATTCAGCTGGAGTTTGCAAGAACTCCCCCAAGCCTTTGGGTATTCTTTGTTGTGAAAGAGCTTGGGGCTGCGTTAGAGCTATCAACAGGTTTTCCCTGGTATACAAATGTTCCATTTCCCTACTAGGATGCCACATCCTTGTTTTTTAACAGTTTATTAAGCAGCACCTCAGCATTTTTCCTGTAGCACATATTGATGCTGTTTAACTCTTGTATTACAGGGTCTGGATGTATAATATTTTCAAGAGATGCACCCATCGATGTATATCTTGTGCCTGTAGATACAAGTTTATTTTTTTCTTTTCCCTATCTCTTTGTCTGTTAAGCGCTGTAACACTTCTGAGTAACATTTAGCCTTTTCATATTCAGACATATCAACGCTTTGAAGGATGTTTTTTATTTCTTCATCTAAATTATAAATGGTTACATTTCTAATATTTTCTTCCCAATCTGGAGGGTTTCTCAAGCGCTCGAGTTGTTGACTAGAGACTAAGTATGTTTTTTTAGCGTGCTGCAATAGCGGTTTGTCAGAAGCCCTGTTATCAATGGTAAAGCAAAACTTGACAGGGGTCCAATAAAACCACCCAATTGTTTCAGCAATTGCTTCTTTTTTTTAATGGGTAGTCTTTTATCACACAGATTCTTTATGCCATGATGCTTCCCTTTTAAAACCTTTATTTGGTGTTGTGAAAGTGGAATATTATCTTTTAGGGTGTTTTATTATTTATTTATTATTTATTTATTTATTACAATTTCTTAAATACCGCACTATTGTCAGCGCGGTTTACATAAAACAAAATGAGCATAACAAACTGCTTGGCTTCACATAGAACAGGAGTAACAACTTGGATAACATGTTTTGCTATATTTCAGCTATAGGAGCCAACAAATCATTAGAAGCTGTATTCAGGATGGTTTTTCTGTGCTGCGGAGAGGCTTGAACCAAAAAATTTAAAAGGGGCAGGTTTCTCTTTACATGGCTAGACATGTTGTCTGAGGCACACAAACATGTATTTATTTTATTTTATTTATTTATTTAGAAGGTCTTCTATACTGCCTTATCATACATTCAAAGTGGTTCACATGGAACAATTACAGTAATGAGCTTTACATAGAACAGGGATATACAACTTGGAGGTTAATTGGGGTATTACAAGCAATTAACAGTTGTTAACTATATATATTAAGAAATTGTTGCAATGTTATGTGGTCTATTCTGCCAGGGATCATAGTCTTCTGGGGTAGCTCCAAAGTATTCTATGAAAAGGTAGGTTTTTATTGCTTTCCTAAAGTCTACTAGGTCTTTGATTGCGCGTGTTGAGGTGGGGAGATCGTTCCACAGTTGGAGTGAATACAGGGAGAAGGCTCTTTTGCAGGTGGATTGATTTGCTTTACTGAAGTTTAGTGGGGTCTCTAGGTTGTTGTCTGCTGCTCTTCTTGTTCTGCTTGGGGTTGTCTTCCTGATCAGTGGTTGGAGAGTTGCTGGAGAGAGGTTGTTTAATGTTTTGAAGATTATTATTATGTTTTTGTATTTGGTGCATACAGAGACCGGGAGCCAGTGCAGCTGATGGAGTGTGGGGGTTATGTGTTTATATTTTGCTGTTCCAGTAATGATTCTGGCTGCAGTGTTTTGCACCAGTTGTAGGGGGAGGGTTGTTTTCTTCGGAAGGCCATGATAGATTGCATTACAGAAATCTAATATAGGCATTATTATGGCTTGGCATACAGTTCGGAAGTCGTCAGTGAGTAGTGGTTTGAGTTTGCGTAACATTCTGAATTTCTGGTAGGCTGATCTGGTCATCTTTTTTGATGTGAGGCTGGAAGCTGAGTTGTTGGTCAAAGGTAACTCCGAGGTATTTGACTTCTTGTTTATTACTTATGGTGTGGTCAAAGATCTTTATTGAGTTTGGTGGTGAGAATATAGTACTCCTGGTAATGTGCATCAGTTCAGATTTTCTATAATTTATGAATAGGCTTTGACTGTTGAGCCATTCTGACATTGATTCAAGGCATGCTGTGATTTATGTGTAGTCTGGATGTTTGATGTTTATGGGGGTAAATATCATGATGTCATCTGCATATTTTCTGTAATGGATGTTGAATTGTTTTATAATGTTGCATATTGGCTGAATGTAGACATTGAATAGTAGTGCTGAGAGAGCTGAGCCTTGTGGGACACCTTGATGTTGCTGTGTACTGTGGTGAACAGCGCCCTCCTGAGCCTATGGAGACAGATGAAAATCCTGAGGTTCGGCAGGATTTATGCCAAAATGACAGGGCAAGGAAAAAAGAGAGACTCTATTCTACAGAACTGAGCATGGAGACCAGCCCAGGGGAGGAGTCCTGCAGGTCTGATTGGGCACACCCAGCCCTGGGAAGAGGCGTGTCCAAAAGAGAACGTACTTTTAAACCAGAGCATGGCTCTGAGCAGAAGGAGAGAAAGAAAGAGAGAAGGGAGGAGAGAAGGAAGGAGAGTGAGTATGAGTATGAGACTCAGAAGGAGGCTGTGACTCAGTACGAGTATGGGAATGAGTTGAAGAAGAAGCAGCTCAGGAAGGAATACAGGAGGAAGAAACAAGAGGATGGTTGGAAAGCCAGAGGAGAGTCTAATGATACTTGGGAGTCTGGCATAAGAAGAAAACCTGCACAATTCTATTCAAGGGAAGTAAGCAGAAGTCCCACGGAGAGAGGACTTAACCTTGAATTGGATAGCCGTTGGAAGGCAATGCCTTGGGAGAGAAAGCCTTCAAGGCAAGCACAGGTGAAAGAGCAATCATTCTCTGAAGTGTCGCTTGTGCCGGAGAGCAACAAACAGAACAGCTGGAGAACCTTGGAGCCGTCTGAAGACAAAAGGGCTGTGCAAAAAGTGAGTAATTTGCCACATAGTTGCCAAGCTGAATATAAAGATAATTCTCCTATCTATGAAACAATTGCCAAAGAGACTAGCAATTATTCTGATGCCTTTAACTTACAAGAAGAGAAGACAAACAGCCTTGAGTAGAAGGGAAGTTTTATAGCAGATAATAGTACCCTATCTCACAGGGAGCAGGCTGAATTGCTTCTACAAAGCTTTAAACAATTCTTAGAGTTACAAGCTAGACAACAGCTAATTTCACAAGAAGCTAGTAATGCCTTACAGTCTGAAGGAGTGACAGAGAGTAATACAGACTTACCAGACTGTGAACACATGGACTGTACGATTTGTTGTATAGATAAATCAAGCTGAAGGAAATGCTTTTGCCGTCTGTGTTCTGAGAGTTACAAAGCTGTTTGTTTGCATTGCTGAAAGAAGCTCTGATTACGTGCACCTGTTTTCCCAAGCACTGTGAGAGTAACGGTGACCGTAAGAGGCTGCAGTGAGCCTAACTGGCCTCTGGAGGCAAAAGAGAGTAATTGGCTGGAAAGTGGAAAGCAGCAATATACTTTTGAGTTGCATTTGTCCTGAGTTTCTGTTAGCCTTTTGAAGCACCTTTGTTTTGCATTATTATATGCCATGTGATGGAACATTTATCTTTTGCTTTAATAAAATACTTATTATCAAGAAACCCCACAACTACAGTTTCTTTAATTTTGGAGTGAGAAGAACTGGAACTACAACTCCCAGCATTCCTGGGGTAAAGGTTTTACTCTTCCCTCACGAAGCACCAGCGGCTGCTCCTGCCTTTAACCCCTTAAGCCGGGCAGGGTCGCCGCAGTACGGAGGGAGAGGTATGAGAAGAACCAATCTAGCACTGTACCATTTATCCCCACATCTCTGAGTCTTTGCAACAGAGTGTTGTGATTCACTGAGTCAAAGGCAGCAGTGATGTCTATGAAACATAATACAAAGCCACTGTGTATCTTGTCCACACCTGTTATGAGGGTATCCAAGAGGGATGTAATAAGTGTTTCTATGTCGTGGTTTTGTTTAAAGCCGTATTGGTGGGGGTCCAGTGGGGCATAGGTGTCTATGAAACATAGAAACATGATGACAGAAAAAGACCACAAGGCCCATCTAGTCTGTCCTTCCATAACAACTACAACAGTCCACTTTTTACCATAGAAACATAGAAACATGATGACAGAAAAAGACCACAAGGCCCATCTAGTCTGTCCTTCCATAACAACTACAACAGTCCACTTTTTACCATAGAAACATAGAAACATGATGACAGAAAAAGACCACAAGGCCCATCTAGTCTGTCCTTCCATAACAACTACAACAGTCCACTTTTTACCATAGAAACATGATGACAGAAAAAGACCACAAGGCCCATCTATGTGGTTCTTTATTTATTTATTTAATTGTATTTATATCCCGCTTTTCACCGGGTCAAAGCGGTGTTACATATAAGGGTGGGGAAAATTAAGTATCAGGGTGGGGCCATCACCAGGTGGGCAACATTGATGATTTTGACATAAGACAGACTTTAGACATGGACAGTATAGTGCAGTTGTCGCTCAGAGGTTCATGATGGGTGAGTTCAGGGGTTGGTGCATTTATTTGTGGGGGTTGTCTTGAAGTATTCTTGGAATAGGATGGTTTTTAGCTGTTTTCTGAATGATAGGAGATCGTTATTGTTTCTGAGGTGGCTCGGTAGAGAGTTCCATAGGGAGGGTGCATATAGTTCAAAGGCTCGGTTGCATGTCCGTTGAGAGCATTTAGTTCTTTTGTGAGGAACGGTGAGGTAGTTGCTGGAGGTCTGTCTGGTTGTTTTGCAGTGGGCTGGACGGCTCAGCAGGGAGCGAAGCTGGGTGTTCGGTGCTTGGTGGATGGCTTTGTGGGTGAGTAGGAGGGATTTGTATTTAGTTCTTGCTTCGAAGGGAAGTGTGTGTAGGTCTCTTAGAACTGGGGTGATGTGGTCACTTTTCTTTGCTCGCTGAATGATTCTTGCTGTGGTGTTCAATGCAGTTCGGAGGGGGTTGGTCTGTGTGGCTGGTAGTCCATGGTAGATTATGTTGCAGTAATCCAGATGTGGGAGTGTCATAGCTTGCATCACCGTCCTGAAGTCCTGAGGTTCGAGGAGAGGTCTGAGGCGTTGCACTGTTTTCGCTTTATGGAATATATTTCCTGTGGTTTTGGTAATTTGTTGCTTGATGGTTAGCGCTTGGTCAATGATAATGCCTAGATATCTTATTTGTGGCTGTATTTGGAGTGGAGTGGAGTGGCCTAGTGGTTGGGGCAAGGTACTTCAGGCTGGAAGGTCGGGGGTTCAAATCCCACTAGAGGACAGCAACCTTGGGCTGGAAGGACTGGGGTTTCTAGTCCCACAGGTACTCCTTGTGGTCTTGGGCAAGCCACTTAACCCTCCATAGCCCATGTTCCCTGTAAAATAGTTATCTCCAAGTTATAATGCCCTGTTCAATGTAATTTCAGTTTGTTCAATGTAAACCGCACTGATGCAGAATAGCGTGGTATATAAGAGAAAATAAATAAATAAATTTGGATGCATGTGGTTCCTATGTTGAGGTGTGTAGGTGGTGTGAAATCTGGGTCTTTTGTTACTATGAGGGCTTCAGTTTTCTTTATGTTTATGGATAAGTTGTTTTCTTGTAGCCAGTGGGACACTTCGGAGAAGCATGCTGAAAGATGTATATTTGTTGGGTTTGTGGTTGTAATTGGGGCGTAGAGCATGATATCGTCAGCATATATATGGAAGTTGATGTTGTGGGTACGTATGACTGAACAGAGTGATTGTAGGTAGATGTTGAAGAACATGGCTGATAGCGTGGATCCTTGAGGTACTCCTTGGTGTTGCTGGAAGGGGGGCGAGGTCGAGGTGCTGGTATGGATCAGTTGTTGTCTATTGGTTAGGTAGGATTTAAACCATTGAAGTGCGGTGTCTTTGATCCCAATTGACTGCAATCTTCGTATGAGGATGTTGTGGGAGATGGTGTCAAAGGCTGCTGATATATCAAGGAAGATCATGGCATATCCAGAGTGTTTTTCTTGGGTTCCTATGATGAGGGTGTTCATCAGTGTGGTCAGGAGGGTTTCGACACCATGTAGTGGGTGGAAGCCGTGTTGTTGAGGGTCTAGTATGTTGTTGATGTCTAGGTGTTCTTGAAGCTGCTGCTGGACTATCTTCTCGATTATCTTGGCGGTGAATGGTAGGCTTGCTATCGGTCTGTAGGATGCAGGGTCTAGGGGATCTAGGCTTTCTTGTTTTTAGGGATGGTCGAATGATTGTAGTTTTGAGGCTCTCTGGCATGCGACCTTGGGAGAAGGATTCGTTGACAATATGGGCTAATGGTGTGCTCAGGTCTTCTTTGGATTTCTTTATCCAGTCGGTGGGGCAGGGGTCCAGCAGAGAGGTGGTGGTGTTTAGGTGGGAGATGGTGGATGATATTTCTTCTGCAGTGGTTTCTTTGAAGGTGGTCCAGTCACTGTGTATGGTGTGGTGGTGGTTTGTTGTAGTTGTCTTGGAGTTCGGATATGGGTTTTGTGGTAGTTGGAGCTGTTTGTATTGTCGGGCCAGTATCTCTGGTGGAATCTTCGGTAGCTGGTCAGAGTTATTGGGTGTTTTTGTCAGTTGTTTGACAATCTGAAAGAGTTCACGAGGTTTATTTATGGATGTGTTTATGATTTTCGTGTGGTAGGTTTTCTTAGCTTTGTCGGTTTCAGAGTGGTACGCATTGAGTTCATGTAGGTATTTTGTTTTGTTGCTGTCATTTTTGGTTTTTCTCCATTTTCTTTCTGTTCTTCTGAGTTTTGTTTTTAGTTTCCGGAGGCTGGGGGTAAACCATCTGGCTTTTGTGGAAGTAGGTCTTGTGGTGGCTTTATTCCAGTTGTGAATTAGATCATCGATGTTACTGGAGTTTGTGATAAGAAGTCCTCTTTGTTGAATGTTTTAAATCTTCTAGCGTGGTGTCCGTCTACCTTGTTGGTCATAGGTTTGTAGGTGTGGGATAAGGTAAGGAGGTAGTGGTCTGACCAAAGTACAGGTGATATCTGTAGGTTCTTGCATGAGGAGGCGGTTAGAGAGTTTAGGAATATGAGGTCCAGTGTGTTTCCTTTATCGTGTGTGGGTTCTTGTACGATCTGTGTCAGATTCATTGCTATCATGGCGGTAGTGAAGGTTTCTGCTTGTGTCTCTTGAAGTGAAGGGAGGTTAAAGTCTCCTAGGATGATTTGTTCCTTTGCCGAGCTGGTGCTTTCAGATATGAATTGTAGCATCTTTGGTAGGTCAGTGTTTGTGGTGGGTGGACGGTAGATTAGACATATTGAAAGGTGTTTATTGGTGAGGATGAGGAGATCTGTTTCATTGGTGGTTTCTGAAGAATGGATCCTGAGGTGGAGGTAGGCTTTTGCTACGATGGCTACACCTCCACCTTTGGAGTGTGCTCGGGAGCAGTGATGGAGGTTGTATCCTTTTGGGGTTAACTGGGTCATTATCACTGTGTCGCTATCTGTTAGCCAGGTTTCCATTAGACATAGGATGTCGATCTTCTTAGTTGTGATTAAGTCCTGGAGCATGTGGTATTTGTTTCTGACTGAGCATGCGTTTATTAGTGAGATGGAGAGGTGGTGGTAGTTTGAGGGGTTGGGGGTATGGGTTGGTGTATGCTGTGTGTGAGAGTGGTTTTGTTTAGGGTTGTATGAGTGTGTGGGTTGTGCTGTTGTGATGTTAGGCCAGAGTAGGTTATTGGGTGTGCCTGTGGGGGAGGGGTAGAGGGTCAGGAGAGGAGTGAGGAGGTAGATGGGGGCTAAGAAGGGTGACATGCTCTGTGAGAGTACCTGGTGTTTGGGGGTCAAGGTGTGTTTCAGTGTTGATCCTTTGGAGTGATTGGGTCTTTAGTCGTCGTTGTTGTATTTCTGCAGCTGTAGTGGGTTGGCGTGTTCGTCGTTGCTGCGGTGCTGCGGTGGTGTTTGTTTCGCCGTTCTGAGCTCCACAGTTCTTGTCGGGTATGGTCCTGTTTGCGCCTCTGTGCTGCGCCTAAGGGCCACGCCAAAGGGCCCTCTGGCGAGGCCCTCAGGCGCGGGCGCGCCCTGAAGGGACGCCGCTTATATGTGTGCTGAGGCTGCCGCGGGCTTTTCTCCCACTGCCCCGATTGGGCAGGAGCTCAGCGTTGGAGTTTCAGGCAAATGTCAGCGGCTCCCTCGTTGCAGGGACGCCGCTTATATGTGTGCTGAGGCTGCCGCGGGCTTTTCTCCCACTGCCCCGATTGGGCAGGAGCTCAGCATTGGAGTTTCAGGCAAATGGCAGCGGCTCCCTCGGTGCAGGGACGTCGCTTATATGTGTGCTGAGGCTGCCGCAGGCTTTTCTCCCACTGCCCCGATTGGGCAGGAGCTCAGCGTTGGAGTTTCAGGCAAATGGCAAATGGTTCTGTAGTTGATGCTGTACACATTTTTCAATTATCTTGGCTATGAAGGTGAGGCTGGATTGGTCTGATGGATGCTTTCTTGAGTTGCTGGGGGAGGTATCCTTGTGTGAGTGAGCATTCAACAATCATTTGTAGATGGGGTGTTAGGTATTCTTTTGTTTGCTTGATCCAGGTAACTGGGCATGGATCAATAGGGGAGGTTGTTGTGTTTATGTTGATTATGATGGAGTCAAGTTGTTGTCTTAATGGGATGTGGAATGAGTTCCAGGTTTCATCCTTTATGTGCTGTATGAATATTAGATTTGATTGGTTTCTTGAGTGGTATCTGTGTGTATTTGAGTTGTACTGTATATAGTCAGCTAGGTCTTGTGGAGGAATGGAGTTTGGATCGTCTTTTTTCGTCGGTTCTTATGTGAGATTACTTACTATAGAGAAGAGCTCCCGTGGTTTGTTGATTTCATTATCAGGTTTGAGTGGTATTCCTTCTTGTGACTGTTTATAATACTATGGTATGTGGCTTGCATTTCGTTATTTTTTGTCAAGATGTTATGGCTTTTGGTTCTTCTCCATTGTCTTTCTATTTTCCTCATGCGTTTTTTATGTTTGTTGATTTCACTTGAATACCAGGGGACATAGTGTTTTCTTTTGTTGTCATTGGTTGGTTTATTTGGTGTAATTGCTGCATTATGTAGAGTTTTGTTCCATTTGGCAATGGTGGTATCAAAGTCTGTTATGTTTTGCTCTAATTCTGGCAGTACCTCTTCCATGAATTTGTCTTTGTGAAAGGTTCAAAATCTCCTTTTTTCCTTGAGGTTTGTTTCAGGTGTTTGGCTCATCATGGGTGTGTTTATGGAGAAGTTGATTATGTGATGGTCTGACCAAGGGATTGGGGAGACTGTTAGGTGTGTTATCAAGTCCTGTTGTATGAAGGACTGGTTACATATTCACTTCTTTTTATAGGGGGTTTGTGTTTTCTCACAGTATACACCATCATCCAATCTGGCAGGAAGATATCCGTCCTCAGTCTGTAAGCCTCAGGCATTGTGGTGTTTAAATCCACAATGAGATAACTGCACGTCTTTTTGGTAGCATCCTCAAAGGCTAAAAAGAATTTTGATTTTCCAGGCTACGTCTATCTGGCTAGAATGGCAATCTATAACTTATCTCTAGGATTCTTAAAGAGCACCGTATATTTGGTATTTAAAGTTATAGTTTGGCTTGTTTTGCCTTGGCAGAAAACATTCTAAACAATATATATGATGCTCAGGTTTCTGTGAAGCATATACTTGGTAAAGGCTTTCTCTGTTTCAACACTTTTACACGCAGAATTCAATAGACCATCTATAAAAACCAAGTTTACTTTATTGGTTGAAAAATTCAGTCATCATTAAAAGTATCAGGCAAAATATCCATCAATGTAATAAAAGATTATTCATTTAACATTTCTTTATACAAAGGTTGCCAACAACTGTAACACCATACAATATTGTCAGGCATGACAGTCAATACATGACCAGTGTGTTCTAACAGCTTTTTAACAAAGAAGCTCTTGCATGAATTGGATGACCCTGCTAAAATACAAGAAAAATGGTATGACCAGCACACATCCACCATACTAGTAGTATCTTTAGGGTGGTGTACTAAAGCCATCCTCCACCCTCACCCTTTTGTCATACACAATGTTTTGTGTTTTTGTATTCACACCATTCTCTATTGTCCAACTCTTTTTGTTTCTTATAATACCAGGTTGTTGTACCCCTGTATTTTTCTGAGGTAAGTCTGCAGCCCCTGATTTGTAGTCAAAACTAGATCTTTCAAATTAGTGAAATTGATTTTCTGACAGTTTTCTATGTTTAGCGTAATCCCATTCACTTTCATAAGGTCTTACCGCTTGACAGTTTGTAACCATATGTTTTAGGCCCAATTGATAACAAACTCTGTGATATGTTCATCTATGGGTATCTCACTTGTGAGCTCGCCTAAATAATCACCCAAGGGTGGGTTCCAATCACCTTTTCAACTTAGAAATATCACAGAATTCGTATTATGGTACAGGCAACACTTTTGTACTTGAAAAAGTCTTTTTTTTGCGTTTTTGCTTCCACAGCAAGCTTCTTCTCAAATTATCCATTTGCCTGCCTTATCAATGCCTTGCATTTGACTTCCCAGTGCTTGTGCTGTTTCCAGGTTTCATCATTTGGCTCTTTTTTTCCATTTCCTTAAAGATGCTTTTTTGGCAACAACAGCCTCTCTGACCTCACCTTTAAACCATGGTGGCAGTTTTTTGGACTTCCTTCCACTTATCTTAAAGTGTGGTATACAGCTGGTCTGGGCTTCCAAGATAGTATTTTTCAACAACACCCAAGCTTGATGTAAGTCTTTTTTTTTTCTTAACTATTTTCCTCATTTTATCATAGTCTCCCTTTCGAAAGTTAAAAGGTAGTACTGTAGATTTCCTTACTATCCCTCCACTAATTAAATCAAATGTGATCATGCTATGATCACTATTGCCAAGTGGCCCCAACACCCTTATCTCTTGCACTAGATCTGGTGTTCCACTAAGGACTAGGTCTAATATGGCTTCCCCTCTAGTTAGTTCATGAACCAGCTGCTCCAGGAAGCAGTCATTTATTTCATCTAGGAACTTTATCTCCCTAGCATGTCCTGCCATGACACTGACGCATTTGATACTGGGGTAATTGAAATCTCCCATTATTATTACTGCACTGTAACGTTTGTTAGCTTCCTTGATTTCTTTGAGCATTTCATCATCCATTTGTTCATTTTGGCCAGGCGGTCGATAGTACAGTACACCCCCACTGCCATCGCCTTCCCCTTTTTACATGGAATTTCAATCCATAGAGATCCTACAGCAAATTTTGTTTCCTGCAAAACTTTAATCCTTTCTGATTTAATGCCCTCTCTAACATAGAGCACAACCCCTTCACCAATTTGATCAGCTCTATCATTATGATATAGTTTATACCCAGGTATCACAGTGTTCCACTGGTTGTCCTCCTTCCACCATGTTTCTGATATTCTAATCATATCTAACCTCTCATTTAATGCTATATATTCTAACTCTCCCATCTTATTTTTTAGAATTCTAGCATTTGCATACAAGCATTTTAGAGACTGTATTTTATTCATATTAATCTGGCTATTAGTAGGCATGGGTAATTTGGGATCTTTAAGCTCTGTCTGCTCCATACTCGAGGGCATTTGGGTTACTTTGCTATTATTTGTAACCTTTCTGCTTTTGGTAGTATCCTTCAAGTATACATTATTCCAAACCATGCGCTCTTGGGCGACTGTAGGCTTTCCCCTATTGTCTAGCTTAAAAGCTGCTCTATCTCCTTTTTAAAGGTTAATGCCAGCAGCCTGGTTCCATCCTGGTTAAGGTGAAGCCCATCCCTTCAGAAGAGCCCCTTCTTTCCCCAGAATGTTCCCCAGTTCCTAACAAATCCAAACCCCTCATCTCTGCACCATTGTCTCATCCGCGCATTGAGACTCTGGAGCTCTCCCTCCCTTTTGGGTCCTGCGCATGGAACAGGAAGCATTTCAGAGAACGCTACCCTGGAATTTCTGGATTTCAACTTCCTACCTAAAAGCCAAAATTTAGCCTCCAGAACCTCCCTACCACATTTTCCTATGTCATTGGTACCGACATGTACCAAGACAGCAGACTACTCCCGAGCACTATCTAAGACCTTATCTAGGTGGCGTGTGAGGTCCGCTACTTTCGCACCAGGCAGGCATGTTACCAGGTGCTCCTCACGTCCACCAACCACCCAGATATCTACATGCCTAATGATCGAATTACCAACTATAACGGCTGTCCTAACCCTTCCCTCATGGGCACATGGCCCTGGAGAAACTTCCTCGGTGCGACAGGGTTTTACATCACCTGGAGGACAGGTCCTAGTTACAGGATCACTTCCTGCCACACCAGGGTGATGCTCTCCTGTCACGTGAACTCTCTCCTCCATGGCAACAGGGATGCTGCCAGACTGGAGGTGGGACTTCAGGACTATATCCCTGTAGGTTTCGTCTATGTACCTCTCTGTCTTTCTTATGTCTTCCATGTCTGCTACTCTAGCCTCTAGAGAACGGACTCGTTCCCTGAGAGCATAGAGCTCCTTGCACTTAGTGCACACGTAAGACCTCTCACCAACTGGGCGAAAATCATACATGTGACACTCAATGCAAAAGACTGGAAAGCCCCCATCTCGCTGCTGGACTGCTGTCTGCATCTTAGTTTTAAGCTTGTGTTTAGATCTTTAAGTTCTTTACTTACTAAGGGTTGCTATGGATATTTATACTAATAAAACTGCACCTAATACGTTTAATATACCTTGTTCACCTGAAGCTTAATTAATCTCAGGTCCTTAGTGTATGACTCGCCCCACATACTTCCCAGTGCAATCCATACTGACCTCATTGTATCTGCTGACTACATTGTATCACATTGTATCTCCCCGTAGCTCATGTACTACTCTATCACATTATATCTCACTGATCTCATTTATTGCAATACCTTACTGTACACATTTTTCATCGCACCTACTGCATTACTATCCACCTTGATACCTAATCTCATTGCAGCACTCCAAACCCCTCAACAGCCCCTTCAGTGAATAGCATACAACTATGCTCTTCTCCTGCCTAGTTGGCTAGCCCATATACATTTCCTCCCTTTTCACATACTGTATCTCGACCCACCTTACCCCCCCCCTCTTCTATCCCAATTATCCAACTCCCCTGGCCCATCATACCCTCTCCTCCAACTCAACAATACACTCATCAATACAGGAGACAGTCTAGGCTCCTTTATGTCCCCACCTCTTCCCATACCAAGCCCAAGCACAATCCATCCTCTCAATCAAATACAGTCTGATCAATGCACGCTCTGCCCACAATATTTATTTATTTATTTACATTCTCTTATATACCGTACTATTCTGCATCAGTGCGGTTTACATTGAACAAACTGAAATTACATTGAACAGGGCATTATAACTTGGAGATAACTATTTTACAGGGAACATGGGCCATGGAGGGTTAAGTGGCTTGCCCAAGACGACAAGGAGCACCTGTGGGACTAGAAACCCCAATCCTTCCGGCCCAAGGTTGCTGTCCTCTAGTGGGATTTGAACCCCCGACCTTCCAGCCTGAAGTATCTTGCCCCAACCATTAGGCCACTCCTCCACTCCGATACCAGGGAGCATGAGACTGATGAGTTTTGGAGGATTCGCGAGGTGGAGTCTTGGAGGCTTCGGTGATGGTAGTATTCCAGGAATGTACCAGTGTGTCTAGATTTTAATGGTGGAATTCTTGCTTCAGGGTGGGAATGGTCTGTTGAATGAAAGTTGCTTCATTAAAATTTATGAATCTTCTTGTTGAAGGAGGTCTGGGAGGAGTGAGGTATTTAATTAGGGGGTTTGGGAGGGTAAAAGATATTAGGTGGTGATCAGACCAGGGGGGCAGGGATAGAAGAGAGGGAAATGGGGTGCAAAGAGGAAAGTAGGTCATTAGGGAGGAAGAGTAAATCCAGGGTGCCTTCCTTCAGGTGAGTTGAGGTGTTGATGAGTTGTGTGAAATGCAAATTTTGCATGGCTTGAAGGAAGCATTGCCTTGGCTGATGTTGGCTGAGGGGAGATAGAGATCACCAAGGAGAATGATATGTTGTTGGTGGGAGGCATGAGAGCATACTTCTTCAAGAAGCAAATCAAGCTGGTCTGCATTGTGATGTGGTGCCCTGTAGGCAAGGCATATGGTGAGGTGCTTATTGCTAATGATGAGGGTATCTAGACTGTGGGAGGATGTTGCACTAGTTATAGTGAAGCCCAGTTGCTTATTTGAGATAATGCAGACTCCACTATCTCTATTTCTAGTTCGTGGACAGTTGTGGATGCTGTGGGTACTGGTATTCAGTTGGTTGAGTAGTACATTGTCAGCATCAGTGAACCAAGTCTCCATGATGCAAAGAAGATCCATTGCATCATCAGTGATGTGGTCAAGAGTTTATATTTTATTGTTCCACCCTAATCATACCTCTTCCTTCCACCTTAGCCTCTATCATCCAACCATGCACTTCATTCAGAGATGTCCCCCCTGAAGAGCTTCTAGATATTATTACCTGCATCAACGCCACCACCTCTCCTTTTAATCCCTGCTCAGTAACCTGGATCAAGCTGCCACCATTCATTTTCACCATCTTTCGCACCTCACTCAGCCAATTCTACCTCCCACCTATGCTCAAACAAGTCTTTGTGAGACCCCTCCTGAAGAAATCCAACCTTGATCCCAATTCACCAGCATCATACAGACCCATAACCAGTGTACCCTACCTTTCCAAAATCATTGAAAAAGCAGTGCAAATTCAGCTTCAGGAGCACATCAACAGATTTGCCCCACTCGATGACAACATGGCTTCTGCCCCCACCACAGTGCTGAAACACTACTCCCCTCCCTTCTAAGTGCACTCATAACTGGAACCAAAAAACTGCTTTCCAGTTTCATGCTGCTGTTTCTCGACATCTCTGCAGCATTAGACACTGTATCCCACCAGACTCTGCTTAACCAGCTCAACAATATTGGTGTTCAGGGCGGACCGCTTAAATGGATCAACTCATACCTTTCCCAGCACACCCAACTGGTAAGAATCGATAACCAGTCATCAATACCTTACATCCTTTCCCAAGGAGTCCCCCAGGATTCTGCCTCTCCTCCCTCCTGTTCAATATCTACATTAGACCCTTTGCTACATCATAGAGAGATTCAACGTCAGTTACCAACTCTATGCTGATGACATAATGATTTTCACTCCATTCCACACCACCTCCCCTGACTATTCCATTCTTACCGCATGTGTCAGAGAAATCGTCTCATGGCTACAGCTCCACAACCTTTCAGTTAACTTTAACAAAACTGAGATTCTTCATGTTTTTCCAGAGACCCCAACTTCACACCTCCTCAAAGCATTACACTCGGAGACACCAAAATACAAGTGAAGCCTCAGATCAAATACCTTGGCGTTATCCTAGACCACCAGCTGAACTTTCAACCTCACATTATGAATATCATCAGAAACATCTACTTCAAACTCCAAATTCTTCGCAAATTATGCCCTCTCCTATCTCCTGACAACATCCATACAGTCTGTCAAGCCTCCATCACTCCACTGTTTGACTACTGCAACTCTGTCCTCCATGGCCTTTCCAAGACTGTCATTGCCCCCTTGCAGCTCACCCAAAACACCACTGCACAAATTATAGCCAGAGTCTCCAGACACTCCCACATCACCCCTATTCTAAAATCTCTTCACTGTTTCTCCATTGCATCCCGAATCAAGTTCAAGATATTCGCTATCACCCACAGAGCTCTCTTCAACACCTCTGCCAAGCAACTCCAAGTATCAATTAGACGTCCTGACAGAAACAGACTCCGTCAACAGAATGCACCAAATCTTGTACTCCCACCAATGCAGAGTCACAAGAGGGCCCAATGGACATGCACAAGGGCCTTTGAATTCTTCGCTTCCACCACATGGTATCAACTACCCCCCACATTACGCTGCATCCCATCCCATACCCTATTTAAAAGCACCTCAAAATGCTCCCCTTCAAAGAACAATATGGTGCCTCTACCACAACAAACCCCCAGTAAGAACACCCTCCTCTCCCTCTTACCATTTCCATTACCCCCTCCCCTAACTACACAAGAGTGCTTATCCCCTCTTTCCACTTCCCCAATTGCCCTTCCTTGTCTGCTCCCTCCCTCTCCCCCCAAGCCCTCACTACATCTTAAGCATTGAGTAATATAGGTTCTAAGTTCTATATCCCCTGCATTGTACCCCCACATTATATGCTGCTTATAATTTAGTTGTATTTGTATAAAGTAGCCTGTACATATTTGCAATTGTTCCATGTAAACCATTCTATTTTTGTTCCCTGTAAACCGTTTTGCCTAGTAGAAAAATGGTATGTTGTTGTTGTTAAGTGCCATCGAGTCGGAGTCGACTCATGGCGACCCTCTGGATAGCTATCCTAAATTGTGTTCGGTCTTCAGTCAGGCGGCTCATTGTTGACAGACTGGTACCCGTAGCTGCTGTTATTGTATCGATCCATCTCATTGCTGGCCTTCCTCTTTTGCACTGACCTTCTATCTTGCCAAGCATAATGTCTTTCTCTAATGATTTCTCTCTTCGCATGATGTGTCCAAAGTATGAAAGTCAAAGTCTTGTCATCTGAGCTTCTAAAGAAAGCTTAGGTTTGATCTCCTCTAGTACCGACTGGTTTGTTCTTCGGGCAGTCCATGGTATACACAGTATTCACCGCCAGCACCATAATTCAAAGGCATCAATTTTCTTCCTGTCTATCTTTTTCACCGTCCAGCTTTCACATCCATATGATGTTATTGAAAATACCATGGCCTGAACAAGTCGAATCTTTGTATGGAGAGAGACATCTCTGCTCTTGAGAATCTTATCTAGGTCTTTCATAGCCATTCTGCCAAGAACAATGCGTCGTCTGATTTCTTGACTGCTTGTTGCTTCTTTATTGATAGTTGATCCAAGTAGGTTAAAGTTGTTCACAATTTCAATTTCTTCTCCTTCAACGATGAACATGTTGATTATGCCAGTTGTCATGATCTTTGTCTTCTTTACATTAAGGTGCAGGCCCATTTTGAGACTATGTTCTTTGATTGTGAGAAGCAAATGTTTCAGATCATCTTCACTTTCAGCCAGTAATGTGGTATCATCAGCAAAGCGAAGGTTGTTGATGAGTCTTCCACCAATCTTCACACCTCTGTTGTCTTCATACAATCCTGCTTCTCTGATGATTTGTTTTGCATATAAATTAAACAGGTAGGGGGAAAGTATGCAGCCTTGTCTTACACCTTTGCTTATTTTAAACCATTCATTTGTTAACTAGGAATTCCTAAAACACACCACACAAAGTTCTATGTTCAAAATGTTTTATTTTAAATAAGAAATGTTTAATCTTATGAATTGTTTGGATTTTTTTTTTATATATATGATAGCACACATTTTATTGTTTTTGTCTGCATGTTCATATTCAGCTAATAAATCCTATTATAAAAAAGAGACATTTTTACAGCACTTTATGTTTTTTTAAAGAACTACCTGTAATCTCTGTCACAGATTAAACCTTCCACTAGCTCTACATGGTCTTTATCTCTTATCATCGAGCAGCTGTCCCAGATTCCAACATGTATTAATATCTCTGATGAGATCGAGCAAAAGATTAAAATTTTCATTACATAGGATCAGTGTTTCCATTTTATAACCTACTATCCTGGTCACTTTTACAATATGTTCTAGACACAATCTGCCACAAGTTTTCCTGAGTTTCTGCTGTATTTCACTGTGCTCCCACCTAAGGCAATCATGATTTCTTTGGCCTGGTGCCCTTAGTACACGGGCCACAAAGTCTTCGGACATCATCCCACACAAGCATTTCTTTATAATGCAGTATACCGTTGCCCATATAACTGATTTAAGTGTGCTTTTTTGATAAAGACTGTACACTGGTGGTGTTTTGGAAAGTCCTATGTCAGTCCACCAGCTAAAATCACACACTGATTGTTTGGACTCTCATTGATGAAAGATTGAGGCATTGATGAAAGATTTTGGGAATTTGAGGAGTCATATGGAGCATTTGGACAATCATTCAATGCTGACTAACTTATGTATGATCAACTTTCCAAAAGTGGCTGGTATTTCTGCTAAAGAAATGTTTAAAGCTTATATGTTAGAGGTCCTTTTTTTAAAAAAAAATATTTATAGATTATTTACATAAACCAACAAGAAGAGCATAATACATTCTTTCAAGAAAATGAAACAAGTACATAGGTGAATCATATAAAGGAAATAAGTCATGGAGAATAAACCTACGACGTCCATGTAGACCAACTTATACGAGGGGAGGGAGAGGGAAAATAAAGACCAGACCAAGAGAAATACTGGTTTATTAATATTTTTATGAAAAGAAACCATTAGGAAAAAAAAGTGGCTGTGATATACCCCAAACCTATTAATATAACAGAGGGTTACTATTCTGGTACATCATCAGTAGACAACCTAGCATTAATAAAGGCAGCAAGATATGAAGACTTAGTAAAAAAGTAACAAACAGGTTTATGTATAACTAGGCATCTACACGGAAATCGCAGAAAAAAGGGCCCTCCAAACTGCAACACTCCAGCTTTCAATATGTTAGAGGTCCTCAGGTTTTCCCTTGAGCTTTATCCACCTTTGGTTAAGAAATATTATATACTTACTGGTCAAAAGGTTTCCTCTAATGTTGAATTACCGGGGTTACAAATGGTGAATGTTTTGAATGTTACTTCTTTGATGGAGAATTCAGATGTGGATATAGCTTCTCCTGCTACATATCTAGTAACCTTTGCCTTAGCATCAGTTAGGGAATGGCTCCTTAAAATGTTTTTCAAGAAGAGGAATGTTTCCTTTAAGGGTTGCTTGATTCACATATTTCCTGACTTAGCTAGGGAAACCCAAAGACGCAGGAAGTATTTAAAAGAATCTTTGGGTTTGGTTTCCTCTGATTCCATTTTGGTTTCTAAGATGTATTATTTGACTGGGAAGAAGGTAAAGGTTGATGCTCCTGGTGGGTTTGATACTCTACAGGGGGGAGCCAACCTTGACCTTACCAAATTTCTGGAAGATTCTCAGGATACTATTCTTACTCGGGCTACCTTGGTAGTCACGTTTGTTTCTGAGTATGATAAATCAGCTGTCTTTAAATTGTACTTTAAGCGGTCGTCTATTCTATTTTGTGGTGATAAGGTACAGATGTTCCCTGATGTCTGTAAGGCCACTCAACTTAGGTGACAGGCTTTTTTAGCTATGAAGCCTAGGGTTTTGGCCTTATCAGCTGGTTTTTTTCTTCGATACCCCTGTAAATGTATTGTTACATTTCAGGGGTCTAAATTTATTTTCCATGATCCTTCTCAGTTGCAGGTATTTTTGTATAGTAAATAATTAGGCACACCTACGTGGGCTCTTCTTTTTGAAGTATCCCTGTAAATGTCTTGTAAAATTGGAAGGTAATTCCTATATTTTCTTTTTTCCATCTCAATTAATTTCTTTTTTGAATGCCCGAGGGGTTGTTGGTGGTGGGTCTGTCGCTTGCTCTACTCTGTCTTGATTGGGAATATGGATGATTTGTCTCTGTATATTTCCTATAAGAGTTCAATGTAGAAATATGTTTCTATTCTTTTTGGATCTCATATTGTGGGCTAGAGTGGGAATATCAGGTTAATAATGTTTCTTCTGATTTTTTTTCTTTGTTCCGTGTATATTTACTGATTTCCTGATTTCCTGTGCAAGTGATTGCATCCTTGTTATAATTTGTATATTCTATAAACATAAAATAAAAATAAATAAAAAAAATCGTCACATCTTCAGGTCTTGATTTTCTGTTGTCCTTTTGGTTAACAATGACTTCAATCCCTTCCCTTTGACATAGACAGAAAAAGCATAAGCAGGATAGATTGATTGCTGGTATGTAAGCTGTGTCCGCTGGATCTTGTGGGGGTGAAGATCTAACACTTCCCTACAAAAAAACAACAACCCCCCCCCCCCAATGTCAATGTGAAATGAATTACCTCTTCTATGACATTTGTTAAAATACATGAACACCACAAGCCTCATAAAACCCTTCCGACAAAAATAAAAGGCCTCTCTCTTACCTCTGCAGATCCTAGTTTTTCCAGCAAATAAGTTGTTTCAGGATCTGCCTCTGACTGATATAGTTTCATGTCCATTGGATCCACAGCCTTGTCATCTGGCAGGTCAAAGGCTGCATTTTCAATTTCAGTGCCTGAATCAAAATGTTCTTGAGAATCAAACAATTTGTGTGCATCTGGGAGCTCTTCAAGTTCAGAGACTGTTAATTTATATTTCTTTAGTATCTGCCGGACTTTCTAGTGGTTCAAACAGATTTTCCGTTGGTGGGTAACCCTCCATCTCTCCATCATGATCTTCAAGAAAGTAATTGATCTTATGTACCCTTTTGTAAATCCTCCTTGGTGTTTTAGAAAGATCCATTTTTTTTCTTTTGAATCACTGTATTAGAGCTTTTTCCATACAGGCTGCTTGGATTGAAACTATGTGTTATCACCTATTCTTTCTATAGTCACATGAGCATGTTCAAACATGCCTCTTTTTTCTCTGTATTAGCTTTTTCAAAAGCCATTCACATGTTCCCACGTCATTTCCTTTAAGTTTCCCACAATCACAATGACAACAGGGTAGTGGTCACATGGGCATATTCAGACATACATCTCTTTCTCTGTATTGATTTTTTTTCAAAGTCACAAAAAATAAAACACTGGAGTGGGATTTGAACCCAAGTCTCTCTTTTTTTCAGGCTGGTGTGCTAGTAACAATGAGGTGCTAAATGAGTCAAACACACATCCACCCCCATGCTGAAAGAAAGTCTTTTTTATATTTATTCTACCAAAAACTTTGTGACACCACCACTTTTAAAAGTTTTATTTTCAGGCTGCATTCTTGTATGCACAAGTTCCTGCTGTTACCAAAGATTTATTTTTCAACAATATGCCGCCGCGCCGCTGGGCAGGGTCCCGAGGCCGGTTTTAACCGGGTTCCCGGGGCCCAGCCTCCTTGGGGCAGTAGCGCGGTCCGGCGAGTAAGGGGGGGGCGGGGGGGTGCGAGAGCGGAGGAAGAAGCGTGGCTGGCACCAGCAACCTGCGTGTCCACGTGGCGGAGGATGATTGGTGCTGGTGCCGGCCGGGGGAGCGGAGCAATGGTACGCGAGGGAGATCGCCGGCGTGCGCTCTCCCTCTTTGCAGCGTGGCCAGCCGTTGTAAAGGTGTGTGTGCAGGGGACTCTGGCTGTTTGGGCCGGTTTTCTAGGGGCGATCTACTGGGTTTGGGGGAGGGCTTCTTAGCGCGTTAGGGCCCCGGAGGCAGCGGTTGCTGGCGGGTGATTTGCGGGGGGGGGGGGGGTCAGGAGCGTAGTTGAGCTGCTGGGCTCCGGGTAGGTTTGCACGTGGGTGGGCCTAGTTTTCGGCGGTGTCGGGCTTCTCTGGGTCTTGAGGGGTTCCCTGCTGGCATGAATTTTTCCAGCTAGCTGGCCAGGCAAGGGGCGATCCCACTACACTTGTGTGGGGTTTAATATTTAAAAAAAAACAAAAAAAACCCAGGGCTGTTCCGGGGTTAAGGGAGTGGTGCAGGTTTTTATATACTGTTTCAGTACAGTTTCAAAACGCTATCAGACAGGTAGTTTACATACTACCCACTGGTCATACTAGTGACTTAATACCTCATAGGGATTGGAGGGTTAGTCTTTTCTTTGGGCTGAGCGGGCAGAGATGGCCCGCCGGTTTGGCAAGACACTGCATAAGAGGGTGGGGGCTCGGGGGGTAGCCGTTAGAGGAAAAGAGACAGGGAGACCTAGGCGTGTTCCTCCGGCTGGCGAAGGGGTGGTGGCGACGGTGTCTCGGGCCCCTCGTGGAGGGCAGGGCAAGGGGAGGTCGCCAAGGGCGCGCTTCGGTAGAGCTGGCCAGCCCTCTCAGGCCAGAGCGGATGCGGTTTCTGCTGAGCCCCTCGGGCTCGGGGTGCCTGTGCCTTCGGGCTTGGAGGGCGGTGACGGTGGGTTGGGAGAGGTGGCAGGTGGGCTTGGCACGGTGGAGCGGTCCGGGGCTGGGTCCGCAGCCTCAGAGGCTCGTGCCGTGGGGGCGGGGGCAGGGGTGGCTCCTTTGGTGGGCCGGCCCGAACCCGGGGCCAGCGGGTTCATAGGAATGTCCTCTCCTCCGCCGTTGTCCGGATGGTCTAGTCCCGGCTTCGGGGGCGGGCAATTTCCACATTCTGTTTTTTTCGGAGCTCCGGGGCCTTGGCCGTTTGCTGGGGGCGCATGGGGCGGTTCGGGGCAGTGGAGTGGTGAGTGGGAGGGTTGGCGGGGGGTTGGGGCCGGAGGGCCCACAAACCCCGTGGGCAGGGGGATGGCAGCCTGGGAGACGGGCGGACTTGGGTCCTCAGCATGGGGCTGGGGCGGGGGACCCAGCGTTGCCTCCAACACTTTGCGGGCAGTGCCTGTCACCTTCTCTTCTCTTTTGCCACAGGTTCTTCAGAGCGATCGGCCCAGGATGGACATGGCTGACCCTGTTAGAGTGGGCCCCGCGAGTTCAGCGGATGAGCGGAGCGGTACTGCGGTTGGGGTTCAGAACACCACTGCATCGACGCCTCTCCCCCAAGCGGCTGGTGAGTATTCGGTGGGTGTGGGCAGTGCTGCAGGTGGAGTGCAAAGTCCTGAGGCGGTTGGGGTGGCTTGCGGAAAGGAAACGGCAAAGCGTAAACACGGGCGTCGTTGTCGGCGGGCCTCCTCTTCATCCTCGTCCTCGTCAACGGTTTCTTCTGTTGACTCGGTGGTGGCGGTGGGAGAGAAGGATGCAGGTGGTGGATACGCGGTGGTGCGCTGCGCGGAGCTGTGGGAGGGTGTACCACGGAAGTTGCGTCACCGGATTAAGCGTCGGAGGTATATTGACATTTTCCGCCTCCTCGAGGGCAGGAAGCACTTCGGGGAGAGTAAGAAAAAATGGAAGGAGGATGAAAAAGCAGGTAGAGTGCGGAAGCCATCTCGCAACACCCTGAATTGGACTCGGGCTTTCTTGCGGTTGGTTAGTGTTTGGGGTCATTATTATCCAGACCAGTATGGGGCGCTCTTGGCTTATGGTGATATGATTTTAGCGGCGTTACAGGCGCAGGAAGGGTGGGCTTGGCTGAACTACGACGAGGAGTTCAGGGACATGATGGAAGAGAATAAGCAGTTATCGTGGGGCACGAAGGACGTCAATTTATGGCTGACGCAGATGTCCATGAAGGGCCGTGCGGGGGGGGCCAGTGGTGGAGGCAGTAAGGCCGGAGCCATGACTTCCTCGGTGGGTGCGCGGTCCTTTTGTACGACCGCCATTCCGGCACCTCAGTCAAGGGGCAGCGTTGCGAGTGGGGATGTCTGTTGGCGTTTCAATAAATCCTCGTGCCCTTTCCCCGACTGCAAATTTAAGCACGCCTGCTCCCTCTGTGGCAGTGGGCACGCTGCCACCAAATGCAGTCGTAAAGGTGCGGCAGGAGCCCCTGCGGGGGGTAAGTGAGGGCGGTCTCGGGGCTTTGGCTCCTACGCCCGTGAGAGTGGAAGTCATGCGCCCATGGTTGATTGAGTATGGCAGGGCCAGCCGCGGGGGGGCGTGGAGTGTGTTATTGGATGGTTTTTCGGAAGGTTTACGGATTCCGTGTCAGGGTTCGCCAGCGGGTGGTGGGTCGCGTAATGCTAGTTCGGTGAGTTCTCTTGCCGAGGTGGTGCGGCGGAAGATTGCAGAGGAGTGCGCACTGGGCCGAGTGGCAGGGCCATTTCGCGGGCCTCCATTTTTTTCGTTCAAGGTGTCCCCGCTCGGGGTGGTTCCCAAAAAGAAGCTGGGCAAGTTTAGATTGATACACAACTTATCTTCCCCTATCGGGGATTCCGTGAACGATCACATCCCTCGGGAGCTGTGTACGGTGCGCTACGCCTCTTTCGACGCCGCTGTCGCTTTAGTACGGCAATGTGGGGCTGGGGCGTTCTTGGCGAAGGTGGACATTGAATCCGTGTTCCGATTGCTGCCAGTACATCCTTCGTCCTTTCCCTTGTTGGGCTTTACTTTCGAATCCCGGTATTACTTTGACAAGTGCATGCCTATGGGCTGTGCTATATCATGCACTTATTTCGAAGCATTTAGCACCTTCTTGCACTGGGTGTTGGGGAAATTGACGGGGGTCCATACTATCGTGCATTACCTAGATGATTTCTTATTCGTCGGGCTCGGAAAGGCGTAAACTTGTGACATATTGCTGGAGACCTTTTTGCGTTTGGCGGTCGACTTCGAAATTCCAGTCGCGGCTAATAAAACGGTCGTGCCTGTTACTCGCCTTACATTTCTTGGGATTGAGAATGATACGGAGGCTATGGTCATGCGCTTACCGGAGCGGAAGGTTGAGTGTCTTCTGGAGATGGTAGCGGTTGTGGGATCTTCGCGCAAGACCACTCTACATGTCATGCAATCCTTAGTCGGGCATCTCACTTTTGCTTGCAGAGTGTTACCCATGGGGCGTCCCTTCGCACGGCGGTTGTCACTTGCCATGGCGGGAGTCCAGCTCCCGCACCACCGAATTCGTGTGACGACAGGGATGCGTGAGGATTTACAGGTTTGGGATTCCTTTTTAGCTGACTTCAACGGTCGCTCGGTTATTCAGTTACCCGAGCTGTCGAATGCGGACCTGCATTTGTTTACGGATGCGGCCGGCAGTTTTGGGTTCGGGGCTTATTGTCAAGGGGCGTGGTGTGCTGAGCCGTGGCCTATCGATTTGGTGCGATAACGCGGCGGTGGTGGAGGTTATCAACCGACATGCGCCTCGGTGCACGAAGGTAGCTGCATTAATGAGGATTTTTGTATTAGCATGTTTGCGAATGAATGTTACCGCCAGGGCTCGGCATGTGCCTGGGGCCCAGAATTCCATTGCTGACGCTTTGTCCCGTTTTCAGTGGGAGCAATTCCGGCTGTTGGCTCCGGAGGCAGATCAGGTGGCTTCCCCGGTCCCGGGGCATCTTTGGAAGGTTGGGATGCGGATCTGATGGCGCTGTTGTCTACGTCGGTGGTGCGCGGTACTTGGGCCCTGTATCGGTGTGGATACTCCCAGGTGAGTACGTTTCTGAGCACTTTGGGCTGGGACGGGGGGAAGGTTCCCGACGGGATGATGGGACAGTTCGTGCTCTGGGCGAAGAAAGTGGGCTGGACTCGTACGGCTGTTACGTCCACGGTAGCGGGGTTTTCCTTCTTCTGTAAGGCGGCGGGGTGGGGGAACCCAAGGGTTTCATTTTTAGTCAAGTACCTCTTGTCAGGTTGGGCTAGGGCTCACCCCAGGCTGCTGGATTGGCGGCTCCCGGTTTCCCATGAACTTTTGCTGCGCATTTGCGAGGTCTTACCTCGTGTCGCGGCTTCTCCTTTCGAGTCCGTTTTGTTCCACGCCTTGTTTGTGACTGCCTTTTTCGGGGCGTTTCGCGTGTGCGAACTGGTGCCCCGATCCACCAAGAGGGGTGCGCCTGGTGGTCTCGAGCTTGCCCACGTCACGATACAGGTATCTCAAGTCCGTATTTTCATCCCGCGGTCCAAGACAGATCAGGCGGGAAAAGGGGGTTGGGTGGTATTGAGCGCCATCTACCCTCTGCCTTCGTGTCCAGTGCAGGCCTTGAGAAGTTATTTGCAGAGACGCTCTGGTTTGCCCAGTTCCTATTTCTTTTTGCTTGAGGACGGTAGGCCAGTAACGCAGTTCCAGTTTACGGCTGTGTTGCGCCTGGCTTTGCGGTCCTTAGGCTATGACAAACGGAGTTATGCTTCGCATTCGTTTCGGATCGGAGCGGCCACGAGTGCGGCGGCTGCGGGTCTTGAGGGGCCGGTTATTCAGCGGATCGGGAGGTGGCGCTCTGGCGCGTACGAAGGGTATGTGCACCCTTAGGTTGCCTACCTCGGCATGCGGGTAGGATCTGTGTCGGCTCCTAGCAGTTCTACTGGAGTCAAAGGGGTTAACGGGGGGGGGGGGTATATTAACAGTTTTCTTCCTATTTCAGAGTTGCCTGCTGGTTGCAGTCCGCTTTGTCCTTTCAGATGGTGTGTGCTCCGGCGACAGGTGGATCATCGGCCATTCCTTCGTCTACTGGGCTGAGCGAAGGGCGGTGTTGAGGCCACTGGGACTTCACCTTGGGCTGGCTGCTTCTGGAGTTTGCCTCTGTTGAATGGGACAACGTGGGATGCGGTGGTGGCAACTCGTGGAATTCGTTCAGGCGCAGATGGCACAGCGTCGGCGGCCAGTCGGGCTTCTGATCCATTTGGGGAGCAACGACTTGGCGAGTTGGTCTTGCCGGCAGCTCATCCGAGTTGTTCAGAGGGACCTTGGTCTGCTGCAGGAGCTATTTCCAGATGTGGCCATTATTTGGTCGGACATCTTTCCGCGCCCCGCCTGTTGGACACAGCGGCAGTGGTCGCGGGGCCTGATTAAGATTAATAGACAGATCGGGCGATGGGTTCAGCAAACAGGTGGAAGGCAGGTGTTGCATCCGTGGGCGGAAGTCCGGTGCAGTGGCCTGTACCGCCTGGACGGTGTGCACCTTGCTCCTGTTGGACAGGATTTATTGCTGAATGACTGGCAGGAGGCCCTTGAATTTTGGTGTTGGTCGCAGCTTTCTTTGGGGGGGGCGGCGCAAGGATAGTGGAACTACCTTGTGCCGGTGGCGGAGTAGCGAGCCGGCGCTCGCCAACCCGGTAAGCATTTGAGGCGGATGCCGCTTGGCAGGGGAGCGGCAGTGCTGTAGGTTGGGAGAGACATCACGGTTGTGGTCTCTGCCCGGTGGAAGAAAATTGCCGGCCTTTGCTAATAACATGGCAAGGCGGGCGGAGGGGGAATGGGGGGGGGGTGGATGATGCACCGCTTTGCTATAAATGGCTGGTGGGGTATCATCCGGAAATTCGGGAGGCGGGGGGGGGGGGGAATATTTGGATTAAGAATGTTTGTTTTGCCTATGTTGGGCCGGTTTGCAATGTTATAAATAAAGCTGCGACCAACTAATTGTTCACCAAAGTTATGGTCTGTGTGTTTTCTGTTATGGGAGAAGGGTGTGAAAAGCAAAGGGGTGTGGGGGGGGTGCTCTTGATGTAATGTGGCTTGGAGTTGAATGGTGGTAAATTGGCATGGCTGCTGGTAGGCAAGGGGTGGGCATCCGGATACCTCGGTTAATGCCGCCGCGCCACTGGGCAGGGTCCCGAGGCCGGCTGTAACCGAATTCCCGGGGCCCAGCCTCCTTGCGGCAGTAGCGTGGTCCGGCGAGTAAGGGGGGGGCGGGGGGTGCGAGAGTGGAGGAAGAAGCGTGGCTGGCACCAGCAACCTGCGTGTCCACGTGGCGGAGGATGATTGGTGCTGGTGCCGGCCGGGGGGGCGGGGCAACGGTACACGAGGGAGATCGCCGGCGTGCGCTCTCCCTCTTTGCAGCGTGGCCAGCCGTTGAAAAGGTGTCCCTTCCCACCCTCCCCTCGCTCATGGTAGTATGGAAGGGTAGGGGCGTCGCAGCTGGGTATGGGGGGGGGGTCATGGTAGCTGTGTGCTGGCGGGGTAGCGAGCCGGCGCTCGCCGACCTGGTGGGGCATTTGAGGCGGATGCCGCTTGGCAGGGGAGGGGCAGTGCTGTAGGTTGGGAGAGACATCACGGTTGTGGTCTCTGCCCAGTGGAAGAAAATTGCCGGCCTTTGCTAATAACATGGCAAGGCGGGCGGAGGGGGAATGGGGGGGGGGTGGATGATGCACCGCTTTGCTATAAATGGCTGGTGGGGTATCATCCGGAAATTCGGGAGGCGGAGGGGGGGAATGTTTGGATTAAGAACGTTTGTTTGGCCTATGTTGGGCCGGTTTGCAATGTTATAAATAAAGCTGCGACCAACTAATTGTTCACCAAAGTTATGGTCTGTGTGTTTTCTGTTATGGGAGAAGGGTGTGAAAAGCAAAGGGGTGGGGGGGGGGTGCTCTTGATGTAATGTGGCTTGGAGTTGAATGGTGGTAAAGTGGCATGGCTGCTGGTAGGCAAGGGGTGGGCATCCGGATACCTCGGTTACAACTCTAAATAGGTTGGAATTCACACCTTTCACTCAAAGCAATGAGACATTGCTTTGTGAGAAAAAAGCTCAGACAGAAAAAAAACCCAAAACCTTTTTGTTCTGTTTTATTATACAGCTTCTGGGTTCCAGGGGCATTGCCGGAAGCAGTCACTTGTATTCGAGGATCTGATATTTTGCTTCCGGGGGTCAGACAACCTGTTTCTGGAGATGTCATCAAAAATTGTCAGGGTCCATTTCCAATGACGTAGGCTGGTGTATGGTTGGGGATGGGAGGGGGCATTGCTAGGGGCAGGGTATTGGCAGGGCTTGGGTTGAGCTAACCTCATTCATTTGTATGGGAGGGATTGGGGTATGGGTGTGGTCTACCTGGAAGGAAACACTGATTGGCTGACATCATCCTTATCTCACCTGTCAATCAGCTTGATGAATGCTGTCCCGTTATACTACTCATGTCTCTAAAAAAATGAGACTTAACATTTAAGATGAAGCATTCTTTGAAGATTTACTATGGTAGGTCTCTTGTATTATAGAGATATACAAGAAATTGAAAATTAAATTTGAACAGTTTTGAGCTTTATTTTCTTCATATTTGCAAATATTTGTATTTAGCTCATACCCTTTTCAGTAGTAGCTCAGTTACATTATAGATTATTTACATAAACCAACAAGAAAAACATAATACATTCTTGCAAGAAAATGAAACGAGTACATAGGTGAATCATATAAAGGAAATAAGTCATGGAGAATAAACCTACGACGTCCATGTAGATACAGTAGTTATTTTTGTATACCCAGAGCATCCTAGTAATTGTTACCACATCGGTGGAGCAATTACTGTATGCTAAATGTGCATTAACTATGCATTAGCAATGGGGCAGGGATTGAGCAGGGTTGGGGTTGAGAATGGCATTTACAGCAAATTGTGGTTAGTGTATGCATCAGTATTGCATGTGAATTGCCAGTGTTACAGTTAGTGTGGATACACCTATCACCATCACAATAAGTATGTGTGTGTCTTTGAGTCAATGCTGACTCCTGTCGACCAAGCATCCCCTGGTTTTTTTTGGCAAGATACACCTCCGGTAATTGCCATGGGCAGAGCATGTGCTAAGGGGCTTGCCTGCACAGTAACTGTTGGGCACATGTTGGCCACTCTCCCGAAAATTACTGCAGTGAAGTTGCACCTAAGGCATGTTGATTTTGACTCAAAACATGGGTTAACAGCAAAAATACTGCACTTTCATAAAAGGACTCCTAAGTTTGCACCTGAAATAATGGAGTGTGAAATGACTTGCCCAAGACCACAGGGCGGATCAGCGGGAACCGAACCTTGTCTTCCCTGGTTCCTTAGCTGCTGCTGGGAAGTAAAAGGATATGCAATAGATCAGTTGAGGATTGGCCATGAATTTACTGACTGGAAGTAATCTGCATTGATTTTGGCTAATGCAGATCTTGAAAATATGCTCAAACTCTAATGTTGCTTTAAGAAGTTAAGGTTTCTATATCTGGCTGTAATAATAATAATAATAATAATAATAATAATAATAATATTAAGACTGTGTATTCTAATGAGGAATCAACTATAATAAGTGGTGAAAGCATGCTCATGGAATTTTTTACAACCCTCTGGGGTTCATTCCAAAAACGTACACATCTGGACAATGTACACGTCCAAATGGAAACAGAGAAAAATAGACCCCTATTCCACACGGGATAGACACAGCTGTGGGCACAGAATCGCCACAAAGGCGTACTAGCATGCATGCACAGAGTGCAATGTCGTACAAAGACAGGTATATGCCACAACAGAGTTGTAGATCCCTATACTCACCGTATTCCGGGAACATATGTGTCTGCAATTCTGCATGTCTCTGCAACATACCTGCAAACAGTCACGCCCCCTCAAAATGTGCAGCTATTTGTTATTCCTAATTCCACTCGTGGTTTATTGTAATCCAGTTCTTGTAAAATTGTTCCATGTAATGTTGAAGTTTGGTTCTCTGTAAACCTTGGAAATCCTTGGAAATGCGGTATATAAGAATAAATAAATAAATAAATAAAATTAATTTAGCTGCTGCGGCCATGGACAGTGCTGAAATGAGGCAGAATGCCACAACCTATAGGTGGATGCAAGTTAGACAAGAGACGCTACCGATGCTTCCCACAACTGTGCATATTTGTGAAGACCACTGATGGTGTACCTGGGCATATCATACAGCGTTTTGCACTGTTGCACGCCTTCCTATTTAGATCTCCTCTAACAGTGACAGGGAAATGTATGAACAGGGAATGATTGTGGAACTGTCCTGCACATCCCTGCCTGTTCTCATCAGCACCTAGTGATGCTGCAGTCAACCCTATGGTCCAGGTACCTGCCAGGCATACCTTTCCCCACTGAATATGTGGATGAGCAAATCAGATACCCTGTGCAGCCCTCCAACCATATACACACATGCACTCTGCATATCCACAGAAACAGATGTCTGCCAACAGACTGCCATGCCCCGCCTAACATGGGCATTGGCAGGTACACCATGGAAACCAATACTTCCAAGCCAGTATCAGGCAGGATCACTACCTTCCCAAATGCATACAGACATACACAATATCAATACAACTGTAGCTCAAACAGATACAGACATGCAATGTCATATTACTGCAATGTCATATTACATGCAATGTCATATTACTGTATATAACATTAAGTTAATCTGTACATAGTTCCCCCGGTTGTCCTATTGTTGAAATTCCCTGTTCAATGTAAAACTCAATGTTACTTGTATGCATTGTAGTATGTTCTTGTTCAATGTACACCGCACTGATTGTAATAGCGCGGTATAAAAGAATTGTTAAATAAATAAATAAATAAATAAATAAATAAATGGACCCAAACAGCCCTTCCAGTATATCAGCCTTGGAGTCAAACTTCGTATGCGCCATGCACATTAGAGACCCACATATGTAAACAACCACAACACTGACCTGTGCACATAAGTGCCAGACAGCCACTGGCGTACACTATCCCCAAACCTGTGTTGCTATAGTATGTAAATATGCATAGACACAGTTCATGGGCATACTCTACAGATCCATTGTGTGGAGCGCCATCCTCCATCTGCCTGGATGCTACACATGGCACTATTGACTGGGTGTATGGTTTCACCTGGGGCTCTAGGACTCAGTCAACAGTCACATTTCCAGGGCGCATGCATTGTTAGGGAACCCAAGCTTTGCCCCATGTCGCTCACTCAGCACATGCCAGCATAGTCAGTATGCGCCCCAGTGCTCCTCTCCATACATTCGTGGGGGTGTCTGTTTTGGGCATCCTGACTTACACCCACACTCTTCTCTGCTCTCTGCACCACAACACTACATATGACGGTGCTCCAGGCTGCAGACTCACCAGTGCACAGCATAGGTTACACATCCATTCACCACTGTGGACTGCATTGAGGTGTAGTGCAGAAATATGTCTAAATGCTACCTTTATTCCACCTTTCAGCAGGAATAATCTGGACATCTGTGGGACGTAATGTGGACGTACACAGGGAGCACCAGAATATGCTATCACTGGCCATGCCCCTATTATGCCCTCTCCTGCCCACGTGCCGGGACCCCATGTAAGTGCCGTGCACGTGCAAATCTGCGAGGAGTGAGAATATGGGTTTATACGTTTTTGCAAACTCAAGTCTATCTCGCACATATAGCTGACTTATTCATGGTTCAGGACGACTCCTTCTGTGTATATTTGTCTCTGCCTCTGTGTGTATGTGTATGAGTATGTGTGTGTATATCACTGCTGTGGTTCTCTGTGTGTTGTGCATGTGTTGTGTCTGGGTGAGATAGCTGAGGGTATGAAGGCATTTCCAAGTTATGTAGTTTTAGAGGGGATGGGTTCAGATGCGGGAGGTAGTATTCAGAGTGGGTAGGTTGCAGGATGTGGAGCTCTTGTGTGGTGGTAGATTTTTAGGGGGTTGCTTTTAGAGGTGGGGAAGTTGGCTGAGTGTTGGGACAGTTGTGAGGAGGTACTGTAGATCTTTGGAATGGGGGAGTTCATGGGGTGTCTGGCAAGGTGGTAGGATAGTTGGAGGTAGTCTTCAAACCAGACGTCTGTATCAGAAAGGGGCGGTAGTGGCGGTAGTGGGGGCAGGGGGACTTCTGAGTGGGACCCTGGCTCCCAGAACTGTGGGCAACATGGTGTTATAGAAACCCATTTCAATTTTTTCATTAGGGGCCTATGCAAGCCTAACTGCACCACTATTGTGTATACCTGCAATACAGGACAATTTTGTCATTCCCTTCAATTGATTGTGTGGATAGTGGGTAGTTTGGACCTTGAAAAATAGCAAAAATCATCCTGTACAGTCTGTGTCTGTATTTTAATAGTTGAGAAGTTAGAGAAGTGATGCAGATTTTTATTGCTCTGAGGTAGACACATGTACTGTTTAAGCACTAGACGTGGAATGACTTGCTAGGTGCAAATTGGTGAGAATCCTTGTGGAGAACTAAATTACAACATTGCTCATCATGCTGTGAGCTGCAGATGTGTAAAAATAAAGAAAACCTGCATTCAAGCTTCCCTGCCCAAGTTTTAACAATACATTGCTGTTACTGTTTATTTTTAACAAACAGCCTTTGGGGTTTAAAGATCCTGTCACCCTCGGATGTCTGATCTTGAACTTTCAGGCTTTTACTGCATAGAACAGTTAAATAGTGAAGCCATATTAATTTATAAACCCCACATGGAAAAAAAATAACAATTCTGAAACACGAGAAAACATGAAACTTTGTTTACTTTTAATTTACTTCTTATGTTCATATCAGGATTAATTACTCAATATTATTATAAAAATTGGGATCTGAGAGCAGAATTCCAGTAAATTTCATTCTTTTGAATTATTGCTGTATTACAGTCCTGCACCATCTCGTCAGTAGTGCTGATCATCTTATACAATCTTGTAATCACTTTTTTAGTAAGAGGAACAACTGTAAAAAAAGAAAAGAAGAGAACATAGGGGTATGTTTACTAAAGGACATTGATGTTAAAGCGGGGTTTACCATAAGTGTGGTAATCATTAGCATGCACTGAAAATGCCATGCTAATTGATTAGTGATGATTGGGGCAGAGAATGGTCAAGTTAGGGACAGAGTGTGGGCATTGGCTGTGCATTGCGGTTAGCGAGAGCATAATTAGTACAAGCTCACCATCAATATGCATACTGTACCTGAATGTAACTTTTCTTGATATCCCCCCTGGAAAGGCATGAGCTAAATTTTATAAATATCCCTTTTAGCGTGAGTGCACTTACTGCCATCTCAATGGGTAGTGGTGGTAACTGCACCTCTAGTACTCATAGCAATTGGATTAGCATGGGAGTGGTGCTGGAGACATGTTCATTGGCCCAAAGACAGTCACAGGAATCCCTGTGGTGCAGTCAATAGGGATAAAGCCAGGCTGTTTTAAGACTGTTTTGTTTCTAGCGCAATCACCTTGTTTGCCAATGATCACATAGCTCTGTTGAGATGTCCAATGATATCACCTGGTAACTTGCTGGAAGCCAGAGTTACTGTAATGCACAAATAAGAATGTAAGAACATACGATTTGCTATATTGCGTCAAAGGTCCATCAAGCCGAGTATCCTGTTTCCAAGAATGAACAATCTAGGTCACAAGTACCTGTCAGTATCTCAGAAGGTAGATAGATTCCATGCTTCTTATCCCAGGGAGATGCACAGGATTTCCTCAGTCCATTTTAATAATGGTTTATGGACTTTTTTGCCAGAAATGTGTCCAAAATTCTCTTAAACCTAGCTATACTAACAGCTTTTACTACATCTCCGGCATGAATTCCAAAACTTAATTTTCTCCAATTAGTCTTCAATATACTACTTTGTAGCTTCATTGTATGTCCCCTAGTCTTTGTACTTTTTTGAAGAAATAAACAACCAATTCACCTTTACTCATTCCACTCCACTCATTATTTTATAGCCCTTTATCATATCTCTCCTCAGCCTTCTCTTTTCCAAGCTTTAAGCTTTTTAAGATACTGCTGGAGTTTCAGGGGAAGGACATCATTAACAAATTACAAACTGTGCCAACCTCGCTGACTTACACAAACTGGTGATCACTACAATGGACAGTGGAGAGCAGAAGCAGAAGCTATAGCCAATTGACTGGTTCCATTGTAAGGTAGGGGTATGCCGGAATCAGCAGTGGAAATTTAGGAAATGCTTCATTAATACATGATTTTCTATGGTTAATTTTTATTGTGAATGCCCCTCCCTCCAAGGAATTTAGACTGCAGGATACATGGAAAGCCATACTTGTCTGACTTCCCATGTTTCAGACTTGACTACATATATTATTGACTTACCTTATGAGTTTCAAAATTTAGAACTGATGAGGGGTATATTCAAAGTGCTACCCATGTTAATTGCACTGACAAGGATACTCAGAGGTACTAACACACTGCTGCATGCCCCGATGCTAGCTGGCTTGCATCGGGGCATTCCGGGAGCTGACCTAACTCGCTGCCGAAAGTAACGGGGAAGTGGCTGAATATCACCGCTGCCCGGTCAGCTTCTTTTCTATCAGGCTGATCCAGATATTCAGTGCCGGTGGACAGATATGATCCCTGCATTAAATAGCCAGGTCTTTTGTACAGCAGTGATGACTAGCTGCTTTAGCAGTGCTAGCCATTGCCACTGAATAACGGGCCTGATATTTCAAACTGATGGTACTTGATGTGCATATTTCAGAGGGGATAATTGAACAGCTCTGAAAAATGAAATAAGGATAGGGGAGGAAGACAGGGAGGAGGAGTGGCACTATATGTAAAAAATAATATTAACACTACAGAATTACAGGGCTTATGAAGGAAGGAGGAGGCACTGTGGGTTAAACTGGAAAGAGGGAATGGGGAATCCATTTTCACAGGCAGAAGAACTGGACAGAGATTTAATTGAAAACATTTGCAGTATTGCCATGAAAGAAGAAATGGGACCGATAGATGGTTTCCATATGCCGGATGTTGATTGGCACATCCCAGCTGCTGTATCACCTAGAAGTAAGGAGATCCTGGATCCTCTGCAGGGAGAACTATTCTGGAAACTGGTAACAGAACCCACATGTGAGGAGGCCATACTGGACCTGGTGTTTACAAATGAGGAGAATGTTTTTAATAGTATAGTGGGTGATTATCTCACATCCAGTGATCACCAGATGGTGTAGTTCAGTGTTAGGACTAGAGCTGATAAAGTTTGTTCAAAATTGAGGGTCTTAGACTTTAGGAAAGCTAACTGTGCCAAGATGGGACAATACCTCAAGGAGTTGTTAATGGGATGGGAACAGTTGGAGGATGTAAAAAAGCAGTGGGGAAACTGAAAGGGGATATTTTAAGGGCTACAGACATTTTTGTTAGGAAAGTACTTTAATGTAAAACTTAAAGGAGGTCACTATGGTTCTCAAAAGATGTACAGTAGCTGAAAAGGTGAAGAAAAATAGAGTGACCTTCATAAATATACAAGAGATCACAGAAAAAAGGAAGACAGAGCTAGGAAAGGAGTCAGGAAAGCAAAGATACACATGGAAAAAAAAGTAGCCAATGCAGTAAAATGGGGGGAGAAAACTTTTTTCAGATGTATTAGTGAGAGCAGGAAGTGGTATTTTCAGACTGAAGGGTTAAGGGCAGGAATATGTAGAAGCTGATGAGGATAAAGTGGAATTGCATAACAAATATTTTGTTCTGTGTTCACACAGGCTCCCTCATGTCTTCCTCACGCTATTTTGCTAGATCTGATGAGGTTAGTTCTGACAAGGAATTATTTTTTATCAGAAGGTAAATTTTACCAACAAATTTTGGGCATCGCAATGGGTCAACTGTGGCCCCTTCTGTGGCCACCCTGTATCTAGCGGATTTAGAGGAACAATTTTTATATAATTCCCCGTCGTTTGAACATATTCCTTTTTGGAAATGTTTTCTCGATGACATATTTTTCCTATGGTCGTCCATTTTATCTGACCTTCATGAGTTTGTATCCTGGCTAAACACTTTGAAATGTAACATCTCTTTTATGGCCCATATTGATTTTGATAAAATCGAGTTTTTGGACATGCTGATCTTTAAGGATGGGGCCACATTGAAAACCACTCTATTCAGTAAAAGTGTACAGAGAAACAGCTTGCTACGTTACCAAAGTTTTCATCCAGGCCACTTACGTAGGGGACTCCCGTTTGGACAATTTCTGAGATTACGGCAGTTATGTTCCACCACCGCTGATTTTAAAGTCCATGCAGCTGATCTCAAACGACAATTACTTGCGAGGGGATATCCCAGTAAAGTGGTGGATAGGGCATACTGTCGGGCCTCTCACATTCATCGCGAGTGGCTTCTGGATGGAGGTTCAACAACATCCACATCTACTGAAGCCCCTGATGTTATTGTTGGCACCCTTCCCTATATGCAACTCAGCATGGACATTGTCCAAATTCTTAAGAAACATTGGCCGATATTGGGCTTGCACACATGTTTTCGTAAATCTCTAATGATAGCGTTTTCTAGAGGCCCTAATCTAAGAGATTTGCTGGTTAGATCCACCTCCCCATTTGACAGATCATCTGTCCCCGCTTTGGATGATCGGGGACATTTTCCGTGTAATTCTTGTATGCACTGTTCCACAACTTTATCAGGGCTGACCTGGACTCATCCTGGCACAAGTTGTTCGTTTGAGCGGAGATGGCTCACTACCTGCTGTTCCACCTTTGTTGTATACATATTACAATGCCCGTGTGCACTGATATATTTTGATAGAACTTCCCATCTGATCAAAGTGAGATTGCATGTACATGCATCACGATTACGATAACAGGTTCTTACAGCACAAGTTGAGGAGCACTGTCTGTTATTTAAACATACATTTATGGACTTGAAATGGTCTATAATTGATCATGTACCTCAGGATCCCGGGGGGGGGGGGGAGACCAGCTAGGCCGCTTTCAATGGCAGGAACAGCTTTGGATTTACCGGCTAATCTCAGTCCACCCTTCTGGGTTGAATAGGGAGATTGACTGGCTCAGCCTGATGTGAGGTCATCCAACACATAGTAGGGTTTCCCCAATTTCAGTGAGGTTCCCCTTCTATGATTGGTGGTTCTCGTTGGAGTGATAGAAAACCCAGCCAATTGTAATGAGCTGGTTCCTTGAAAAATAAGATGTTTTAGCATCCAGTGTTTGATGGCAGTTGGCAGCACATGAAATCAGCACTTGATACAGGGACTAGACCCCGAAACGTGCATGTCGTGCTTTGTTGCTGTCCCTGACTATGGATTGAGCTTCAACATATCTTCACTGATACTAAGTTAAGTGACTGCTTTGAGTTTACTTAAATGATTAAAATGTAGTTCACTGCCTGGAGTGTATAGATACAAGGTCTTTCCTCCCCCAGTATGCTCCGACAAAAAAATATATTAATGTTTACATTTTTTGAGGGATTTCTTAGTATATCTGACAAGGCAGAGGGGGCTCCTGCACTGGCAGGACAGGGTTTCCTGCTACCCATGTAGGGCAACATGTCTCTCACTGCATCCACGTGGGTGCGCAGGACCGTACAGTATCCACGGGTTGCCGGCATCCCTTTCCTTGCCCGTGTAATGGGATGGTGATGGCACTGTCCCCTTTCAGCACATTGAGCGGGTAGATGCATTTTGCTCATGTTGCATTGCACCGGTGGTGACGCTTCCTTTGGCACATTGCACGGTGATGCTGCCTTTGTCCGGGTGACGGTGCACAGGGTGCCCCTCATCCCTTGGGTGGAATTACTTGGGTATCATCTGCTTCTGCTATGTGGTGAGGCTGAATATCCTATCCTGGTAACTGTGCAGTTAGGTCTATTTACCTGCCGAATGCAGTGGGGAACTTTGCGCACATTTTCCATACATGCACTAATGGCCGTCTTCTTTCTCACGATTTGTGCCTTTTTGCTGCATGGGTAGCTTTAGTAAACCATCAAAAATTTATCACTATTTGAATCCCAAATGAAAATTAACATTTTTTGTCGGGCAGAGTTGAGGGAGGATGGTACTTCAATCCATCCCCTCCAATCAACAATTGTCCTTTTATTCACACTTGTGCCTAAGATGTCAAGCCGTAATTATGAAGTTCATCTAGATATTGCACTTATCTGAATGCCACAATCATCTCCGCACAACATGCACATTTCGGGGTACCTTAACCCCTGTGTTGAGTGCTCCGTAGTTGCTTGTTTTTGGTGATGGCTCAGTTTTTGGTGATGGCTTATCCCAAGATACCAATTATCTCTATATTGCCAAAAAGGCACAAGTCCATGGAGAATCCCCCAGGACGACCAATTGTCTCGTGTTGGGGTTCGGTGCTTGAATCTTTATCGAAGTTTTGCGGTTTTTTTGAAGGTAGAAGCAGCAGGGGTATGGTCCTTTATCAGGGATTCTACTCATTTTTTGACATGTTTGAATTCATTATCTCTGTCATCATCAAGTGTGTTTTTGGTGACCTTAGATGTCGCTTCATTATACATGAACATTGACCAACAAGCTGCTTTACAATTTCTTCAAACTTCCTTTACTGGGGCTCTTTCACGATTACCAAAATCCTTTTTGATGGAGATGATAACCATGGTTCTTAATCGTAATTATTTTTTGTTTGAGGGGAACTTCTACCAACAGATTTTAGGAGTTGCAATGGGCGCTACAGTTGCACCTTCGATTGCTACATTATAAAAGCAACAAATATATTTGTCAACTTTTTTTGCTCATGTATCTATATGAAAAAGATTTTTGGATGACATTTTTTTGGGTGGCAATCTGATTATGGGTCTCTACAGGAGTTTGTGAGGTGGTTGAATTAATATTAATATTCACATAGTGATAATTTTTGATGGTTTACTATTGTTGATCACTATTTGAGGAATTTTGGCATGGGTAATTTTAGCTGCTCTCACTTGGTTTGCAGCTTGTCGTGCTGTGAGGGCTTGCGTGCATCAGTGATGCTGAGAGCTAAACTATCGGTAGTTTAACTACTGGCAGGGTCTCCCAAGATGGACAGGTCTCAGCTGAGGTGTCAGACCAAGACAAACCACCCATCTGGGCAGCAGCAGAATGGGACAGTGTTGACGGCGGAGGATCACATTTTTGTGACAACGGCAACAACACCAAACTTAAACTGCGCGGAAGAAAGGCCCGGCAATCTACTTCTGTATCTTGCCATGAAAACCCAATGGATAGTTACAACAAAACAAATTGTGCTATGGTGCTGGAAGATGAGACCCCCAGGTCAGAAGGCACTCAACTAGCTACTGGGGAAGAGCTGAGGACTTTTCAGAGTAAAACCAGCATTTATGATGTGGTTGGATCAAAGCCCTCGGGAAGTCTGACTGCTGATGTAGCTGCACATGAAATGAGAGTCAGAAGCTGTAAAGATGTCTTACACATTGGAACATGGAACGTACGAAGCATGAACCAAGGGAAGTTGGAGGTGGTCAAGAATGAAATGGAACGTGTACAACTTGATCTGTTGGGTGTCAGCGAACTGAAATGGACTGGCATGGGGCACTTTGCATCAGATGATCACATGGTCTACTATGCTGGAAATGAAAGACAAAGAAGAAATGGTGTTGCATTTATAATAAAGAAGAAACTTGCAAGAACTGTAATGAAATACAATGCAGTCAGCGAAAGCTTAATCTCTATTCGTCTACGAGGAATGCCTATCAACACAACTATAATTCAAGTATATGCCCCAACAACAGGTGAAAAAGCAAAAATGGCCAAAATGAATGACTGAACAAACTCTGAAAATTGCCCAGAAACGCAGAGAAGCTAAAGCCAGAGGAGAAAGAAAGACAATCACAGAACTCAACAGAGATTTCCAACGTGCAGCAAGACAGGACAAGGAAAAGTACTACAATGACACTTGCAAGGAAATAGAAGCAGAAACTATTAGAGGAAGAACAAGATCGGCTTTCCTAAAGCTACGAGAGTTAAAGAAAAAGTTCCAGCCTCGAATTGGAATGTTACAAGATGCTCAAGGTTCTATGTTGAATGATGCTGAGAAGATCAAGAAAAGGTGGAAGGAATATACAGAGTTTTTATATGATAAAGATCAAGTGGGCCAACAGCCGTTTCAACCTGTATCCTTCCATCCCCTTTACCATTCTGGTGGCTCTTCTCTGAACGTTTTCTAAAATCGCTATATCCTTTTTAAGATATGGCGACCAGAATTGCACACAATATTCAAGGTGCGGTCTCAACATGGAACGATATAGAGGCATTATAAGATCTTTTGTTTTATTTTCCATTCCTTTCCTTATCATACCTAGCATTCTATTTGCTCTCTTGGTCGCCGCTGCACACTGGGCCGAGGGTTTTAACATGGTATCCACAATGGCGCCTAAATCTTTTTCCTGGGTGGTGGTTCCTAATGTGGAACCTTGCATCGTGTAACCATAGTTTGGGTTGTTCTTCCCTAGGTGCATAACCTTGCACTTGTCCACATTAAATTTCATCTGCCATTTTGATGCCCAGTCTTCCAATTTATCAAGATCCTCTTGCAATTTTCCACAATCCTCTTGGGTTTTAACAACTTTTAATAGTTTTGTGTCATCTGCAAATTTGATAAACTCACTCGTTATTCCACTTACCAGGTCATTTATGAATATGTCAAAAAGCAGTGGACCCAGCACAGATCCCTGGGGTACACCACTATTCACCTTTCTCCATTGGGAAAATTGGCCATTTAGCCCTACCCTCTGCTTTCTATCTTTTAACCAGTTCCTGATCCACAATAGTACACTGCCTCCTATCCCATGACTCTTTAATTTTGCCAAAAGTCTCTGATGAGGGACCTTGTCAAAGGCTTTCTGAAAGTCCAGATACACAATATCAACCGACTCACCTTTGTCCACCTGATTATTCACTACTTCAAAGAAACATAACAGATTAGTAAGACAAGATCTTCCTTGTCTAAAGCCATGTTGGCTGTCTCCCATTAGGTCATGACAATCTACATGCTGAGTAATTTTATTCTTTATGATGGTTTCTACCATTTTTCCCGGTACTGATGTCAGGCTCACCGGTCTGTAGTTTCCCGGATCACCCCTGGAACCCTTTTTAAAAATTGGTGTTACATTGGCGATCCTCCAATCTTCAGGTATTAGAGATGATTTTAATGATAGTTCACAGATTACTAATAGCAGGTCTGCAATCTCGTATTTCAGTTCTTTCAACACCCTTGGATGTATACCATCCGGCCCAGGTGATTTGCTACTCTTCAGTTTATCTAATAGTTGTAATACATCTTACATTTCTGTGACAACGGCAACAACACCAAACTTAAACTGCACGGAAGAAAGGCCCGGCAATCTACTTCTGTATCTTGCCATGAAAACCCAATGGATAGTTACAACAAAACAAATTGTGCTGTAGTGATGGAAGATGAGACCCCCAGGTTGGAAGGCACTCAACTAGCTACTGGGGAAGAGCTGAAGACTTTTCAGAGTAAAGCCAGCATTTATGATGTGATTGGATCAAAGCCCTCGGGACGTCTGACTGCTGATGTAGCTGCGCATGAAATGAGAGTCAGAAGCTGTAAAGATATCTTACACATTGGAACATGGAACGTACGAAGCATGAACCAAGGGAAGTTGGAGGTGGTCAAGAATGAAATGGAACGTGTACAACTTGATCTGTTGGGTGTCAGCGAACTGAAATGGACTGGCATCGGGCACTTTGCATCAGATGATCACATGGTCTACTATGCTGGAAATGAAAGACAAAGAAGAAATGGTGTTGCATTTATAATAAAGAAGAAACTTGCAAGAACTGTAATGAAATACAATGCAGTCAGCGAAAGCTTAATCTCTATTCGTCTACGAGGAATGCCTATCAACACAACTATAATTCAAGTATATGCCCCAACAACAGCTGCAGAAGAGAATAAAATTGAAGAGTTCTATGAACAAGTACAAGCTGAAATTGACAGAACATGCAAACAGGATATCCTGATAGTCATGGGTGATTGGAACGCAAAGGTTGGCAACAAAGAAGAAGACAAAGTAGTTGGAAAATATGGACTTGGCAACAGAAATGAAGCTGGAGAAAGACTGATAGAATTCTGCAAGACCAACGATCTATTCATCTCGAACACCTTCTTCCAGCAACACAAGCGACGACCGTACACATGGACTTCACCCAATGGATTGTATAAAAATCAAATTGACTACATCTGTGGAAGTCAACGATGGAAAAGCTCTATAACATCAACAAAGACAAAACCTGGAGCTGACTGTGGTACAGATCATCAACTACTAGTATGCAAACTCAAGCTAAAGCTGAAAAAGAGCAATTCACTCATGAATGCAGCAAAATATGACCTTGAGAATATACCACTGGAATTTAAAGACTGTCTGCAAAATCGATTTGCTGCTTTATATACAAATGATAGAGTTCCAGAAGAGTTATGGAATGACATCAAGAAGGTTGTGTTGGAAGAAAGCGAGAAATCTCTACAAAAGGTGAAAAAGCAAAAACGGCCAAAATGGATGATGGAAGAAACTCTGAAAATTGCCCAGAAACGCAGAGAAGCTAAAGCCAGAGAAGAAAGAAAGACAATCACAGAACTCAACAGAGATTTCCAACGTGCAGCAAGACAGGACAAGGAAAAGTACTACAATGATGCATGCAAGGAAATAGAAGCAGAAACTATTAGAGGAAGAACAAGATCAGCTTTCCTAAAGGTACGAGAGTTAAAGAAAAAGTTCCAGCCTCAAATTGGAATGTTAGAAGATGCTCAAGGTTCTATGTTGAATGATGCTGAGAAGATCAAGAAAAGGTGGAAGGAATATACAGAGTTTTTATATGATAAAGATCAAGTGGACCAACAGCCGTTTCAACCTGTACCTTATGATCTGGAACCATTGGTGATGAAAGAAGAAGTTGAAGCAACATTGAAAGCCTTATCAAAGAACAAAGCACCAGGCATTGATTGCATTCCCATAGAAGTATTACAGCAATCTGATGCAGCTGTTACCATACTTACAAGGCTCTGCCAAGAAATATGGAAGACAGCATCATGGCCAACTGACTGGAAAAGATCTGTGTTTATACCAATACTAAAGAAAGGTGATCCAACTGAGTGTGGAAATTATCGCACAATCGCTCTGATCCCACATGCCAGCAAGATTCTACTGAAGATTATTCAAAATAGACTACAATCATACCTGGAACAAGAACTACCTGAAGTGCAAGCAGGGTTCAGAAAAGGGCGAGGAACGAGAGACATCACTGCGGATGTGAGATGGATCCTTGAAAAGACTAAAGAATACCAAAAGGATATCTATTTGTGCTTTATCGACTATAGCAAAGCTTTTGACTGTGTAAACCATGAGAAACTCTGGGCCACATTAAGAAGCATGGGTATACCAGAACACCTGATCGTTCTCTTGAACAATCTGTACATTGATAAAGAAGCAACAGTTCAAACAGAACAAGGAGAAACAGAATGGTTTAAAATAAGCAAAGGTGTAAAACAAGGCTGCATACTTTCCCCCTACCTGTTTAATTTATATGCAGAACAAATCATCAGAGAAGCAGGATTGTATGAAGACAACAGAGGTGTGAAGATTGGTGGAAGACTCATCAACAACCTTCGCTATGCTGATGATGCCACATTACTGGCGGAAAGTGAAGATGATCTGAAACATTTGCTTCTCACAATCAAAGAACATAGTCTCAAAATGGGCCTGCACCTTAATGTAAAGAAGACAAAGATCATGACAACTGGCATAATCAACAGGTTCATCGTCGAAGGAGAAGAAATTGAAATCATGAATAACTTTAACCTACTTGGATCAACTATCAATAAAGAAGCAACCAACAGTCAAGAAATCAGATGACACATTGCTCTTGGCAGAATGGCAATGAAAGACCTAGATAAGATTCTCAAGAGCAGAGATGGCTCTCTCCATTCAAAGATTTGACTTGTTCAAGCCATGGTATTTTCAATAACATCATATGAATGTGAAAGCTGGACAGTGAAAAAGATAGACAGGAAGAAAATTGATGCCTTTGAATTATGGTGCTGGCGGCGAATACTGTGTATACCATGAACTGCCCGAAGAACAAACCAGTCTGTACTAGAGGAGATCAAACCTAAGCTTTCTTTAGAAGCTCAGATGACAAGACTTCGACTTTCATACTTTGGACACATCATGCGGAGAGAGAGATCATTAGAGAAAGACATCATGCTTGGCAAGATAGAATGTCAACGCAAAAGAGGAAGGCCAGCAATGAGATGGATCGATACAATAACAGCAGCTACGGGTACCAGTCTGTCAACAATAAGCCGCCTGACTGAAGACCGAACACAATTTAGGATAGCTATCCAGAGGGTCGCCATGAGTCGACTCCGACTCGACGGCACTTAACAACAACAACAACAATGCCTTTTAAAAAATCAGTACTAAATTTTCTACTGGAGGCAATGGAAGGTGAAGTGACTTGCCCAGACTGATGGAGATAAGATGATTTGAACACTGCCTTCCATGGTTCTCAGGTCACTACTTTAACCACCAGTTTCAAAGAAGAAGGCCCATACTGAGCAGCAACATTTTTAATTTGTTGATGTGCACACACATGAAAGAAAGTGGTAGCTGTGTATATAGGAATATGAGACAAAGAGAAAGGGGGAATGAATATCAGAATATTGCTGAGATCATGAGCTCTGGTATAGAAAGTGCAGCAAAATTAGTCATGCATCTTGTCAAGAGCTGTACAAAAACTATAAAATGATTCATCGGGAGACATGCATGATTTCTATCTTATGTTCCTCTGTTACATTAAAACCTAAGGGGACAATATTCAGGTACTTTAGCTGGTCAACCGATGGGAGGCTGGATGGTTAAGGATGCTGACCACTGCATATCTCCAAGTACCACTCTGGTACCATCTGGTTGGTGTCAGTGGGCAGAGCAAGGGCAGTGTCACCACATGAAAGGTTCTCCTTTGTTGTAATCCAGATAAAAGCCAACTGAAAATCTTGCTGACCAGATATCTGTCGGCACTTATCCGGATAGTGCCGCTCAGCCTGAATATTCATTGGCAGCGCCTATCTAGACACTGCATTTGAATAGCATCCTTTTTGAAAATCGGGCCCTGACTTTTTAAGTGAGTTCTCATAATAAAAGCTAACCTGGTTTTGGTAGAACTTTCCGAAAGCATTTGTGAACATGTATGGGCTGTTACTGTTCTTACAATTGCAGTAGTGCCATTAAAGAAATTCAGATCTGGCTTATCGGTGAGGTAGTTTGCAAAGATGTTATAGATCATTATATTTTCAGTATTCTATTTTAGTTCTATTTATATTTTAATGCTTTTATTTGTACATGATTTTGTTATTGGATATGCCTCATTGTCAAACTCTTAATTTATTAATTACACTTTCTATTTATTTAGGAGTTGAAAAGTAACAGTGCATGCTAACGTCATTAATGTGCGTTGTAAATTGCAAGGCCATTGGTGTAAAATGGAACCTATGATAAATAATGCATGCAAAAGGAGCTAGTGCATGCCGTTGGTAAATGACCCATATGTTTACAACTGTATTTGTTATTGAAACCAACTTGGTCAACTTCATTTGGAAAAGTGATATTAAAGGCTGAAATCAAATGAAATTTAGTTGGATTAAATTAAAAACTGTTCTTTAATAGTATTACTTTAATAAAGGATATATTAAAAACATGTTCTTTTACTTTCTTGATGGAAAGGATTGGTTATAGTTACATAAGCCAGTTTTATACTTCATATGATATTTGTCTGTTAGATTAGCTAAGAGACAAGCCTGTGACCTGGGGAGGACCCAAATTCTGGTTGCTTGTGGCTGGAGATACAGATGTACTCACCCTGAAGCTGAAGTGAAGGAAAGATAAATTATCTTTCTTCCTCTGCTTCTGCTAGCATTACTGTGCCTACCTCTAGCAAACATTGACATGAACCAAAGAGAGAGAAGTCATTTTCATATATTGTATAGAGATCTTACTGTTAATGTAAAACAGTACACAGCAGAGACATAGAGCCTGATTCAATAACATTCACATCTGGCTTTCGGCAAAATGAAAATGGTGCTGATTTCAACCTGATTCCAAAACTGCAGGTATAGACACACCTGTGGTTATAAAATCAGGGAGATACATGTTTCTAGCGTGGCACGAACATCCCGTCAGGGGAAACACGGGCCCTTGCTGCACTAATGGGACATGGATAGACCAAACAAATGGCATGTATGTCCCCATGCACACCGCATTCAGAGAAGATGTACATTGCAGATTTTTTTATTTTATTTTATTTATTTATTTTATTTACATTTCTTATATACCGCACTATTTGCGATCAGCGCGGTTTACATAAAACAAACAGTATCCGACAGTAAACAAGAGTCAGGTCATTACAATGAACAGGAGCAGTCAACTTGGATAACAGGGGAAACTATCTACATGTGTGGAACATTGAAATAGGTAACTGTATATATGTGAGATGGAGTTATTGTGTGTTGCTCATACATGGTGGCTGGGGTTCGGGGGAGGCTGTGAGGTATTTAATGAAGAGGAAGTGTTTTAAGGCCTTCCTGAACTGGCTCAAGTTGGGGATAGCTCTGATGTGTGGTGGTAGGGAGTTCCAGAGGCTTGGGGCGCTCAGACTGAAGGCTCTATTTGAAGTTGATATGGCGCATCTTGTCATAGCTTTTGGTATTGCTAGCATGTTGGCTGCAGCGGTACTTCTTATCCTGTTGGGCGTGGGTGGTTGTATGAGGTCACATATTGAAGAGGCGGATAACCCGTTGATGGCTTTGAATGTCATCACTAAGGTCTTGAAGCTAATCCTGGCTTGGATGGGGAGCCAGTGCAGCTGCATCAGGAGGGGTGTGATGTGCTCTCTCCTTGGTGCTCCAAAGAGGATTCGCGCAGCGCAGTTCATGGCGAGTTGTAAGGGATGTAAGGTTGCCTGAGGGAGTCCTTGTAGGATGGTGTTTGCATAATCAAAATGAGAGATGATGAGGGCTTGGTAGATGGTACGGAAGTCGCTCAGCTCGAGTAGAGGGCGTATGTGTCTGAGTGATCTGTTCTTGAAGTAGATCGCTCTTACTGTTTTTGCTATGTGCTGCTTCATGTTGAGGTTCTGATCCAATGTGACTCCGAGATACCGTATGGCTGATTTTACTTGCAGCTTGGCGTTGTCTACTTCCAAGTGGTTAGGTGGAGTAAATTCAAGATTTCTAGAGATGAACAGGACCTCTGTTTTCTTATGTTGGATGCGCAGATTTTGGGAGAGGAGCCATTCTGATATTGCATTGAAGCACTTGGTTAGTGGGGTGAGGTCCGGGCAATCCAGGGATATTGGCAGGTACAGTAGGACATCGTCTGCGTAAATCATGCAACTCACGTTGAAGGATCTAATGATGTTACAAATGGGTTGGATATAAATGTTAAACATAAGTGACGATAGGGAGGATCCTTGAGGGACTCCTTGACTTTGTAGGAATGGCTCGGATGTGGTTCCATTTGCTCGTACGTGTTGCCATCTTCCAGACAGGTAAGACCTGCACCACTCCAGTGCTGTTTCGGTAATGCCTTTCTCTCTTAGCCGAATCAGGAGAATCTCGTGGCGGACTGAGTCGAAGGCTGCCGCAATATCTAGAAAGATAAGTGCGAAACCTGTACGTGAGTTGTCAATGCCTGAGATTATGGTGTTGAAAAGAGTAGTGAGTAGTGTTTCCACTCCGTGTGACTCTCTGAACCCGTATTGTGATGGATCTAGAGGTGCGTTGGTGTCCACATGATCTTGTAGCTGCCTGTAGACTATTTTTTCAACGATTTTAGCGAGCATCGGGATACTGGATATGGGTCTGTAAGACTCAACCTTTTGAGGGTCTAATTTGGTGTCCTTAAGCAGCGGTCTAACGGAGGTCTGTTTGAGCGTGGATGGGAACAACCCGGTGCTAAATGATAGTCCTATCATTTTAGCTAAGATTGGGGCAAGGTCGGATCGCAGATCTTTTATCCAGAATGCTGGACATGGATCTGAGTATGAAGTGGAAGTATTTAGGGTAGCAATGGTGTCTTCGATAGTTCTCTTAGACGGAGTGGTAAAGGTGGTTAGATACGTTGCGCATGCTTGAGCATCAGGAGGGTCCGGTATCACCATCTTGTCAGTCTTGCAAAGTTTTGATTGCATAAAGACGGCATAATCCTGTGGGTGTATAGATCCTGTGTGCTCCGGGGTCGGTTCTTTGGCAAGAGATTTGACCAGGTTGAAGAGGTCGTGCGGTTTGTTTAATGAACGTTTCAGAGTGTCAGTGTGATGTTGTTTCATCTTGTCTGTGACAGCCCTGCGATGTGTGTGTAGGAGTTGGATGTATGCTGTTTGGTCACTGCTGGTACGTGATTTCCTCCAGCGTTTTTCCGATCTTCGTAGGAGGGTTAGTGACGCCCTTAGGTCAGCTGTGAACCATGGTGCGGATGGTCTTTTCTTTGGGGCTTTAGTTGTGGGGGGACGGATTGCGATCGCGCTGAGTCTGCTGTTCCACATGGAGATTAGGACATCTAGGTCTTGTGAGGTATTGTCAAGGAGAGAGTTTGTTTCAGCCAGGATGCGTTCTTTGTTAAACGGGTGAAATCTTCTGGCATTTGAGGTTGTGTTTGTTTGTGAGTTCGTAATGGGCCTTTGTGACCTGATGGGGGTCGGAATTTGGAAGGAAATAAGCTTATGATCCGACCATGGAACTGCTGTTAGTGATAACGTGATGTTTTGTGCTTGTTAAAGCACCGTTTGTGGGGCGAATATCAGGTCGAGAATGTTGCCCTTTGTGTGTGTAGGTTCATGAACCAATTGGGTGTATCCCAAGATATCTAGGGCTTCTGTGAAGGCGGCTGCCTGATTGACCTGTAGGGATGGTAAGTTAAAATCACCTAGTATCCAGTTTGGTCTATGTGGAACATGGGTATGTAATGCTATGTTTATGATATTGGAGAGGTTGTCTGGATCAGCAGAGGGCGCTCTATAAATAAGGTTTATGGAGCAAAAGTGGTTGGAAATAGATAATGTTTCAAGGGTATTGGTGTTGCTGGCTTCTTCCATTTCAAATTGAAGGTCAGATCTGGTGATGATGGCAACTCCTCCACCCTTTTGTTTTGCCTGTGGCTGGTGAAAGTAACGAAGTTGGGTGGGAGAAGTTGATTGAGGATGGTATTATCTTCCGGTGAGAGCCAGGTCTCAGTAATCATAATGATATCTAAATTATGGTGAGTTATTGTTTCAGTGATGCTCCCCATCTCTGCTTCCGCTCACAATACATACAGCTCCTAAGCTGATGCCAACATTGACAGTGTTGTGCTCATGCAAACAACATATCAATGCTGCTGAAAATATCTAAACATGCAAATCAGACTTTATAGAGGCAATGGAGTGCACCAAAGCTATTGTGAAATCAGGTGGAAAGTGAGAGTTGTGTTCTGACAGACCCTGAGCATAACAGATAGGCCACTGGATTGCCACCTTAGTCACTCTTGCAGTGCTCATCACTGCAGACAGCTTGTACAATGCTAAAGAAGGGCCTGAAGACATCCAACATGGCTCTCTACAGCAACATGACAAGTCATATCCCTGTCGATAATAGGGAACCATCAGGATGAAAGCATGCAATAGTGCAAACATCAGAACGACATGCCCAAAACCATCTTCACCAGTCTATACAATATGCACTATGTTACCAGCCTCTGATGCTGTGGTTAGATATATATTTGTGTTGTTGCACAGCAGCATGCACCCACTCCGAGGGTCCCCCACCATGACAGGTTCATGCTATGCTGTGTTGTTGCAGGGCTGCTCCTCAGGATATACTGTCCATTCACCTACAGTCCAGGAACTAGGCATGCAGTCATGACCCCCTGAATAGCGGAGCAGTGCACCAGTGCCTCCCCTACACCCCTCATAACACACACACACACACACACACACACACTTGCTTGCTGTTACATAACTGATACCTCTGCCACAATGATGCCCAGCACCTATAAACAACTACTGGTATTACATTATAGCATGGCATCTCAGGACAACATATCTGAACTGTGTTTCTCAGACAAATAGGATCTGTTCCAAGCTAACTCACATCTGTACATCTACAGTCCCATTTCCCGACCATAGAAATTGTTAGGGAAGCCTAGATTACCACCATTAGCATACACAACAAATGTCAAAATGGCCGGCATACTGTCTATTGCACAGCATTCCATTCCTGTGGTTGTGGTTTTACTGTTCCATACACTTAAACATGTCCCTCACCTCTGCTTCTGTTGTGCATCTTGTGTTCTCCAAGACAGCACGCACACCACTTAATGGACCTGACATAACCCTTTCTCCATATGGCATACAATGTAGGGCAGAGCAGAAACTTCTCTAAGTCCTGCCCTTATTCCACAGTTCAGCAGGCTATAACATGTACATCAACGGGATCGTCTGGGAACATTTAGGGGCCTTTCTTGAATACCCTTTCTGCATCTCAGCAGCTAACCATGCCCCTCTTCTGCCCCTCCCCGCCCATGTTGTACAATCCCCACACTAGTGGCATGTACATGCAGGGCCATGGGACTACAGAATACAGTGGTGTACATTTTCGGGGGAAAGACATCTATCCCGCTGGCTTATTCACATTTCAGAATGACCCCATAGTTGATAGTGCTGCAGAACCAACTATTTTGTAGTTTGCATAGATTTAGAGGCACCATGGTAACAATTAACACAGGCCAAATATAGATAGCACAGGAAATTTCAGTGCTATCTGCATACAATGCATTAGCAGCACATGTGGGCAGGATACAGGTAGAGAGTGGATGGGTGGTGTTAGTTGCATCCACTGTGCTATGATCTCTGCATGTTTGCCACGTTATCTGCTGGGGAAATATTGTGCATGCCCCCAACAGATATCCTACAGTGATTGCAGCTATTGCAGCACTATTTTCACTTACCCACAATATTAGCTGTAAAAGCCTATCATGCCTTAGTAAACATGCCCCTTGGAATATGCCAAGCTTTTGTATTTAAAGTGACTCTCACATACTGTACACCAAATCAGTTGGTATGCATTACTTACCCACTTTTGTTCCTCAGTTGTGCTGTTTTCACTTTACTTTTCTATCAAGCTTCTCACTACAGAGTCTTTCTGCTCTACCCCACAGAACCTGATTTTCTTCTCACTCACAAACTCAGCCAGTGCCTAGTTCTCTATACCCAGGCCTTGTATATTATATTTTCTTTTTCTTAGTCTCTAATCCAAATAATAGTTACCCCTTTTCCCTCTGAAGCCTACACATTCCTAACACAGGTTTCTCTTCCTCTGAAATCTCAAAGAGAAATGGCAAAGCAATATTGTTGGTTTAAGATTCATGATGGCATCACCAGCCATGGGATTTAGAGGTGATATTGGGATAGTCTTGTTTGGCTGCTTGTTGAAAAAATGTCAGCATGGTTGGCCAAGTGACTTGTTTCTTCCTTGTCCCTTTTCAAAGTGCTCTACTCTGTCTGTCAGTTCTACTCTGGCTGACAGGCACATTGGGATAACCCCATGGCCATCATAAGAAGAGGATAGAAATCTACAGCTTAATTAATGGGAGTGTATAGTCTATCTAGAAGCCAATGAATAGTTACCCCCTGGGCAGCAGAAAGAGATATTCACCCTTGGAGGGATCCATATGACTAGCATGGGGATTCTCCTTGAAGAGAGAGCAAATTCTGATCCACTGGACTCCTCCAAGGGCAGGTCTCTCCTGTAGACAAGAGGATAATTATACATCAGCCGCTACCTTGAATGTTCAGCTCCCATGGCTTCAATAGCAAGTCTTTAGCCTTCACTTCCAAAGGCCATAAGCTAATCTCTGGAGAGACTCACACTGGCCTAGCAAAAGCAAGTGCTGTTTGCCTGGCCCTATAGACTATTAAGGCAACAAAAATAAGTGGATATTTGGGACCCATGCCTATTGGGTTTGTTTTGTAAGGAAGAAACAAAAAAAAAGAAGTCTCATTTGCCATGTTTTAGCACTCTAGAGACTCACATCCCTAGAGTATATCATGTAAAGTAAAACATGGATTTCACTAATTTAGTTAGAAAATATGTGTTTTTCCATAGCGGTGGGTAAGAAAGTCATTCCTTGCAGTGTGTTTAGATTAGGGAAAGAGAATGGCACAAATATATAGGCAATTAAACATACCATTTTACCTTCCTCTGTCACTCATACAACTAGCATGTGCAAACTATGCTGGCTCTTTTAGCATGCACATTTTATGTTAGTTAATTTTTAAAGTAAAACTATTCTGGTTGTTTCTTTTAAAAATTTTGCTACAAAGTTCGCAGTTTGTACATGTGGTTTTATTACATGCAAAAGCACTAAATCTACCGGCATCTCAGATTCATATAAAGCATATGGAGCTATGTGATATCTTTGCAGCATCACTATCTGATAGCATAAATCTATCTCTTCAGATACTTTTCTTTATGTCATCATCACATGATACAAATGCATTGATAAACCTCAGAAATCACCCAGTTGTCTCAAAAATAAATCTCAAAAATTCCAAAAGATAAATATCTAGAATCAGAAATCCTTAGAATTACAGGGTACTTCAATACCAAATTGTTTTTTGTATGTATTAACAAACTAAAACCAGAAAGTTTATTCTTCCCAAATTAACTTGTTGTAGAATATAGCAGAGCTCTAAATAATCTGCATCAGGGGTGACATCTTTCTTCCTACTTCTCCTTACTGGGTTTTGCTCATCAGAATGTAGATTTATTTATTTAGCTGTATTTATATACTGCCTTTCACCGGGTCAAGGTAGTCTACATACTACTAGTATGCAAACTCAAGCTAAAGTTGAAAAAGAGGAAACCACTCATGAATGCAGCAAAATATGACCTTGAGAATATACCACTGGAATTTAAAGACTGCCTGCAAAATTGATTTGCTGCTTTAGATACAAATAACAGAGCTCCAGAAGAGTTATGGAATGACATCAAGAAGGTTGTGTTGGAAGAAAGCGAGAAGTCTCTACAAAAGGTGAAAAAGCAGAAACGGCCAAAATGGATGATGGAAGAATCTTGCCACAGGCTATTCAGTTACCGGGGGACTGTGTTGCTATACGCTCCGAAGTTGCTTCTGTTGAAGTTGATTCTCAAAATGTTTCTCTTGTTGATGTATTGTCAGTTCTTTCAAGTATTGAGTCCTCTATCACCTCCTTAGGGGCTTGTTTACAAAGCCGCGTAGCGGTTTGCGATTGTAATCGGAGCCGCGGCCCCATTGATTTCAATGGGGCCGCGGCTGCGATCGCGATCGCGAACCATTACCGCTGCTTTGTAAACAAGCCCCTTAGCCTCTGTTGCCTCTCAATTTTCTGATTTTTCGAAAGGTTCTGTCGCAAAAATGGCTCAACATGATTCTCAAATTGCTGTTCTTGATGCTAAATGTCAGACTTTGGAAAAGCAGTATGATTCCCTACAGAAATCTTCCTTATCTTTTATGAAGGATAGTAATATTTTACATATGCAACGGGAATTACTGGAGAACTCACTGAGGGCTATGAATATTCGTTGTTTGAATTTCCCCTGCACTAGGTTGTTATCCCCTCAGATATTATTTGATAAGTATTTAACTGAAGTTTTGGGATATGACAACAATATGAAGCCGCCTATAAATAAGCTTTATTATTTGCCTGCGGTCGGGGTTAATCTTGTCACTGGTTCCCCGAGTGCGGTTTCAAAGCCTCCGGTTGATTCTATGGATTTATCTGAATTTATAGAATCCTCTCAGGATTTGATTTCCTCCCATGCTACACTTCTTGTATCTTTTGTGTCTGAGGCAGCTAAGAATAATGTTATGCGATTATTTTTTGCTAATAAGAATGCTCTTTTTTGTGGGGCTAAGATAACTATTTTTCCTGATGTCTCTAGACAAACGCAGCTGAGGCTCAGGGCTTTTTTAGCCTTAAAGCCCCGGGTCTTAGCTCTTGGAGCATCTTTTTTCCTTAAATTTCCCTGTAAATGTGTGGTGGTTTTAGAGGGCACTAAATATGTTTTTTCTGAGATTTCGTCTTTAGAATCTTTTATTGTTCATCAGGCTCCTTCGAAGCAGTAACTATGTTTCTGTGTTCTGTAATGCAAAGTAATTAGAGCTTAAATGTTTTCTGGACAGTGCTCCTTTTTTTTTTTTTTGTAATTTGTATATTTTCCTGTTTTGGTTTCCTTAATTGATTCACTTTTACTCCCCCTTGATGTGGACTAGGTTGTTTTCTGTATCGTCCTTAATTGTTTGAATATTGTTTTTTTTTACCTTGTCTTAAACTGAATAAAAATATATTTGACAAAAGGTGAAAAAGCAGAAACGACCAAAATGGATGACGGAAGAAACTCTGAAAATTGCCCAGAAATGCAGAGAAGCTAAAGCCAGAGGAGAAAGAAAGACAATAACAGAACTCAACAGAGATTTCCAATGTGCAGCAAGACAGGACAAGGAATAGTACTACAACGACGCATGCAAGGAAATAGAAGCAGAAACTATTAGAGGAAGAACAAGATCGGCTTTCCTAAAGCTACGAGAGTTAAAGAAAAAGTTCCAGCCTCGAATTGGAATGTTACAAGATGCTCAAGGTTCTATGTTGAATGATGCTGAGAAGATCAAGAAAAGGTGGAAGGAATATACAGAGTTTTTATATGATAAAGATCAAGTGGACCAACAGCCATTTCAACCTGTACCTTATGATCGGGAACCATTGGTGATGAAAGAAGAAGTTAAAGCAGCATTGAAAACCTGATGAAAGAACAAAGCACCAGGCATTGATATCATTCCCATAGAAGTATTACAGCAATCTGATGCAGCTGTTACCGTACTTACAAGGCTCTGCCAAGAAATATGGAAGACAACATCATGGCCAACTGACTGGAAAAGATCTATGTTTATACCAATACTAAAGAAAGGTGATCCAACTGACTGGAAATTATCGCACAATCGCTCTGATCCCACATGCCAGCAAGATTCTACTGAAGATTATTCAAAAGAGACTACAACCATACCTGGAACAAGAACTACCTGAAGTGCAAGCAGGGTTCAGGAAAGGGCGAGGAATGAGAGACATCATTGCGGATATGAGATGGATCCTTGAAAAGACTAAAGAATACCAAAAGGATATCTATTTGTGCTTTATCGACTATAGCAAGGCTTTTGACTGTGTAAACCATGAGAAACTCTGGGCCACATTAAGAAGCGTGGGTATACCAGAACACCTGATCGTACTCTTGCACAATCTGTACATTGATCAAGAATTGTATGTAGAATCTCACCTTCCTACTTGTAAATAGTTGTTGTTGTTGCTTTTTTTTTCCTGTTTACCCTGTTCAAGCACCCTGTTTTATTGTAAGTGCATTGCAGTCCCACTTTGCACAAATATGTTTCCTGTAAACCGTGCTGATGTCAAATAGCACGGTATAGAAAAATAAATAAATAAGAAGCAGCAGTTTGAACGGAACAAGGAGAAAGAGAATGGTTTAAAATAAGCAAAGGTGTAAGACAAGACTGCATACTTTCCCCCTCCCTGTTTAATTTATATGCAGAACAAATCATCAGAGAAGCAGGATTGTATGAAGACAACAGATTGGTGGAAGATTCATCAACAACCTTCGCTATGCTGATGATACCACATTACTGGCTGAAAGTGAAGATGATCTGAAACATTTGCTTCTCACAATCAAAGAACATAGTCTCAAAATGGGCCTGCCCCTTAATGTGAAGAAGACAAAGATCATGACAACTGGCATAATCAACAGGTTCATCGTTGAAGGAGAAGAAATTGAAATCGTGAACAACTTTAACCTACTTGGATCAACTATCAATAAAGAAGCAACAAGCAGTCAAGAAATCAGACGACACATTGCTCTTGGCTGAATGGCAATGAAAGACCTAGATAAGATTCTCAAGAGCAGAGATGTCTCTCTCCATACAAAGATTTGACTTGTTCAAGCCATTGTATTTTCAATAACATCATATGGATGTGAAAGCTGGACAGTTAAAAAGATAGACAAGAAGAAAATTGATGCCTTTGAATTATGGTGCTGACAGCGAATACTGTGTATATCATGGACTGCCCGAAGAACAAACCAGTCGGTACTAGAGGAGATCAAACCTAAGCTTTCTTTAGAAGCTCAGATGACAAGACTTTGACTTTCATACTTTGGACACATCATGCAAAGAGAGAGATCATTAGAGAAAGACATCATGCTTGGCAAGATAGAAGGTCAGCGCAAAAGAGGAAGGCCAGCAATGAGATGGATCGATACAATAACAGCAGATACGGGTACCAGTCTGTCAACAATGAGCCACCTGACTCAAGACCGAACACAATTTAGAATAGCTATTCAGAGGGTCGCCATGAGTCGACTCTGACTCAACGGCACTTAACAACAACAATATACTGCCTTTCACCGGGTCAAGGTAGTCTACATAGAACAAGAGGGAAAATACATTGTAACAACATAGTCAACTATATACAACATGCAATTGATACATAAGAATTTATAACTATATACAGTTTTAAACTATGAACACTATACAGATTTAGGGCCTGATTCTGGAATGCAGGTTGCGGGGCTGCATGTCCTGGTGGAACATGCAGCCCTGCAAGGCATCCAGGCCCTATTCCCCCTCCAGCTCTCTCCATATGTCCTGAGCATTAGATCGGGGAGATCCAGGAGGGGGCGAAGCAGAGGCAGGTAATTCCAGCAGGACATACAGGGCCGATTCAGGTCATGTCTCGAAACATCCTGCCAGGCCTCAGGGATGTGCTGCTTATTCCACCTCAAAGGTGGAATAAGCAGCAAAAAAACGGCGATCAGGTCCAGGGATCCCCACCAGGTTTGGGGCTGAATGCAGGAGGGTCCCTGCTGCCTGATCCAGGCCATGTCAGGCCAGCCGTGGGTTGGGCAGTGAGGAAAAGGGGGACCAAGGCCACAGGAGTTGAGGGCATCTGCAGGGAAGATGTTCCCACAGGTGGCTGGGCACGCCGGACCGTCCTCGGGCCCAATTCTGGTTACCATGGGAACGTTTTGTTCTGTGGTCCAGAATTGGATCTAAATGGGCCCATCTTGCTTGGGGCTGTCCAGATGGCCCAGACATGCCCCTACCTGAATCAGGCTCTTAGACTACGTGCAGGTGCAGTCAACTTTCTTATGAAGGTTTTGAGGTCTGTGATGTTCCTGAGCTGGTCTTGGAGAGTGTTCCATATAGAGGGTATGTACAGTTGGAAGGCTCATTTACATTTTGGCTGGTTAGATTTGGTTCTGAGGTGGGGATGACCAAGGTTTTCATAGTGGAGGTCTGTATAGATCTGAGTTGCTTGGTGGTCTGAAGAAGCACATGTAGGTTTATGGGGGGAATCAGAGTGAATTACTTTGTGGGATAGGATAAGAATTTTGAGTTTTTATTTGGCTCTCTAATGGGAGCCAGTGAGCTGTTTGAGTATAGAGGTGATATGTCGCTGCTTGTAGGGCCCTTGCTGAAGAGTGGAGAGTCAGTTGCAATAGGAGGAGTGTGGATAGCGGAAGGCCTTGATATATGGTGTTGCAGATATCCAGGTGGGGTATTATAGATGCTTGTAGGACAGTCCGGAAGTCTTCTGGTTCAAGGAGTGGTCAGATGCATTGTAGAGTCTTCGTTTTGAAGTGCATTGTCTTGGTGATTTTGCTGATGTGGGCTTTGAAAATGAGGTGTTGATCAAGGGTGATCCCTAGGGACTGAACTTCAGTCTGGGTTTTGATTGTTGTGTTGTTTAGTGTTATAGTGGAGGGGGGAGGTGGGGGGGGGACACAAAGGTGGTATCTTTTGTTATGTAGAGGGCCTCTGTTTTGTTATAGTTGATTTGAACTGAATCAAGCATAACAACTCAGCTTAATGAATGAACGAATGCTTATTTTCATTACTTAATAATGTTTTAGATATCTATGACCACTGGGGAATCAGAAACATGTTAAGGTAACACCATCTACAGCAATATGTTGAATTCTAGTTTTTACTGTGAGTTTACTTAGGCACACTTGAACAGCAAATAGCCCTTAGCTATAGTGTTTCTCTCCATACAACAAAAAAACCCTCCTCTAGGTAAAATAGGTCTAACTCCTGTGTTTAGTACATTATAGGGGCAACATTGAAACACTCCTTAGTGATGCAAAGTCTGTGCATACCATTTACCCACAATCTGGGCAGCAACATTCAAAGAGAAAGCAACAGAAGAACAGCCTGCAGATTCTAGTTGGACTGGTTGATTTAGGGTCATAGTTACTAAAACGCAGTAAGGAAATTCTGCATGCTTTTAGCCAAACAACATGCATTAAATGCCATCATCATGTGTTGCATACCCTGACCACATATTATTTTAGCACAATGTATGTTAATTAATAAAGAGATGTCAAACATGCAAATGCATGCAATATAGCTAATTATTATGCAAAATGAATAACATTGTGTTTTATTTTGCAAACTGTATTATTCATGGAAAGATAATGCCTGCTTTACAGTATATTACAGCAGCCAGGAATGTACAATTTTCCCTGCTGCAGCAATAAAAAATGAAATTTACCGCATGATTCACTAATCTTCTGTATTGAGGCACCACAGGTTAGTGACTCACAAGGTAAAATTTTACTATATTAAAATGCAATAATTTACTGCAGCTTAGAAACTACCTACTTAAGCAGATAAACACTTTTCACACATGTTACTTGGTTTAAAATTACATTCCCTGTACTCATGATTCCTTGACCCTCCTCATGTTAAACTATTTGTTGTGTTACAAATAATGGCATAAGAAATTTGGTTGCACCATGATATCTTGCCTCCTCACTGCATAATTGCTTTCAGCTGAAATGACAGATCCCTATCCAGCTTGCAAATTATTGAACCAAATGTTTAAGATAAATTGAGAAAAGATTGCTTAGGTTATAAATGACTGTTTTTGAGGCAGACACCTTTTTTAAAATAATGTAAACTATTTTGTCAAATGTTCTAAATGGATAACAAAATGACATTTTTTTATTTAATTTCTACATTTAATACTTTTTAATTAGGTAGTTGTCTAAAGCCAATGCATTTTTGTCTTGATTCCTAAGTGTAGGACATAGAAATGTAGATGTTGCATGTGTAAAATGCATTCAATGTTAGTTTTTTTTTTTTTTTTGCTAATTCACACATTAGTATCCTGTTAAGTGCTGGCAACCGTTTATTGAATTTGTCCTTTAAATATTTGTAGAGTTCAGATTTCATCAGTTATAGATATAATATCCATGAAACCTAAAGGAGTCATCAACAGCACAGAGATCCAATGGCAAATGAAGCATTCCTGTGTCTATGATCCACATCTACTGTTGACTCTATTCAGGGTCCTTACCAATGATTTGGGAACTGCTGTGCTAAACCAAGATAAGATCGGAAAGGTAGTTCTCATTACTATTATTTGGGAGAATGATAGAAAGAAGTCATGTCTCAGGTGCAGTAGTGTTACAGTACTCTGATGAAAGCCTAAGGCAGACCAACAAGATATGGAGACAAAAAAATTACACTCTATAGACTGCCAGGCAGAACTTCATGCCCAGTATAAATTATTAAAGACCTGGATGGAACCCTTTCCCAGTACTGCATGTGAACAGCCTCTTCTTCTCCTGATTCCAATTGGGCAACATTTTAAAAGAAAGTCCTTGTTTACCTAGACAAAAATTGCTATAGCACCCAATCAAGCTGCACAAGTGCTGAGATGAAAATGACATCTGTAGGTCTATCCTCAACACAAATGATGACAACAAGCATATGGCAGTCCAATCACTATAAATATTATGTTTGGCATGAAACTCATTTAAGATGTTTTCTAATGTGCTTTCTGTTTACATTAGTTAGATCAAGGAGGTGACATTAATTTGGATATTAACCGAGGTATCCGGATGCCCACCTCTTGCCTAGCAGCAGCCAAGCCACTCTACCACCCTTCCCCACTCCCCAGCCCAGCTCACTTCATGGGCTACCCCCCCCCTCCCACCACCCCACCTTTTCTGCTTCTCTCCCAAACAGAAAACACACAGACCATAACTTGGTGAACAAATAGTTGGTCGCAGCTTTATTTGTAACATTACAACCGGCCCAACATAGGCCAACCAAACATTCATAGTCAAACATTACCCCTCCCCCCCTCCGCAAGAATTCCGGATGATACCCCCACCAGCCATTTCTAGCAAAGCAGTGCATCATCCACCCCCCCATTCCCCCCACCGCCCGCCTTGCCATGTTATTAGCAAAGGCTGGCAATTCCCTTCCACCGGGCAGAGACCACAACCGTGATGTCTTTCCCAACCTACAGGCCTGCCGCTCCCCCGCCAAGTGGCATCTGCCTCAAATGCCTTGCCGGGTCGGCGAGCGCCGGCTCGCTACCCCGCCACCGGCGCAAGGTAGACCTACTATCCTTGCGCCGCCCCCCGAAAGAAAGCTGCGACCAACACCAAGATTCAAGGGCTTCCTGCCAGTCATTTCACAACAAATCCTGACCAACAGGAGCAAGGTGCACCCCATCCAGGCGGTACAGGCCACTGCACCGGACCTCCGCCCACGGATGCAACACCTGCCGCCCCCCTGTTTGCTGAACCCAATGCCCGATCTGTCTATTAATTTTGATCAGGCCCCGCGACCACCGCCGCTGTGCCCAGCAAGCAGGGCGCGGGATAATGTCCGACCAAATGATGGCCACATCCGGCAGTAGCTCCTGCAGCAAACCAAGGTCCCTCTGAACAGCTCGGATGATCTGCCGATAAGACCAACTCGCCAAGTCATTGCCACCCAAGTGTATCAGAAGCCCGACTGGCTGCCGTTGCTGTGCAAGCTGTGCCTGAACGAATGTGACGAGCTGCCACCACTGCATCCCACGTTGTCCCATCCAACAGAGGCGAACTCCAGAATCAGCCAGGCCAAGATGAAGTCCCAGCAGCCGCGTCGCCACCCTTCGCTCAGCCCAATAAACGAAAGAATGTCTGATGATCCACCAGTCACAGGAGCACGCACCATCTGAAAGGACAAAGCGGACTGCCACCCGCAGGCAACTCTGAAATAGGAAGAAAACTGTTAATACACCCCCCCCCCCATTCACACCTTGCTACTCGAATGAAGGTGCTCGGCGCCAACCCGCATCATGCCGAGACAGCATACCTAAGGGCGCACATACCCTCCGTATGCACCTGAGCGCCACCTCCCAATCTGTTGAATAACCCGTCCCGCAAGACCCGCTGCCGCTGCACTCGTGGCCGCTCCGATCCGAAATGAATGCGAAGCATAACTCCGCTCGTCACAGCCCAAGGACCGCAACGCCAGGCGCAACACAGCCATAAACTGAAACTGCGTTACCGGCCTGCCGTCCTCATGTAGAAAGAAATAAGAACCAGACAAAGCAGAGCGCCTCTGCAAATAGCGCCGCAAGGCGTGCATGGGACAAGAGGGCACAGGGTATATGGCGCTCAATACCACCCAGCTCCCTTTTCCCGCCTGATCTGTCTTGGACCGCGCAATGAAAATCCGGACTTGAGACACCTCTACCGAGACGTGCGCAAGCTAGAGACCCCCGAATGCACCCCTTTTGGCAGACCTAGGGACCAGTTCGCACACGCGAAACGCCCCAAAGAAGACAGTCACAAACAACGCATGGAACAAAACAGACTCGAATGGAGAGGCCGCGACTCGGGGTAGGACCTCGCAAATATGCAGCAGAAGTTCATGGGAAACCGGGAGCCGCCAATCCCGTGGCCTGGGGTGCGCCCTGGCCCAACCTGCCAACAGGTACTTAACTAAGAATGAAACCCTTGGGTTCCCCCACCCCACCGCCTTACAGAAAAAGTAAAACCCCGCAACTGAGGACGCAGCCGCCGTGCGAGTCCAACCGGCCCTTTTCGCCCAGAGCACGAATTGTCCCACCAACCCGACGGGAACTCTCCCCCCACCCCAGCCCAAAGTGCTCAGGAACGCACTCACCTGACTGTATCCTCGCCGATACAGGGCCCAAGTACCGCGCACCACCGATGAAGACAACAACGCCATCAACTCTGCATCCCAACCATCCAAAGATGCTCCGGGACCGGGGAAGCCACCTGATCTGCCTCCGGAGCCAACAGCCACAATCGCTCCCACTGGAAATGGGACAAAGCATCAGCAATGGAATTCTGTGACCCAGGCTCATGCCGGGCCCTGGCGGTGACGTTCATGCGTAAACAGGCTAACACGAAAATCCTCATCAAAGCAGCTACCCGTGGGCACCAAGGCGCTTGCCGGTTGATAACCTCCACCACCGCCGCATTGTCACACCAGAAAACTACACGCCGATCCCGTAGGCGCTCCGGCCAAGCCCAGAAGGCCACCACTATAGGAAACAGCTCCAGAAAGGTAATGTTCTGAGTCAAGCCGGACTGCACCCAGTCGGTAGGCCACGGCTCTGCACACCATGCTCCTTGACAATAAGCCCCAAACCCCGACCCGCCGGCCGCATCCGTAAACAAATGCAAGTCTGCGTTCGACAGCTCTGGTAGCTGAATGACTGAGCGACCATTGAAGTCAGTTAAGAAGGCATCCCATACCTGTAAATCCTCACGCATCCCTGCCGTCACGCGAATCCGATGGTGCGGGAGCTGGATTCCCACCATAGCAAGCGATAGCCGCCGAGCAAAGGGATGCCCCATAGGCAACACCCAGCAAGCAAAATTGAGATGCCCAACTAAGGACTGCATGACTCTGAGGGTAGTTTTGCGCGAGGATCCCACGGAGGCCACAATCCATCGTAGACACTCAACCCTCTGCTCCGGCAAACGCACCACCATACCCTCTGTATCGATCTCGATCCCAAGGAAGGTGAGATGAGTAACAGGCCCGACCGTTTTATTAGCTGCCACTGGGATGCCGAAGTCTCCCGCCAAACGCAAAAACGCCTTCAGCAAGGTGCCACAGGTTTCCATGTGGCTGGGCCTGACGAACAAGAAATCATCCAAGTAGTGTACTATATTATGAACCCCCGTCCGCTGCCCCACCACCCAGTGCAAGAAGGAGCTGAATGCTTCAAAATAAGCGCACGATACCGCACAGCCCATCGGCAGGCACTTATCAAAATAATACAGGAATTCGAAAGTGAAACCTAACAAGGGAAAGGCCGAAGAATGAACTGGAAGTAAACGGAACGCGGATTCGATATCAACCTTCGCCAATAAGGCACCAGCCCCACACTGCCGTACCAAAGCGACAGCGTCGTCGAAGGAAGCGTAACGCACCGTACACTGCTCCCGAGGGATATGATCGTTCACGGAATCCCCGATAGGGGAGAACAGGTTGTGTATCAATCTAAACTTAACCAGCTCTTTCTTAGGAACCACCCCGAGCGGGGACACCATGAACGGAGAAAACGGGGGCTCACGAAATGGCCCCGCCACCCGGCCGAGGGCACACTCCTCCGCAATCTTCTTACGCACCACCCCGGCTAAGGAGCTCACCGAACTAGCGTTACGCGACCCACCACCCGCTGGCAAACCTTGACACGGAATCCGAAAACCCTCCGAAAAACCCTCCAATAGAAAACTCCACGCCCCCCCCCCCCCCAATTTTGCCCTTCCATACTCCACCAACCACGGACGCATGACCTCCACCCTCACAGGTGTGGAAGCCAGAGCCCCAAGAACCCCTTCACTTACCCCCCGCTGGGGCTCCCGCAGCGCCTTTGCGTCTGCATCTGGTGGCAGCGTGCCCACTCCCACAGAGGGAACAGGTGTGCTTAAATTTGCAGTCGGGGAAGGGGCATGACGATTTATTGAAACGCCAGCGTACCTCCCCACTCGCAGCGCTGCCTCTCGACAGCGGTGCCTGGGTGGCGTTCGCCCGAAAGGGCCGCATACCCACCGACAAAGTTGCGGTCCCTGCTTTATTGCCTCCCCCCGGCCCCCCCTGCACGGCTCCACGTGGACATCTGCGTCAGCCATAAATTGATGTCCTTCGTGCCCCACGATAACTGCCGATTCCCTTCCATCATGTCCCTGAACTCCTCATCGTAGTTCAGCCAAGCCCACCCTTCATGCGCCTGCGACGCCGCTAATATTGTATCACCATAAGCCAGCAGCGCTCCGTACTGCTCCGGAAAATAATGACCCCACACACTAGCTAGCCGCAAGAAGGCCTGCGTCCAATTCAAGGTGTTTCGAGATGGCTTCCGCACTCTACCTGCTTTCTCATCCTCCTTTCGTTTTTTCCGACTCTCCCCGAAGCGCTTCCTGCCCTCCAGAAGGCGGAAAATGTCAATATATCTACGACGCTTAATCTGATGCCATAGCTTCCGTGGAACACCCTCCCACAGCTCTGCGCATCGCACCACCGCGGATCCCCCAACCGCCTCCTTGTCCCCCACTGCAACCACCGAGTCGACCGAGGAAGCCGCCGACGAAGTTGAGGACGAGGATGAAGAGGAGGCCCGCCGCCGCCGCCGCCCGTGTTTACACTTCGCCGTTTCTGTTCGTCCAGCAGCCACTACGGCATCGGGGCTTTGCACTCCCCCGCAGCGCTTTCCACACCCCCTGAATACTCACCAGTCGCGTGGGAAGGAGCGTTCAGAACCCCGACCGCTGTGCCACTCAGATCCTCTACCGAACTCGCGGGTCCAGCTCGAGCAGGATCAGCTAGCTCCATCCTAGGCCGATCACTCATAGAAACCTGTGGCAAAAGAGAAGAGAAAGCAGCAGGCGCTGCCCGCAAAGGGTTGGACACAGCGCTGTGCCCCCCGCCCCAGCCCCATGCTGAGGACCCAAGTCCGCCAGCCTCCCAAGCAGCTACACCCCCGCCCAAGGGGTTTGCCGCCCCGGTGCCCCCAGCCCCCCGCCAGCCATCCGACTCACCACTCCACTGGCCCGAACTGCCCCATGGACCCCCACCATACGGCCAAGGACCCGAAGCTACGAAAAAACCAGAGTGCGGGAAGCCGGGGATAGACCAGCCGGGGAACGGCGGAGGGGAGGTAAGCCCTTCGTACTGTCACCACCAGGTGGGCAGGCTGCCGCCTAGGGTAGCAGATCTGTGTCTGATGGCGATTAAGTAGTTGTGAACACGAGTGGTTTAAGGTAAAAGGTTTTATTTCCCCTCCCGGGGTCAGATTCTTCAGGTAATATAACACAATACTCAAAACAAATAAGCCATACTTTATGGCAAAACACAAAGGAAATTAGAACAGCTTCTTCTTGCTTCTTAAAGTAAATGGTCAAAAACATGCAAAACTCAGCACATAGTTTCTCTATGTGCAAACAGCACTCTTCACTTATAGTGTTTGCTTTACACACTATACAGCCTTCGACTAGCAAAAAGACGTCACTTTATCAGAGAAAATCAATGTGCAGTCCATTGGGTCACCATCAAATGAACATTCACTGAGTGTATCAATGACCATAGGCTCTTGCATGCATTCAGTATTATCTGGGTTCTCTTTGTCACAATATCTCTGCAAGTTCCCCTGTAACGTGCCGTCACAGTGTCTCTCTGCCCAACTCCCTTTAGGGCTAGAATAACAGCTACTGTATTCCTCGATGTCTGGGAGAGAGGGAAGCCACCATTCAGGGTTTTTAGAGTCCACCTTCTTGTAGGAGGTTCTACCCTTGTAATGCTTATTGGCTCTAGCTTCAGGCTTTGATAAACAATATTCTTCTCCCCTATTAGCACCAAGTTTAAACCTTCGGGGTTTTCTCTGAGGCTTAGGAACTTCTAATATATCTTCTTCAGACATGCACACATCTTCACGGAAATACCTTTCTCTCTCTGGAGGTGTTAACTGCTCTCTCTTCAGCTCTGTGCACAAATCCCTCGGCTGGGTGTTACAGCCCTGCCCCCACCTAGGATTTCCCACATGAGGCTTCTCAGCGTTAACTCTGCAGGTATGTCTTTTATCAGTAAACTTTAGCTTTCTACCAGAATCATTCTCCAGGCTACAGCTCTCAAATACATACTGTTTGTCTTTAGGCTTCCAATCACTCCAGTTGGAACGTTGCCTCTGAGCTCCAAACGGCTTGCTATCAGCAGAACACTTACAGCTGTTCTCTGACCTCACTAGCTGCTTTCTCCTGCAGTACTCTGGGTAGTTTCTGTGGTGAACTCTTCCTAGTTCTGGTTCTGACTCACGTCCTGGGTCAGAGTCTGAAACTCCTCCTTCTTCCTCTAGATCAGCTGGTTCAGCTAGTTCTAACAGTTCGCCTCGTCCAGGCCAGTTCCTGCTCTGTATTTCCTGCGTGACTCTTATAATGGCTATTAGCTCTTCCCCTATCCAGGTGCAAGCTATTAGAAACTGGGGAATGTTTTTCAGCTGGGCGTGTTTGCAAACCCCATGGCTGGGTTTGTTTATGTTGCCCCTGACAACTGCTGCTCACATGTCCTGCCTGCCTGTCAGCTTCAAGACTAGAATTCAGTGAATGCTGTGTTTTTAAGGTAGGAAATGGAACTTCCTCATCACAGTACCCAGTGGCAGCGGGGACGGACCGCCCGTCCACCGGGGCAACCCCCACCCCCCTTGCACCAACCTCTACTCCAGGGCCCCCAGCCCCGATCAGGCCCTCCATAGCCAGGCCACCTACCAACTCACCCCTTCCACCGGCACCCTCCTCCGCGCCCGAAGGCCCGGGCACGCCAGGACCTGGGAGCTCAGCAGGAACCGTGCCTGCATGGGCCCTAGAGGGCCGGCCGGCGCTACCCTTGGAGCCTGCCCTTCGTGACCTCACCCCCCCCGCCCCCCCCCCCGTGGAACTCGGGACACCACCGTCGCACCCTCACCCCCAGCCGAGGGCAAACTCCTAGGCCTCCCTGTCTCTTGCCCCCTACCGGCTGCACCCCGAGCCACCACCCTTTTGAGCGGTGTTCTACCACACCGGCGCACCATCACTGCAGCGCAAATAAAACTGCCTGTCTACTCTATGTAAGGTAAGGTTAAGGCAACCTACACCACACCTTTGCACTCCCAACAGCTGTTGCAGTAGGAATTAAATTGGATATATATATATATAATTATATTTCTTTTTTTTTTTTTTTATAATCCCAGCCCCCCCCAGGTAAGTGGGGACACCCTCAGCCTAGCAGCTTCCCCAACAGTAGACCAAAGGAAACACCCCTCTTCTGATGCCCACCCAGGACACTAGAAGAGCCCCACACCGCCAAGAACTAGGCCCACCCCCCACGAGCCCAACCCAATGACACTGCACCCCCCCAACAAACGGCAGCTGCCGAAAAACAAAATACCCGCCGCACGGACTGCCCGCCGCAAAATCACCCGAATGCCCTGTAAAGGAACTAGGCCCCACCACAAACCGGAGAGCCACAGAACACGCACCTTTTCGCACGGCTGCCACGCTGCAAAGAGGGAGAGCGCATGCCGGCGATCTCCCTCGCGAGCTGTTGCTCCGCCCCTTCAGCCAGCACCAGCACCAATCCTCGTCACCCACATCAACACGCAGGTCACTGGTGCCGCCGCCCATTCTCCTCCGCGCTCCCCTACCCCCCCTCTCCAACCACGCTGCGCAAGGGAGCTGGCCCCGGGAACCCGGTTACAAACCGGCCTCGGGACCCTGCCCTCCGGCGCGGCGGCACATGGACACTCTTTAACTCATGGAGTCCATAGGAGAGCTTTGGCAGGATCTGTAGGTGGTTAATAGTTGAATATAATTCATGTATTTGTATTAATAGGAGATACTGTGAAATTAGCTAATATCATTAATTCTTCAAAGCAAAAGTCATAAGCTCTACGCTGTAATCCTCCATTTGGGGGACAATGAATAATATCCACACACAATATAGGGATCAGCTAAAATATGCAGAATGACTACATTGCAATAGTGGGTGTCTTTATTTCTGTGCATGCTATCTAGTCCAGCATCATTTCTAAGAAAAAGTGTGGCATGAGGAATTGTTATATCAGACCATCATTTTTTTAAACTTAAAAATAGATGGATGCATCTATCCATGTTCTTCATCAGAGGATCTGCTGTTACACATGATCTTATTGCTGAAACTTGCATCAGTATGTAGAAGCCAAGTGCTTCCTAGATGGCATTCAAGATGGAATCAGGGCTTTACTCTTCAGGCGTGGTTGCAGCAGTAGCATGGGGGGGGGGGGGCAAGCAAGGACATATAGTAAATAAAGCTTTTGTATCACAATGGACAAAAACAACAAGACAATTGCCTTCCTAATTCATGTCAAAAGAGAAAATGATTCAAATGGTGGCATGATGATAGGCAAGAAATGGCTTGTATAGCTTATATCCTGCCATAAGTTGGATCACATGCAAGAGGGGTCCATTTCTGTTCTTTCTTGAACTTGAATGGCAACTCAAGAACAAGTTACTCTTCATGGCAATCACAGATCAGTTTGCAGGATAACATCAAACATAAGGTTTGCATGGATCATTGTCCCACCATATTGGCAGCAATAAAAGGATATTGTTAACAATTTTATAAATACACTATCAGCAAATAATAAATGTCCCAACACACAATAAAAGTAATATATTAGATCTAATTTTCCTCACTCATAAAATCTACAAATTCAAAGAACCACCCCCCAAACACTACCTGTGCTATGCTCAGACCACTACTTAATCAAATTCTCCCTACAACTATATATCACACCTGTCAACACACAAAACCAAACAAAGAAATATCATCATCAAATATAAACCATTTGATAAGGATATCTTTGTAAGGGACACCCTAAAATATTTGGACCCTAACATTGACAACCTTGATGGTTTGCTATCTAACTGGAATACAGCCATCTCTAATGTAGCCATTAGAACTGCACCCCAACACAACAGAAGACCTGGATCCCAAATCAACAGAAGACAAAATAACAAGGAAGCTAGAGCATAAGTGGTGAATCTCAAAATTGTCTGAAGACAAAATAAACTACATGAATACTCTCATAACCTACCGTAAACACATTATTGCTAAGAAGAAGGAATACCACACAAATATCTTAATGAAATCACTAAACAGACCCTGGGAACTATTTGAAATAGTAAAATCATTAACTTGCCCATTAAATAATAATGCAGTTAAGGAGGACATCAACCCACAGGTACTAGCAGATTACTATATGAACAAATTAACTCCTTTGAATAGTCATTCTCCCCAGGTTACACATCTGACCTAATATATCCTGAGATATAGTCAGAATTTTAGCAAATCTCTGATTACTTAAATAACATTATATCAAGCATTAATACCACAACATCCAGCCTTGATCCATGTCCTATCAACTGGCTGAAGGTCACTCATCAGGAGTTTGAACCAATTATTCTTAAAATGATAAGCATCACTCTCTCATGCACACATGCCGATGGGTCTACAGCAAGCAATAATCTGACTTTTACTGAAACAAAAATCACTGGACAAAACATGCCCTTCATCTTATAGACCAATTTCCAGCCTCCCTTTTCTAGCCAAAATAATTGAGAAGATTGTCTACAAACAACTTCAGGAACATATTGACACACCTGCACCCTTAGACGAACACCAGTATGGTATCAGTCCACACCACAGTGCCAAAATTCTATTACTAACACTTCTTGATAACCTAATAAAAGGGATTGACAACTCCAAACAAGCATTCCTCCTCATCTTTTTAGATTTTGCTGCAGCCTTTGACTCCATCTCTCATAATATATTTCTTGATAGGCTACAACAAATTAGGTTATATGGGAATGTACTGCAATGGTTCAAATCCTATTTATCAGACCGTACTCAACAAGTTAAAGATGATCAACAATTATCCGATATTTTCAAGCAGAAATAAGGACAACCCCAAGGGTCTGCCCTTTCTGCTTTATTATTCAGTATCTATTTACAACCTCTATGTCAGATTATTAAAAACTTCCAAGTAGGATACGTTATCTATGCAGATGACATCATGTTGCATCTTCCCTTTGATGTCAAGAAACCCAACTTATAACCAATAATATCATGCTTTAATAAATATCTCAGTGGTTGAAAGCACACAATTTAAAAATAAACTATAATAAAACTGAGGTGTTATTTGTACAGACCAATGCTGGTGCACATGAGGATGGTGTACTATGCTTTACACCATTGCACGCCTGCCATCTGAGGTCCCCTGAGTAGTGACAGTGAAGTGTCTGGACAGGGAAGTGATTGTGGAACTGTCCTGCATACTCCTGCCTGTATGCACCGGCACCTGGTGGGGCTGCAGACAGCCCTATGGTCCAGGTACCTGCCAGACATACCTGTTCCCCCAGATATGTGGATGAGCAAACTAGACCCCCCCCCATGCACACACACACACTCTCATGTGCAGCCCCACAGAAACAGCCATCTGACAAAAGAATGGCAAGCACTGAATGTCTTAGCTGATGGATAGGGAACCATAGCAATCAGTACTTCCAACCCAGCATCATAGCTGCTCACTACATTTCTATTTGGCTTCCTACATAAACAATAACTACAATGGTGGACCTCAATCTGCTACAGAGCTGCAGTAGGCCCAAACAGCCCTTCCAGTATATCTGCCTCAAGGGTCAGACCCCATAGGAGTTACATAAGACCTTATCTGCACTAGGGGACTGTACACATTGCATAGATCATAATGTCAAAATACATTGTGTGGAGCGCAACACTCCAGCTGGCTGGGTGCTGCATATAGAACCGATGGCTGGGCTTACATTTCACATGGGGTCCCAGAACTCCATCACCAGTAGCATATCCAGGATGTGGGAATTGGTAGGAGGTCCTAGATGTGCCCGTTAGCTCACACAGCAAATGCCAGCATGGCCGGATTGAGGACTAGTGTGCTACTGCATACAGTTGTGGGGGTGTTTATTTCTGCTGTTTTGATGTACATCTTCCCTCTCCTCTGCTTTCTGTTCTGCATCACTGAATTCTGTGGTTTTCCAGACTGCAGTCACCAGTGCACAGCATAGGTTAGTCATCCATTCACCATTATTGGCTGCACTGGGATGAGGAACAGAAATGTTTCTAAGTCCTACTTTTATTCCAAGTTTTTGCAGGTATGACCTGAATAACTGTGGGGCTGTCTGCAGACATACACGAGTGTGACCGGAATATGCTTCATACATCTCTGTGGCTGGTCATACACCTGTTCTGCCCCTTTTCTGCCCAAGTTCTGTGATCCCCATTTAAGTGCCGTGTATGTGCAGGGCCGCAAAGGTTCAGAATACAGTTTTGGATGTTTTTGCAAGATACACATCGATCCCGCACATACAGGTGACTTATTCATGGTTCAGAATGACCCCCCTAGTGTTAGCCCAGATTTAGGGTGAAGCAAAGGCAGAACAAACAAGCTATCTAAATAGCGGTGATATTCAGCAGCTATACATATAGCTAAATGATTTACCTTAGGTCCACAAAAAAGCAGTCCTAAAGTACACTGCTTAGCTATACGTATAGGGGTAATTTTATAACAGTGTGCCTATATTAATAGGGCAAGAAGGTGCCTATTTTTATCCTTATGTCTCTATAAAACAGTGGCACAAATTCTTCAAAAATGATGTTAGATTGAAGTTACAGACATTGTGCCTACTCACAAGTAGGCTCAAATATTAATCTGTAGAGTTCATAAATAAATTGGGACTACACCCATGCTCTTCCCAAACTCCACCTTTGTGAATGCCTTGACATGTTCTTGGCATTTCAAGTATTAGGAAAAGCTGGTAGGGGCCTGGAGAACATGCTAGAATGCAGAACGGGTGGAAGGGCCCCAGAAGATTACTCCCACGAGTCACTGAACCATGGAGTACGAGGAAAGAAGGGGAAGTCAACCCAGCAGGGCCCAGCTACCAAAAAGGCAGTGACCCCATCTGGATGGAAGACAAAAAGGGGGATTGACCAGAGTCAGTCACAAGAAGAAAGAGGATGGTTCTCAGCTTTCTCGTCTCCAACGCATTCAAAACACCGCCATCCGTATCCTCACTCACGCATCCCGCTTTGATCATGTCACACCCCTTCTTCTGCACCACCACTGGCTCCCCATCTCCTATCGAATACAGTTTAAAATCCTCATCTTTGTACACAGAGCCATCCACACTGGTATTCCCTTTTATCGCGCCGATCAGGTCCACCTCCACACCCCCCACCGTTCCCTTCGTTCAATCCACATTAACCACATGTTCCTCCCCTCTCCATCCCAGGCTCACCTAAGAATCCACTCGGTTCTCAGCTTTTTTCTTCCTTGGCCCAAGACTCTGGAACTCGCTCCCCAACACCCTTCAACTGGATCCCTCTTTTAAATCTTTCAAAACACAACTGAAAACGCATCTTTTCTGTGCAGCTTTCGATCTCCCTCCCCCTCCCCCTCTCCTCTCCCAAGTTGTAAAATAAAATAATATAATTATTTCCCAGCTTCCTCCTCATCCCCTTTTCCTATTGTTCCTCCTTATCCCCCCTTCCTATTGTTGATCGTCACCTATTGTAACTGCTACCTATTGTTCCCTTTTTTCTCTTCTATCCACTGTTCCTACTTCTTTCCTTTCCTTTAGAGGTTTTATTGGCATTCATTTTTCTTTTCTGCAGCACCCTTTTTAAACTCCCAAATGTTATTGTTGATTGTAAACCACCTAGGTACTTTTTGTAAGGGTAGTATATAAAGTTTTTTTTCTTTTTATTGAATTTAAACAAACAGATCAAGAATACATCTTAAAATGGAAATAGAGATGAAGACCACAAAAACACTCAATATTTCAAGAAAGAAACAATATGTACAACAAAATACATTTGTCTCCAAAAGGAAATTATACTCATGATCCCCCTCCCTCTAGCCCTCAAAGAAAGGGGAGACAATAATTTGATAATATAACAATACATTATACAGAGAAGAAATAGGGTGAGCTAAACAGTGGCATATATAATTCACTCAACAGGAACATGCAGGGTGTCTACCCCCCCTTCAGAGACCCTAGCATTAATGAAACAAATCAATTGAGAAGGTTCATAAAATATATACGAATTAGAATGATATTTAATCAAACATTTACACGGAAACTTAAGGAAAAATAACCCCCCCCAACTGCTGTATCCCAAAATGCAACAAAATAAATTTGTGTCTCCTCCTCTGGGTCTCCCTAGATAAATCCAGAAACATCCGAACTGCCAGACCCTTAAACAAAGTATAACGTATTTTAAAGAATAATTTCATAAGCCATTCCTTATCTGATATTAATGCTAAGGTAATCAATAAAGTAGACGATGTAATCTTTTCCTCTTTAGAAGTCTCCAATATGTCAGTAACATTTAATACATCCATCTGAGGTAAACCACTACCACTAACATGCCCCACTTTTTTTTTTTTACCAGAAGGCAAATAATAAATTTTAACAAATGGGGGATGAGATTCAGGAGGAATACCTAAAATTTCAATTAAACAATTACAAAACATATCTCTTGCTGATATTAATGACACTCTAGGAAAATTAACTAAACAGATATTCGGCCTACGGACTGCATTTTCCAACATTTCCAATTTTGACAAAATAGGTAAAGAAACTTTCTTTAAAGAGTCAACTTCATTTTCAAGGGCCAAAACTTTAGTCTGATTTTGAGAACCACCAGTTTGTAAAGCAGCTACTGTGGTCATGACTTCCTTCAAGCCCTCAGAATTAGTAGAAACCTGTACATCCAAGGCAGCCATTCGTGGAACCAACTCCTCTCGTAGTTTCATAATAGCAGTCCAAAACACCTCCAATGTCACCACCTCCAGAGGATCCATAGATGCAGGCAAGGAGACCTCCATCGAAGGAGCCGAAACCCCAACGCCCGGCATCGAAGAAGACGGGGCATGCAAACTCGACGCCAAACCAGCACCTACCGCTGCCATTCCAATCAAAGCCTCAGCCCTCTGTTGCTGTTCACCAGTAGCCGCGGAGCCCAAGTCACACTCCACTCCCAGGCTCCGTCTGCTAGCGGAGTCTGCTGACTCAACGCTCTCGCACTGACTTCCTGGTCCACCGCTGGATTGTCGAGGCACCTTCCAGGCTCGAGTTGAGCCAGGGGATAGGAGATCAACCCCAGAAGCGGAGGATGAGGACACCTCCTCCAAACGCCGCCTAGCCTGGTTACTATCCCCCGCAGCCCACTGCCATGGCACCGGCGAAAAATATGAATCAAGAGGCCCAACCACCTCCACAGATAATGGCGTTGAAGCTAGAGGGGCAGTAGGCTGTTTCACCCCCCTAGCTTTCCGCTTTCTTCCCATAAGTAAAACACCGTGCCAATCAGCTCAACACCACCGACGCCATCTTGGCTCCCTGTCAGAATATAAAGTTTTAAATAAACATAAACATAAACATAAACCAGTGAAAGATACTAAATGTGTGTGGAGAAGGAAAAGGAATGCAGGGGCTGGAAGCAGTCTGATTTGGGAGAATGTCTTACTGTAAATACTGTAAATTCACCACCTAATTGAAGAGTTGTAAGTAATTGGCATCAGGTGCCTCCACAAAGATAAAGGGCTGGTGGCTCCAAAGTGATGGGTGGAACATAAGAACATAAGATATGCCATAATGGGTCAGACCAAGTCCATCAAGCCCAGTATCCTGTTTCCAACAGTGGCCAATCTAGATCATAAGTATCTAGCAGTTTCCACAAAGACATAGGTTCCACAATGCTTGTATTGGGTCAAACAGTGATATCCCGTGTCCCTTTTAATAATGGTTTATGGATCTTTCCTCCAGGAACTTGTCCAAACCGTTTTTTAAACCCAGCTACACTAACAGTTTTTACTACATCCTCCGGTAACAAATTCCAGAGTTTGATTACACGTTGAGTGAAAACATATTTTCTCTTATTAGTCTTAAATAGGCTACCCTGTAGTTTCATTGCACGTCCTCTAGTCTTTCTATATTCTGATGACATAAACAAACAATTTGCGTTTACCTGTTCCACTCCATTCATTTATTTATAGACCTCTATCATATCTCCCCTCAGCCATCTCTATTCCAGGTTGAAGAGCCTTAACCTTTTTAGCCTCTCTTCATAGGGGTATCCTTCCATCCCCTTTACCATTTTGGTGGCTCTTCTCTGTACCTTTTCTAATAACGCTAGATCCTTTTTAAGATACGGTGACCAAAACTGCACACAATATTCAAAGTACGGTCTCACCATGCAATGATACAGAGGCATTATAATATCCTTTGTTTGATTATCAATTCTTTCCTTATGATACCTATCATTCTATTTGCTCTCTTGGCCGCCGCTGCACACTGGGCAGAGAGTTTTAACATGTTATCCACGATGACACCTAAATCTTTTTCTGGGTGGTGGTTCTTAATGTGGAACCTTGCATCATGTAATCATAGTTTGGGTTGTTCTTTCCTAGGTGCCTAACTTTGCACTTGTCCATATTAAATTTCATCTGCCATTTGGATGCCCAGTGTTCCAATTTATCAAGACCCTCTTGCAATTTTCCACAATCCTCATTGGTTTTAACAACTTTAAATAGTTTTGTGTCATCTGCAAATCTGATAATCTCACTCGTTATTCGCATTTCCAGGTCATTTATGAATATGTTAAAAAGCAACAGACCCAGCACAGATGATGGGGTACTCCACTATTCACCTTTCTCCATTGGGGAAAATTGGCCATTTAGCCCTACCCTCTGCTTTCTATCTTAGAAAGGAGTCTGAGTGTCAGGAACTTGTTCAAACCTTTTTTAAACCCAGCTACACTTTAAACCCAACGTCATTAGATCCTTCAGTAAGAATTCCAGAGTTTGATTACACGTGGAGTGAAATTTTGTTTTCTTGTATTACAATAGTCTTCAATGGGTAACATTGTGGCTTCATTGTGTGTCCTCTAGTCTTTCTACTTTTTGATGGCATAAACAACCGATCTACTTTTACCCATTCCACTCCATTCATAAGTTAAAGTAGCCCTACACTCTGCGTTCTGTCTTTAACTATTTACTGATCCACAATAGTACACTGCCTCCAATCCCATGACTTTTTAATTTGGCCGAACCTCTCATGAGAAACTTGTCAATGGGTTTCTGAAAATCCAGATACATTATATCAAGCAGCTCACCTTGGTCTACCTGTTTATTCACACCTTAAAAAAATATAACAGATTAGTAAAACAAGTCCTTCCTTTGCTAAATCCATGTGGGCTTTCTCCCATTAAATTGTGACTATTTACATGTTCAGTAATTTTATGCTTTATAATAGTATCTGCCATTTTGTCCAGTACTGACATCAGGCTGTAGTTTCCCGGATCACCCCTGGAACCTTTTTTAAAAATTGGCATTACATTGTCCATTCTTCAATCTTCAGGTACTACAGATGATTTTAATGATAGTTCACAGATTACTAATAGTAGGTCTACTTTGGGGCAAAGTACTACAGGCCAGAAGGTCGGTGGTTCAAATCCCACTAGAGGACAGCAACCTTGGGTTGGAAGGACTTGGGTTTCTAGTCCCACAGGTGCTCCTTGTGGTCTTGGGCAAGCCACTTAACCCTCCATTGCCCATGTTCCCTGTAAGTATTAGTGTATGTGTCTCATATCCCCTCGTGTTAAATGTATCCCCCAACCACTTTAACCCAGTGAAAAAGCAGGATATAAATGCAGCTAAATAAATACAAATTAAATAAATACAATCTCATATTTAATTTCTTTTGACACAAATCCTACTGTACCCTCTGCACTGACTCCAACCTGCTTATATCCTTTTGAAGGTGTGGTCTCCAGAATTGCACACACTATTCCAAATGAGGTCACACCAGAGACAAATACACCTCCTTTTTTCTGCCGGCCATTCCTCTCCCTATACACTCAAGCATCCTTCTGGCTTTTGCAATTGCCTTTTCTACCTGTTTAGCTATTATATGATTGTCAGATACAATTATGCCCAGGCCCCCCTCTTCTTTTGTGGACAGAAGTACTTCACCCTCTATATTGTACCACTCCTTTGGATTTTTGCAGTCCAAATGCATGACCCTGCATTTTTTAGCATTACATTTCAGTTGCCAAATTCTACACCATTCTTCAAGCTTAGCTAGATCTCTCCTCATGTTATATACTTCTTCCTGGGTGTCTACTCTATTGAAGATTTTGGTATCATCCACAAACAAGCAAACCTTACCTAACAGCCCTTCTACAATATCACTAAGAAAAGCCAGAAGGATGCTTGGATGCATAGGGAGAGGAATGGCCAGCAGAAAAAAGGAGGTGATAGTTCCTCTGTATAAATTTATGATGCAACCTAATTTGGAGTATTGTGTGCAATTCTGGAGACCAGTCTGTGCACAGGGTGGTTACTAAAATGGTTAATGGTCTTTGTTATAAAGCATATGAGGACAGACTTAAAGATACTAATATGTATACTTCAGAGGAAAGGTGGGATAGAGGAGATATGATAAGAGATGTTTAAATGCCTTTGTGGAATAAATGCACAGGAGGAGAGTCTCGATTGAAACCAAGCTCTGCTACGAGGGGTCATAGGATGAGGCTGACAGGGGATAGCCTCAGGAGTAATATGCGGAAATATTTCTTTATCGAAAGAGTGGTAGATGAGTGGAATAGTCTCTCAGTGGTGATGGCTGAAATAGGACAGTATCTGAATGCAAGAAAGCATGGGACAAACACAGAGGATCTCTAAAGGTAAAAAGGGATTATTGCAGTTGATATGGAAGGGTAGACGAGATAGACCATGTAGTCTTTTTCTGCCATTATGTTTCTATTTATGTGCTTAAAATGGCATCTCATGCATGAGAATGGTTTATAAAAGTATCTTCATAGTGGCTGAAAATTGCCACTATTTGTATAGCTATTGGCAGTCAGCCAAATATTGAGTACTACTGACTATAGAATTTGGATTTAGTCATGTATTTCCTAGAAATTCAAGATGAGTTACATCCATGTACAGTAGTATTTTTCTATAACCAGAGAGCTTACAGTGTAAGGGGCATGTTTATTAAAGTATGGTAGGGAATACAGGGCTAGTGCATGAAAACTGCACATTCCTACTGCACCGTGGTGGCATTTTGCTACTACCAGTGCACTAGTTGCATCACTAGTGAAATAGTAGTGAATGTATGACCCTAGCACATGCATACTGTGGCTAGCAGTGGGTATGTGTAGCTAGTGTGCACCAGCCCCACTGCGCACCCTGACTCCTTGCCATCACCGCCTTAACTGCACCTATTCACACGCTGTCAGCTAATGTGGGATTTTTACTGTGATTGGCTTTTTGCCATGCTATCTTTGCTACCACGCAGTCCAAATGCACACCAAACACATGCTAAACCCTGGGCTAACTGACTAACGCACTTTAGTAAACATATCCCTAAGTTTGTACTTGAGGCAATAGAGAGTTAAGTAACTTGACCCAAGATCAAAGAAGCAGCAGTGGGTTTGAATTTGGCTTTCCTAGTTCTCAATCTGCTGCTCCAACCACTAGGCTACTTTTCCACTCCTATATACTGTATAATGGCAGTGAATATGTCACAGCCAGTATATTAACAAGCTTACTATCTGTTGAATTTAATACTAACCCATATATTTGTACTAACTTTAGGGAATATAGTTAAGGTAAATAGTGACATATACCAGGGATCTGTGCTTTGCCCACTGCTTTTTAACATATTCATAAATGACCTGGGAATGGAAACAATGAGTGAGGTGATCACATTTGCAGATGGCAAAATTATTCAAAGTTGTTAAATCAGAAGAGGATTGTGAAAAATTGCAAGAAAACCTTGAGAATTTGGGAGACTGGGCATCCAAATGGTAGATTAAATTTATTTATTTAACTTCATGTTGTTGTTTTTTTTTTTTTTAAATACCGTCTTTCTGGTAGTCAAGATGGTTTACAGGGAACTTGGTGTAAGGTGGATAAGTGCAAAGTTATATGCTTAGGAAATAACAACCCACACTACAGCTACATGATACAAGGTTCCGCATAGGAATCACCACCTAGGAAAAGAATTTAAGCATCATTGTGGATAATCCATTGAAAACCTCCGCCCAGTGTGCAGTTGCTAGCAAGAAAGCAAATAGAATGCTAGGAATCATAAGGAAAGGAGTAGAAAATAAAAACAAGGATATTATAATGCCTGTGTATCACTCTATTGTGCCACCGCACCTTGAATATTGTGTGCAGTACTGGTACCCATACCTAAGAAGGATGTAGCGGAATTAGAAAAGGTACAGAGAAGAGCAACCAAAATGATAAAGGGGATGGAAGGATAACCCTACAAGGAAAGGCTTAAAAGTTTAGGGCTCTTCAGCTTGGAAATGAGTCGACTGAGAGGAAATATGATAGTGGTCTATAAAATAATGAGTGGAGTAGAATTAGTAAAGGTAGATCGGTTGTTTACTCCTTCAAAAAGTAGAAAAATGAGGTGACACACATTGAAGCTAGCGTATAGCACACTTAAGACTATTCAGAGAAAATATCTTTTCACTCAATACGTAATCACACCTTGGAACTTGTTGCTGGAGAATGTATAAAAAGCTGTTAGTGCAACTGGGCTTAAAAGAGGTTTGGACAAATTCCTGGAGGAAAAGTCCATAAACCATTATTAAAATGGACCTAGGATGGAAATCGACTGCTTACCTCTGGGATAAGCAGCGTGGAACCTTTCTACCTTTTGGCAACCTGGCAGGTATTTGTGACCTGGTTTGGCAACTGCTGGAAATAGGATACTTGGCATGATAGATCTTTGATCTGACCCATTATGGCATATTTTATGTTCTTATTTGCTTTATCCTAACATTTTAATATGAAATGGATTATCAAGGGCCTCTCAGCCTATGGGAACTATCTGCAAACATTAGCATAGCTCTTTTGTTTTGTTTTTAATATCACCCTGTCATCTTCTAACTATTATGTAACTTGATAGAATCAGTTTTGAGACAGATCTTTCATTTCATTGCTATAATGATGAAATGTGCCACTAGAGAACCTGTGTTAAATCATTTATAAGTTGCAAATATGAATATGAATTTCATTACGAAAACTTTTTGATTTTCTGTTAGAAAATAGGAGAAGGAAAGGTCTGTTAAGGAACAATTTACTATAAAACCTTCAGCTGCTTTTTCTGTATAGAGATTTTCTATGAAAAGAGCACATCCTTGGGAATACCTCCCCTTAATTGGGATGGGGATAATGTTTTAAAGAATGATGCCTTTGAATTATGGTACTGGCGATGAATACTGTGCATACCATGGACTACCAGAAGAACAAACCAGACAGTATTAGAGGTGATCAAACCTAAGCTTTCTTTAGAAGCTTGGATGACAAGATTTCAACTTTCATACTTTGGACACATCATAAAAGAGAGAGATCATTAGAGAAAGACATCATGCTTTCCACGATAGATGGTCAACGCGAAAGAGGAAGGCCAGCAATGAAATAGATCACTACAATAACAGCAGCTATGGATGCCACTCTATCAATAATGAACCGCCTAACTGAAAACCGAACATAGTTTAGGACAACTATCCAGAGAGCCGCCATGAGTTGACACCAACTCAACGGCACTTAACAACAATAACATATTGCTATATAAGGGTATAAAACGTCTCTCATAAAAATCCTCCACATGTACAAAAACAGATTCTGAGAAGTGCGCACTTGTACAAGGCCTGGGTATTGATGGATTTGGGAAGGAGTTTGAGCAGAGAACAGGTGGAGTCATGAAGTATGTGTGTGGATTATAAAGCACACAGTTATGAGCATATTTTTGTCAAGCACATTTACTAATCATAACCAGCTCCTGGGCTGGTGAAAATACATGTGGCTATGTTTTAGCTGCAATTCTGGCTGCTTTTGTGCTAGTATTAATATGCATAGAGATGTTTGTATATCTTTATAAAATAAGTTTAAAATAGACAGTTTTAAAATTACCCTTTCTGCGTCTAAGAATGTGCGTGTTGCACTGCACTGAGGAAGAGTGGTTTTCAGATAGCTAATATAGGTTGGTAAATTGCTATTTACATGTATAAAGGGCTTTCAAAATTGGCCTCCGAATGAATGTTGATCCTTGTAATACAGAATTAGTAAACCAGTAAGTAGTTACTTTGATAAGTATGTGCAATTTAGTGTACCAGACTTTAATATCCTGGGACTGAGGTATTAAAGTATACTGAGGCATGTATCATGTGGTAAAGGTGCTTACTACATGATAACTGATTTGCTTTATGTGCTAACTAGCTTGTTTCTTAAGACACAATAAATAACTTTATTGCCACTTCCATTAAAGCTGTAGCAATTGGTGAACATATGAGTGAAGAATGAATATATTAAGCATTTTGTAAGTGCTAAAGTGAAATAACTGGCCTGGTACTTAATGTGGGATAATTTAGTTGGAAAACAATTTACCAGCTGAAGGGCAGCATTAAATGTTGATCACACAAGGGAGAAAAGAGCATATCTCAAAGAATGATGCTTCACTACTGTAGGACACCTTTTATGTTCTGACTGTGGCATCAACAGCAAAGGGGTAGTAAAAGGCATAAGAAAACAGGAAGAAGAAAGGTTACATTTAAAATATATTTGAAACAGGAATAGCGTCGTGCAATGGCATTTACTGTAGGGGATTCTGTAAATGTGCCAAACAAGAGGGTCTCGGTGGCCGGAACAAAAACATCACCCTTATCCTTTCTCAATCATTGTTCCCATATTCCCTGTATCCAACAGCTTCCTCCTTTCTCTCTCTTTCTCTTCCTCCATCTCATCACTCTACACTCCCTTATTCTGCTGTCCTTTTATCTCTTCTCTCACCCACTACATTCTCTTTCCCTCTTTGCCATACCCCTTCTCTTCCTTTCCTTTCCTGACCCCACCCCTCTCACCTCTTTGCCTCATCCCTTTACTTTTCCCTTCTTGCACCACACAATTTCCTTACCTGTATGATTACCTGTTCCTCCCCTCTCTTTTCCCCCTCTCCTCTCTCCTTTCCTCTTGTCCTTTCTCTCTTCCTTCTTGCCACCCTAAGCTCTCCCTCTATACACCAATTCCTTCCTGCCCCCAACATCTTTGCTATTCCCCTTTGGCCTTTTTCTTCTTTCTTGTTATTCCAAGACCCAACTCCACCCCACACATCTTTTTGTGTCCCACTGCCCCTACCCCTTCTCTCTTTTCTCTCTGGCTTCCTAAACCAGAGCAAGAAAAGACACTGCACTGGACCTACTAACAGGCCTCTTCTACTCCTACCTCCATGATTATGATGACCTGATCTCTCTTTTTCATCCTTCATTGGCCCATTGATCCAGCTGGGCCAAGCTAACCCAATTTATGCAGGCAGCAGCATAGCCAGAGATTTGCCTTACAGGGATGCTGCCGGGCAGAGTCAGCAATGGAAATCACAGGAGGACCAAGGAGAGGGGCTGGAGTGGAGTCAGGGCTCCAAGCTGGATCCAAGTCAGATGATGCTGCTGTTTGGGGCTGGAGTAGGAAAGAAAAATGGCGCCTGTGGCAGTCGACCAACATAACTCATGTTGCAACAGAGTTTGAAGTTCAAGTTAATGGGACTTGGATGGAAGATTGTGGATCAGCAAAATAAGATAAGCAGTTTTTATTCTCTGATGTAGAATTTTAGTAGTTTGTCACACAAAGTTGTGTCAGGAGAGGTGAGTGAAAACGGGCTGGGTTGTTTATATGATGAATATTTTCTGTTTTAAATAAGTACATTACAACTCACATTATGTATTATGGAGGATATAATTTTCTAAAATGTAAAAAGCAAAATGGACCAATAATATTGCTAGCTGAATCTGGGCTGATACTATTGAATTGATGGTCTGAAAAAAATTATGGGCTGCATGGATTTAGTGTAATATGCACTATTTATCTTTTTTCATTGAGAAAATTGACCATTTGGTCTTACTCTCTGTTTTCAATCTTTTAACCAGTTTCCAGTCCACAACAGGACACTGCCTCCTATCCTATAACTTTTGAATATACTGAAGGGTTTCTCATAAGGGACCTTATCAGAGCTTTCTAAAAATCCAGATGAAGATCCATATGGGTTTCGCCTAGTTTTTATATGTTCGGCAATTTTGTTCTTTATAATGATTTCTACCAGTTTGCCTATCACTGACATCAGTCTCACCAGTCTATAGCTTCCTGACTGACTCCTGGAACTCTTTTAAAAAATATGGCATTATGTTGGCCCCTTTCCAATCTTCAGGTACCATAGATTGTTTTAATAATAGTTTACAAATTATTAATAGTATGTCTGTAATTTTATTTCTGAGTTGTTTAAATACCCTGGGATATATGCCATCTGGTTCAGATGATTTGCTACTTTTTAGTTTGTCAAAATGCCTTATTACATATTCCATGTTCACTGAGATTCATTTCAATTTCTCCAGTTTGGTACCTTTAAATATAATTTCCAACTTGGGCATCTCCCCTATATCTTCTTCAATAAAGACTGAAGCAAAGAATTCATTTAGGGGCATGCTTACTAAGATCTGTCCTGGTAGCATGTGATCATCCCTAAAAATGAGCATGGGGATGGCACTCAAACCATGTTAGCAGATGAAGGTTTACATGGCATGTGCCCATATTGCTAGCTTGAGTATCACACCATGCATATGCTAGTTACCTTTGGCGTGATTAGCATGGGTGCAATTATTGCTGTTTCCTGTTTTATTCATTCAGATGCTTTTTCCATTTTTTTAAAAAAAGCTTCGCTTGCCTCACATTTAAACCATGCTGACAGTCATTTGTTCTTCCTGCCATCCTAATGAGTGGCACAATTAATATGGGCACACCTAATGCTACCCATAAAGATATTACTAGGTGCATTGGTGATACTTGCCACACTGACAGCACATGATATGTACCCCCAAGCTAACTGCAATTTGCTCTCCATGCCCACACTCCACCCATATCCTGTCCATGTCCAGCCTTTTGACATGATAGGCAATCAGCACATATTTTAATAGCTGGTAGCTGTCAAGCCCATGTATTACCTACTTGAAGGACTAGAAAGGGGGGCTGTTACTTCTGGAGAGAAATCTGAAATTGTGAGTATATACTTCTGGGAATTTTTCTGAAAGGGATTTTTTTTTTCTTTTAAAGCTAATTAATCTGTGAACCCACTATTTTTTTGTTAAATCAGTCAGGGCCTAGTAGCAACAGTTTAAGATTCAATTTAAAACACAGAAGAGAACTTTCTGGTTACCTTTCATACCCAGTAGACAGCTGTAGTTTAAATTTCATAGTCACTCAGGGCCTAGCATCAGCAAAGTACTTTTAGTTTCAAATTAAAACACAGAAGAAAGCTTTCTGGTTAAATTTAGAATCCAGCAGAGAGCTTGTAGTTTAAATTTCTTAATAGGTTAGAGCCTAGTAGCAGCAAAGAGCTATAATTTAAATCAAATCAGAATATAGCTTAGCACAAAAGGCAAAACAAGGTCAATTCTCCTTGAGCAGCATATAAAGTCTTCTAGAGACCTTTACAAAGAGGCCTTCTACCTAGTGGGCAAGCGACCTGTGAAGCTTTTTCAATAGGTGTTAACACCAGTTGGCAGTTCAAAAGGCCATTTTGAAAGACTCCTTCTATCCAAGCAAGGACTGTTAATTACCCAGGAAGTAGGTCACTGCTTACATCAGCAGCACAAGCATAAATAGCTCAACCAGAGCTCTGTGACCCTCAGTCTTGAAGGACTAGAAAGGGGGGCTGTTACTTCTGGAGAGAAATCTGAAATTGTGAGTATATACTTCTGGGAATTTTTCTGAAAGGATTTTTTTTTTCTTTTAAAGCTAATTAATCTGTGAACCCGCTATTTTTTTGTTAAATCAGTCAGGGCCTAGTAGCAACAGTTTAAGATTCAATTTAAAACACAGAAGAGAACTTTCTGGTTACCTTTCATACCCAGTAGACAGCTGTAGTTTAAATTTCATAGTCACTCAGGGCCTAGCATCAGCAAAGTACTTTTAGTTTCAAATTAAAACACAGAAGAAAGCTTTCTGGTTAAATTTAGAATCCAGCAGAGAGCTTGTAGTTTAAATTTCTTAATAGGTTAGAGCCTAGTAGCAGCAAAGAGCTATAATTTAAATCAAATCAGAATATAGCTTACCTCAGCGGCACAGGACAAGGTACTGTGTAGCAGCCCTTTATTAATAAGTGTTATATCCCTCCCTCCCTCCCCACACCCACCCTCCCCTGGGATAATCACAGCTTTATAGGTACTTGCACAACTTAAAAGACAGGAGGTGCTCTCAGGTGAAGCTCATTACCCAAATCGGTCATACACTAAGGACCTGAGATTAATTAAGCTTCAGGTGAACAAGGTATATTAAACTTCGTAGGTACAGTTTTAGTGGTATAAATATCCATAGCACCCTTTAGTACATAAAGAACTTAAAGATCTAAACACAAACTTAAAACTAAGATGCAGACAGCAGTCCAGCACCGGGATGTGGGCTTTCCAGTCTTTTGCATTGAGTGTCACATGTATGAATTTCTCCCAGCTGGTGAGAGGTCTTACATGTGCACTAGGTGCAAGGAGCTCTCTGCTCTCAGGGAACGAGTCCGTTCTCTAGAGGCTAGAGTAGCAGACTTGGAAAACATAAGACAGACAGAGAGGTACATAGACGAGACCTACAGGGATATAGTCCTGAAGTCCCACCTCCAGTCTGGCAGCACCCCTGTTGCCAGGGAGGAGAGAGGTCACGTGACAGGAGAGCATCACCCTGGTGTGGCAGGAAGTGATCCTGTAACTAGGACCTGTCCTCCAGGTGATGTAAACCCCTCTCGCACCGAGGAGGTTTCTCCAGGGCCAAGTGCCCATGAGGGAAGGGTTAGGACAGCAGTTATAGTTGGTGATTCGATCATTAGGCATGTAGATAGCTGGGTGGCTGGTGGACGTGAGGATCGCCTGGTAACATGCCTGCCTGGTGCGAAGGTAGCGGACCTCACACGCCACCTAGATAAGGTCTTAGATAGTGCTGGGGAGGAGTCTGCTGTCTTGGTACATGTCGGTACCAATGACATAGGAAAATGTGGTAGGGAGGTTCTGGAAGCTAAATTTAGGCTTTTAGGTAGGAAGTTGAAATCCAGAACTTCCAGGGTAGCGTTCTCCGAAATGCTTCCGTTCCACGCGCAGGACCCAAAAGGCAGGCAGAGCTCCGGAGTCTCAATGCGTGGATGAGACAATGGTGCAGAGATGAGGGGTTCGGATTTGTTAGGAACTGGGGAACATTCTGGGGAAAGGAGGGGCTCTTCCGAAGGGATGGGCTTCACCTTAACCGGGATGGAACCAGGCTGCTGGCATTAACCTTTAAAAAGGAGATAGAGCAGCTTTTAAACTAGATAACAGGGGAAAGCCGACAGTCGCCCAAGAGCGCATGGTTCGGAAGAATGTATCCTTGAAGGATACTACAAAAAGCAGAGAGGTTCCAAAAAAGAGTAAAGTAGCCCAAATGCCCTCGAGTATGGAGCAGACAGAACTTAAAGATTCCAAATTACCCATGTCTACCAATAGCCAAATTAATATGAATAAAATACAGTCTCTAAAATGCTTGTATGCAAATGCTAGAAGTCTACAAAACAAGATGGGAGAGTTAGAATATATAGCACTAAACGAGAGGTTAGATATGATTGGAATATCAGAGACATGGTGGAAAGAGGACAACCAGTGGGACACTGTGATACCTGGGTACAAACTATATCGTAATGATAGAGCTGACCAAATTGGTGGAGGGGTTGCGCTCTATGTTAGAGAGGGCATTGAGTCAGAAAGGATTAAAGTTTTGCAAGAAACAAAATTTGCTGTAGAATCTCTATGGATTGAAATTCCATGTAAAAAGGGGAAGGCGATGGCAGTGGGGGTGTACTATCGTCCGCCTGGCCAGAATGAACAAATGGATGATGAAATGCTCAAAGAAATCAAGGAAGCTAGCAAAAGTTACAGTGCAGTAATAATAATGGGTGATTTCAATTACCCCGGCATCGACTGGGTCAGTGTCACAACAGGACATGCTAGGGAGATAAAGTTCCTAGATGAAATAAATGACTGCTTCTTGGAGCATCTGGTTCATGAACCAACCAGAGGGGAAGCAATATTAGACCTAGTCCTTAGTGGAACACCAGATGTAGTGCAAGAGATAAGGGTGTTGGGGCCACTTGGCAATAGTGATCATAGCATGATCACCTTTGATTTAATTAGTGGAGGAGGGATAGTAAGGAAATCCACAGTACTACCCTTTAACTTTCGAAAGGGAGACTATGATAAAATGAGGAAAACAGTTAAGAAAAAACTAAAAGGAGCAGTTGCAAAGGTTAAAGACGTACATCAAGCTTGGGTGTTGTTGAAAAATACTATCTTGGAAGCCCAGACCAGCTGTATTCCACGCTTTAAGAAAAGTGGAAGGAAGTCCAAAAAACTGCCAGCATGGTTTAAAGGTGAGGTCAGAGAGGCTGTTGTTGCCAAAAAAGCATCTTTCAGGAAATGGAAAAAAGAGCCAAACGATGAAACCTGGAAAGAGCACAAGCACTGGCAAGTCAAATGCAAGGCATTGATAAGGCAGGCAAAGAGAGAATTTGAGAAGAAGCTTGCTGCGGAAGCAAAAACGCGAGATAAAGACCTTTTCAAGTACATTCGTAGCAAAAAACCTGTGAGAGAGTCAGTTGGACCATTAGATGATAAAGGGGTTAAAGGAGCACTAAGAGGCGACAAGGCGATAGCGGAGAGACTGAATGAATTCTTTGCTTCGGTCTTTACTGAGGAAGATGTAGAGATGTTACCCATGACTGAAGTGGTATTTAAAGGTGTGGAAGAATTAAAGGAAATATCGATACATCGGGAAGATGTCTTACAACTATTAGATAAACTGAAGAGTAGCAAATCACCTGGGCCGGATGGTATACATCCAAGGGTGCTGAAAGAACTGAAATTTGAGATTGCAGACCTGCTATCAGTAATCTGTGAACTATCATTAAAATCATCTCTAATACCTGAGGATTGGAGGATCGTCAATGTAACACCAATTTTTAAAAAGGGTTCGAGGGGTGATCCGGGAAACTACAGACCAGTGAGCCTGACATCAGTACCGGGAGAAATGGTAGAAACCATCATAAAGAATAAAATTACTCAGCATGTAGATAGTCACGACCTAATGGGAGACAGCCAACATGGCTTTAGACAAGGAAGATCTTGTCTTACTAATCTGTTATGTTTTTTTGAAGGAGTGAATAAACAGGTGGACAAAGGTGAGTCGGTTGATATTGTGTATCTGGACTTTCAGAAAGCCTTTGACAAAGTCCCTCATGAGAGACTTTTGGCAAAACTAAAGAGTCATGGGATAGGAGGCACTGTACTACTGTGGATCAGGAACTGGTTAAAAGATAGAAAGCAGAGGGTAGGGCTAAATGGCCAATTTTCCCAATGGAGAAAGGTGAATAGTGGTGTACCCCAGGGATCTGTGCTGGGTCCGCTGCTTTTTGACATATTCATAAATGACCTGGAAAGTGGAATAACAAGTGAGGTTATCAAATTTGCAGATGACACAAAACTATTTAAAGTTGTTAAAACCCAGGAGGATTGTGGAAAATTGCAAGAGGATCTTGATAAATTGGAAGACTGGGCATCAAAATGGCAGATGAAATTTAATGTGGAGAAGTGCAAGGTTATGCACCTAGGGAAGAACAACCCAAACTATGGTTACACGATGCAAGGTTCCACATTAGGAACCACCACCCAGGAAAAAGATTTAGGCGTCATTGTGGATACCTTGTTAAAACCCTCGGCCCAGTGTGCAGCGGCGGCCAAGAGAGCAAATAGAATGCTAGGTATGATAAGGAAAGGAATGGAAAATAAAACAAGCGATATTATAATGCCTCTATATCGTTCCATGGTGAGACCGCACCTTGAATATTGTGTGCAATTCTAGTCGCCGTATCTTAAAAATGATATAGCGATTTTAGAAAAGGTTCAGAGAAGAGCCACCAAAATGGTAAAGGGGATGGAAGGCTACTCCTATGAAGAAAGGCTAAAAAGGTTGGGGCTCTTTAGCCTGGAGAAGAGACGGCTGAGGGGAGATATGATAGAAGTCTATAAATTAATGAACGGAGTGGAACGGGTAAACGTAGATCGATTGTTTACCTTATCAGAATATGGAAAGACTAGGGGACATGCAATGAAGCTACAGGGTAAACTATTTAAGACTAATAAAAGAAAATATTTTTTCACTCAACGTGTAATCAAACTCTGGAATTTGTTACCGGAGGATGTAGTAAAGGCTGTTAGTGTAGCTGGGTTTAAAAAAGGTTTGGACAAGTTCCTGGAGGAAAGGTCCATAAACCATTATTAAGAAGGGACCCAGGATATCAATGCTTGAACTATACAAGCATTGTGGAACCTGTGTCCCTTGGGGAAACTACTAGGTACTGTGATACAGCGGACCCTCTGGCAGAAAGGAAAAAAGTTTTAAATTTTGAAAAAAAACAAGCTTCACATGCAATTTCCTGAAAGTCCACATAGAGGGAGCAGGAGAGCCAGCCTGTAAGCAGAGGAACCACGCCTCTATGGGCAGGATCTAGAATCAGTTAGTCCCGATTTAAGCAGGGACAGAGCTGAGTCGGTCAGAGTCAGAGTTGGAGTCGGTCTCAGACCCAGAGCAGCTCGAGGAGTTGAAGCAACTTGGGGAGGTGGCCAGAGAGTAGGCCGAGAAGCAGGCCAAGGAGTAACTCAGAGAGCAGGCCGATGTGAAGGCCAAAGAGCAGGCCTAGAGGAAGGCCAAAGAGCAGGCCGGAGAGCAGGCCAGAGACAACTGGAAGGAGCAGCACTGCAGAGAGCAGCCAAGGAAGGAGGTGCTCTCCCTTCCAGCCTGAGAGAAAGCCCTATCCAGGGAGAAGGGCTGGGACACAATCTGAGAAAGAGATATCCAGCTGAAAAGAATACCCAAGGAGAGAAAGGTACTTTTAAAGATTTTTATAGAAGTAACCTGAAGGAGGAATGGAAAACTCAGAGGCCTGGGGAACAGGGAAGAGCTGAGAGGGCGCGGCCATTAGCCAACTGCCACAGGGGTGGAAGTGAAGGACAAGCGCATCAGCTGCAGCCATGCCTCAGAGAAGTTTCTCCCCATTCTAAAGAAAGAAAGATACACTGGGAATACTTGAGCCAGCAAGAATTGGAGGACAATCAGGCTAGGCCTCAAGCCTTTCCTGTAAGAGACTGCAGGAACCTTAAAGGTAAAACAGTTGTTGCCTGCGATTGCTTGCCTAAACTTAGCACATCCCACAGCCCTTTAACCTTTCCCAGCATTCGCGGCTTCACAGATACAGCCGCCAGCGTGAAGGAAAAGGCTCTTCACGCTGGCGGCTGTACAGAGGGAGCCGGGGCCTCACGCGAGCTTACCCGGCTCCCTCTGAAGCCTCTCAGACAGCCATGGTGCTGGTCGGGGGGGCCAAGGACTGCATGGGCTGTGATTGGGGGGGGGGGGACCTGGACCGGAAAAGGGCTAGGGGGGGGGACTTGGACTGGAAATAAATGGGCTGTGATATGGGGGGGGGACCTGAACAGAAAAAGGGCTAGGGGGGGGGGGACTTGGAATTGAAATGGGTTGTGAAGGGGGGGGACCTGAACTGTAAAAGGGCTATGGGGGAGGGACTTGGACTGGAAAGAAATGGGCTGTGATGGGGGGGGGACCTGAACTGTAAAAGGGCTATGGGGGGGACATGGACTGGAAATGGGTTGTGATGGGGAGGGGGACCTGGACCGGAAAAGGGCTATGGGGGGGGGGACTTGGACTGGAAATGGGTTGTGATGGGGGGGACCTGGACCGGAAAAGGGCTATGGGGGGGGGGTAACTTGGACTGCAAATGGGCTGTGATGGTGGGGGGGGCGGAACTAGGACTGCAAATGGGCTGTGATGGTGCAGGGGGACTCGGATTGCAAATGGGATGTGATGGTGGGGGCTAGGACTGGAAATAGGCTGTGATGGGGGGGGGCTAGGACTGAAAATAGCCTGTGATGTGAAGGCTAGCACTGGAAATGGGCTGATGAAGATCTAGAATAGGACTGGAAATGGGCTGATGTGGGGCATGGGAGAATGGGACTAGAAGGAAGTGGATGCTGGGTGGGTCTAGAACTATAAGGGAACTGATTTTGGGGGAGGACTAGAATGGATGGGGAATGAGAATGGAGAGGGGAAAAATATTTTGTGTGGAAGAAAAGTCTATGATGGGCTGGGTATTGGGAGAGTAAGAGGGGCTTGAAAATGGAAGGGTGAAATTTAAATGGATGATAAAGGAATAAGGAAAGAATTGGGGGAAAGAGCAAAAGGGAAACAATCAGTATGTTAAAGCAGAAATAGAGAGAGAATGGAAAACATCTAAAAGAGAAGAAAGGACAAATGGATAGCTAGCAGAAGACACGAAGAAACCAGAAGAAAGTGACTGGAGCAATTGCAACTGAAAAAATGCCCAAACAGAAGGTAGAAAAATACTTTTTATTTTGAATTTATTGACTGGAATATGTCTTTTTTAATGTATTTCTTGAATTCCGATGCTGATTTTGTCCCTATTGCCTCTTTATGTCAGGCAATTCTATACTTCTATTGCCATTTCTGTTTTGGTAAGTTGATCTCGTTTTTATATTTTCTGGGGGCCCACAATTTTTGTTGGCATAGGGCCTCACTCAAGGTAAATCCAGCCCTGGTCTTGGTCTCCACTATCCAAAGCAGCAGCAGAAGAAAGATGAAGAACAACTCAACCCTTTGGTGATGGTCTTACTCATAGCTGATCAGGCCTAGTAATACCAATCAAAAAAGTGGCCCAAAGGGAATGCTTATCTAAAAGCAATCTACACTTATTTTACATTTATCCAGTCTAGATGCAGGGGCCGTTAAGGGGGATCATGGTGTATCATGAAAGATAAATATTAAATAAAACATCACCAAGGTAAACATCAGATGAGGAGGCTAGAAATAATTGAATATGTGTGATTATGTCTCAGGGTTCTTTGATGTTAAGTTAAAAAATGTATCAAGAAGGACAAGACACTGGCACATTGTGTGCTGTAAGAGCATGAGGAAGAGAAGGAGACAAAACCACAATGATGTAGCAAGGAATTGATGAAATTGAAGTCTAAGGAAGAGAGGAGAAGGGGAGGGGGAGGGGAAGGGAAAAAGAGAGCATCCAATCAGGGAGGATGAACCATAGTAAATGATTGACTAAACTCATGCCAAAATGAGGTACTAAAACAAGCTAGGGAGGAGTATACTACAAGAGATGTCATGATAAACGTGTTATAGATTAAAACTAATATGAAAGAATAAAATAAAAATAGCTAAGACCATAAATAAAATAAAATAAAATAGAATGATAAAATCTTTATTTTAATTAAATATTATCTAAAAAACATTATTAAATATTATCTAAAAAAGGGATGTGGGGAAGGGGAGGGGGAGGAGGAAATGGGAGAAAAGAGGAGGGAGGGGGAGGAATAGAAGGAGAAGGGGGGAACAGAGAGGGATGGGGAAAAAGGGAGAGGGAAGGGGGTGGGGAAAGTGGGAGGGGAGGGGAGGGGAGGGGGAATTAATCCAAATCAGAAATTGTTGAAGGCAGCTGTCTTCTCCCTCCCAGATCATCAACACGTCATCAACGTATCTTCTCCATAGCTTGACATTAGAACAAAATGAATACATAATCAAAAATTGTTTCTCAAATTGAGTAACATATAAATTTGTGACTTCTGGTGCCATGGAAGAGCCCCTGGCTACTGCTTTTATTTGTCTGTAAAACAGACCTCTAAAACAGAAGTAATTTTCTGTGAGTGTCAGCTTGAGCAGTTGAACGAGAAAACAAGGGGGTATTCTTCTCAGGGTCTCTCTTTCAAAATCTCAAGGGCTGCCTCTTGGGGAAAATGAGTGTAAAGGGACACAATGTCCAATGTTACAAGGGTCAAGTCCTTATGATATCTTAAAAATTCATTGAAGATCTGAATAATATGGGATGAGTCTTTTACAATACTAGACATTGTGAGAAACAAAGGGTCTAAGGACAACATCTAAAAACTTACATACTGGTTCAAAGATGGAACCAATTACAGAAATGATGGGTCTCCCTCGCAGATTGGAAAGAGTTTTGTGAATTTTGGGAAGAGCATATATAGTGGGAATGATAGGATATTCAACGCTCAACAATTTATATTCTTTTGTGGTTAAAAAGCCAATTTCTAGTCCCATTTGGATTAGGGAATCCAAACTGGTCTTAAGAGGTTTTGTGTGGTCTCCATTAATGTGTTCATAAAACTGTCTGTCTTGATTTCCTGGTGACTTCCTCAATGTAATCCTTCGTGTTTATTAGCACCAATGCCCCTCCTTTATTGGCCAGCTTAATCACTATATTGTGGTTATTCTTCAAGCCCGCAAGTGCCGACTTTTCTTCGTTGGTGATGTTATAATACATATAGGTATTCTTATTATACAGCTCCTCAAGCCTTTTTAATAGCACCCATTCATAGGTAGCAATTACAGGATTAGTATTAGCTGGAGGTATTCATGTGGAGGGTTCATTAATTACAGAGGTAACCACCATGGTCACCCACTGGGTAGCAAAATAATTGACTATTTTTAATTTTCTAAAAAATTTGAAAAGATCTACATGTGTCAAAAAAGGGTTGTGCTTAATTGAAGGTACAAAAGATAGACCTTTATTTAAAACTTGTATCTCCAAGGCATTTATATTCAGAAAGATTAAAAATATCATAATTTAGTCACAGTAGGAGGTCCTCCTGACAAGGGTTCCCCTCCCTCGGTCTCTCCCTCTCGCCCCTCAAGAGGGAAAAAGGTGCAAATGTACTATGGATTTCTCTGGTTTCCTGCTTGATAATTCTTGATAGCCCTTCCAAAATGAGTCCATATAAATATCCCGATTGAAGCCTGCCTGATACGAAGAAAATAGGAGAGCAGAACTGTCAATGTCATTGTCTATCTGGGACCGACTCATCTTTCTAAGCTGTCCTATATCTGCCTCTTGATTATCTAGGGATATGGAAACTACTATATTATGGCATTCCACTTGGGGGACATTCCTCCTCCAGGAGGGCTCACCTCTAAGATAAGGGTTCTTATTCTTCCAAGGGTACACAGACTCCTTCTCCTAATCCTGCTCTTGGGTGTATCCCATCTGGCCCCTTCGCTTTGTCTGGTTTTAGCTTAGCTAGTTCCTCATGAACACAGTCTTCTGAAAGTTATTCAAAATCATCTTAACTTCTGTTCCTATTTGTGGGTGCCTTCTGAGGTCTTGCTCCTAGCCCTTCATGTTTTCCACCTAAATCTTTATTCCTGGGTGGTGGTTCCTAATGTGGAACCTTGCATTGTGTAACTATAGTTTCAGTTGTACTTTCCTAGGTGCATAACTTTGCCCTTGCCCACATTCAATTTCAGCTGCCATTTCCGTCTTTCAATTTTTCACAATCCTCTTGGTTTTTAACAACTTTGAATAATTATTTTCTGTCATTTACAAATTTGATTACCTTTCTTGTTTTTTGCATTTCCAGGTCATTTATGAATATGTTAAAAAGCAGCAGACCCAACACAGATCCCTGGGGTACTACACTATTCACCTTTCTTCATTTGGAAAATTAGCCATTTAGCACCTACCCTCTGCTTTGTCTTTTGATCAGTTCCTGATCCAAATTAGTACGCTGCCTCCTATACCATGATTTTTAAATTTCATCAAGAATCTCTCATGAGGGACCTTGTCAAAGGCTTTCTGAAAAACCAGATACACTATATTGAATGGCTCACCTTTGTCTATCTGTTTATTCACACCTTCAAAAAAATATAACAGATTAGTAAAACAAGACCTTCCTTGGCTAAAGCCAACTTAGCTTTCTCCCATTTAACAATAACTACCAGTTCAGTAATTCTGTTCTTTATAATGGTTTCTACCATTTTGCCTGATACTGACATCATGATCACTGGTCTGTAGTTTTCTGGATTACTCCTGGAACCCTTTTTAAAAACTGAAGTTACATTGGCCGTTCAGATATTACAGATAATTTTAATGATGTTTATTTATTTAGCTGGATTTTTATACCGCCTTTCACCAGGTCAAAGCAGACTACATGAAACAAAACATTAACAGTTACAGTGTAACACATTACTATATACAGCATGCATTGGATAAATAGAGTTGAGTAACTACATACAAATTTACAGTTTCAAAGTGTATTGGTTTTATGGGGCAGTTAATTATATTCAGTGAACTTCAGATTTAGGAAGCATTGCTTCTGCGGGAAATTACGTGGTGGGGCTGAAATACTCAGAGAAGAGGAATGTCTTTAGCTATTTCCTTAAGGTGCTGAGGTTGATGATGCTCAGCGGGTCTTATAATGTGTTCCAGATTGGAGGTGCATAGAGTTGGAAGGCTCATCCACAGTCCTGTTGGTTGAATTTAGTTCTGGCATGGAGAATGTTCTTAGTAGAGGCTCATCTTGATCTGTTAGGTTGGGGGGTTTGAAGCAGGGTATAGAAGTGAGGAGGGGGGGGGGGGTTGGTGTGGATGGCTTTGTGAGTCAGTAGGAGGGTTTTGTATTTTATATGACTGGGTAGTAGTAACCAGTGGAGTTGGTTGAGTATGAGTGTAATGTGGTCCTGTCTTTTTGCTCCTTAGAGGATGCATGCTGTTGTGTGGAGAGCAGTCTGTAGAGGAAGCAATGTGGCTTGTGGGAGGTCCTGGTAGATAACATTGCAATAGTCAATGTGTGGGGGAATTATGGCTTGGAATGCAGAATGGAAGTCTGGGTGGTTCAAGGAGCATCCAGGGGTGTTGCAGCATTTTTGCTTTGTTATATATTGCTCTGGTGACTTTGTTTATATGGGCTTTGAAGGTAAGGTGCTGACCAAGGGTGATTCTAAGGTATTTCACTTCTGTTTGGATCTTCACTTGTGTGTTGTTCAGGGTTAGGGCAGTTGTGGGGGGAGGAGTTGTATTTTGTTATAAAGAGGGCTTCTGTTTTCTGACTGTGAAACATTCTTGATGGGCAGAGTAGGAGGGTTGTTTCATGTTGAAAGTACCATATAGCATGATGTTGCCAGCGTAGATGTGGAAGTTGAGGTTGTGGGACCTGATGATGGAGCAGAGGAGTCAAAGGTAGATGTTGAATAGGAGTGCTGAGAGGGTGGATCCTCAGGGGACTCTTGTGTTTGGTGGTATGGGGGTAGAGGCCAATTTTTATCTGCTGGAGTCTCATGGTTAGGTATGATTTGACATTATAAACCCATTCACCATTAACTCATAAGCAATGTGACCTCAGGAAAGCTCGATATCTCACACAAAGTGAAAATCTCACTTAAAGAGCAGCTGACGCTTACATCATCGGTCACCAAAGCCCATCACAAATTCATTCACAATACTCATACATACCAAAACTTAATACCAACCCAATCAAATAACACCAAAGGGAAAATTCCTAAATACAACATACACTCACTCACAACCACACTACCACACAACACATACAAATAGCATCAAATACACTGAAAAAGAATTTGCCAATGCTCAACATCAGGATCCGTCAGGACTACAGAAAACCCCTAAAAAAGAAGGGGAAAATACATAAGGAATATATAGAAAAATCACTAACCCAAAAGGGTCCGCAATTACTTATCTTTAAGTTGCAACTCTTCAGCAGTCACAAACGGGTCCATTAGTGAAATGCAATCTTCAAAAGCTATTAAGCTATAGCAGAAAAGGAAATAGCAGTAAACAGACATCATATATAATCTAAACTACAACTCTACAGAAGCTGCTGTTTCGCTAACCAAGAGGCGTCATCAGGGATTACCCAGTAATCAAAAGTTACTTTGTAGCTATTCTAACTGCCAACTTTCCACCGTTTAACAAGGACGGCGTATGACGCACCACTTATAACCCATATCAACCAATCATAAACTCCAGCCAAGAATGACGTCAACATCCACACACACCTCAGCTACCCATATAAACAGACTAGAACTACAGAGTGCATCCATATTGCTGAACATAAACCGAAAGGAACAATAAAGAAATTTAAAAAAACAAAGTCAATTCGATTTTATCATTCAGCCCATTAGGAGAGAGCGTCTGCAAGTTGAATATCCACCATTGTTCTTTTCTCAAAAGAATCTTATTCCGATCACCCCCTCTGATATTTTGTGGGACATACTCCAAAACCGTGCAGCAGAGATCTTCAAATCGATGATTAAATTCGGCACAATGTAGCACTATAGATGTATCTCCACGTACTTTATGGAGGCTATACTTATGTTCTGCTAGCCGCGTTCGCAAAGGTGGTGAAGTTTTACCAATATAAAGCTTAGGGCAAGAGCACCAAAGTCCATATACTACATACGAAGTGGCACATGTCGTAGCAATACACAACCTTTGGGTGATCTTATTATATACGTTTGTGACTGCTGGAGAGTTGCAACTTAAAGATAAGTAATTGCGGACCCTTTTGGGTTAGTGATTTTTCTATATATTCCTTATGTATTTTCCCCTTCTTTTTTAGGGGTTTTATGTAGTCCTGACGGATCCTGTTGTTGAGCATTGGCAAATTCTTTTTCAGTGTATTTGATGCTATTTGTATGTGTGGTGTGGTAGTGTGGTTGTGAGTGAGTGTATGTTGTATTTAGGAATTTTCCCTTTGGTGTTATTTGATTGGGTTGGTATTAAGTTTTGGTATGTATGAGTATTGTGAATGAATTTGTGATGGGCTTTGGTGACCGATGATGTAAGCGTCAGCTGCTCTTTAAGTGAGATTTTCACTTTGTGTGAGATATCGAGCTTTCCTGAGGTCACATTGCTTATGAGTTAATGGTGAATGGGTTTATAATGTGGAATGTTGTAATCTAAGAGCTTTTACTATTTGGCTTTACTGCTTAGCTCTTGCACAGCTATTTTTTGTAGGTATGATTTGAACCATTGAGAACTGTACTTGGGATTCTAGCGGATAGGAGACACTGAAGGAGAATATTGTGGTTAATGGTGTTGAAGGCTGAGGATATATCCAGGAAGATCAGTAGAAATCCCTGATTGGTGTTTTGTATTCATTTTATTAGGTTGTCAACAAGGGTGGCCAGTAGTGTTTCTACTCCATGAAGAGGGCGGAAATCATGTTGCTGTTGGTCGAGAATGTTTTTCCTGTCAATATGGTTTATAGTTGATGCTGGACATTTTTTTCTATCATTTTGGCAGTAAAGGGGAGGCTGGCCATTGGTCTGTATGAGGTCGGGTCAGAAGGATCTAGATCTGGTTTCATCAATGCTGGACGTATGGATGAGATTTTCAGGCATTGAGGCATTTCACCTTGTTGGACTACTGATTGGGTGATTTTGGTGAGTGTGCTTCTTGGCTGCCTTGATCCAGGTGACCGGACATGGGTCGAGGGACAAGATTGTTGTGTTGCATGACGAGATGGTGTTTTCAATGTGCTCCTCAGTTTGGATGGATGGTTTCTTTGGGGGAGGGAGGAGTGGTTCTGGTTGAGGATAAAGTTGTTTGTAGTGGATTTCCAACTGTTGGGGGTGATTGTCAGGGGAGGGTGTTGTTGTTAGTCATTTTATGATATCAAAGAGTTCTCTTGGATGATTTATTGAGGAGTTGAGTAGTTTTGTGTGGCATTCACATTTTGCTTTGGCTGTTGCGGTATGATAGTCATTTAGTAGTCTCAGTTGTGTCTGTCTTCATTGTCCTTGGTTTTCTGCCATTTCCATTTGTCCTTTCAGAGTTGAGTTTTGGTGGTGCGTAGGATAGGAGTGTACAATGGAGTTTTGGAATGTTCTTGTGTAAATGTGGTGGAATTGTTATTGCACTAGTTGCTTTTTCAGTGATGCGGTTCCAGTTTTCTATTAGTATGGGGGATCACTTGAATCAGTTTGTTGAACTGCTTTAATTGTCTTCTCATTGGTTGATGGATGGAGGGTATGCTGGGGTTGACATGGGGGAAGGAGAAGCTGATTAATTTGTGGTCATGGTACTCAGTAGGTTTGAATAGAGTGGGGGCAGCTTGGGTTGAGTGGTTGTTGAAGAAGATCAGATCGAGGGTGTTGCCCTTTTCATGTGTGGATGTTAGTATGAGCTGGCTGAGATCCATTGCTGACATTGCTTCCAGGAATGAGCAGACAGGTTTTGGTTGTAATGATGGGAGGTTAAAGTCTCCTAGGACTAGGAGGTATTTGTTAATGTTGGTGGCCATGAGCACACTGTCCAGAATCTTGGAAAGGTCGGTGGAGGTTGCAGTTGGTGTCCTATACATAAGGCTGATGGTCAGTTGTTTCTTCATTATGGTGAGGGCATCAGTTTCATTTGTACTCTCATTTGCATGCTATTGGAATTTGAGGTTTGTTTTGGCTATGATCATCACACCCCACCTCTTCGTTTGGATCGAGGGCAGTGGAAGAGGGTGTATCCATTTAGAGTGAGTTGTTCAGTAGTACATTGTCTGTTTCTGTGATCCATGTCTCTTATGCATCGTATGTCCAGGTGTTGAGACAAAAGTAGGTCTCTGATGTTGGGGATTTTGTTTCTGATTGAGCGGGAGTTGAGTGCTCAGTGGAGTAGGTACATAGAGGGTATGTTGGTTGAAGTCAAGGAAGCATGGTTGGGAGAGTTCAGTATGTGTTTGAGGCACTGAGAATTTCTGTGGGTGGTGTGTTGATATGGTATGTGCGTTAGCTGGTGAGAAAGGGGTCCAAACCATAGTTAGGGTGGTATGTGCACATTAGTTGTGTGCTGATGTGAGTAGAAGGATTGCTAGTAAGGTGCATAGCATTAGCTATATGGGTAGCATGGTTGGTTGAAGTATGTGGACAGCAACCACTTGGATTTTAGAACATGATATATGCCATACTGGGTCAGATCAAGGTCCATCAAGCCCAGTATCCTGTTTCCAACAGTGGCCAATCTAGGTCACAAGTACCTAGCAGTTTCCCCAGAAGACACAGTTTCCACAATGCTTGTATTGAGTCAAGCAGTGGATATTTTGAGTCCCCTTTAATAATGGTTTATGGACCTTTCCTCCAGGAACTTGTCAAAATCTTTTTAAACCTGGCTACACTAACAGCTTTTACTACATCCTCTGACCATTGTTCATTCAAGAACCAGCCAAACAAGGACAACATGCTAACAGACTAATGTCGGCTTCCATCCTAGAGCACACAAAATGGGAAACAAAACTATTCAAAGTTGTTAAAATCCATGAGGATTGTAGAAAATTGCAAGAGCATCTTGATAAATTGGAAGACTGGATAGGTTGCCCTGTAGCTTTATTGCATGCCCCCTAGTCTTTCTATATTTTGATGACATAAACAATCAATCTACATTTACCTGTTCCACTCCATTCATTGATTTATAGACCTCTATCATATCTCCCTTCAGCCATCTCTTTTCCATGTTGAAGAGCCCTAACCTTTTTAGCCTCTCTTCAAAGGGTTATCCTTCCATCCCCTTTACCATTTTGGTGGCTCTTCTCTGTACCTTTCCTAATAATGCTATATCCTTTTTAAGAACCGGCAACCAGAATTTCAAACAATATTCAAGGTGCATTCGCACCATGGAACGATACAGAGGCATTATAATACCCTTTGTTTTATTCTCCATTCCTTTCCTTATGATACCTAGCATTCTATTTGCTCTCTTGGCCACCGCTGCACACTGGACAGAGGGTTTTAACATGTTATCCATGATGACGCCTAAATCCTTTTCCTGGGTGGTGGTTCCTAATGTGGAACCTTGCATCGTGTAACTATAGTTTGGGTTTTTCTTTGCACTTCTCCACATCAAATTTCATCTGCCATTTGGATCTCCAGTCTTCCAATTTATCAAGATCCTCTTGAAATTTTCTACAATCCTCATGGATTTTAACAACTTTGAATAGTTTTGTTTCCCATTTTGTGTGCTCTAGGATGAAAGCCGACATTAGTCTGTTAGCATGTTGTCCTTGTTTGGCTGGTTCCTGGAAGTACAATGGTCAGTTGGGCATGGGTCATTGTGGTCCACAGCTAAGGCCCACACAAAGGGCCTTCAGGCGTGGTCCCACCAGGCTCTGGTGCAACTTGGGCGAACCGGCATTTAAATGTACAGGGTGCAGCAGATGAGGTCAGGTGCTGCGAGGAGGAGCTACTTTCCTGCTGTTCCTGCAACCACTTTCTTTGTTCGGAGGACTGCTCCAATGGTGGCAGAGAGTCTGTGCAGAAGAGTAGCTGAGAGGTCGATAGTCTGATTCAGGTTCCGGGAGCGTGACTGTGTTTGTGGGTGCCTTGGGTGAGCTGGTGTTTAAATGTTCAGGACACAAACAGATGATGTCAGGTGCCACAGGGAGGAGCTTACCTTCCCGCTGTTCCTACAGCCAGTTCCTTTGTTCAGAGGAGTCTTCTGATGGCGGTGGAGAGTCCATGTGCTGGTATGGCTGAGCAGTCGGGAGTCTGATGCAGGGTCTGGTTGCATGACTATGTGTGTGGGCACCTTGGGTGAGTCGGCATTTAAATATTCATAGCGAAGGTAGATGATGTTGGGAGGAGCTTACCTTCCCGTTGTTCCTGCAGATTACTAATAGTAGGTCTGCAATCTCATATTTCAGTTCTTTCAATAACCTTGTATGTATACCATACAGTCCAGGTGATTTGCTACTCTTTAGTTTATCAAATCCTTCACTTGGTTTGCAGCTTGTCGTGCTGTGAGGGCTTGCATGCATCAGTGATGCTGAGAGCTAAACTATCGGTAGTTTAACTACTGGCAGGGTCTCCCAAGATGGACAGGTCTCAGCTGAGGTGCCAGACCAAGACAAACCACCCATCTGGGCAGCAGCAGAATGGGATAGTGTTGACGGCAGAGGAACACATTTTTGTGACAATGGCAACAACACCAAACTTAAACTGCGCAGAAGAAAGGCCCGGCAATCTACTTCTGTATCTTGCCATGAAAACCCAATGGATAGTTACAACAAAACAAATTGTGCTATGGTGCTGGAAGATGAGACCCCCCAGGTCGGAAGGCACTCAACTAGCTACTGGGGAAGAGCTGAAGACTTTTCAGAGTAAAGCCAGCATTTATGATGTGGTTGGATCAAAGCCCTCGGGAAGTCTGACTGCTGATGTAGCTGTGCATGAAATGAGAGTCAGAAGCTGTAAAGATGTCTTACACATTGGAACATGGAACGGATGAAGCATGAACCAAGGGAAGTTGGAGGTGGTCAAGAATGAAATGGAACGTGTACAACTTGATCTGTTGGGTGTCAGCGAACTGAAATGGACTGGCATCGGGCACTTTGCATCAGATGATCACATGGTCTACTATGCTGGAAATGAAAGACAACAAAGAAATGGTGTTGCATTTATAATAAAGAAGAAACTTGCAAGAACTGTAATGAAATACAATGCAGTCAGCGAACGCTTAATCTCTATTCATCTACGAGGATTGCCTATCAACACAACTATAATTCAAGTATATGCTCCAACAACAGCTGCAGAAGAGAATGAAATTGAAGAGTTCTATGAACAAGTACAAGCTGAAATTGACAGAACATGCAAACAGGATATCCTGATAGTCATGGGTGACTGGAATGCAAAAGTTGGCAACAAAGAAGATGGCAAAGTATTTGGAAAATATGGACTTGGCAACAGAAATGAAGCTGGAGAAAGACTGATAGAATTCTGCAAGACCAATGATCTATTCATCTCGAACACCTTCTTCCAGCAACACAAGCGGCGACTGTGCACATGGACTTCACCCAATGGATTGTATAAAAATCAAATTGACTACATCTGTGGAAGTCAATGATGGAAAAGCTCTATAACATCAAGAAAGACAAAACCTGGAGCTGACTGTGGTACAGATCATCAACTACTAGTATGCAAACCCAAGCTAAAGTTGAAAAAGTGCAAAACACTCATGAATGCAGCAAAATATGACCTTGAAAATATACCACTGGAATTTAAAGACTGCCTGCAAAATTGATTTGCTGCTTTAGATACAAATGTCAGAGCTGCGGAAGAGTTATGGAATGACATCAAGAAGGTTGTGTTGGAAGAAAGCGAGAAGTCTCTACAAAAGGTGAAAAAGCAAAAACGGCCAAAATGGATGACGGAAGAAACTCTGAAAATTGCCCAGAAACGCAGAGAAGCTAAAGCCAGAGGAGAAAGAAAGACAATAACAGAACTCAACAGAGATTTCCAATGTGCAGCAAGACAGGACAAGGAAAAGTACTACAATGACACTTGCAAGGAAATAGAAGCAGAAACTACTATAGGAAGAACAAGATCGGCTTTCCTAAAGATACGAGAGTTAAAGAAAAAGTTCCAGCCTCGAATTGGAATGTTACAAGATGCTCAAGGTTCTATGTTGAATGATGCTGAGAAGATCAAGAAAAGGTGGAAGGAATATACAGAGTTTTTATATGATAAAGATCAAGTGGACCAACAGCCGTTTCAACCTGTACCTTATGATCGGGAACCATTGGTGATGAAAGAGGAAGTTGAATCAGCATTGAAAGCCTTATCAAAGAACAAAGCACCAGGCATCAATAGCATTCCTATAGAATTATTGCAGCAATCTGATGCAGCTGTTACCATACTTACAAGGCTCTGCCAAGAAATATGGAAGACAACATCATGGCCAACTGACTGGAAAAGATCTGTGTTTATATCAATACTAAAGAAAGGTGATCCAACTTACTGTGGAAATTATCGAACAATCGCTCTGATCCCAAATGCCAGAAAAATTCTACTGAAGATTATTCAAAAGAGACTACAACCATACCTGGAACAAGAACTACCTGAAGTGCAAGCAGAGTTCAGGAAAGGGCGAGGAACGAGAGACATCATTGCGGATGTGAGATGGATCCTTGAAAAGACTAAAGAATACGAAAAGGATATCTGTTTGTGCTTTATCGACTATAGCAAGGCTTTTGACTGTGTAAACCATGAGAAACTCTGGGCCACATTAAGAAGCATGGGTATACCAGAACACCTGATCGTTCTCTTGCGCAATCTGTACATTGATCAAGAAGCAACAGTTCGAACGGAACAAGGAGAAACAGAATGGTTTAAAATAAGCAAAGGTGTAAGACAAGGCTGCATACTTTCCCCCTACCTGTTTAATTTATATGCAGAACAAATCATCAGAGAAGCAGGATTGTATGAAGACAACAGAGGTGTGAAGATTGGTGGAAGACTCATCAACAACCTTCGCTATGCTGATGATACCACATTACTGGTTGAAAGTGAAGATGATCTGAAACATTTGCTTCTCACAATCAAAGAACATAGTCTCAAAATGGTCCTGCACCTTAATGTAAAGAAGACAAAGATCATGACAACTGGCATAATCAACAGGTTCATTGTTGAAGGAGAAGAAATTGAAATTGTGAACAACTTTAACCTACTTGGATCAACTATCAATAAAGAAGCAACAAGCAGTCAAGAAATCAAACGATGCATTACTCTTGGCAGAATGGCTATGAAAGACCTAGATAAGATTCTCAAGAGCAGAGATGTCTCTCTCCATACAAAGATTCAACTTGTTCAAGCCATGGTATTTTCAATAACATCATATGGATGTGAAAGCTGGACAGTGAAAAAGACAGACAGGAAGAAAATTGATGCCTTTGAACTATGGTGCTGGCGGCGAATACTGTGTATATCATGGACTGCCCAAAGAACAAACCAGTCGGTACTAGAAGAGATCAAACCTAAGCTTTCTTTAGAAGCTCAGATGACAAGACTTCGACTTTCATACTTTGGACACATCATGCGAAGAGAGAGATCGTAAGAGAAAGACATCATGCTTGGCAAGATAGAAGGTCAACGCAAAAGAGGAAGGCCAACAATGAGATGGATCGATACAATAACAGCAGCTACGGGTACCAGTCTGTCAACAATGAGCCACCTGACTGAAGACCGAACACAATTTAGGATAGCTATCCAGAGGGTCGCCATGAGTCGACTCCGACTCGACGGCACTTAACAACAACAGTTTATCAAATAGTAGTAATACATCCTTCCCAGTTATCAATATTTCTTTCAGTTCTTCTGATGCATCACCTTTAAATGCCATTTTAGTTATTGGTAACTTCCGTATATCTTCTTCAGTAAAGACCGAAACAAAGAATTCATTCAGTCTCTCTACTATGGCCTTGTCCTCTTTTAGTGCCCCTTTTACCTCTGTATCATCTAATAGTGCACTGACTCTCACATAGTTTTTTTGCTATGAATGTACTTGAAAATGTTTTTATTATGCATTTTTACTTCTACGGCAAGCATTTTTTTCTTCTATGGCAAGCATTTTTTTCAAATTCTCTCTTTGCCTACCTTATCAATGCCTTGCATCTAACCTGCCAGTGCTTATGTTGTTTCCAGTTTTTGTCATCTGGCTCCTTTTTTCATTTCCTGAAAGATGCTTTTTTTTTTTTTTTTAGCTGTAACAGCTTCTCTGACCTCACCTTTAAACCATGCTGGCAGTTTTTTGGACTTCCTTCCATTTTTCTTACAGCTGGTCTGGCCTTCCAAGATAGTATTTTTAAACAACATTCATGCTTGATGTAAATCTTTAACCTTTGCAGCTACTCCTTTTAGTTTTTCCTTAACTATTCTCATTTTATCTTAGTCTCCCTTTTGAAAGGCACATGCAGTGTTGTATGTAATTTTAATTTAATTTAATTTGATGTGAGCCAACCACTGTAACTGGTTGGCTCACATCAAATTGTCTTCATTTAAACATCTCTAAAACACTCACAATTTGGTTCACACACAGCAGTCCCTCCCCACTGTTGTCTCCCTCTTCTGATGGTTCCCCTATTCCTATGGTGTCCAGTTTCCAGTATTTTGGGGTTTTCTTTGACTCAAATCTCTCTTTTCAGGATCACATCTCTCACATCACAAAAACCTCATTTTTCTTTCTCTGCCAGATTCGAGCAATTCGCCCCTTTCTTACCCCCCAAGTACCCTCTACCCTTATGCTGTCCCTTGTAATGTCTCATGTCGATTTTTGTAATTCAGTCTTCCTAGGTCTACCTCAATCCCAACTTCATAGGCTACAGCGAATCTAAAACACGGCTGCACGGATCATTTCACTCTCAGCTCCACGTGACCATATTACACCACTTTTGATTAATCTTCACTGGCTGCCTGTCCACTTTTGCACTAGCTTCATACTCCTCACTCTAGTCCATCAAGTCCTCTATACACACACACCGCAATATCTGGCAGATCTTATTCAATTTCATACCCCTAGTCGCTCCCTCCGGTCCTTACACATCAATCGTCTTCACCTCCCTTCCCCCTCCCGTGCTGACCTCCAGTCCACCCGCACTTCTGCTTTCTTTTTCAATGGACCTGCACTTTGGAATTCTCTGCCCACCTCACTCATACTCAAACATCATAGTACTTTCAAAGCTCACCTGAAGACCCATCTTTTCTCTGAAGCCTTTGATCTCCCCTCTCCTTCTGTGTGATATCACCCTTACCATTTCCCCTTCTTGTCTTGGCTTTCTCTGTTATCTCATATGCATTTCTGTCCTCTAACTGTCCTGTCAACATTGTAATTTATTTTCTTTTTTTCTCTGGCCAGTGGCCTTTTTCTTATAATTTGAATATTATTAACCACTCTGTTGTAACTACGAATGGTGATATATCAAATAAACAAACATGCTGCTTTATCATTTCAATCAAAGTGGTTTACATTGTAATTTAAACTTGGTAATGTACATTAAACAAGGATATTATGCAACTTGGATTTTTTTCTGATTTGCCCAAGGCCACAAGGAGTGCTGGTGGGAATTGAACCCTGGTCTCTGAGTTCCCAAGCCAGTGCTCTAACCATTAGGCTACTCCTCCACACCGTAGGTATAAGGACATAATCCCTGTTCATCAGAGTTTACAATCTAATCATGACAAAGGACATCACAAAACTGGGACTAGAGTTCGGCATGATACACATAAGTAGTGAAGAAGAGAGTGAGGAGCATCAGGATCCAAAAGAAGCTTTGAGAAGCTGGTTTTTTTGCCTGGATTTGGATAGGACAATAGAAGGAGCCTGAAGTACTGACTCAAGTAGTTTGTTCCAGGCATATGGAGTAACAAGGTGGAATGAACAAAGTCTGGAGTTGGCAGTGGCCGAGAAGGGCATAGATAAAAGGGATCTGCCAGCGGACTGGAGGGGTGTAAAGTGAAATAAGAGAGGAAAGGCAATGAGGAGCTGCCAAATAAATGTGTTTGTAGATCAGTAGGAGAAGCTTGAACTGGACATGGAAATAGATAGGGAGCCAGTGAAGTGACTTGAGTAGAGGAGTTGCATGATTATAGTAACACTGGCAGAAGACAAGTCGTACAGCTTAGTTTTGAACAGACTGAAAGGGAGAGAGATTATTCAAAGACAGACCAGTGAGGAGCAGGTTACAATAATCAAGATGGAAGGTGACTAGAGAATGGATAAGGGTCTTAGTAGTATGTTCAGAAAGGCAGGGATGAATTTTGCTGATGTTATAGAGAAAGAAGCTATCCAAAACAATATGAAAAACTCCTTATCAAAAGCCAAAAAACAAGCCAAAATTGATACCACAATGAGAAATCCAAAAATAAAAAAAACAAAAATAAAAAAAATGTGAACAGCACATAAGAATTAAAGAGAAAAAGACCTAATTATTCCTCAAGGCAGCAACATGACCTCAAAAACAGGGCGAGCCAATCAGTATTTAAACCACTATAACTGGAAAAGCTTGAAGCATCAATGGTCTAAAAACCTCTTTAGGTGACCAATGTCCAAATAAATCATACATTGAAAATCATGCATTAAAATGCTAACAATGAAAATATGATATATACACTGTCACATAAAAAGTCCAGTCCAGTAGGATAGACTTCTGCGGGTACTTAGCTTTGATGTATCTTAATGTGCTTCATTGTATTCCTTTGTGTCACACATAAATGTTTAGCAATTTAAATAATCATCACACAGCTGCAAGATTACAGCCAGTCATCCCAATGGCCATCAGAGCCACGACACCGGGTGTTTCGCCATCCACAGATTCCTCAGGGACCCCGATAGCTCTGTGCTTAAAATTCTACAAAATAAAAAAGAAAAACACTTAAAAGATAACTTGACAAATAGCAACAATACCAGGAAAAAAAAAAAGAGAAATAAAGTATCGGAAAAACTTAGAGACCAGGACACGCCTCACAGAAAACAACACGCAATGGCGTACACCAGCTAGAAAGGCAGGAATGCCATGCACGCACATTCTTAAGGAGATCCCCACTGATGTCTCAGACCAGATCAAACCAACAGGCTCATTCATTAAAAATAATAATGCCCAAGGCCGCGCGGTTCCCGCGGCCGTCAGTAACCCGGGCCCGGGCCATGGTGGCGGCCTCCTTCACGTGTGCTGGGGGTGTTCAGGTGGGGGGGGGAGGATCAGTATGAGGGCAACTTTTGAAATCGCTCCGGTTCGCTGTCTGAGCGATTTCATTGGCTCAGGGGGGATCGGGGCGGGGCTGGGATCGCCGAGGAGCCGCATGGTCAGTCTTTCGGTGCGGCTCCTCGGCGGGTGAAGAGGAATTTGGCAGCTCTGCTCCTCCTCGGTGGTCCTCGTCGGGTCGGTGGAGGAGGCTTTTGGCGGCTCTGCTCCTTCTCGGTGGGTCGAGAGGCTTGGCGGCTCTGCTCCCCCCTGGTTTGCGGTTCCGTGGCGCTTCGCGGTTTGCAGCATCGGGTGAGTGTTGGCAGTGCGGGGAGTTTACCTTGTCGCTTTGCTTGGGGGAGGGTTTGTTCGGGCCCTGGGGGGCTGGTCTCCTGCAGTGTGGGTGAAGGTTTTCCATCCGCAGTTCACCTTTGAGACCATGGTGCGCTCTCCTAAAAAGTCCAAGAGGGCTCACCGGGGTGCGGGCTCTAGGGCCAAGTCAGGGGGACTGGGTGGGCAGTCTCGGGTGGCCCGTTCAGCTGCACGGGTTCCTATGGGGGGTCGGGGCCCGCGGCGTGCAAGTAGAGCCGGCAGGCAGCGGGTGAGGGGTAGGTCTGGGCAGATGCCTGTAGTGGGGGTTGAGTTAGGTTCTGGTGTGGTAGGGGATGGGTCTGCAGAGCCTTTGGGGCTGGGGGATGGGGTGCATGGGTTGGTTTTGGGGGCTGCTAGGGGGGTGGCAGGGGGGGGCTGGGGGGGATACGGGTGATGAGCTGCCTCAGCCTGGTGGCAGTGGAGGGGTGCAGGATCTGGGCTTCAGCTCGCCAGGGAGCGCGGGTGCTGGCACAGCCTTCTCCTTTGGCCGAGGGTGGTCTGGGGGCGGGGGGAGGGGTTTCTGGGTTGGTCTCCTGTGTCTGGACGGTCAGCCGGTTTGGGACCTTGGGGCGGTGCCTGGGGCGATTGGGCCGGGGCGGGTTATCCGGGTGGCTTTTGTCCACCTCCTTAGGAGGCAGCGGGTTGGGCTGCGGGGGGGGGGGGCACTTCGGGGTGGCCCCAGGGGTTGGGGGGTGGGGCAGTATGGGACGGGTACTCCTGTTTCTGCTGCTTCTTTCCGGACGACGAGTGGCGTTCCTGCATCCGTGGGATTGAGGGGCCCTCCATTGGCGATGGCGCAGAGCCTGGAGCAGTCTTCTCCGAGTGTGGCGCCGATGGCGACTGCTGATCGAGCCCAGGAAGGTGAGTGTGCTGGTCCCGTGTCTGGCGCTGGCGAGGTGATTTTGCCTGTGGGCGACGGGGGTTTGGGGGGGCGGAAATCCACCTCAAAGCGGAAGCACCGGTGTCATTGTCGACGTAGCGCATCGTCCTCCTCGTCATTTTCTTCGTCTTCAGATAGTTCCTCCGATGTCTCAGTGGTGGGCGCTAAGTCGGGGGAGGGTGCCGGGTCTTCGGTGGTGCGTTGCGCCAAGTTGTGGGAAAGCGTTCCGCGTACGTTGCGGCGGCGCGTCCTGAAGAGGCGTTATATTGATGTCTTTCGGCTCCTGGAGGGGCGTAAGCGGTCCGGGGAGAGTCAGCGTAAGCGTAAGGAGGATGAGAAAGCGGGTCGTGTGCGGAAGGTGTCGCGTAATACTTTAAATTGGACTCGGGCCTTTTTGCGTTTGGCGAGCGTGTGGGGGCATGCGGACCCGAGTTGTTATGGGGAGCTTTTGGCTTATGCTGATGCCACCTTGGCGGCGTCACAGGCACACGAGGGAGGGGCCTGGCTCAATTACGACGAGGCGTTTCATGATATGATGGAGGAGAACCGGCAATTATCTTGGTGGATGAAGGACATCAACCTTTGGCTGACGCAAATGTCTGCCAAAAGGGGCGGTGCCGTTGGCGGCGGCGGGGGCGGGCAATCAAGGCAGGGAACACCCCTTCGGGAGCGAGTTCGCGTTCCTTTCGAGCACCTGGTTCCTTGCCAGACACACTCAAAGGGGCGCCTGGGGGGGACCTGTGTTGGCGCTTTAATAAGGCATCCTGTCCCTTCCTGGACTGTAAATTTAGGCACGCTTGCTCCCTCTGCGGTGTGTCCCACTCGGCTGCGAAGTGTAGCCGAAAAGGGGTCTCCGGAGCGCCACTGGGGGGTAAGTGAGGAAGGGAGAAGGGGGTTGGCGCCTACCCCTGTTTGAATCCAGGCGTTACGGCCGTGGTTAGACCACTATAGGCGACATAGGCACGGCAAGGCAGGGGGGTTTCTATGGCGGGGATTTAGGGAGGGTTTTCGTATACCCTGTCGGGGTGTCGCGGTGTGCTCTGCCACCCATAATGCTCGATCAGTGCACATTCTGGCGGATGTGGCCCGGGACAAAATTGCTGCTGAATGCACTTTGGGCAGGGTGGCGGGTCCTTTCGAACATCCCCCCTTTTCGCCGTTTATTATCTCACCGCTCGGTGTCATTCTTAAGAAGGAACCGGGTCATTACCGGTTGATCCACAACCTGTCCTGCCCTCCGGGAGGATCGGTGAATGATCAAATTCCAAGGGAGTTCTGCTCAGTACACTATGCGTCGTTTGATGAGGCGTTGGAGCTCGTGTGTCAGTGTGGAAAGGGGGCGCTCCTGGCGAAGGTGGACATTGAATCGGCATTCAGGCTCTTACCAGTTCATCCGTCCGCCTTTCCGTTGCTTGGCTTCCAGTTTGACGCTCAGTTCTATTATGACAAGTGTCTGCCGATGGGTTGCGCGATCTCTTGTGCCTACTTTGAGACCTTCAGTACTTTCTTACACTGGGTTTTAGAGCAGCGTTCGGGCTGCCAATCTATTGTGCATTACCTAGACGATTTTCTCTTCATCGGGCCAGCTCAGACCGAGGTTTGTGCTTCCTTGCTTGGGTCCTTCCGGGAGATGGCAGCAGAATTTGGTATCCCTTTGGCGGCGGGTAAGACAATCGGCCCGGTGACGTGTCTTTCCTTCTTGGGGATCGAAATCGATGCGGGCGAGCTAGTGGTTCATTTACCCAGTGATAAGATCGAGCGTTTGCAGACCTTGGTGGCGAGGGTGGGGTCGGCGACCAAGGTGACTCTGACGGAACTGCAGGTACTAGTTGGGCACTTGAATTTCGCTTGTCATGTCCTCGCGATGGGGAGGCCATTTGCGCGCCGGCTTTCCTTGGCGATGGCGGGTGTGCGCTGCGGGCATCATCGCATTAGGGTGACGGCGGGGATGCGGGCGGATCTTCGGGTCTGGGATACTTTTCTGTCGCAGTTTAATGGTTGCTCGGTGTTACAATTGATGGAACTGTCCAATGTTGACTTGCAGTTGTTTTCTGACGCGGCGGGCAGTTCGGGTATGGGTTTGTACTGTCAAGGTTCCTGGTGTGCGGCAGCGTGGCCGGCATTGTGGATTGAGAGTAGGTTGACGCGCAATGTGACATTCCTGGAGTTATTCCCGATAGTGGTGGCATTTTGGGTCTGGCCTGAGCGCTTGCGGAACAAAAAGGTTGTCTTCTGGTGCGACAATGCGGCAGTGGTGCAAGTTATTAACAGACACTCGCCCAAGTATCCATGTGTTGCGGTGCTTATGCGGGTGTTTGTGCTCGCATGCTTGCGGCTTAATGTGACGGCCCGCGCACGGCATGTGCCGGGTTCGCAGAATGCCATTGCTGATGCTTTGTTCCGCTTTCAGTGGTCGCAGTTCCGGTTGTTGGCTCCGGGGGCGTAGGAGACATCAGTGCAGGTGCCGGAGCACCTTTGGAGCATTGGGACGCTCGAATGATGGAGTTGTTGCGGTCTTCCTTGGCGCCAGGTACGTGGGCATCATACAAGCGGGGTTATGTGCGGGTGCGCGACTTCTTATGGACGTGCGGTTGGCAGGGTGGTAGGGTCGTCAACGGGCAGCTCGGTTTGTTCATAGTTTGGACCAAAGGGTGTGGTTGGTCCAGGTCGAGTGTGCATGCGGCACTGGCTGGTTTCTCTTTCTTTAGCAGGGCGTGGGGATGGGGCAGTCCCAGTGCATCGTTTGTGGTAAAGCAGCTCCTCGCGGGGTGGGCGAGGGCGCAGCCTCAGGTGCAGGACTGGCATCACCCCATATCGCATGACTTGCTGTTGCGGATATGGGAGGTATTGCCAGCGGTGGCAGTGTCTGAGTTCGAGGCTACGCTGTTTCGTGCTTTGTTTGTCACGGCCTTTTTCGGGGCATTCCGGGTCAGTGAGCTAGTCCCGCGTTCCGGCAGGACGGGGATGAGTGGGGAGTTGGCGGGTCCCCATGTTGAGCGGAAGGGGTCTACCGTGCGGATTTACTTGGCACGCTCTAAGACGGACCAGCAAGGTGTTGGCCGCTGGGTTGTGTTGAGTGCGGTCCCGGGGGTGTGTTCCTGTCCGTCCAGAATGTGGACTCTTATCGGCGCTTGCGACCGGTTAGTGCCAAAGCATTTTTCTGCCATGCGGACGGGAGCCCTGTTACCCAGTTTCAGTTCACTGCGGTTTTGCACCTGGTCTTGCGGCGTTTGGGTTTGGACGAGCGCCGTTATGCATCCCACTCCTTCAGGATTGGGGCTGCAACGAGTGCGGCTGCAGCCGGGTTGGGGAGTGAGGTGATTCAGAGAATTGGGAGATGGCGCTCAGGTGCTTATGCCGGCTATATTCGCCTGGAGTAACTGCTAGGCGGGGCTGGGGGGGTTGGCTGAGTGCTGGGGCGGGGGGGGGGTTGCTTACTGCTGTTTTTTTTGTTTGTTTTCTTTCAGGATTGCAGGATGGATGGTGCTCCCTGAGCGGGCATGGCGGTGCGCACCCAGCTGGAGTTTGGTGGATTCTAGGACACTCTTATGTGTACTGGGCGGAGCGGAGAGCCATGACGCGCCCGTTGGGGCAGCACCTGGGCCTGGCGGCCTGCAATGTTCGACTGCTGTGGATGGGGGAACGCGGCATGCGCTGGTGGCAGTTCCTCCCGACTCTTCGGCGCCTGGCAGAGCGATGGCAGCGACCTTGGGGAGTTTTGATCCATCTTGGCGGGAATGACTTGAGCAGTTGGACATGCAGACAGCTCATACGGGCGGTGCAGCGGGACCTTCGGGCGCTGCAGGAGGAGTGGCCTGGTGTTGTGTTTATCTGGTCGGACATTATCCCTAGGCCGGCCTGTCAGTCCCAGCGATGGTGGTCGCGAGGGTTGGTGAAAGTCAATCGGCAGATTGGACGCTGGTTGCTGCAGGTCGGGGGAGGGCAGGTGCAGCATCCTTGGGCTGGTCCGCGCTGTGCGGGGCTCTACCGTAATGATGGAGTGCACCTGTCTCCGGTTGGTCAGGACCTTTTGCTAAATGATTGGCAGGAAGCTTTTGAGAGTTGGGTTGGTCGCAGCTTTATGGTGGGGGGGGGGGGGCGGTGCGAGGATAATTGAAATTACTTCGCACCGGTGGTGGGGTAGAGAGCCAGCGCTCACCGAGGCAGTGGGGGCTCTAACTGATTTACGAGCAGTGGGGGGCAAAGGGCTCCCCGGGGATGGGGGCGAGACAACCCGGTTGGGGGGGTCTCAGCCCGGTAGTGGGGGTGTGGAGGACGGCCTTTGCTACTAGCATGGCGAGGCCGGTGGTGAGGTCCAGGGGAAAAGGATGCTCCGCCTTGCTGCTAACACGGCGGGTAGGGGCATTCTCCGGCAAGGGTGGGGGGCAAACGGGGGTTTATCTTTGATTGTTGATATGTTGGCCAATTTGGGCCGGTATGTTACAGTTGTAAAATAAAGCTGCGACCAAATAATATATATTTGCACCAAGAGGTTGTTGTCAGTGTGTTTTGTGGCATGTAAAGGTACATGGGGTAGGGGTGGTGCGTGACGGAGGCGTGAAGGGCCTCTGGGTTACCCGGGTTACTACTACTAACAGGTTCATACTGCCAAACTGATGGCTTAAAATAGCCCTGAATACAAACATGCTATCAACTGTATGAAGAAAAATAAATGATATCAAAAGCACATGCATTTGAATCTCACTGACCCTCAACAATTTCAACGCATGATTTTCAATGTATGATTTATTTGGACATTGGTCACTTAAAGAGGTTTTTAGACTATTGATGCTTCGAGCTTTTCCAGTTAAAGAGGTTTAAATACCGGTTGGCTTGTCCTCTGTTTTTGAGGTCATGTTGTGGCCTTCAGGGATACTGAGGTCTTTTCCTCTTTAAAAAGATAGAGATTCTTATGCACTGTTCACTGTTTTTATTTTTGGATTTCTTATCGTGGAATCGGTTTTGTCTTGTTTTTTGGCTTTTGATAAGGAGTTTTCATATTGTTTTTCATTTTGGTTTTGGATAGTTACTCGGCTCCTTGTGAGGATTCAGTTTGATACAGAATTAGAGAACAAAGCAACAGGTTTTAGCTATCTGTTGGATGTGTACAGAGAAAGACAGAGTAGAGTCAAAGATGACCGCAAGATTGCCAGCTGAGAAAACAGGGAGGAGTGTAGTATTATCCACAAAAATAGAGAAGGGAGGAAGGAAGGAAGCGTGTTTAGGGGGAAAAATAATGAGCTCAGTTTTGGCCATGTTGAATTTCAGATAGCAGTGAGACATCTAGGCAGCAATGTTGGATAAGCAGACAAAGATCCAGGCCTGGATTACTGGAGAAATTTCAGATGAAGAAAGGTAGATCTGAGAGTCATCAGCATAAAGATGGTACTGAATACCATGGGAGGAAATAAGTGCACCAAAGGACTGAAGTGGGATGGCAGTAGAGGAACATCCACCAGAACATATATTACAAGTATGATGGGAGAGATAAGAAGAAACTTGGACAGAACAGAACCCCTAAAACCAAGTGAGGGCAGGGTATCAAGAAGATGATTGTGATCAACAATGTCAAAGGCAGCAGAAAGGTGAAGAACAATTTGGTGAGGAACAAGTCACTGGAGACTTTGGCAAGTGCTGTTTTTCTAGAATGTAGAGGATGAAAGCAAAATTGAAATGCATCCAGAGGGATTTAAAGAAAGAACATCAAGACAGTGATGGTGAACCGCTCACTTAAGTATCTTTGAAGCAAAGGAGAGGAGATGGAAAGGACAATAACTCAAAGGACAGGTAGGAGAGGTATAACCACAGTATGTTTGAAGGCCACAGGAATAGTTGCAGTGGGAATTGATAGGTTAAGGATATGACAGATGCTTTGGGGTCATTCTGACCCACGAATAGTGGATTGGAGTCTAGGATGGATGTCCAACCCCCGTACAAACCATGAATGTAATTCTGGATCCTGCCTGCCCTGCACATATAGAGGGTTTTTGCAGACAGTGCTGAAGGGGGTGGAAGGGGGTGCTGGAGGCAGAGAGTAGGCAGAGTGGGGCCAGGCCCACAAACCCGTATGAACAGAGCCTATTCAGGTCACAGCCCTGTACATCCGGGATGTTAAGATGATCAGGGGACTTATTTCACCTCAGAGGTAGAATAAGTCCCAGGGGGCAAACAATCGGGGTACACAGAACCCCCAAAGTGGCTGAGGAGCTTCAGTGAAGTCCCTGCCGCCTGATCCCTGCCTTGGCTGCCCCTGCCGAGGGTCAGGCGGTGGGGAAAGAAAAGTGGGACTGCTATTGGGCTGCCTGTGCTCCTGCTGGGCGTCACAGTGCCATAGCGATGGAATGCCATGGCACAGGCACTCCAGCAGGAGCATAGGGTGGACTGGCTGGGCAGGGGGAAGGACATCTCCTGTGACAGAATCGGGGCATGTCTAGGTCATCCAAGTGCCCCGATTCTGCAACCATGGGAACGTATAGCTCCCGCAGTTGCATAATCGGGCGTCTCTGGGGCATGTCCAATTTTTGGATGTCTGGATGGCCCGGATGTCTTCCAATCTGAATTGGCCTCTATGGAAATAGGGATACTTAACCCAATACAAATAAATCTAATAAGTTTAAGGGACTTTGTTTCATATTCACCTCAAGACGAACTGCAAGGACTTAGAATCAATCTATTCCTAAGGCCTAATAACTTGCTAATGAAGATAACCAGTTAACTCTGAAAGTTAAAATGTTCCCTCTTTTCCCCTTAACTGGTTAAAGAGCCTATAAGTCAAAGATTATTCCTGGTTGGGTTGGAGTTTTGGGTGGAGTGTGGGAATAAAGACTAAGGCCCCGATTCTGATACCGACATACATCTCCTTTGTATGTACGGGCTGACGCGGACGTACAAAGGAGATGGCGATTCTGATTCCATGGGGCATGTCTAGCCCCCTGGGATCAGAATCACAAGCAGCAAGTACATACAGGCTGGGACTGCGATTCAGTCCCGGCCTACACGTACAGCCATAGCCCGGCTAACTTAGCCAGGGCTTTAAATGGAGCCATGGTGCCATAGTGTCCTGTTGCCATGGCACCGCAGCTCCATTTAGAAGCCACAATGTCAGCTGCTGATAAAAAAAGTTAATTCCCCACAGTCCAACTCCTGATCCGGCCTCCTAGAGCCAGGGTTGGGCTGTGGGGAATTAATTCTGCCCCGCCCCAGCCCCATTTGCACCCCGATCTCAGCAAAAATCAATGTCCAGGGAAGTTATTCCAACTTGGAGGTGGAATAATTTCCTTAGCCATTTCGCCGGCCCGTGACGTACAGGGCCAACATTAGAATCAGACCTGTATGTCCAGGGCCGGCGATTGCCCACTGCCCGCCCATTATCTGCTGCTGGGCCGCCTCTTCCAAGCCACCGTCTAACTTCCCTGCACAACCAGCAGGGAAGTTAGACAGCAGGGGAAAGCCGGCACTAATAGCGGGGATGGATGTCCCCACTATCTGTGCCTCAGAATAACCCCCTATCTGAAAATGTGCCTGTTACACTATGCTCTAAATGACTTTAATTTAACTGTCATTGCAAAATCAGAAATGCCTGCATGTTTTACTGGTCTTTCCCAACAATACGTTATATATAAAACACTGATAAATTTAGCTGACTAAAAATTGAGGATTTCTAAAAGGATTCCTTTGGTGGATTTAAAACTTAACTGGACAATGCTTATTATTCAGCACTCTTGCTTAAGTAGTTGAATGTAGTAGAATAAATTGCAAGCTTAAATCCAGTCAGGATGGATGTTGCAGGCTTAAATCTTGACTGGCTACTTTTTTTGTGAATTTTCTGCCAAATCATATCTGGTTAGTCTTTTCAGAAAATCTCCCTCAATATAATATGTTAAATTAACTTATTTCACTACTAAGCACCATTGTTTCGATGCTAATTATATCTTCATTAGAGGACATATGGGAGTAATTTTATAGTCATTATCATGCATACATGCTTTAAAGGCTTTTTATAAAATACAAGCCAGCAAAAAAGTGTGCTTGATGACATGAAGGCAAGTACTTTGATGGTAAGCATAGCCAAGGGCATGGCAGAGTGTGGGCAGGTATGCATGCTAATTCTAAAACACCATAATTTATGTGCATACTTGAGAACTTTAAACATGTGCACTTATACCTGCTATGGAGCAGGCGGAAATAGCCATGCCTGCTTTTAAGGCACAATCCCTGCCACTTACGTAAGTATTTTATAAAAACAAATAGGTTCAGATAGAGGCTTGTTACTAAGGTGCATAATTACTAACTAAATCCTATTGAACAACCTGGGACCTGCTCTAAAATAGCACATTAACAGTGTATTAGCATGCATTAATGCCAGAGTACCTTAATAACCAGTCCCCTATATGTCTTTATAAAATAGTCTTAAACTAGGTATCTGCTTACCTAAATGCCATTTTTTAAAATTACTGTCACGCTGCTTGAAAAACTAACATGACAATATTTGTTGTTTTTTAGATCTTAAAAGAGGAGGCAATTTTTTTTCTATAGTATCTATTTTTTTTAAGACCACGTACAGCCTAAGTGTCGAGCGTATGTGCCTTGGTACAGATGTGAAAATTGAAATGCTGGCACTGTGATATTTCCCAATGTAGAAATAAATGTGTAGATTTGTAACTGTGGAGATCTTGCCTTTTCTTGCATGTCCTTAAGCATAAAAAAATGAGCCAAGTGAATTATGTAGCTCTTTTGGCAGCTTAGTTGAATTATTTTAAAATTGCTAAATAAATTTCTTGCATACTGAGCGTGAGTTTACAAGGGCACATTTCAGGAAACGTTGCAAATCTGGTTTCTGTTTGGGATTGTCAGGATGATTGAGGGCCACATACAGTAGGTGTGAGTGTCTAGAGTGGTGTGGGGGGCTGGTATCAGGGTGGAAGGGGTTAGAATGATTCCTCTTGCCCAGGTATGGTAGGGTAGAGATGTGATAAATGTGAATATATGCTATTCAGTAACTGTGGTTGTTATGTCTGGCAGTAGAGATCGACCAGCGTTTTATAGTCTAAAACTCTCTTTCATTGTTTTTCTTTCTTTCTTCTATCAGTTTTCATTTTCTTTACTGTCATCTTTAGTTATTGCATTGATTTTCCTTCTTTTCCCTCGTATGTGCCATGGATAAAATCAGTGTTGATATTTTTGATCATGATGGCTACCTGATATGAGAGACTGTACACAATGATGTGATACATTATTTCAATTAGTTTGGAATGGATTTATTTTATTTATTTAAAAGGATTTATATACCGCCTTCTCCTGTAATCAAGGCGGTGTACACAGCAACCAATCGAATTATCTTGACATTTGTGTGTGCATGCAGTGTTATACAGTGAATGAGCGTGTGTGTAAGTTGGCGTTGATTCGTGGTGGGCTATATTCAGTGTGCGCTGCTTTACAATGCTATGTACATGAGAGAGAAAGGGAGGGGGGGGGGTTGGTATGTAGTCCAGTAGCTGGCAGGCAGAGTTATGTGATATCACCATAGTGCTCAAGGAAGAGCGTCGTCTTGAGCTGTTTCCGAAAGTCCTTGATGTCTTCTGTCAATCATAGGTCATCAGGGAGGACGTTCCATATTGCAGGTGCCTCCAGCGATAGAGCTCTTCTTGCGGTGTTCTTGCGTACCTTGGTGAAGTCTTTTGGTATATTGATGATGTCAGAGGTGCCTCTCCTTCTCGGTCTTGTGCTGATGTCGGGTTGTATGATGGTTGTAGGCTGAGTGCTGAGATCTGGTGTTTGATTTTGAATATGTTTAAGATTGTCTTAAATCTGATGTGGGAGCTAATTGAGAGCCAGTGGCGGTGTTTTAGAATGGGGGTGATGTGATCTTGTCTTGATGAGCCATATATTCTGTGTGCTGCTGTGTTTTGAGCTATTTGCAGTGGCCGGAGTGTCTGCTTTGTTAGGCCAAGAAAGATTGGGTTGCAGAAGTCTTGGATGGGAGTTATTAGTGCTTGACAGACTGTGCGGATTAGATCTTGAGAGAGGAGGGGTTGGAGGTGTCAGATTAGTCTCATCTCTTGCCCTCCTGCACCCCAGCCCGCCTCCAGCTCTCCCGGCGGGATCGAGCCGGCCGGGGATACAGGGCCACTCCTCCCATCAACTGCTGCCCAATCGGGGCAGCCAACGGCCAGCTGAAAAGCAGAGCGCCGTCGGGCGTGTGGTCTCTTGCCCTCCTGCACCCCGGCCCGCCTCCAGCTCTCCCGGCGGTGATCGAGCCGGCCGGGGATACAGGGCCGCTCCTCCCATCAACTGCTGCCCAATTGGGGCAGCCAACGGCCAGCTGAAAAGCAGAGCGCCGTCGGGCACGTGGTCTCTTGCCCTCCTGCACCCCGGCCCGCCTCCAGCTCTCCCGGCGGGGATCGAGCCGGCTGGGGATACAGGGCTGCTCCTCCCATCAATTGCTGCCCAATCGGGGCAGCCAACGGCCAGCTGAAAAGCAGAGCGCCGTTGGGCGCGTGGTCTCTTGCCCTCCTGCACCCCGGCCCGCCTCCAGCTCTCCCGGCGGGGATCGAGCCGGCCATGGATACAGCGCCGCTCCTCCCATCAACTGCTGCCCTATCGGGGCAGCCAATGGCCAGCTGAAAAGCAGAGCGCCGTCGGGCGCATGGTCTCTTGCCCTCCTGCACCCCGGCCCGCCTCCAGCTCTCCCGGCGGGGATCGAGCCGGCCGGGGATACAGGGCCGCTCCTCCCATCAACTGCTGCCCAATCGGGGCAGCCAACGGCCAGCTGAAAAGCAGAGCGCCGTCGGGCGCACCCGTGCCTGGCGGGCCCGTGCCTGAGGGCCTTGCCAGAGGGCCCTTTGGCGTGGCCCTTAGGCGCGAGCCTGTTTGCGCGGATCTGCGAGATCGTGCTATCACAAACCGCCTGGATCTGCGGCCTCCTGATCGCAAACACCAAAATCCAAAGATCTAACAGCTCTCAGAATTGGATTCCTGTGTTCCATCAGCGCGATAACGAAACACTGACGGAGGGCCTATAAAAGAGGCTGCTGCTGGTGCCTCACTCCACCCTAGAAGTGCCTGTTCAGTTCTACCCTTCTTCTCTCGGAAGAGCCAATCACAGCACGTCCATCATCTTCAGATTCCCACAGCTGGAAGAATGGATATTTCACCCCTCAGGCGTGAGCCTTATTCCTGAACCAACGGAACATTCCAGCATAAGCACGCCTCTTGGTTCTCTTTCTTCTATTTTTCTCAACTACAAAAATCCCACAGATGTGAGAGTCTTCATAAGCATACTACTACCAGGACGATCTTCGACCAGTCTGCTGGCCCTGTCAGCTGCACAAACTCAACATTCCTCACCCCTCTGCTTGAGGTACCCTCAGTAACCTGTTTTTTGAATGTGTCTGTCTGTTCTATAGCTACATGTTAATTGCTACATGAGGCTATAGAGTAATCTGTTCCTTACGCTACAGTGTTATCCCTCCTTGTGTTAAGCCTCACAAGTGTTTAGTCAGTTGTCTCTACTTCCTTGTTGTCCTAAGTTCATCTCTAAACACCATTGTTACATGATAATTACCACTGTGTGATACTATGTAATCATCTCCGTATACTGCAGTCTTTCTACAAACATCTGTAAGACCCTTATTGTGTATCCCTCAAATACTATCTCATCTGTAATTTGTCCCAAGTGGCGACTTGCCCTGTTACACGCTATCTAGCATCAACATAAATAAGTTGCACCTCCACTCTCACACTTCAAGCCATGCAGCGGCCATCATGGCCCTCCCACTATTTACCCTCTCCATCATTTTCCTCCTAGCCAACACCTTTCAACACTCAGTAGCCCTCTCAGCTGGGCAATATCACATCTCTACCCTACCATACCTGGGCAAGAGGAATCATTCTAACCCCTTCCACCCTGATACCAGCCCCCCACACCACTCTAGACACTCACACCTACTGTATGTGGCCCTCAATCATCCTGACAATCCCAAACAGAAACCAGATTTGCAACGTTTCCTGAAATGTGCCCTTGTAAACTCACGCTCAGTATGCAAGAAATGGCCAGTTATCCCTGACCTGATAGCTGTCCATGGCCTTGATCTCCTCATGGTGACAGAATCGTGGCTCAAGGACACTGATACAGCCCTCATAAACCAACTAATCTCCCCCCAACATCTCCATTTATACCTGCCACAGGGCCAACCGGAAAGGCGGCAGAGTTTTTATCCTTGCAAAAACTGAACTCGGATTTCAACTTCTCTCAGCCAAGAGCACCACACACATGGACATAATCACCATTGCCAACAAAGGAATTACCATAAACCTCATTTATAAATCCCCCTCCTCTCCACCGGAGGTCATATCTACCTTTATTGACCTAGCCTGCAACCCAACTAACCCTCGCAATCCCAACTGGCTGCTCGGAGACTTCAACTTACCCTCCCTGCAGTCCGTCCATGCAGACGCCTTCCTAGAAGCTATGCAAACACTTGGGTTTGAGCAAATAGTAAAAACCTCCACTCATCTTAAAGGTAATCCGCTGGATCTACTTTTTGCTCCTCACTCTGCTGCCAGCCAGAAGGCCAACCTAAACATGGATATCACCCCCATTCCTTGGTCGGATCACAAGCTAATCATGTTCCAGATACCCATCCATCGTACTCATTTATCCTCCAATGACTCCGGTACGGAATCCAGAACTACTTCTCATTTCAGACCACTTGATAAAGAAGGGTTCGTTAAACTCGCCTTACCTAAGCTCAATCCAATACCTCCAAACCTTGAAGAAGCAATCATCAACTGGAACGTCACGCTGAAAACATTTGCTCAACTACCAGCTATAGACAAATCAGTAGCTCCCAAGAGACCTAAAGGAAGGAGACATCCAGCCCCGTGGTTTACAGCAGATCTTCGGTCATCCCTCCTCTCCCTTAGGAAACTTGAAAGAAAATGGAGAAGATCCCGATCCGAAACTGACAAACAAACATACCTTTCCAGCCTTAAACTCCACCGTGAAACCATATACCTCAGATTGAGCGAATACCATGCCAAACTCCTTATCCGCTCTCTAAACAAACCTAGAGACCTTTTCAGCTTAGCAAAATCCCTAACTAAGGAACCTTCACCTACCCAACTCGAGCCTATTTCCCCCCAGTCATATGCTGACTACCTCCAATCTAAAACTCCTATAACCGACACAGTTTCAATAACCACTCCCTACTACGCACTCACCTCACTTCCACCTATTACAATGTTCACAACTCCAACAGAGAAAAACATCCAAGATCTTATCGCCATCATCAATACCTCTACAGCTCCAAGTGATCCCTGCCCAGCATACTGGATCAGAACTCTGCGAGTTGAACTTAGCCCAATTCTAATCAACATCATTGAACTCTCCTTTACAACAGGCTCCTTCCCCGCATTCCTCAAACAAACATCAATAAGACCACTTCTGAAGAATAACAGACTTGACCCACTAAAAACTGACTCCTACCGCCCAATCTCGAGTATACCTCTACTGTCCAAGATAATAGAGAAGGTTGTTCAGCGGCAGATTCAACACCACATTGACGAGGTGGCTCCTCTCGACCCCTGTCAACACGGATTCAGGGAGTCTCACGGAGTAGAAACTCTCCTCACCACCCTAACCAACGCTTTGAATAGAGGATTGGACAAGGTTGAAAATGGCTTCACTCTCATTTTCCTTGATATCTCCGCTGCCTTTGACTCCGTTAATCACAATCAATTTCTCACTCGTCTCCAGGAGAAGGGCATCTGTGGCCTCGCCTGGGAATGGTGTAGATCTTATCTATCAGATCGTTGGCAGCATGTCAGAGTTGGTTCTACCACATCTGCGCCTTTCCACCAACACCAAGGTGTTCCGCAGGGCTCCTCCTTATCCGCGCTGCTGTTCAATGTCTACATGCAGCCGATATGTGACATCATTCGCTCCTTCAATATCTCCACTCTAATCTAAGCGGATGACGTCCTGTTGTTTACACCATTCAAAATCAAACAACCAGACTTCTCCAGCCTTATCAACTGTTTCAACGCCATCACCGACTGGTTACTATCTCAAAACCTCCGCATAAACTTTAAAAAGACGGAAGTTCTCTTCATATCAAGGAACAAAGATTTCTCCCCTCCATCCTCCCTAAAAGTAAGAGATGCGGAACTCCCTAGTAAACCTTCCATTCGCTACCTAGGGATTACTCTGGACCAGCATTTCGACTTTAAGGAGCACATACGAAACACCACCAGAGCTGTCTACAATAAAATTAGAATGCTGAGGCACCTCAGGCCCATGTTACCTCATAATGACTTCAGGACCATTTTCTAGGCCCTCATTCTTCCACATCTTGATTACGCAAATGTGGCCCTGTATGGACTCCCCAAGAACACCCTTAATCCGCTGCAACTCGCCATGAATGCGGCTGCACGTGTTCTCTGCGGTTTAGCAAGATCAGACCATATTACCCCGATACTCAAGGAGCTCCACTGGCTTCCAATTCACTGCAGGTTAACATACAAAATCCTTCTCATCATCTTCAAGATCATTAATAACCTAGCCCCCACAACACTCAGTGACCTTATCACCCTCACCCCGAAAAACAGACTCAGAAGATCAGTAACTGACAACACCTTGCTCATCCCCAAGGAATCCATCAAGTGCACCCAGACGACCAAGAAAAGAACATTTGCATTCTATGCCCCAAAATGCTGGAACGACCTTCCACCAGAAATTAGATCCATCAAAGGCCTTATGCAGTTCCGTAAGGCAATCAAACACCACATTTTCCTACTTCACTTTTCTCAAGCACCCACCCCACCTCTGCTCACCCACTCACCAATGTCTACGAACCCTTCCCTGTAACAAGTATTTTGAGCTTACCTTAGCCATACGTGTATATACAAACCAAATCTAATTGTATTTTGTACATATGTTTATAGTTTCCCTGTTGCTCCAAGTTCAAACTCCTGTTACAATGTAAGATCCAAGTTTTAAACTCCTGTTACAATGTAAGCACAGAACAGGCTTCTGACTGTGTACCCTTGTTGTATGTAAATCGCACTGATAACAAATAGCGCGGTATATAAGAGTTGTTAAATAAAATAAAATAAAATAAAATAATAAATCTTGAGGTATGCCTTTTTGGTGGTTCTGCTGATGTGTGACTGTAGGTTTAGTTCTTTGTCGAGAGTCACTCCGAGGTATTTCACTTCTGGTTTTATGGGTATTGTTGTGTTGTTAACGTTGATGGAGGGTGGAGGGATAAAGCTGGTGTTTCGGGTGATGAGCAGTGCCTCAGTCTTGTTGTAGTTTATGGTCAGGTAGTTGTCTTGAAACCAGCTGGTCATATGTTTGAGACAGTCTGTTATTTTGGTGTAGTCAGGGTTGTCAAGGTTGACTGGGGTATATGTCATGATGTCATTGGCATAGATTGTGTATTGTATTTTGTGTTCTTTCATGATGCTGCAGATCTTTTGAATGTAGAAGTTAAATACAAGCTCTGATAAGGTGGATCCTTGTGGGACGCCTTACTTGATTTTTATGGGTCAGGAGGTGTTGGGGCCAATCTTGACCTAGATCTGTCTATCCATTAAGAACATAAGAACATAAGAACATAAGAAATGCCATACTGGGTCAGACCGAGGTCCATCAAGCCCAGTATCCTGTTTCCAACAGTGGCCAATCTAGGTCATACGTACCTAGCAGTTTCCCCAAAAGACACAGGTTCTGCAGTGCTTGTACTAGGCCAAGCATTGATATCCTGGGTCCCTTTTTAATAGTGGTTTATGGACCTTTCCTCCAGGAACTTGTCCAAACCTTTTTTAAACCCAGCTATACTAACAGCCCTTACTACATCCTCCGGTAACAGATTCCAGAGTTTGATTACACGTTGAGAGAAGAAATATTTTCTCCTATTTGTCTTAAATAGTTTACCCTGTAGCTTCATTACATGCCCCCTAGTCCTTCTATATTCTGATAGCGTAAACAATTTATCCACGTTTATCCGTTCCACTCCATTCATTAATTTATACACCTCTATCATATCTCCCCTCAGCAGCCTCTTTTCTAGGTTAAAGAGCCCTAACCTTTTTAGCCTCTCTTCATAGGAGTAGCCTTCCATCCCCTTCACCAATTTGGTGGCTCTTCTCTGTACTTTTTCTAATAACTCTATGTCCTTTTTAAGATACGGTGACCAGAATTGCACACAATATTCAAGGTGCGGTCGTACCATGGAGCGATACAGAGGCATTATAATATCCTTTGTTTTATTCTCCATCCCTTTCCTTAGGATACCTAGCATTCTATTTGCTTTCTTGGCCGCCGCTGCACACTGGGCGGAGGGTTTTAACATGTTATCCACGATGACTCCTAAATCTTTTTCCTGGGTGGTGGTTTCTAATGTGGAGCCTTGCATCTTGTAACTATAGTGTGGGTTGTTCTTTCCTAGGTGCATAACTTTGCACTTGTCCACATTAAATTTCATCTGCCATTTGGATGCCCAGTCTTCCAATTTATCCAGATCCTCCTGCAGTTTTCCACAATCCTCTTGGGTTTTAACAACTTTAAACAGTTTTGTGTCATCTGCAAATTTGATTACCTCACTAGTTATTCCCTTTTCCAGGTCATTTATGAATATGTCAAAAAGTAGCGGACCCAGTACAGATCCCTGGGGTACTCCACTATTCACCTTTTTCCATTGGGAATATTGGCCATTTAGCCCTACCCTCTGCTTTCTATCTTTTAACCAGTTCCCGATCCACAATAGTACACTGCCTCCTATCCCATGACTTTTTAGCTTCGCCAAAAGTCTCTGATGGGGGACCTTGTCAAAAGCTTTCTGAAAGTCCAGATACACTATATCAACCGACTCACCTTTGTCTACCTGTTTATGCACACCTTCAAAAAAACAGATCAGATTAGTAAGACAAGATCTGCCTTGTCTAAAGCCATGTTGGCTGTCTCCCATTAGGCCATGACTATCTACATGCTGTGTAATTTTGTTCTTTATGATGGCTTCTACCATTTTCCCTGGTACTGACGTCAGGCTCACCGGTCTGTAATTTCCCGGGTCACCCCTGGAACCCTTTTTAAAAATTGGTGTTACGTTGGCGACCCTCCAATCTTCAGGTATTACAGATGATTTTAATGAAAGTTCACAGATTACCAATAACAGGTCTGCAATCTCATATTTCAGTTCTTTCAACACTCTGGGATGTATACCATCCGGTCCAGGTGATTTGCTACTATTCAGTTTATCAAATAGTTGTAATATATCTTCCCGGTGTGTAGCGATATTTCTCTCAATTCCTCTGCAGTATCACCTTTAAATACCACTTCAGTCTTGGGTAACACCCCTACATCTTCCTCAGTAAAGACCGAAGCAAAGAATTCATTCAGTCTCTCTGCTATAGCCTTGTCTCCTCTTACTGCCCCTTTTACCCCTCTATCATCTAATGGTCCAATTGACTCTCTCACAGGCCTTTTGCTACGAATGTACTTGAAAAAGTCTTTATTTCGTGTTTTTGCTTCCGTAGCAAGTTTCTTCTCAAATTCCCGCTTTGCCTGCCTTATCAATGCTTTGCATTTAACTTGCCAGTGCTTGTGCTGTTTCCAGTTTTCATCATTTGGCTCTTTTTTCCATTTTCTGAAGGTTGCTCTTTTGGCAGCAACAGCCTCTCTGACCTCACCTTTAAACCATGCTGGCAGTTTTTTGGACTTTCTTCCACTTTTCTTAATGCGTGGAATACAGCTGGTCTGGGCTTCGAGGATAGTATTTTTAAATAACACCCAAGCTTGCTGTAAGTCTTTAACCTTTGGAACCGCTCCTTTTAGTTTTTTCTGAACTATATTCCTCATTCTATCATAGTCACCCTTTTGAAAGTTAAAAGGTAGTACTGTGGATTCCTTTACTATCTGTCCTCCACTGATTAAATCAAACATGATCATACTATGATCACTATTGCCAAGTGGTCCCAACACCCTTATTTCTTGCACCAGATCTGGCGTTCCACTAAGGACTAGGTCCAGTATGGCTTCCCCTCTGGTCGGTTCATGAACCAGCTGCTCCAAGAAGCAGTCATTTATTTCATCTAGAAACTTTATCTCTTTAGCTTGTCCTGCTGTGACACTGTCCCAGTCGATACCGGGGTAATTGAAATCACCCATTATTACTACTCTGTTGTGGCTTTTGTTAGCTTCCTTGATTTCTTTGAGCATTTCATCATCCATTTGTTCATTCTGGCCAGGTGGTCGATAGTATACTCCCACTGCCATCACCTTCCCCTTCATAAATGGAATTTCAATCCATAGAGATTCTACAGCATATTTTGTTCCCTGCAAAACTTTAATCCTTTCTGACTCAATGCCCTCTCTAACATAGAGCGCAACCCCTCCACCAATTTGTTCAGCTCTATCATTACGATATAGTTTGTATCCAGGTATCACAGTGTCCCACTGGTTATCCTCCTTCCACCATGTCTCTGAGAGTGCAATCATATCTAACCTCTCATTTAATGCTATATATTCTAATTCTCCCATCTTATTGTTTAGACTTCTAGCATTGGCATACAAGCATTTTAGAGACTGTATTTTATTAATATTAATCTGGCTATTGGTAGGCATGGGTAATTGGGAATCTTTATGCTCTGTCTGCTCCTTACTCAAGGGCATTTGGGCTACTATACTCCCTTTTGGAACCTCACTGCTTTTGGTAGTATCCTTCAAGGATACCTTTGTCCGAACCGTGCGCTCCTGGGTGACTGTCGGCTTTCCCCTATTTTCTAGTTTAAAAGCTTCTCTATCTCTTTTTTAAAGGTTAATGCCAGCAGTCTGGTCCCATCCTGATTAAGGTGAAGCCCATCCCTTCGGAAGAGCCCCCCCTTTCCCCAGAATGTTCCCCAGTTCCTAACAAATCCAAAACCCTCATCCTTGCACCATTGTCTCATCCACGCATTGAGACTCCAGAGCTCTGCCTGTCTTTTGGGTCCTGCACGTGGAACAGGAAGCATTTCGGAGAACGCTATCCTGGAAGTTCCGGATTTCAACTTCCTACCTAAAAGCTTAAATTTAGCCTCCAGAACTTCCCTACCACATTTTCCTATGTCATTGGTACCAACATGTACCAAGACAGCAGACTCCCCCCCAGCACTATCTATGATCCTATCTAGGCGGTGCGTGAGATCTGCTACCTTCGCACCAGGCAGGCATGTTACCAGGCGATCCTCACGTCCACCAGCCACCCAGCTATCTACATTCCTAATGATTGAATCACCAACTATAACAGCTGTCCTGACCCTCCCCTCATGGGGACATGGCCCTGGAGAAACGTCCTCGGTGCGAGAGGGTTTTACATCACCTGGAGGACAGGTCCTAGTTACAGGATCACTTCCTGCCACACCAGGGTGATGCTCTCCTGTCACGTGACCTCTCTCCTCCATGGCAACAGGGATGCTGCCAGACTGGAGGTGGGACTTCAGGACTATATCCCTGTAGGTCTCGTCCATGTACTTCTCTGTCTTTCTTATGTCTTCCAGGTCTGCTACTCTAGCCTCTAGAGAACGGACTCGTTCCCTGAGAGCAAAGAGCTCCCTGCACTTAGTGCATATGTAGGACCTCTCACCAACTGGGAGATAATCATACATGTGACACTCGATGCAAAAGACTGGAGAACCCCCATCTCGTTGCTGGACCTCTGACTGCATCTTAGTTTAAAGCTTGTGTTTAGGTCTTTTAAATCGGTATATAATAAGGATTGGTGTAGATGCTTATACTAATAAAAGTGTATCTAATACCCCTAATACACCCTGTGTACCTGAAGCTAATTAATCACAGGTCCTCTGTGTATGACTGATTTGGATTAAGAGCTGCACCTGAGAGCAGCCCCTTTCCTCTAAGATGTCCAAGTACCTATAAAACTACAATTTCCCCAGGGGTGGGTGGGTGCTGGGGAGGGAGGGGGGGGAGATAAGTCCTATTAAAGAGGGCAGTTACAAGGTACCCTGTCCTGAACCCTCAGCAGGGGGATGGGGGTACCACACAAGGCCCAGTTAATTGAGAGAGGCAAGGTAAGTACAGCTGAGAAGGCTGAAACTTGCACACCACTAAGACAAACACTAAATAATTAAACAAACAACAGTTAGACAAACAGTAAATAATTAAATAAACAGCTAGAACTCACAGTAAGATGTCCCAGGAGGCAAAAATCCACTCACTAGCAGAGCTCTGTAAAAGTTCAGCCTTTCTCTGATCAGAGAAAAGCAAACTAAAACAGCCTATGCACACGTGGAGAAAACAGGAACAAGGTTACAGGATACCTCAGGGGGAGGGGGTCAGGGGGAGGAGTCACTCAGGCAGGCAAGGACAGGAAAAAGCTTAACAACAGCAGGCTCTGGGGAGAGAGATTAATTCAAAATGGCTACCACACACACAGGGGGAGGAGTCACTCAGGCAGGCAAGGACAGGAAAAGCTTAACAACAGCAGGCTCTGGGGAGAGAGATTAATTCAAAATGGCTACCACACAAGGCCCAGTTAATTGAAGGGAGATAGATTCAGGAGTGATATGCGGAAATATTTCTTTACAGAAAGAGTAGTGGATCCATGGAATAGTCTCCCAGTGGAGGTGGTAGAGATGAGGACAGTAACTGAATTCAAAAAAGCTATGAGTTGAACCACTTCAGGGTGGTGCTGTGTAGTCCAGTGTTCTGTAGTCTTGCTAGTAGAGTTCTGTGGTTCACTGTGTCAAACGCTGACAAGATGTCTAAGAAGATCATAAGTGTTCATCTCTTGCGGTTGTCTATGATTTGGATTATGTTGTTAAAGAGGTATAACAGGAGTGTTTTGACTCCATGGTTAGGGCAGAAACCATGTTGGTTGATGTCCAGTGGGGCATGGTTGTCAATGTGGTCCTGGAGCCAATGTTGTACCACTTTTTCTATAATGTTTTCCAGTAGTGGTATGCTTGAGATGGGTCGGTAGGCAGCTGGGTTGCTCTTGTCTAGTGGGGTTTTCTTCGGGATTGGTCTTATTGTAGCTAGCTTTAGTCAGTTTGGCATAATTCCTTGGGTCAGTGAGCTGTGCACCATGTTGTATATGGTGTGGATGAAGTTTTCCTTCATTGCTTTAATCCATGTCACTGGGCATGGATCTGTTGGTGCAGTGCTCGTGTTGATCGCAGTAATGATGTGTGAGAGCTGCTCTGTAGATGGAGTGCTGAATTTGTCCCATGTTTTTGAAGATGTGGTTGGTTTAGTGGTTGTGCTTGTTATTGGTTGCGGTGAGGTATCAAATTTTTCTTGGAGAGTGGTCTGCGAAGGATTGTGGATCTATTTGCACATCTCTTTTAGTATTGGGTTCATTAGTAAGATTTTTCACTATTTCGATAGGATAGTTAGGAGCCTGCCTGGGCAGGAGCATGTGTGGAGATGCTAGGTCCAGGGCACAGTAGACAAAAGCAGGAAGAAAGAGATCTGTGGCAGACCATGAGTATACCCTGCCATGTTGATGGTAAAAAGCTTTCAATCATACCTCAACCCACACACCTGATAGAGAAAAGTGGCATCAGGGCGTGCCATCATGGAAGAGGGTCTGTATAAGGAAATCATAGAAACATGATGACAGAAAAAGACCACATGGCCTATCTAGTCTGTCCTTCCATAACAACAACTACAACAGTACACTTTTTACCTTTAGAGACCCTCTGTGTTGGTCCCGTGCTTTTTTGAATTCAGTTACTGTCCTCATCTCTACCACCTCCACTGGGAGACTATTCCATGGATCCACTACTCTTTCTGTAAAGAAATATTTCCGCATATCACTCCTGAATCTATCTCCCTTCACCCTCATCCCATGTCCCCTCGTAGCAGAACTTGCTTTCAATTGAAAGAGGCTCTCTCCCTGAACATTTATGCCACGGAGGTATTTAAACATCTCAATCATATCACCTCTATCCCGCCTTTCCTCTAAGGTGTACATATTAAGATCCTTAAGTCTGTCCTCATATGCTTTATAATGAAGCCCACTAATCATTTTAGTAGCCACCCTCTGCACCGACTGCATCCTGTTCACATCCTTTTGAAGGTGCGGTCTCCAGAATTGCACACCATACTCCAAATGAGGTCGCACCAAAGACTTATACAGAGGCATTATCACCTCCTTTTTTCTGCTAGCCATTCCTCTCCGTATGCACCCATGCATCCTTCTAGCTTTTGCCGTCGCCTTTTCTACCTGTTTAGCTACTTTAAGATCATCAGACACAACCACGCCTAGGTCCCGCTCTTCTTTAGTGGACAAAAGTACTTCACCTCCTATACTGTATGGCTCCCTTGGATTGCTGCAGCCCAAATGCATGACCTTACATTTTTTAACATTAAATCCCAGCTGCCAAATTCTAGACCATTCTTCAAGCTTAGCTAGATCCCTCCTCATGCTATCTACACCTTCCTGGGTATCTACTCTATTGCAAATTTTGGTATCATCTGCAAAGAGGCAAACCTTACCCAACAGCCCTTCCGCTATATCACTAGCAAAGATGTTAAAAAGAATCGGACCAAGGACAGATCCCTGGGGCACACCACTGGTAACATCCTTCTCCTCAGAGTGAGCTCCATTTACTTGTACTCTTTGTCGCCTCCCACCCAACCAATTTCTAACCCAAGCAGTAACTTTAGGGTCCATCCCTAGGGTGCTCAGTTTGTTTATAAGTCGCCTGTGAGGAACAGTGTCAAAGGCTTTACTGAAATCTAAATACACCACATCTAGAGCTCTCCCTCGGTCCAACTCCCTGGTCACCCAGTCAAAGAAATCAATCAGATTTGTCTGACAAGACCTGCCTCTGGTGAATCCATGCTGCCTCGGATCCTGTAATCCGCTGGACTCCAGAAACCTCACTATTTTCTCTTTCAGCAGCGTTTCCAATAATTTACTCACCACCGAAGTTAAACTAACCGGCCTGTAGTTTTCAACCACATCCTTACTTCCGCTTTTGTGTAAAGGCACCACATGAGCCTCTCTCCAGTCCTTTGGCACCACTCCCGACTTCAACGAGGCATTGAAAAGGTCAGTCAGTGGAGTTGCTAGAACGTCCCCAAGTTCCCTCGGTATTCTAGAGTGTATCCCATCCAGTCCCATCGCTTTGTCTACTTGAAGTTTTGCTAGTTTCTCACGAAAACAGTCTTCTGAAAATTATTGAAGATGCCCCTCACTTCTGTTCCTGTTTGTGGGTGTGTTCTGAGGTCCTGTTCCAGGTTCTTCTGTGAATATAGAACAGAAATATTTGTTAAGCAATTTTGCTTTATCCTCATCAGCTTCTACATATTCCTCCCCTTCACCCTTGCGTCTGACAATACCACTTTTCCCCTTTCTCTTCTCACTAACATATCTGAAAAATGCTTTATCCCCCCCATTTTATTGCATTGGCTATTTCCTCCTCTTTTTGAATCTTTGCTTTCCTGACTACTTTGCTAGCCTAAGTTTTTCCAAATATAGAGACCAGCAAGGAGGTTGCAATAGTCGAGATGGGAAGTAATTAATCAGAGGACAAGTGTTTTAGTAGTATGTTCAGAGAGGAAGGGGCAAATTTTGTTAATGTTGTAGAAGTTTTAGCTATCTGTTGGATATGTGAGGAGAAGGAAAGGGAGGAGTCAAAAAGATTATGGGCTGAGGAAACATGAAGTAGAAGAGTGTTATCAACAGAGATAGAAAAAGCAGGATGGGGAGAGGAAGGTTTAGGGAGAAAAAATAAGAAGTTTTGTCCATGCTTAATTTCAAATGGCAGTGAGGCAGCCAGATGGTGATGTCAGAGAGACAGGCAGAGATATGGGCCTCGAGTGTCAGAGCAGTATCAGGTGTAGAACGATATATCTGAGAATCATCAGCATAAAAATGATACAGATGTAGTTTAAACCCTCTTTAGTAGGTTATCCAGCCTGCTGCAGAAGGCACTTTGACCTTTCTTGGATAGGTGGACACCATCTCTGCTCAGCAGCCCTTGGGAAATCATCCCATTGTCCAGGAAACAAAAATGTTCTCGATGACACCATCCATGCAGCCATGCATTGATCTCTAGGATGCAAGCTTCTCTGCCTTGGCCTTTACCCTTAACAGAGAGTATTGAGGAGAATAACACCTGAGCACCTATCTGCTTCACCCTCTCTTCCTGAGCCATAAAGTCACTCTTGATATGCTCGGAGGGGTATCTAGCAGTATTATTTGTGCCAACAAGAAAGAACGGCATCAAATAGTCAGTAGGCTTGATGAGTCTCGACAAAGTCTCCCCTAACATCTCAGATTTTGGCACCTGTCAGACAGCACACCTCCCTGGACATCAAGTCTATCACCTTGTCTCCCTGGACATCACATCTGGTCGGCAGATGGACACATCAGTACCCCTCAGAAGAAAGTCACCAACCACCACTATCCTTCACTTCCTTGTGGTCACTGATTCTGCAACTATGGGGTACTTGTGCTGTGGTTCTTCCTGTTCTTGGGATGGTTTTGTCTCCTCCACTTCCAGGGTTGCATACCAGTTCTTCAAATTAAGGTATGATGGAGTTGGAGATTGGGTGTCAATTCTGCAGCCTCTAGTGACTCATATCCAGCTCTCTTCTTTTTATGACATATCTTCTTCACCTCTCTTGGATGCCTCAAGAAGCATCTCATTGATGTACTTTTCACTATCATGGATGCTTCTTAGTCTCGCCACCTCTTCTCTCAGTTCCTCCACTTCTTTCATAACGGATTCAGCTTCCAGGCATTGTGTACATGGAATCAGTCCCTTGCTTGTGATCAGGCTGTCCTTCTGGATGAGGTGGAGACTATAGCAGTGTCAACAGCTTTGGCAGCATGATTTCTCCCAGCCATAGCTCAGTTCTTGGAGCTTTGTTACCTGTTGAAAGAAATGAGAAAGACCTACCAAAGTCCCTAACTGTTCCTCAACTGTCCTTAAAACAAAGATCACTAGTCTCTTTTATCTGAGATCTAATAACTCTGTACTATATAGGTCCAATATTCAATTTGGATGGCTATGCGCTGTTATGGTGTATAGCCATCCCTGCTGACCTCTAACCCCGGATATTCAATGCCGGGGTCAAATGCAGCAGGGTCACCACATAGCCTCCAATGTCACAAAAGCTAACCAAGTAGCGGCAATATTGCGCCACTACCCAGTTAGCTCTCGCAGCTTTTGCCGTGCTTAGTTTTACCTGTAGATTGCAAATGTATTACTATGTGAAAATTAACTACCATGGGAGGTGTAGTTAAGTATCTTGCAGTAAAGTCTGTAGGTGAAGTGTGCACCTTGGCTCATTTCATGTAATCAATATCACTTCTAGGGGGGTAATTTTATAAAATCTATTTTGTGTGAAGATGGCCAAATGTACGTGCTAAGGGCTCTTACAGTGGGCTTGCACATAGGCAGAGCATGGGCAGACAACACAGGTACACACGAGGATTATAAAATTCTAAAACCTATGTGTGATTTCTGCCATTTACACTAGTATTTTATAAAGACAAGAAGACATCTACCCATGGCACCTCCTTATAAAATTACCCTCCAGGTAGGAATTTTTAACTCATATACTGTGGGTAAATATTTAGACGTAAAAATCTCATAAAGTTAAAAGGCACCAAGGATGCACAATAAAAAAGCGTGGAGAAATAAGTAGAAGAATTTCTGCACACACGATACTTTCTTCCCCGTATCCTAAGACAGAAATGCCTCTTTTGAACATAACCTAACATGTGTTTGCTATGGAACCCTCAGATAGTTTAAGGACAATTGAGTAGGGCAATTTTCAATAGGTCATTCCACCCGATTAAATAATTTTTTACCCAGGTAAATGTCTTTGAAAGTTTTTTGAGTGAATTGAGCCTAGGCTGCATAAATGCTCCAAACTCCAAATCAATGGGAAAAAATACATGACCTCCTTTGGAATTTGATTAATTTACAAGGGGACTATGGCCAAGTAGCTTCAGTTTGATTGTGTTGTTTATAAACACTAATGATTTCCCATTCTGGCACCAATGTGCCTTGAAACACCATAAAGAAGAGAGATTGATCGCCATGACAGATAATGAAAATGAGATGAGGAACAGAATAAACAGAGCTGCAAATCCAATGCTAGCTGTCAGGAACCATATTTGCCCTTGACAAAGCACCTTTTTTTAAACTGATAATAGTTATTATGGGTATTTACATTCAGCTAAATGTACAAATGCAATAGCAGATTATCAGGAGAAATAAATCAGTAGAATAAATGCTTTGGCAATTAGCATTCATAGCATATCTAAGAGAGCAACAAATTATCTGTAGTATTATTGCGAAAAGATATTACATAATTCAACATTAATTAACTGCAAGATTTATTAAATGCTAAAAACTGAATTGAAGAAAAATAAGCATCCATCTATATAATCAAGGGCCTAGACAAAAAAAAACTGAGGAAAGTGTCTCAGTTTAAGTATTTGAAAATCGATACAGTACATAGGTTTTGCCCTATTTTAACAGCTAATGAAACATTAATCTAAGGTGCAGAGGGACAAAGAAAGCTGGAGTGCTGCAAAGGAACACAATAAAGAGTGGATCCGTCATTTATTAGAATTTTACCTGAAACAAAGAGATAGTTTAAGGCAATACATTAATACAAAGGCTTTCTATTAACATCATAACTCAAAAAATATTAAAAATGTCAGAAATCCGGGGCTTCTGTTTTACAGAATTCTTTAGCTGTGTAAAAGGCTGAAGATGTGCACATAGTTCCACATTTTTCTGCCCAAATGAATAATTCTGAAGGATGGTGCTGATTCATTGGTATAAGGAAAGGACATTCAGACTGCCTTGGGAGATGTATAAAGATTTACTACCATGTATACAGTTTTATACATCTCTGATTTTTCCTTTCTTGTCTCAAGGTTCAATGAGGTTTAATTTTAATTTATAGACTAAGGGCCATGTTTGCTAAAGTTTAGCATATGCTAAATACGTTACTGTGTTGTCTGCTGCCACAGCTTTCTTTTTCCCTATGAGTTGCATGGCACTTGCACATTAAAACCTAGGCTAACGGTTAGAATGTTATTCAAAGAGACCTAGTTACAAATGACACAGGCTAACCGTTAACCCAGCTTAGTAAACATGCCAACTTATGTCTATTAGCATATGCTAAGCTTTAGTAAATAACTTTTTAATGATGGACATTTTAAAGTAGTTTTTTTTAAAAAAATTTTATTGCATTGTATTTACTGTATTTATAGATTTTGTATTTTATTGTTTATTGTATTTAGTATGAATTGTCTTGTTTGATATGCATTCTTTTTCTGTTATGTATCTTTGTAAACTGCCTGGAATTGGTTTCAGTTGATATAATCAGTATAAGAGTGGAGGAGTAGCCTAGTGGTTAGAGCAACTGCCTAGTACTCAGAAGATCAAGGGTTTAATTCCCACTGGCATTCCTTGTGACTGTGGAGAAGTTACTTTACCCTCAATTGCCTAGGAAGAAAAGACCTGGCAATCTACTTTGGGTGGCACATTGCCAAGAAAACCGAGAGGCAGCTGGGTCAGCACTGATTTGATGGCACTAAAAAAAATTGAAATTGTGAGGCATGTTTATTAAAGCATGGTAGCACAGGGTTTTACATGGGGCTAACGTGTTTTGGCTGTGTGGTAGCAAGGAGCATGTGGCACAAAGGCAACCATACTAAAAATGCATCTCACGAACAGGTGGTGTTAAGGTGAAGAATGGGGGGAGACATGGCACTTTGTTGGGATGGGTATGCTAGTCATGCCCTAGCTATACAAACACATTGCTAGCATGGGTGCAACTAACACTTTCTTCTGACCAGACAGCAGTTGCACCTGCCCTGCTAGCATATCATGAACTCACATTCATACACGAGTGTTAGGGAATAGGAAGGACAGAAACAGGGCAACCACACTGGAAGAAAAGAAAGGCAAACAGGAAAAATAGCAGAATATCTAAGCACCTTCCTAGATCACCAGGAAGGACCACATGGTGCAGCTACCATTGCAGTGTACCACAGCATCCTAACAGCCATACCACAAAATTAGGGCCAGCCACAAAATTAGGGCCAGCTGGTCAGGAGTGCTGGAACAGTAGGAAAACCTCCACAGGCATATCAATTCTGCTGATGGACTGCTGTTCACATCTGCATATACAATGGATAGATGTCAGAGGGCTGCTGGTGTTGCGTGTTGTGGAGATGTCAGAACATAGGGAGTACTGGCCACATAACCAGAGCTAGAGACAGTGAGCAATGGTCATGAAAATTAGGTTTTTCACATACTAGCAACATGATGGTGTAGCATCAAAAGGCGCCATCTGATCCCTACCACCCCTGTATGGAGGGGCATATAGCAGTATATAAATGCACCTGGGGGGCCATGCCACTGCCATAGGACATGTTCTTTCAGGCAGAGGGCCTCACATCCTGACCAAGAGAGGATAGGGCTGAAGCCTACCTGCTCCGAGCAGCTGCTAAATATTTCTAGCACTGACCATGGGTTTACTTTGTTGGAGTTAAATAATGAGTCCCCTTCCTGGCCCCCATGCCCAGTGGATGAGGCATTCCATGGTCCTAGGAAGCTTGTATGGTCTTTCTGGTCTGCTGGGCTTCTGGTTTCCTGACAGATGGGGTACTCACCTTGGGAGCTCTTTGGGATTTGCCATATCCATGCAATGTGCTCCGAGACCTCTTCCTGATAAAAGGGCGCATGGGGGCTCTCTGAGGGTAGATGGCCTTCTATATGGTGGTCCAACAAAAGCCTGCACTAGGAACACACCACAATCACACAGATGAAAACTCCCAATTGAAGGTACAACTAACGAAGCGTAATACAGTCTGTCCAAACAGAAGAAGGAAGCCCAGTTAGTGGACCACTGGGTACAATCTGCTCATGACTTTAGTGATTTGCAGTGTGTGACCATTGATCATGTCTCACCAATTTTGCGCAGTGGTGATTGTGGCAAAGTCCTCCTCCATTGGGAACCAAAATTTTTATTTATTTATTTATTTGTTTATTGTAGTTTTTGGGGATTATATAACTTGAATGCTATGTTGGACTTAACTTTTCTGATTCCTTTTACAATTGGTCGAGATATTCCCAATGTTTATGATAAGTTGTTGTGTGACTCCACCTATTTTTCCCCCGATTGGCTCATTTTCAGTTTAAATGTGCAGATGGTGTTGTCAATTGGCACTGCTGGAGTAAGCATTGAATCCGAATGTGGAGTATCACCCCTGAAGAAACCAGGATTGGTGAAACCAGGATCTCTGTTGGATGGTTGATCTTTTGGATTGAAGTTCAAGATACAGTCTTATACGTTGTGCAACTAGAGTTGTTATCGTTTTTTCTTAAACAATTCTTCATCAGCCTACAAAACACTGCATGGGGCCATAATCAATTTAGGATTTTTCCTCTTGTTATTGTATGCCAAGAACACCCTTGATGAAGGCATAACCGAAACACGGCCTGTGTCGGGTCAGCTTGGCTATTATACCCCTGTGCAAAATTCAATAAAGTATTTGTCCTTTTCTCTTTACCATGTTTGGACTGGGTATATTCCTGGGAACTGTCACATTCCAGTCTGTTGTGGGAACGGTATTGGGGCTGAGCTAGACAGCAGTGTCAAGCAGCATCACTATTTCCTGGATGCCTTTGTGGGACATACTGCCCATTACATCTCCTTTCCATGCACCCCACAGCAGCAGCAGCAGCAGCAGACTATGCTCACATTTAGTGAGGTTGCAGGGTTCCCATCCGTACTCTTGGTCATCGATTGTACCCATGTGGCCCTCTACCCACTGCACCTGTGTGAGGCAGCCTTCAGGAATTGGAAGGTGTACCACTCCATGAACATGCAGGTCATCTGCAACGCTCAGATGAAGATCCTGGATGTTGTGGCACACTTCCCTGGCTCATGCCACAATTCCTACATCCTGTGACAGTCAGGGATACATGCTGACTTTGAGGATGGCACTATCACTGGTGGCTGGCTGCTTGGTGAGTAGGCACAGGTTAGTGTGCATGCATACCCCCAGAGGCACAGGGGCATGGTCAGCCATGTGCCTGGAGGCAGGACATATCCACAGAGTGGCCACACCATGGCTGTGGGTTGTTCATATGTGGCAGGGGGCCATAGGTATCCCTACCATTGCATAGTAGGGGGGGGGGAGAGCTATATTCACAGCATGGAGATGGTGGGGGTTGGGGATGTGCCACAGCTGGGGACTTATAGTGGTCAGAGCTGGCTGGCCCCAGGCATGTATGGTGGGGCACCACATGGCACGGGTGAGGTGCAAATGCATGTTGGGTCTGGTGGGGTGGCACCTGGTGCATGGGTATGATGATACCAGAATAGCTGGCCATGGCACTACTTGCTGACATTCCTGCCATCGTTCCTCTATGCAGATGACAGAGGCTACCTGCAGAGGGAGTGGCTCATGAACCCCCTCGTTAACCCACCCACCCCCAGCGGAGGTCCATTACAACCGGTCACACCAGCTGAAATGCTCCATCATAGAGCGGATATTTGGCCTTCTTAAGAGCTGTTTCTGTTGCATTGACCGGTCTGATAGGGAGCTGCTCTACGCCCCAGCAAAGGGGTGCAGGATATTGCTGGCATGCTGCATACTGCATAATTACGCCCTGCATTGGAGGCAGCCTGCACCAGATGCAGCAGTTAGTGATTCTGATGGCGAGGAGGTTGAGTTGGTGGCCCTCCAGCTGTCGCATGCTACCTCACACTGATGTGCAGTGGCGATTCGGAGATCCCTCATGGAGACACACTTTTTGTGAGGTAAACTACCTGTGCTGGTGGAACTGGGGGGTGGGTGGCAGGGATGGGCATCAGCAGGCAGACCCCACCAGCCCGATTACATCCTGGATGTCCAGTCAGAACTGGACACACAGAGGGAGTCACAATCCTAATCCCACAGGGAACGCCTAGCCCTGCAGGACCAGAGTCGTGAACAGGCCTATACATGTAGGCCATGTCTGTGATTCAGTCCAGCCTGCATGTACAGGCCTTCCTCGGCTAACTTAGTCTGGTCTGTACAATGGAGCTGCGGCGCCATCATGTCCAGTTGCCATGACACCATTGCTCCATTGTACAGCTGCGATCCCCAGCCGCCAGTTCTTGTACTGCTTTCCCCACAGCCCGACCCCCCAATCCAGCCTCCCTAGGCTGGGGTCAAGCTGTGGGGGAGGTTCTCTGCCCTCAACCACCACTTTACAGCTCCAGGCCTGCAGTCCACTGCTGCATCAGGGAACCTATTCTACCTCAGTCATAGAAAATGTTCCCCATCTATGCCGTTGGCTCTGGACGTACTGTACAGGGCCAGCATTGGAATCGGCCCTGTATGTCCGTAGCCAGCAGATACCCAATATCACCATCCATCTTAACGCCGCCCCTGATCTCTCCCTCTCCTGCCCCCATCTACCTTCCCCATACAACGTGTGGGGACATTAGACTGGATCGTGAGGGGGGTACAGATAGCAGGATGGACATCCCAATGGGGTGTCCATCCCCGCTATTCGTGGCAAAGACTGGGCCTGCATGTGTACACATCTCGGTCTACCATGTAGTGAGCTGTTCTGGCCACTACAGGCAGTCACCACCCACACACCCTCTCCCCCCCACATCTGTCACTACATACCCTCCGGCCTTAGGTGAACTGGCCCAATATACTTATTGACCCTCTATGCCCAGTGACACAGACAACCCACTGCCCCCCTTTCTTCACCTCTACCCTGCCCCTTTCCCACCCCTGGCTAGCCTCCTAGTATGGCCACCATGTACATACCGAGAGGTTTGTCAGGGTTAGCAGAGGTGGCCAGTTGATGGGGATGGATGTCCACACAGAACCCCCATCCTTGCTATTCAGGCCTCAGAATGATCCCCTATGCAGATATACACACAGACACAGTGTTCCAAAATTACAGGATATATTTCCAACATATAAAACATTGTAACCCATCTCAATGTTATGAGGGGCAGCACCTTGAATATTGTGTGCAATTCTGGTCGCCGTATCTTAAAAAGGATATAGCGTTATTAGAAAAGGTTCAGAGAAGAGCCACCAAAATGGTAAAGGGGATGGAAGGATACTCCTATGAAAAATGCTAAAAAGGTTAGGGCTCTTTAACCTGGAAAAGAGACGGCTGAGGGGAGATATGATAGAAGTCTATAAATTAATGAACGGAGTGGAACAAGTAAATGTAGATCGATTGTTTATGTTATCAGAATATAGAAAGACTAGGGGACATGCAGTGAAGCTACAGGGTAAACTATTTAAGACTAATAAAATATAATATTTTTCACTCACCGTGTAATCAAACTCTGGAATTTGTTACTGGAGGATGTAGTAAAGGCTGTTAGTGTAGCTGGGTTTAAAAAAGGTTTGGACAAGTTCCTGGAGGAAAGATCCATAAACCATTATTAAGAAGGGACCCAGGATATCAATGCTTGACCCAGTACAAGCATTGTGGAACCTGTGTCTTTTGGGGAAACTGCTAGGTACGTATGACCTTGATTGGCCACTGTTGGAAACAGGATACTGGGCTTGATGGACCTTGGTCTGACCCAGTATGGCAAATCTTATGTTCTTATGTTAACATTAACATATGCACATATATACAGTACATGGCCAGAACATTGTCCATACAGCAGCGGCCATCGTGGGCCTGTACATCCTGGTCCACCCCACTGATGGGCACCTGGTTCTGGTTTGACCTCACTCTGATGGCCTAGGTGGGGACAGGAGCACCTCTGTCAGCTGCTGCACAGCCTGTCTGAGGGCCCGGAGGTTGCCCCATAGGTCCTCTGCTATCCAATCCAGGAGCCCCTCTGCTGCAGATGCCTGCTCCACTGCCCAATACTCCCTCCCATCCCTTCACTCCACCCACTTTCCCCTCCCATCCCCTTCCTCTACCCCCTGCCCCCTCACATCCCCTCCCTCCATGCTTCCCCCTCATCCACCTACTGGGTGTCCCTGGGTGGCATGGACCTGAGTTCCCCCTCCTCCAAGGATTCTTCTTCCTCCTACCCCTGCTCCTCAGGGCCACCCACCCAGGGGTACCCTGCCTCTCCCTCAGCCCCTGAAATGCCTTGGGCCTGCCAACCTGGGGTACCCCACCCAGACACCATAGTACTGTCCAGTCCCTCCCCCTCAGGGGAGTGGGGTACCTTCATAAGGTTGAGGGTGACAATCTCATCCCCACTCTCTCCTGATGGAGAGGTGCTGGATAGCACTATGGGGCTAGCTGTGGATGGGCTATCTGCCATGGAGGGGCTGCATAGGACAGTTGGTGGTGGCCACTGCTTCTCCCCCTCCTCCACATCCATGTCCTCCTCCTCCTCCTCACCATTGTCATCATCACCACCATCTTCCTCCTCCTCCTCCACAACAGGGAGGGATATGTCCTTGACCGGATGGCTGTGGAAGGAATGTAGAGAGGTGGCTGTTAGTTTCAGTGGGTGGGGGTGTCCGGCTGCCATGTCCCCATTGTCAGATGCCTCCCCATGCTCTACCTGCAGTTGCTCCTGCAATGCCCAACCACTCCAGCCCTGGGTCATGTTGCATGTCATGACCCCATTCCTGTGCTATTCCCCCACACTAACCTCACTCCTTCTGCAGCTGCCGCCGGATGCGTGCGGGCATGTGCACCATATGGCATGGTACCACACCCTGTATGCTTCAGTCTCCCATAGGACATGGGTTTGTGGAGGAACGATGGAGGTGTCCTACATATGTATGTTTCTTTCTCCCCCCCAGGTCTGACGCTTCAGCCACCCACCTACCTGCTTTACCACCACCTGCATACACTGAACTCCATCACAGTTTGCTGCCACATCTCCTGTGCTGCCTCACCCTGGTCCGGGACTTGTTCTGATCCCCCAATACTCCTCTGTCCTATGTGCTTGCTTTGCTGACTGGCCAGGCAATGGGCTGAGGGGGCCATAGGGACAGTGCTGCCTGTGACCCTGCTGCATTTGCTGTCTGCCCTGTGCTGTATATAGTAGGCTTTGCATGCTGGTGTCAGATCTGGCAGCTGACATGTCCTGTTTTATGGTTACTGTGCAGGCATTTGGTCTGCCACTATTCAGGTGGGCACAATCATGTGTGTTTAGTGTGGTACCTCTATACACAATTCAGGAGTGGGACCTGACCATGATCATGTCTACTGCCCTTACCAGGGCTGGTCATGTGGGTTGGGCAACAGTGGATGGTACTGGGATGCCTGGGTGCATTGGGTGAGGTATGGACAACAGTGAACAGGTGGTGAGTGTGCCTCTGTCTATAGTGCATTGCAAAGGCATTCATCCCCTCTGTGTCTGTCCTGTGTTGTCACATTCCACCTTGTGGATGGATACTCCCATCTCCACTATGGAACTTTAAAGCTCCTTCCGTGTTCTCCTTGGGGTCCTTGTGGCATCTCTGCTTTATGCCCTCCTTGCTTAGTCTGTGGGTTTCGGTGGGTAGCCTTCTCTTGTCAAGTGTGTCATTTGTGTTATATTTTGTTTTAGTGCAGTTCCTGGTGTTTCATGGCATTCTCCATCTTTGGGAGGATTTGTGATTTATGCTACAGGCCTGGTCTCTATGTCTCCATACCTTTGTCTCAGATCTGTTTGCGGTGCTCCTTGGTCATCCTGTTGCTTGCCTTGTGGTGTTGCAGGATCTCGGCCTTTTGTTTTAAGTATCTTTGTAGAGGCATCATGTGCCAGATCATGTGCCATTGCTTGCATGCAGGTGAACCCTGCTGCCCTCATTTTGGGCCATCTGTGGTTCTTTGGTTGGACCTGCCCTTAGTTAGGGGTTTCATGGACAGAGTGTTGGTGACATATGCACACACACCTTTTCTGGTTTTACATGTTTCTTTCTGTATACAAGGTATTGTATTGTCCTTTCCCATCACCAGTTTTCAATATACCAGGAGATCCTTTACCTAACATACACATGACCTCCCCATATTCTTTCCTGGTTCTACATCCTGCTACAAACAAGGACTGACACAGAGGGGGTGGATAGTTTTGCAGGCATTATAATATCCTAAGAACATAAGATATGCCATACTGGGTCAGACCAAGGTCTGTTTCCAACAGATCTAGGTCACAAGTACCTAGCAGTTTCCCCCAAAAAACAAGTTCCACAATGCTTGTATTGGGTCAAGCAGTGGATATTCTGGGTCCCTTTTAATAATGGTTTATGGACCTTTCCTCCAGGAACTTGTCCAAGCCATTTTTTTTTTAAACTCAGCTACACTAACAACTTTTACTATATCCTCCAGTAGCAAATTCCAGAGTTTAATTACATTTTGAATGAAAAAATATTTTCTCTTATTAGTCTTAAATAGATTACCCTTTAGCTTCATTGCATGCCCCCAAGTCTTTCTATATTTTGATGGTGTAAACAATCGATCTACGTTTATCCGTTCCACTCCATTCATTAATTTATAGACCTCTATCATATCTCCCCTCAGCCGTCTCTTTTCCAGGTTGAAGAGCCCTAACCTTTTTAGCCTTTCTTTATTGGGGTATCCCTCCATCCTCTTTACCATTTTGGTAGCTCTTCTCTGTACCTTTTCTAATAATGCTATATTCTTTTTAAGATACGGTGACCAGAATTGCACACAATATTCAAGGTGCACCAGGGTCCTAACTACAGGATCACTTCCTGCCGCACCAGGGTGATGCTCTCCTGTCACGTGACCTCTCTCTTCCATGGCAACAGGGATGCTGCCAGACTGGAGGCGGAACTTCAGTACTATATCCCTGTAGGTCTCGTCTATGTACCTCTCTGTCTTCCTTATGTCCTCTAAGTCTGCTACTCTAGCCTCCAGAGATCGGGCTCGTACCCTGAGACCAAAGTGCACCTAGTGCACACATAAGACCCCTCACCAACAGGGAGAAACTCAGTGCAAAAGACTGGAAAACCCCCATCTCGCTGCTGGACTACTGTCTGAATCTTAGTTTTAAGGTTGTGTTTAGGTATTTAAGTTCTTTACTTTCTAAGGGTTGCTGGGGATACTTATACTAATAAAACTATACCTAATACGTTTAATGTACTTTGTTCACCTGAAGCTTAATTAATCTCAGGTCCTTAATGTATGCCTGATGAGGATAAACAGCTGCACCTGAGAGTGAATATTTATTTTATTTTATTTTTTATTTATTTACATTCTCTTATATACCGCGCTATTCTGCATCAGTGCGGTTTACATTGAACAAACTGAAATTACATTGAACAGGGTATTATAACTTGGAGATAACTATTTTACAGGGAACATGGGCTATGGAGGGTTAAGTGGCTTGCCCAAGACCACAAGGAGCACCTGTGGGACTAGAAACCCCAGTCCTTCCGGCCCAAGATTGCTGTCCTCTAGTGGGATTTGAACCACTGACCTTCCGGCCTGAAGTACCTTGCCCCAACCACTAGGCTACTCCTCCACCTCCTTTCCTTTAAGAGGTTTAAGCACCTATAAAGCTTTGATTATCCCTACATTCTGCAGTAAAGACCGAAGCAAAGAATTCATTCAGTCTCTCTGCCATGGCTTTGTCCGCTCTTAGTGCCCCCTTTTGCCCCTCTATCATCTAATCTCCAACTGACTCGTTCACGTTTTTGTTTTGCTATGAATGTACTTGAAAAAGTTTGTATTAAAGTTTGTATTATGTGCTTTTCTTCCACAGCAAGCTATTTTTCAAATTTTCTCGTTGCCTGCCTTATCAATGCCTTACATCTAACTTGCCAGTGCTTATGTTGTTTCTAGTTTTCATTATTTGGCTGCTTTTTCCATTTCCTGAAAGATGCTTTTCTGGCTACAATAGCCTCTCTGACCTCACCTTTAAACCATGCTGGCAGTTTTCTGAGCTTCCAAAATAGTATTTTTAAGCAACACCCATGCTTGATGTAAATCTTTAACCTTTGCAGCTGCTTCTTTTGGTTTTTTCTTAACTATTTTCCTCATGTTATCATAGTCTCCCTTTTGAAAGCTAAAAGGTAATGTGTGGATTTCCTTGCAATCCTTCAACCATTTATTAAATCAAATGTGATCATGCTATGATCACTATTGCCTATTGGCTCCCAACACCCTTGCACCAGATCTTGTGTTCCACTAAGGACTAGGTTTAAAATGGCTTCCCCTCTGGTAGGTTCATGAACCAGCTGCTCCAAGAAGCAGTCATTTATTCCAGTCGATACCGGGGTAATTGAAATCACCCATTATTATTACTGTGTTGTAACTTTTGTTAATCTCTTTGATTTCTTTGAGCATTTCATCATCCATTTGTTTATTCTGGCCAGGAAGTTGGTAATACATCCCCACTGCCATTGTCTTCCCTTTTGTACATGGAATTTCAGTCCATAGAAATTCTACAGCATATTTTATTTCCTACAAAACTTTAATCCTGTGTGACTCAATGCCCGCTATAACATAGAGTGCAACCCCTACACCAATTTGATCAGCTCTATCATTATGATATAATTTGTCCACAGGAATCACAGTATCCCAAGTGTTGTCTTCCTTCCATCAGGTCTCTGAAATACCAATCATATCTAACCTCTTATTTAGTGCTATATATTCTATATTCTAACTGTCCCATCTCATTTTTAGACTTCTAGCATTTGCATACAAGCATTTTAGAGGTTGTATTTTATTCATATTAATCTGGCTATCAGTAGGCAGGGGTTATTTGGAATATTTAAGCTCTGTCTGCTCTGTACTTAAGGACATTTGGGTTACTTTTCTATTTATTGGATCTTCTCTGACAATATGTCCTAACTTCAGTCTTTTGCTAGTATCCTTCAAGGATACATCGTTCTGAATCATGTGTTCTTGAGCAACTATCAGATTATGCCTATTATCTAGTTTAAAAGCTGCTCTCTTTCCTTTTTAAAGGTTAATGCCAGTAGTCCGGTTCCATCCCAGTTAAGGTGGAGCCCATCCCTTTGGAAAAGCCCCTCCTTTCCTCAGAATGTTGCCCAGTTTCTAACAAATCCAAACCCCTCTTCCTTGCACCATCATCTCATCCATGCATTAAGACTCCCTTTTGGGTCCTGCGCATGGATCTACAGTAACTGCCTTTTGAACCCACTCTTTCCATGTTTCTCACACCTCTTCTACTTCAGGCTGTCACCCTCTTTCCTGTAGAGTCCCTTAGAGTTCTTTTCTCCCCTCACTACTGTTTTATACTTCCATTGCTCCACTTGCTAATCTAATCCAGGATGCTGGTGCCTCTGCATACTACTATGCCGATGACATTCTTCTCATTTTGCACACTAATCCCATCTGTCCTGATCTGATGCCTATTAATAACTGTTTAACACAGATAGCTACAGTCTTGTGCAGGTTAAGCTTAAGTAAATTGGTCTTCAACCAAGAGGCTATCTGGTTCGCTGGTTCCTCGGCAACTCCCTCTTGTGCCCCATTGTTAGAAACTGGCTCTCTAACATTACTTCACCCAGATACCTTGGTGTCACCCTGGATTCCAATCTCTCTTTCCATGATCATATCAGTTTTGTTGTAAAGACGTTTTTCCATGCTGTGTGTCAAATCTGGTCTATTCATTCCTTCTTTAATTCCTCAGCACTTGCCACACTGATCTTAAGCTTAGTCATCAGCAATCTGGATTATTGCAATGTAATTTATGACACCCTCCCAGATTATGAGCTGCAGAGATTGCAAACTGTATAAATCATGGCCATCAGATTATTAGCACATGCATCTAAGTTCGATCGCATTACCCCTCTGCTGATTCAACACACTGGTTGCCATCCTTCTGTATACAATTCAAAATTTTGATTCTTGTTCATAAAACATTGCACACTGGAATCCCATTTTACCTCTTCTCTTTTCTTATTCCTCACACTCCCTTCCACTCTTTTTGTAATATTTATGTATCTAATATTTATGCTAATCGTCTCTATTTGCTTCTTGCATCTCGAGCAAGATACAACTCAACCAGATCCTCAGCCATTTACTTTTGTGCACCACATCAATGGATAATCTACCTCATGTACTTCATCAGGAACCCACTTACAGGTGTTTCAAATTCAGCCTTAAAACCCCATCTCTTTCAGAAGGCATTTAATCTATGTTCATAACCACCACCCATGGACAGCCCTGCTTCTTCTATTATAACCCTCTCTCCCTCCCCATATAGACACACACCTTTATCTTCTCTACTCCCCTGTCTCTACTCCTCTTGTATGACTGTGGTTACTTCTCCTGTTTCTATGCTGGAGTTCTTTTCTGACTTTTATTATTTCATTTTTATGTAAATTGCTTTGATTTAATTGAAGGGTTGTATATTGTCATTTTAATAAACCATAAACCTTTTCAATTACATCTAAAGTTTTGAAGAAGTTGATGCATAAGCAGCTTTGTAAGTTCTTGGATAACACAAATGTACTTCAACAAAAACCTTGCTTATCTGTTTACTGAAGGAATAGAGGTTCTATTGAGATGCTGACAAGATTGCTATCATTGTTTCTTTGGATATCACCTTCCGAACCAGCATCAGGGCAGTTTACAATAAAATTACACAGGTACACTACCAAAAAACTGCCTCCAGTTTTGCAACTGATTCCTATAGATTTTGGGGTGCTGAATCCAGGAAAAATAGCCAAAATGTTCCATCACGTCACGTTTTCTTGCAAAATTAGATTTCTTACCCATATAAGGAATGTTCACATAATTTCTTTTTAGCCGACTGAAGTTTATTTTCTTGGCCCAAAATAGAGGTTGTAATGGTTAACTAACTAGAAACACTCCCTCATCATATTTTAGAGTGTTTTGTATTCATTTTATACATTAACAGGACAATTGGGAGGCGGGGGCTAAATCCAGTACTCGCGCTGGCGCATGTTCTTTCCTGTTCGCCTCGCCTCGTTCGCTCGCTCAAACACGGTGGCTGCGACATGAACGTTCCTGTCAAATTTCAGTTTCTTGCAAGTTCATTATTACCTTTTGTTTGCTCAGTCGTAATCCAGCTTTATTCCGAAGTGGTTCACTACAGTTGTAGTTTGCAGTGCTGTGTATTTGTGATGGCTCACAAAGCCAGAGGTTGCGTCAACTCTCCGGACAGTTTTTGTTTTATTTGTGGGGAATATACCGTGAAAAAGCGGCAGAGGAACATGTCTGCATTTATTAAAAAAGTATATTTCGCCTATTTCGGTTTGAAGTTAGGGGATCAAGACAAACCGTGGGCTCCTCACAAAGTGTGCAAGACATGTGAGGAAGATCTACGCTTATGGATGAAAGGTAAAAAACAAGCATTTCGTTTCGGAATACCTATGATGTGGCGTGAACAAAGAGACCACAGCAGTGACTGCTATTTTTGCTCTTGCATTGTGAAGGGATACAACTTAAAAAATAAGAACGTAATAAGTTACCTCAACCTTCCCTCAGCAATTAGGCCTATGCCTCATAGCAACGAAGTACCTGTGCCTGAACCACCAAAATCTTTGGATCATATTTGTGTGGACGGTTCTGATCATGATGAGACTCATCAGATGGCTTTTCCCGATGAGTCCAGTACTTCCGAGTTTGAAACTGAACCAGATCCGAAACCTGAACTTTTCTCTCAAGCTGAATTGAATGATTTAGTCCGGGATTTAGGACTCCCAAAAGATGCTGCCCAACTGCTAGGTTCTCGGCTTAAACAGAAAAATCTATTGTCACCAGGAACAACTTTTTATTGGTACCGCAACCGCAAGACACAATTTTTGAAGTATTTCAGCAAAGAGGAAGATTTGGTATTTTGCAACGATATATACGGAGTGATGGAAAAGTTTAAACTCAAGTATGATCCTGCTGAATGGCGGCTGTTCATTGATTCGTCAAAAGACAGCATAAAAGGTGTTCTTCTTCATAATGGCAACACATTCGCTTCAGTTCCTATTGCTCACTCTGTTATTCTCCAAGAAAAATACGAGAATTTGGCCCTGATTCTTCAGAAGATTCGTTATGATGAGCATAAGTGGATGATTTGTGGAGACTTTAAAATTTTATCCATGCTATTAGGGCAGCAATCCGGTTTCACCAAATATCCCTGCTTCCTTTGCTTGTGGGATAGCCGCGCCCGCGACCTACCCTCGGGGAAAAAAGACTGGCCAATTCGGGAGTATTTGAGACCCGGTGAGAAAAATGTTCTTCATGAGAGCTTGGTACCTCGTGATAAAATTCTATTACCACCTCTCCACATTAAGTTGGGTCTCATTAAGCAATTCATCAAGTCCCTTCCAAAAGATGGTGAGTGCTTTCGGTACCTTTGCTCAAAGTTCCCCCGACTTTCTGAAGCAAAGCTAAAGGAAGGAGTGTTTGTTGGCCCTGATATAAGGAAACTCATTTCAGATGGAGCATTCGCTGAAACGATGTCTGAGAAGGAAAAAGAAGCCTGGGATTCCTTCAAGGATGTTGTTTTCAAATTCTTGGGGAACAGGCGGGATGAGAACTATAAGGATATTGTTGCCAGGATGCTCAATGCCTTCAAAGAACAAGGCTGTAACATGAGCCTGAAAGTCCATTTCTTGCACTCCCATGTGAACTACTTTCCCGAAAACGTGGGGGCGTACAGTGAAGAACAAGGTGAAAGGTTTCACCAGGACATCAAGGACGCAGAGAGAAGGTACCAAGGAGGATGGAACACCACTATGATGGCTGATTTCTGCTGGTTGCTGCTACGGGAAACCCCAGATGAAAAATACGCCAAGCAGCGCACCAAGAGAAGCATTTGGGGGAAGAAGAAACGGGCCCACCAGGAGATTGATGGACCCAAGAATGACTTTAAAATCTAAACTGTGTTGACAAATATCGTGTTTTTACTAAACTTTGAAATAAAAATTTGCTAGTTATTACCACAGTGTCGGATCTCATTTATTAGAATTTTATTTTCACACCATCGGGTGTTTGTCTTCATGTATTGCAATGGTGCGGTTTGCGTTTTCTATTCTTACATACATACCTGTACAACATTTTTTGCACATTTCTTTGCTTTGCTTTGTGTCTAACCTCGCTCTTATATGCTCAATGTTTGTGCACATGTATGTGGCTGTTTTAAGTGCAGACAATTTTGCTACCATCACAGTGTTTTTTGTTGACATTACTCTATTCTTATGTGCTGCCTTGTTACAATTTTCTTTATTCTTATTTGAATAACTACTAAACAATTAGTATAAAGAATTCATCCAAGAAACTTTTATCTCGATCGCACTCAATCTGAAACGTTCACCTCAAACTGCTAACCCAATGTAGCAAAAAATCTGTACGTGATGGAGCAAATTGGTTACCAGATTTGGATTCAGCACACCAAAAAACGTAAAAATCAATCGAAACATTAGAGGCAGTTTAAAAAATTTTTTTTTAGTGTACCTGTGTTATTGACTTGAAAATACTGGAAAGGAACTACAAATCAAAAAGGAAAGAGATAGGGAGAGAATAGGTGCTTTGAAAAAGCATGGAAGTCTGGGAGTCATCTAGCTGATTGCTGTGAATTGAACGGAAGGTTCTGGTTGGGCATAGAAGGAAATCAAGGAGGATAGGTAGGTAGGAGTATTAATATATAACATCTTGTGGGACAGGATGAGGATTTTGAAACTGATGCGAAGGCTAATAGGAAGCCAGTGTTGTTGAAATGAAAGCAGAGTAATATGGTTGAATTTACCTGTGTGACAGAGGACATGGACTGTTGTGTTTTGTATTGTTTGTAATCTTTTCAATTCGGATTGGAAGAAACCTATCTAAATGGGATTACAGTATTCTATATGGGGAAATAAGGTAGCTGAGTGCAAGCATGTCCAAAAATGGATGAAGAGCCCGAAATTGATGAAGTGAATGAAATAAAGACTGGATTGTGTGACTAACCTGCCTTTTGAAGGATAATTCATACTCCAGAAAAACATCAAGATACTTCAGATACGGAGAAAGCTGAACATGTTGACCATCGAGGATGGGGGAAGTGAAGGAACTTAGGTACTGCTGGTAGGCCAGGTGGTAAAGGGTTTAGAGATGTTAAATTTCAATTGGTTCTCTCTCAGCCAGGTAGTTACTCTAGCAAGACAGCTACTGTATTGAATACAGAAAGGTCAGGGGACCAAGAGTCAGTAATGGCTACCAGGAGTATATGATTTGCACAGTAATAGTCTGTGATGGGCAACGCGTGAATAAGAAGTGTAAGCAGACTAGGAAAATATTAAAAAGAGGGGGTGTTATTTATTTATTTATTTAGCTAGGCTTATTATACTGCTTTTCTACAAGTCAAAGCGGTGTACATTCGGGTACTGTATATATATATTTCCCTTGTCCCCAAAGGGCTCACAATCTGCATTTTTGTACCTGAGACAATGGAGAGAAGTGGCTTGTCCAAGGCCTCAAGGAACATCTGTAGGACTAGAAACCCTAGTCCTTCCAGGGCTAGTATAAGAGGCAACTGGCCCAAAGAATGCAGTCTGATTTTAGGTCTGTTCATGATTTTGAGCATTGCCATGGAGCTGCCCCATTAAAAGAACAAGTCACTCCAGTCCAGCTATTATCCATTGTAAACATAACCTTTTAGATTTGAGTTTTTTAGGTAAAACTTTACCACATCCATACTTGTTATAGGGATGTATAAGTTAGGAGAACCTGGGCTGAAGTAAAAAAAAAACATGCTAGGAAAAAACACAGGTGTGGTGGGCCCAGAAATCGCTTGAATTGTGAAAGCTCACTGGCTCATGTGAAGCTGTGTCCCTTATAAAATTGTGTTTGAGTGTCCTTTGGTCCATGACATATGCATAGTATCCTCATAGACATTGAGGCAAGTTCTATTCTGGCCGTCCAGCCCCTGTGCGGCCCCACGGGGGCTAGACATGCCTGTGGGATCAAAATCGGGTCTAGCAGCCTGGATGTGCAGGCTGGACCCTGATTCTGATGGGCCACACACCCAGCAGATCCCTGGCTAACTCAGTCAGGCTCCGGCTGCACCCTCTCGAACAGCTACTTATTGCATTTAGGCAAGCGGTTAATTTTTGTAGTTTATTTTTATGGTTTATTTTTGCATGTTCTTCAACTTCTATAAGCAGATTGTGTTCAGAGAGTTTTATGGAATTCCCTATTGTGTCTATATCTATTGACTTTATCAACTGTTTACCCCTGATGAAGGCAATGCCGAAACGCGGCCATGTAGGAGTACATTTAATAAAGGACCCTTTTTACCTTCTCACCCTCATGTGTTATATGAGTATCCATCAGATACATTTTACAACCAGCATTTATACATGTGCAGCACCACACACAGTCTTTTAAGGAAGTCTGGATTTACATAGAACAATAAAAGCATAGGATGGTGTGATGACTAAAGGAATTACTTCTCTCACTCCTCTCTCAGGCGCAGGCAACCAGGGCAATAGCCAGAACAATAGGCCACATGAACAACAACAGCAACAACTTCAAGACCACTTGATGAAAACAAAATTCTTGACGATCATCAATACGGTTTTCGACCCCACCACGGTGTCGAAACACTACTCATAGCTCTTCTAGACAACCTAATCAAGGGGCTCGAAAACAAAAGCAAGATGTTCATACTGATATTTATAAATATATCAGCAGCGTTTGACACAGTACATCATCAAATACTCTTGTGCAGACTTGAGTCTATAGGTATAACGGGCACACCAATAAAGTGGTTTGAATCATACCTAACAAATAGAATGCAACAGGTACGCTTCAATAACGAGCAAGCTAAGCCATTCCCCCAAACCCAAGGGATACCTCAGGGATCAGCAATCTCCTCCTTCCTATTCAACGTCTACATCCAGCCAGTATGTACAATTTTCCAAAAGCATAATATCTGCTACCATCTCTATGCAGACGACATTATGATGTACACACAACTTGACATAAATGATCCTAAGTTCAACCAATTAGAAGAATGCCTACAAGAACTGCAAAACTGGCTCCAATGCAACAATATGTCTATAAATCACAAGAAAACAGAAGTGATGTTCATATCAGGAAAACAGGACTTCAATCCTCCTGCATCTATCACTCTGAATGGGAACACTTACCACTCAAAAAACGAGATCAAATACCTAGGAGTAATAATTGATGCTAACCTAAAAATGGAAAAACACCTCCGGATAACGAATCGAGCAATATTTCACAAGCTGAAAGTCCTACAACCCTTGCGTTGCATCATTGACCATGCTGACTTTAGAACAGTAGCACAAGTGCTCATCATTCCCCACTTCGACTACTGTAATGCTATATTACAAGGGCTACCGAAAAAAACAATAAGCATCCTACAGATGGCGCAGAATGTATCAGCCAGGATTATTATGAATAAGAGCCTGACAGATCACATCACTCCAGTTCTTATGGAGCTCCACTGGCTCCCCATAACCGCAAGAATAATTTACAAAATGCTGATAATGGCATTCAAAATTATCCATAAGATATCTCCCACTTTCCTTGATATACTAATCACCACCCAGCCTCCCAACAGATGCCGACGGACCGCAAACCTAGACACACTCTGCGTACCCAGCAGCATAAGATCAGTCAAAGAACGGACGAGCAACCGGGCATTCACGTATTCAGCACCTATGCTCTGGAACCAGCTCCCACACGAGTTACGGCAGACCAAAGAATTACACACCTTCAGAAAAGAGCTTAAAACACACCTGTTCCAATCGTATTATGGCATCACCTAGCTGAACTCAACTTTATCTTCCCATCCTGCCTTTCCACCTCGTAAGCACAAGGTTAATAGGAACCTAAATTCTCATTGTTGCATCACATCCTTGAAGAGTCTTAAAAAATAAATAAATAAATAAATAAATTGTGTTTATATGTATATATTGCTCTGCTAATTGCTTGTATTGCTGCGATCTCTATGTACATTTATAACCTGCTCTGTTTGCTCAATTCTGTAATTCATTGAATAATCAATTGTATAACTGTGAACTGGTGGTTTTTAGTCCCCCTTCCGTAATCATATTGTATTCCTAAATTTTGTGCTGTACATATTCCCTTGTCTTGTCTTCCTAAGGACCGCTTCTGATCACTGGAAGGAGCGGTGTATAAATTTATGCCAAATAAATAAATAAACACACCCAAGTCATAGTCTTTTGTATGCTTTGGGACATTATGAATGTGTTCTACAACCCTTCCCACTCACAGAACAATGTCTTTCAGCTCATGTTTGTTTATTGAGGCTTTCTATACCACCCTTTCACAAATCACATCACAGTGGTTTACATATGACACCATTGCACTTTTTCAGTGGGTGACTCCAGATCTGTCAGTGTCATGTATCTTATGGCCAGTGAAAGAATGGGACATGCATAAAGGTATCAGCAGGTAGCTCTCACCCTGGTCTGGAGGAGGATGGCCAATGCATAGAACATGGGTCTACTGTACATATCTCAACTCATCCATATACTGCCACAAGAAAAACTTTACATGAAGCTTACAGTTAATTGCTAGCTGCTCTTGGTTTTGAGACTTTAGGAAACTGAGAGAAGAGAGTGACTCTGATGTGGGTGAGAGAGGTGGAGTGATAGATCTGAAAGGTAAAGCTGCTGGGGGGATGAGAGCATGAACATAAGAGGTAGGTGGGGGAGACATATCCCAAAAAAAGCATGAAATGAAGGACTTGAGAAGCTGTGGAGAACTTGGAATCTAAATGGTAAAAGAAGCATAAACAGTGGAATGGGGTGGGCCACTGGGGCTATAGGCCTATCAATATTTTGCCCCACACAGCATCAACAACTATACAGACTAGATGTGGGGTTAGAGATGATTTGGCCCCTTCAACCAAAAAGGTGATCTAGAGCCCTTCAGGGGAAATGAGGAAGCAAAGAATGTGACTACCAAATCAACCTAAAGTACATGCATAGCAAATTCAAAGAAAATACCACTTTTATTGCTATAAAATTTGTTTTGAAGAGTTCAACCCAGTATATTTTTTACAAGAAAGCCAGGAAATCATAGTGGTGAACTCTCCCACCTGTCATTAACATAGCAGCAGCACAGCCATAGCAGAAGCATCAGAGCTGGCAGCAATAGCAGTGGTGGTGGTGAAAGAGAGAGAGAGACACACACACACACACACACCACAAACACTCTCCAGCTCCTCTAGTTCCTCAACCGATGGGGCCTGAACATCCTGCTGGTCACTCTGCACCGCTGGGTCTTCAGGAGGTGGATTCTGGGATTCCTCACTAGCTACTACTCTGCTCCCTAAGCCTACTCCTCTTTGTCTTCAGCTAGTAGGACCAGGGCCGGATTTACATGTACGCCATGGCGTAGGGCCCACAGCTGGGAAGGGCCCACAAAAATGGAACGTTAGGCATTTTTTTAAAAATAAAATTTAAAAAAAACCTGCTGGCTGCCGCCGCGGGGCCCCCTCTGCTGCCGCGGCAGCATGGACTGACCCGCGGGGGCCCCCTCAGCAAGCTCGATCCCTCCCTCCCTCCGTGCAGGCTGTGAGAGACGCAAAGGCAGACTGTCTCCTTCGCGTCTCTGTTAAGCCCGCAGGGGCTGATGGGACATTTCCCATCAGCCCCTGCGGGCTTAACAGAGACGCGAAGGAGACAGTCTGACTTCGCGCCTCTCACAGCCTGCACGGAGGGAGGCACGGAGGGATCGAGCTTGCAGAGGGGGCCCCCGCGGGTCTGTCCATGATGCCGCGGCAGCAGAGGGGGCCCCGCGGCGGCAGCCAGCAGGTTTTTTTTTTTAAATTAAATTTTACTTTAGGCCGGGGGAGGGGGAGGGGGAGGGTAGGACTGGTAATGGGCTATTGGGGGGGCTGGGACTGGAAATGGGTTGGGGGATTAAGGCTGGAGGTGGGCTGATGAGGTTAGGACTGGTAATGGGCTGTGGGCTGTTGGGGGGGTTAGAACTGGTAATGGGTTTTGGGGGAGGGTTAAGACTGGTAATGGGCTGTGGGCTGATGGGGGCTGTCTGGTAATGGGCTATGGGGGGGCTAGGACTGGAAAGGGGCTGTGGGGGTTAATACGGGAGGTGGGAGGATGGGGTTAGGACTGGTAATGGGCTGTGGGCTGATGGGGGGGTTAGAACTGGTAATGGGCTTTGGGGGGGTTAAGACTGGTAATGGGCTGTGGGCTGGGCTGATGGGGGCTGTCTGGTCATGGGCTATGGGGGGGCTAGGACTGGAAATGGGCTGGGGGGGTTAATACTGGAGGTGGGCTGATGGGGTTAGGACTGGTAATGGGCTGTGGGCTGATGGGGGGGTTAGGACTGTTAATGGGCTATGGGGGGCTGACTGGAAATGGGTTGATGGGGTTAGGACTGGAAGTGGGCTGATGGGGGGGGTTAGGACTGGCAATGGGCTATGGGGGGCTAACTGGAAATGGGTTGATGGGGTTAGGACTGGAAGTGGGCTGATGGGGGGTTAGGACTGGTAATGGGTTATAGGGGGGGCTTAAACTGAAAATAGGGTGATGGGGGGTTAGGACTGTAAGTGGGTTGATGGGGGGCTAGGACTGGTATTGGGTTGGGGGGTTGCTAGGACTGGAAATGGGTTGATGGGTGGCTAGGACTGATGCAGGGACTAGAAGGGAATGGATGCTGGGTGAGGCTGGAACTAGAAGGGAGCTGATGTTGGGGGAGGATTAGAATGGGATGGGGCTGGAAGAGTAAAATGGAGAAGGGAAAAATATTTTGTGTGGGAGGGATAAAAAATCTACAATTGGCCGGGTATTGGGAGAGTAAGTGGGGATTGAGGATGGAGGGGTAAAATTTGAGTGGATAAAATAGGAATGAGGAAAGAGAAAAAGGAGAAAGATTAGTATGTTAAAGCAGATATAGAGAGAGAATGGAAAAAAACTAGAAGAGAGAAGAAAGGACAAATGGACAGCAGACGATGGAGAGTTAGCAGAAGACACGAAGAAACCAGAAGAAAGTGGCTGGAGCAATTGCAGCTGAAAAAAATGCACAAAAGGTAGAAAAATATCTCTTTATTTTGAATTTATTAATTGGAATATGTCAGCTCTGGTAAATGTGCATCATTAACATCTGCGCTTTGTTTAGTACAAGAGCAAATTAATGTATAGTTTTATTTCTACAGTGTTGTACATTCCAAGTTTGGCTTTTGGGATTCCCAGTTTAATTATTGTCTTCCTGTTTCTAAAATGTGATTACTTGTTTGGTGATGGTCTATGTTCTGCATGTGTAACTGAGCTGAGGTGTTCTGTTTATATAATTCCTATTTGACATTGCCACTTGTTCTCTTTCCCCAGTAGGTCATGTATTGTTGTTCTCTGAAATGTATTGGTTTAATATTTGCAGTGTTGCCTTTTGATTGGTAGAGTATGGTGCTTTGTGAGTCCTGGTAGTGCTGTTAGGATACGGCGGGTTTGCTATGGGTTCTAAATGGGCAGTGTTTGTAGTAGTTCCTAATGTGTCTGGCAGTTGGCACTGGATTATAGTAATGTAGAAATCTTTTAGTCTTTCTTTATCCATACACTCATTAAGAGGCACGTTTACTAAAAGTTAGTATATGGTAACATTATGCAAATATTTATGCAAATGAGGCCCCTTATGCAAATGAGGCCCACACCCCCCTTGGGCCGCCCCTGCTGGGGGCCCACAATTTTTGTTGGCGTAGGGCCTCACTCAAGGTAAATCCGGCCCTGAGTAGGACACCACCTCTTCCACCTCTCCATTGCTTATAGCATTCTTTGTTCACTTGCCTGCTTTTCTTTGCCTGCATATGGTATCAGTGTCACAGACAAATGAACAGAAAGACAGAAGAAGCAAACTTATAAGCACATTTTATTTTTTGAAATGCCCTAAAAGGATAAGTGGAACCCCTGCCTTGGAATCTGCATGGTATCAAAAATGAAAATAGTCAAGGAAACTTTCAATGAAGTTAACTAGAGGGGGACTTTAGAAACAAGATAATTTTATTTTGTTGATAAAGACCAGCTTAATCTGGAGAGGCACCATTTATTTTTTGGGCAATTTAACCTCTAGACTGATCAATTGAAAAAAAATTGAGTTTGCTGATTTACATATTTAAACCTGTTCACATGTTTACTATCTATAGTAAATGCAAAACTGGAAACTGATAATTTATGTTAGTTTCATGAGGTTTTACTTTTGTTTATTTATTTTCTTTCTTTTAGCTCCATTTTTGATAGACTACATCGTTGTTGCCTTTTACATGTTGATTATGCTGGCACATATGTATGAAATTGACTAAAAGCAAGCCAGCAGCCAAACTACAGTAGGTATTGCACCCTTTCCTTATACATACCATCTGTCTACTGTGTTCTGTCTAGAAAGAGTTCTCTCCCTTATCTTGTTATTAAACCAAGTTGATATCCGTTTTGGAGCAGTGTATGTTTTACACACATAAGGTTTCCATACTTACTACTCAACTGGTTACTAATTAATGGTTATAAATTCAATGGAACTATGTTTAGCTATTATCGTTATGTCAAAAAGTGTCATATACTGATTTTTTATCTGAGATCTAGTTAGTTTAATAGGTATTCGAAGTTTGCTGATTTTGACGGTACTGGCGGCTCAATATAAAAAGATCACAAAAAATAGTAAGTAGCTTATAATGCTATAATAGCTACTATTTTGCAAATAAAAGTATTTGTAGACTTTAGAAAATAGGTTTGGATAACTGTAAGTTACTTAGGGGTATGTTTACTAAACCGTCTTAATGTTGCTGGCATTAGTTGCAGTCTTACTGTGACGAATGCCATATAAGGTAGTGGGCGGTCCAGTTATTGTGCGATAGAGGGAGCCGTGGCACGTTAACGTGCGTTAGCCTTAATTAGGCGTGCTGACCTGCAATTACAGCAACAGAGGTGTAGCACACTGGTTGATACATTGATTGCTGATACAGTGGTCATAAGTTTGATCCCTCAGTGGGCTCAGTTAAAAGACTGTCTGAGGCCATCCATTTTCCTGCTTGTAACAGTCAGAAACATCCCAACAATTTGCACTGCCAGCCAAAAAAGCCGCAACCTAATAATGCTCCTTTTAGGGTGCACCAGAAGGCACATCATAAAGCACCACGTTATCCAAGGCAGATCAAAATGTGCCCCAGAGGGCAGCAGGAAAGGTTGGCACCCTCCAAGGAAGCAGATAAGGCGCCCCATAAGCTGGCCAAACCTAAGGTGCCACGAAAGATGCCCCAGGGATGCCAAGGTGACACAAGAGATGGTGCCCAGGGGCACAAAGGTGCCCCAAAGTCAGAAGCATGAAATGTATGGCTCAAACACAGATGTAACCATAACACTGCACAGAGCACCAAGGAAAGGCAATGAACAAGTGATGGAAGGAAGTAGATGACGGAGCTCATGGACCAGCCAAATCTGCATGCAGCCCATGTGGCAACAGGTAAAGTGGACAAAAATATCGGGGGCAGCTGTACCGATGTACAGGGTGATGGCAATGTACAGTGCAACAATGACAGTGTGTGGCAGAGGGTGGGAATACATGTCCACCAGAGGAGGTAGAGGTGGCAGGATAAGTGCAATGACAGGAGGACAGAGGAGAGAAGTACCATGCAGACCAGACACAGGAGAGGCAAGCATGAAGAGCTGCAATGCAAATAAGTGTGCCAGTGCAGGACATGGGGTAGCAGCCTGCACATTAGGGCAGGACGTCACACAGCTAGCACACACACATAGACAGACAGAAGGATGGATGGCAACAGTGATGAGGGTATAATGTGGCGGCAGCACAGATCTGCACAGATATGACTGTTACACGAATGAAATGTAGTTGTGTAGGACAGCCATAAAAAAAAAATGGGAACAGAAAGGAATCAAACCCATGACCTCTGCTACTGAAGTCATTGCATTAACCATTGTGCTACATCACTATGGGAGCTATCATGCCAATGGCTGGCTACAGAAAGGTGCACGTCACCATAAAACTGTCTGCTGTGGCTACCAGGATAGGATAGAACCAACAGTACCTATAATGCAATTCACATGCAGAATAGCAGTCTACATTGCTCACCAGATGGGGTATGCACCTCTACAGCATGTCAGTTTGGTAGGGGGGAATGACCGTGCATGTTACTGGCACAGAGTACCCACAGGCCATGCCAATGTGCGGGTTCTGTGCTCACCCTGAGGGTGAGGTGGAGTGGACAGCATCAGGTCCACAGTACCCGGGTTGGTTGAGGTGGGCTGTGCTGCAGGTCTCCATCAGTGCCAGTGTGTGGCAGGTATTTGTTGCAGACACCTTTAGGAGGTCTCTGTGTCCATTTGTAATTGCCAGTCATGTTTGGTCCTTGTGGGCCATGATGCACACAACATAGTGCATATCCACTGTGCTTGCTATGGGCACCTGTTTAGGGAGCGGGGGTGTGTCAGGGCTCACATGGTGACAATGTACTTAGCAAACTGCTTTCTCTGGATCAGGGTGGAGGACTTGATGTGCCCCTAATAGACCTGCACTCTCACCCTTTGCAAGGGGGGCTGTGGGACCAGAAACCAAAGTCCTGGTGGCAAATGGACAGCTGCTGAATATCTGCACTTGGGACAGGGCCACTGGAAGTTAGGTATTGGGCCCAGTCAGCTCAGCTGCCTACAACTATGATCTGACATTCACCAGCAAAGAGCAGTCAGTGTGGACCTGCTGCACCCTGCAAAGTGGTGCAGCCATACAGATGCTAACTGCAGACAGTCTGCTAGCTAGCACATAGTGCATGTTGCTGGAGGAACTGTGTGCACCCAAAACTGAGATGTCAGCACACACACCATGCAGGTATGTTAGTGATTGGGCCCCAGAAAAGAGAACCTATAAATATCACTTGAGAGAAATACTGCTCAGTCAGGGTGAGAGCGACCTCCCAGCATGACATGCTGTGGCCACCCTGTCCGTGCAAGTGGTGGTCTGGCACTACAATGTCCCAGCCATTGCCCTATACCCTGTGCAAATGCATCCTTCCATGCCACCCTGTCCGGGCCATACCAACAGTACCTTGCTCCTCATTATGCACATTGGAAGGCTTACACTGGAAACAGTGCAAGCAATGTGGGCTCAGTAAGGTGTAGGCAGCCACAACACACTGGATAGACAGACACACACTCCCACATCTATGCCAGCATTGTGCAAATATAGAGGTTTGTGGCAGCCCTGGCCGCCACACCAGTCCTGGGCATAGTGTGGGCATTGCTATGGTACTCAATACTGTTAGGGTCACTCCCCAGGGTGGTAAACACTGTCAGAATCAATAACTGAAACACACTCCACAGATATCAAAAAGGTTGCTATGATGAATCTCTATCAACAAATTTTGTTTAACTTAGGATTTGTTAGCTGACATTAATCATAGCAACCTTTTGATATATGTGGAACGTGTTCCCAAGTTTAGGACAGCATTGCAAAGGTATGCAGGTGCCAGTATTGGGAGATGCTGCTCCGTGGAGGGCCCAACAGCCTGACTCTCCATGAGGCTTTGGATAGTGGAGCCTGTGGGTGTGGGTGTTTATGCCGCTGTTGGCTGCTGCTCTAGGGCAGAGGTTCCCAACTCCAGTCCTGGTGGGCCAAACACTGTTCAGGTTTTCATGCTGTCCCTAATGAAGATGCATGAGATACATTTACATACAATGGGGGTGGTGCATACTAATGCAGCACAGACATATTTATTAGGGACAGCATGAAACCTGAATGGCCCTCCAGGACTGCAGTTGGGAAACTCTGCTCTAGGGATTGCACATGTTTATGGTGTCTGTGCTCTGTAGGGTAAAATATAGACGTTTCAGGCATGTTTATTTTATCTGCAATAAAGGTTCCGTCTTTATTACCATGGTTTAGTACTGGGTAAAATATGGGGACAGGGTTGGTGGGAGCTACAGCTGGGACTTGAACTTGTGACCTTCTGCTCCTGAATACACTGGCTATGTGTACTGCACCACACTGTTGCCACAGGGACAGTTCGTTCCCTGGGGATACCATGTCTGTTCGTCAGACAGATCCTGTCTGTTGCAGTGCACGGCACCCACCTAAACGGGGCTTGGCCGTGGTCTGCTGTGGGCAGATGCCACTGCCCCCTCTGCCACCAGCACCCCTCTGCCACCATGCTGCCATGCCATTATGCCGGTGGTGCTGGTGGTGCGCAGTCCCAGGCCATCCTGTGTGCTGGTAGGCAGCTGCCTATGGTGTGAGGTCTCGGGTAGGGGTGCCTACATGGACATGCGCACTTCCACCCGGCACCGCCTGCCAAAGTTATGTGCCCTTGGGGGTACCTGCTGGGTAATCTCCCCTATGACACTGTGGGACACACACTCGTGCCCATGTTGGACCGTCGTCAGTTGCTGTCTTGCTGCTTTACAGTTTTGGAATTCCTATGTGCCACCTAGGCATCTGCCTAATCCGCACTGTGCCCAAGCTGGACCACAGCATGTGCTGCCTGCAGCCCCCTGTATCCCATTTACAGCATCAGTACAGTTGCCCTTTCCTACGTGCCCACTCTTCTGTTGCTGCACATGGGCACACCATAACAAACCTGCCCAATCTAAACGACAGAAACCCTGATCACTGCTATTTCAATGTGGGATCATTCACTTTGTAGGGGGACAGAGCATAGACCCTTCCAAACTTGATATCTTAATTTTTACACTTTGCCATTAGTGTTGCTTTATGTTTATCATTAATATCACTATTGGCCAGCTTGGTTATTGGGATTTTAAATGTGGTTCTGGTCATTTTATATGTTTATTTGCCTTTTTGGTTCCTGCACATGTATCACTACTATCACTTTTCTGGGTTTCCCTGCCTTTGCTGCACATTGTTGACTGAAATTTTTTTTCTTTCCTGCAAATGTGCCTAACGGGACGGTTTCACTGGCATTAGTTTTCAGACACGGATTTCACAGCGTTAGTGTGCATGGAGCCTCTCCCCACCCACTCTCTGCCAATTGACCCCTTCTCTCCGCCCTCTGGGCAGTCTTATTCCACCCTTCAGACCCGGATTTCTCAGCGTTAGCATGCCTTAACGCCGCCACCGCGTTATCGCGCGATAAGTGACGTTAACATCACTTATCAAGCAATAATACCACTGCTATGATGTTAAGACAGTTTGTAAACATACCCCTTAGCGTCAGAGTTATTGGTGCGTATATCGGCCTTGTATGTTTTTCATATGCTGGGCTAATATTTTGTCGAAACTAATTGCTGTTAAGCATTCTGTTCTAGGTGTTTCAATGGTGCAATATCGACGCACTGCATCAGAAGTGTTTTCACGTGTATCATATTCCGCCGCTAGAATGGACTGTTGACAAACTATATTATATCACAATAAAATGTTTTAAATGAAAACTGCAGTTTCAATAGTATCATACGGTATGTTTATGTCAATGAATATTGGAACTGAATCCTATCTTTTCTGAAGACCGACAATATAGTATATTGGACCAGTGTATGAAAAACATACACTATGTGAAACTTCTATTTTCTGCAAAGTTTTAGTATTTTTTATTATTGCCGGTATTTCATAGTTGTTTGAGTGTAACAAATCTAATAAATCATCCAGAACAGAGAAAGAATATGCGAGTTGTCCAAAACGGGGAGTAAAGGTAAGCATCTGTCTATTTAATCTCTGCCAGCAGTTCTCTACTATCAGTTGCCAAAGGGCATTTCAAAGAAAAACATCCTTTTCCCTTCTTGTTTAAAGATCAAAGGTTTTACAATGTATTTGTAGTAAACCTAGTCTTTCATTGTTTGAGAGTCTTCAGTATTAAATCTGTTTACAAATTTGATGTGCAGCATAATTTAATGGCTCAGCAACTCCAGCTACCGCTGGTGCTACCATTAGAGGAATTAGGAGGTCACCTAGCATGACAGCCCTGCAGGGGTGTCCATTGCCACAGCTATCACCCCTCTTGGAACCTGAAGCAGCAGCAATGACCCCACATGGCCCTACAGTGCTTACCTTATAACGGTGGAGCTGCGGGAATGTTTGTTTCCACCCCCTCAGATGCACAATGCAAACAGCCCTATGTAGCGAAGTTGTAAGGTAAGAACCGCGGGCCATTTGCAGCCACTGCCACCGCTGCAGGTTTTGGAGAGGGATGGCAGTGGAGGTGGCAATGGGTGCCGCAGGGGGGGTTGAAGTGCAAGGGATGAGGTTCACCTAGGTTGCCTCATCTCCTTGTGCTGGCCCTGATACTAGCTGCTTTTTGTGAATGTCCATTTTAGTTTGAGCGAGTCCCTACCACACCTAAAGGCTTTTGTAGGACTCCATTTATTCCTGAGCTTTTCTTATTTTTTATCTCCCATCCATTAACTGGTCATTATTGTGCCTCACTGACTATAGTTGTCTCCTGTATCCAGTAAAATGTGTCCTTGAGCCATTCAGTAGATGTTAGACAACTTTCACTTAACGGTTGCAAATGCTGTTTTTACAGTACCCACAGCCTTATGCAGTCCAAGGAATAGAGGTCAGGCCAAAGAACTAGGGATCTGCACATTAGATTTGTTAGTGCTTCTTAAAAAATTAATGTATGCAAAACTCATTTAACAAATGGTAACCTATAAATTAAATCAATGGGCACATGTTAAAAAGTTCTAACATGGATTAAACATGTTTTGTTTCAATATGAATGTATGAAACACATCAAAATGTCTGAAAATTGAGAAAATAATCCAAAAGTATCAAAAACGAGCTGAAAATGTTTGCCATGTGCACATCCTGTCATGCACTAACCCTACCTCTACTACCCTTTCTTCCTTTTCAATGATCTCTGAGAAGGAAACCACTCTCCTGCTTTCCTCATCCAGCTCACTATCTGCTTCTCTGATCCCATCTCCTTAGCTCCATCTCCTCCAATGTAGTCCCTTCAGTCTCTCACAGTCTCATATTCGCTCTCCACTGCAACTTTCCCCGAAGCCTTCAAGCATGCTGTGGTCACTCCTCTCCTCAAGAAACCCTCACTAGACCTTACCTGTCTTTCTCACTATCAACCCATCTCCCCCCTCCCCTTTATTTCTAAATGACTTGAATGTGTGGTTCACCGCCATTGCCTCAACTTTCTCTCCTCTCAAGCCCTTCTGGATCCTCTACAATTTGGCTTTTGTCCTTTACATTCTACTGAAACAGTTCTTGCAAAAGTCTTCAGTGACCTGTTCTTGGCAAAATCCAAGGGCCTTTACTTGGTCTTCATCCGTTTTGACCTTTCTGCTGCTTTTGACACTGTTGACCACAACCTTCTCCTTGATATCTTGTCCTTCTGTGCTATTCTGGTTATCTTCTTATCTCTCTCTTTACTCTTTCAGTATTTGTTCTGGTGGATCTTCCTCCACTGCTATCCCACTATGAGTCTGTGTACCCCAAGGATCTGTCTTGGGTCTACTCCTTTTCTCTCCATATACCCAGTCCTTTCATGTGCTCATCTCTTCCTATGGCTTTCAGTATCATCTTTATGCTGATGACTCCCAGATCTACCTCTCTACACCTGAAATCTCTCCAGCAATCCAGGCCAAGATTTCTGTTTGCCTTTCTGATATTGCTGCTTGAATGTCTCGCCACCACTTGAAATTGAACATGGCCAATACTGAACTTCTTTTCTCCCCCTAAATCCTCGTCTCCCCTTCCCGCTTCTTAGTCTCTGTGGATAACTCTCTACTCCTACCTTTCTCCTCAGCTTGCAACATTGGGGTCATCTTTGGCTCCTCTCTCTCCTTCTCCACACACATCCAAGCTAAAACCTGTCATTTCTTTCTCTACATCAACAAAATTTTCCCATTCCTTTCTGAACACACTACTAAGACACTTATCTATTCCTTAGTCACCTCCCATCTAGACTATTGTAACCTACTCCTTGCTAGTCTCCTTCTGAATCATTTCTCTCCCCTTAAATCTGTTCAATACTCTGCTATGTGGCTAATCTTCTGCCAGCCTCATCATGCTCAAGTCACTTAATTGGCTACCTAGCCATTTCCACATCCAGTTCAAACTTGTCCTGCTGACTAGTACATTCAATTTGCAGCTCCTCACTACATTTCCTCTCTTATCTCTCCCTACACCCCTCCTTGGGAACTCTGATCTTCTGGCAAATCACTTCTATCTGTGCCCTTCTGTTCTATTGCTAACTCCAGACTTCACTCCTTTCACCTTGCTGCTCCTTATGCCTGGAATAAACTACCTGAATCTGTAATCAGGCGCCTTCTCTGACTCTTTTCAAATCCAGGCTGAAAATTCACCTCTTCTCTGCCGCTTTCAAATCTTGACTCACCTGATCTCCTTTGTGTTTCCCTACCATTTACCCCTAGCTGTATTCCAAGTCTACAGCTACTGTGTTGTCTGTCTTGACTAGATTGTAAGCTCTGATGAGCAGGGACTATCTTTTAAATGTGTCTGTGCAGTGCTGCATATGTCTTATAGTGTTATACAAATGTGCAGTAGTAGTAGTAGTAGTAGTAGAACTGAATCTGGGTCATTTGTACAACAATCTGCTGCACTTTTGTTAATTCATTGGGCCAGTATGTTTACATCTGTCTCATTGCTTTCTTAAATAGACAATGCATGACTCCAGTGGAAAAGTCATGTAAACCATAGGTCATGCTTAGTATTTTATCACAATTCAATATACTATGAACTGTTTCATTATGCCATTTATCCAACTAGATATTATTTCTTGACACAGTCGCTGGATTTACATTAAAATGAAAGAATTTCATCAGAATTTATATAGATAGCTAAACACATAAATCATTTATGAAACTGATAGCTAAGTTCTCTTCTACATTTAGACAACTACGTTATCAATCTAAGTGTTTCTCCTATTTACTGCCAAATTTAAGTTCCTAAGGGTCCAATGTTTAAAAGCATTTATCCAGATAATAGAACCTGTTACCTGGATAAATGCCACTGACAGGGGCCATCCATGGATTTTCAGCAACATTTTCCAGATAATGCCACTGAAAATTATTGTGGGCCACCACAGTGCTATTCAGAAAGTGTCTGGGTGTTCTTGGGGCAGATTCTGAGCAAAGCCTGAAGTTATCTGGATAGCAGCCATATTCAGCAACAGTATAGACGCTATACGCAATATAATTAAACTGTATATAGTTATGTTTCAACTCTCATAATACTGCCATTTTATATTCTGTCACTGTGTTTGCCCCCACCACTTCCATTCAGATACAAACAATGAATATCGCCATTATAACAGCGCGATCAGTGGTACACCCAGTTATTCAGCACTGATAGCTGGAAGGCAGTTCAGGGTATATGTTTAAATGCTACAGCTGGTATTTAAAAGACATGCTGACCGCAGAGTTTAAATATTGATCCATACTATTGAAGATACTAGTCAAGATAGAAGGTCAACGCAAAAGAGGAAGGTCAGCAATGAGATGGATCAATACAATAACAGCAGCTACGGGTACCAGTCTGTCAACAATGAGCCGCCTGACCCAAGACCGAACACAATTTAGGATAGCTATCTAGAGGGTCGCCATGAGTCGACTCCAACTCGACGGCACTTAACAACAAAAACAACTATTGAAGATGGTTCTCACCAAGAATTATTTCATGTAAGATGCAAAATTCTATTTACAGATTTACGGGATAGCCATGGGGTCCACAGTGGCCCCCTCAGTAGCAGCACTGTATATGGAATATTTTGATTCTACATATATTTACACATCAGAATGACTTCCTTTGATCCCAATGTAGGTGAATTTTTTAGATGCCATATTTTTCTTATGGACAGTGTTTGTGAATGATTTGCATAGGTTTTTGAACTAGATTAATGAGATTAAGTCTAATATTCAATTCATAGCACATATTCATCATCAAAGGATTGAAGTTTTGGACATAATGGTATAGAAAAATATCATCAATTGTTAACAACATTATATTGCCAGTCAGTCCAATGAAAAAGCTTATTACAATATCAAAGTTTAGATTCTGGTCCATTGAGAAAGGACCTACTGTTTGGTCAATTTCTGTCCCTCTGCGGGCTCTGTTCTATAACTGAAATTTTTTTAAGACATGCTGAAGACTTGAACAATCGTTTGGTGGCACAGAGATACTCAGAAAAAGTAATATCATGAGCTTAATTTACACATTGAGAATGGCTATTGGATCATCCTCTGGCTGTTACAACTTCTGTCCAGTGCTACCTCGAATTTATCGTGTATGCTCAATACCGGTTTAACCTGTAAGTATACAGATATTACCTTCACTGTGCCCTGTTTGCTTTTTTTCATGCTGCCTATCCTGGTCCACTTGGGCTGGCATCCCTCATCTACCCAGTTGCCTGCTCAGCCTGGCTCCACATGTGTTGCTGACAACCTTTGCATTTGCACTTCTAGTCCCGCTTGCTCTGCTGACTTCTCCCTTTTTTCGACTACCCTGTTGTGTACGGGACTTCTCAGCTGCTGGTTTCTTTGATCGAAGACTTCGCTCATTCATGATCTTCATGTCTTATACTCTCTGTATTTGCTGTTCCTCAGAGATACTTGGCTGAAGACGGGGGATGAGCCCCTCCTCCACCATTGTCTTCTGCAGGGCCATTCAGTCTTCTCCACTCCTAGGCTGGCCCGCTCCAGTGGAGGAGTGGAGGCCATTGTCCGCTCCACTCTTCCTATGGTCTCTGTCCCATCCCTTTCCTAGTCATCCACTTTGGAGGCAGTCCACCCACCCACCTTCTTGTTTATGCACCTCCATCTCTTCGTCCTCACTTATGGAACGCCTTACTACAAACACTCTCAGAGGCTTCCCTTCTGTTTCCCAGTTTGCTGATTCCTGGCAATTTTAATGTTCACCTTTGCTCCTCTTGAAGAACTCGTGACAGGATTATTCTCCAGCTATTCTCTGATCTCTTGTTCATTCAGTTAGTCCCATTCTGCTGGCTAGACTCTTGACCTCGCTCTTGCTTCTCCTCTATTTTACATAGCTCTCTCAGCTTTTGCCTCTTTGACTCTTCCATGGCCACATCACTTCTGGGTTTTTTTCACCTGTCACCTCCCAACCCCTACTGTTTCCTCTTATCACAATCATTTGTCTAGGTCCTCCCCCCAATCTTTGGCCGTTTTCTTTCCACTCGCACCCTTGAATGCTTCCCTACTGCTACTTCCATTTTTCCTCGGATTTCAATTCATTGTTGACTTTCAAACCCAATTGTGGTTTTCAACCTTATCTTCCACTCTAGATGCCACAGCCCCTCTTCGCCCCCTCACATATCAATCTAAGCCCTTGCATTCTTTGTTTCATTATGATCTCTGTCTTCAGTGCTGCCACTTTCGTTGGACGGAGCTTCTGTGGTAGAAACATCCCTCACCTACCTCCCTTCAGTTATTCAAAAATATCTACTCCCAGTATCGCTCTTCAGTTCACATTGCTAAAAGAACTTACTACTCCAACCTTATTTCGTCTTTCACCAGCTCCTCCCAGCAACCTTTCTCGGTACTTTCTACACTCTCTGCATAATCTACTGTGCCTCATCCTGCTGTCACTATGGTCTCTCCTTCTCATCTTTTGGCTGACTACTTTCATAGTAAAATCTTTACTCTCCATTCCTCCTTCCCAATTTGTCCCCCTTCCCTTTCCTCTATACCTTTGGCCCCATCCTCCTTTTCTTCTTCCTGTGTTCCTCATGCTCCTAGTCCTACCTCCATCCCAACTCCTGATCCTGGCTGCCAATCTATTCCAAATCTTTCCCTAGTCCATCACTGCCCCTCCTTTTCTTCTGTCTCTTCCGCCGAGTTGCTCAAGACCATTATGTCATCCTCATAAAACAATGTGTCTGTCAGATTCCATTCTGTCATCTTGGCTCTCTACTCCCTCTCTTGCTCGTTTGCCTTTTATTCATTCCATGCTAAACAACTGTCTCCCCACTGGTGGTTTTTCCCCTCAGTTGGAAGCATGCCATCATTTGTCCTATCCTAAAGAACTCTTCCCTTAACCTTCTAACCTGCTAATTATCATCCTGTTTCTACCCTTCCCTTTTTGTCTAAACTACTGGAAAACTACTTCTCACAGCCTCGATTTTCCTCAATTCTACTAATGCACTTCACCCACACCAGTCTGAAGACAGTTCTGCTTTCCCTACTTAATGATCCTCACTGGGTGCATCATCAGAGTGACATCTCGGTGGTGGTTTTCCATGATCTATCTTCAGCTTTTGACCTTTTTGATCATGCTACTCTTCTTGCTCGGCTTTATGACTTTGGGCTTTGGGTATGGTTCTTGATTGATTTCACTCTTTCCTGTTGAATAGATTTCTGTCACAGTTGATGTCTGTTCTTCTTTTTCTCGTCCGCTTCTCTGTGGTGTCCCCCAAGGTTCTGTCTTAACCCACCACCTCTTTAATATTTTCCTAACCCCTTTAACTCTTCTTATTCAGCAATGTGGTGTCACTGCCCACTATTATGTCAATGACATACTTCTTCTTCATCACATGGATCCAACATCCCCTGATCTCTCTTCACTCAATGCTTGTCTCTCTGCTATTTCACTTTGGTTCTCTGACAACTTCCTCCACTTAAATCCCAAAAAGTCTGCAGCAATCTGGTTTTCATTTGCTGTTCTCCCCCTGTTCAGGCTCCTCTTCTCTCTGGCACTGCTCTCCCTTTGTCTGAATACAATTTGCAACTTAGGTGTTACTTTGGACTCCTTCCTATCATTCCATGCTCATCTCTGCTCTCTAGTCCGCCATTCCTTATTTGTTTTGCATAAGATCTGTGCCATCTGCCCTTTTTGCCTCCCCTTCTTCTCTCACTATCCTTCTTATTTCTCTCATGATTTCTTGGTTAGACTACTGCTACATCCTGCTCTAGCATCACTTCCTTTTGGGGGTGGGACACATCAGCAGGGGTTCCATAGGGCTAGAAGGCCCTGCACTGGTTTTGTTTTAATTATTACCGCTATTATCACAGCTGCTGAGGGATGCAGGAGCCATGGCTACCAGGGGAAGGAGGGGGGGGGCAGGAATGGAACTGACATGAGATGGCTGGAAAGAAACTGATTGGAGGAAAGTGAGGGCATGAACTGAGCTGACAAGAGGGGAAGGAGATGGCTTGAAGGGAACTGACAGAGCGGGAAAGAGATGGCTGGAAGGGAGCTGACATAGGGGAAGAGATGGCTGGAAGGGAACTGTCAGAGCGGGAAAGAGATAGCTGGAAGGGAACTGACATAAGGGAAGGAGATGGCTGGGAGGGAACTGACAGAGTGGGAAAGAGAGGGCAGGATGGGAGCTGACATGGGGTAAAGAGATGGCTGGAAGGAAACTGACAGGGGGGGGGGGAGAGAAGGCAGGAATGGAGCTAACATGAGGGGAAGGAGATGGCTCAAAGGGAACTGACAGAGGTGGAAAGTGAGGGCTGGAAGGGAGCTGACACCGAGGAAGGAGATGGATGGAAGGGAACTGTCAGAGTGAGAAAGAGATGGCTGTGAGGGAACTGACATGGGAAAGGATGGTTGGAAGGGAACTGACAGAGTGGGAAATAGAGGACTGGAACTGAGCTGACATGAGGGGATGACTGAAAGGGAATGACAGAGGGGGAAAGTGAGGACTTCAAGGGAGCTGACATGGGGGAAAGAGATGGCAGGAAGGATACTGACAGAGGGGGAAAAAGAGGGCTGGAAGGGAGCTGACATGGGGAAAGAGATGACTGGAAGGTAACTGACAATGGGGGAAGAGATGGCAGGAAGGGAACAGACAGTGGGAAAGAGAGGGCAGGAATGGAGCTGATACGAGGGGAAGGAGATGGCTGGAAGGGAACGGATAGAGTGGGAAAGAGAGGGCAGGAATGGAGCTGATACGAGGGGAAGGAGATGGCTGGAAGGGAACTGACAGAGGGGAATAGAGATGTCTGGAAGGCAACTGACATAGGAGGAATGAGAGGGCTCAAAGGGGAGCTGACACAGAGGAAGGAAATGGCTAAGTAACTGACAGAGGGAGAAAGAGAGGGTGGGAAATGAGCTGACACAAGGGGAAGGCGATGACTGGAAGGGAACTGACAGAAGAGGGTGCTGGAAGGAATCTGACACAAGGGGAAGGAGATGGCTGGAAGGGAACTGAAAATGGGAGCAAGAGATGGCTGGAAGGGAACTAACAGAGAGGGAAAGAGAGGGTTTGAAGGGAGCTTACACAGGTGAAACAGATGGCTGGAAGGGAACTGACAGAGGAGGAAAGAGAGGGCTTGAATGGAGCTGACTGGGGGGGAAGAGAGGGCATGAATAGAGATAACATGAGGGGAAGGAGTTGGCTGGAAGGGAACTGGCAGAGGGGGAAAGAGGGGGCTGGATGGGAACTGACACAGGAGAAGATGACTGGAAGGAAACTGACAGAGGGGTAAAGAGAGGGCAGAAATGGAGCTGACACATGGGAAGGAGATGGCTGGAAGGGAAATGACATGGGGAAGGAGATGGCAGCAAGGGAACTGACAGAGGGGGAAAAGAGGGGGCTGGAAGGGAACTGAGAAAGGTGATGGAGATGACTGGAAGGGAATTCACAGATGGGGAAAGAGAGGGCTCAAAGGGAGCTGACACAGAGGAAGGAGGTGGCTGGAAGGGATCTGACAGAGGGAGGAAGAGATAGCTGTATGGGAATTGACAGAGAGGGAAAGAGAGGGCTGGAAAGGAGCTGATACAAAGGAAAGATATGACTGGAAGGGAACTTACAGGTGAAAAGAGATGGCTGGCAGGCAACTGACAGAGAAGGAAAGAGAGGGCTGGAAGGGAGCTGACATGGGGATAAGGAGATGGCTAGAATGGAATTGACAGAGGGGGAAAGAGTGGGCTGGAAGGGAACTGACATAGGAGAAGGAGATGGCTGAAAGGGAACTGACAGAGGGGGTAAATGATGGCTGTATGGGAACTGACAGAAGGGGAAGAAGATGGTTGGAAGGGAACTTACAGGGGGAAAGAGGAGGCTGGAAGGGAGCTGTCAGTGAGGAAGGAGATGACTGGAGGTTTACTAACAAAGGTGGAAAGAGGGGGCTGGAAGGGAGCTGACACCAGGGAAGGAGATGGCTGGAAGGGAATATGTTAGTTTCTGCTGACAATGCAGATGCCTGTGTATTGAATTCTTTCTCCTGCCTCACTCTACAGTAACGTATAATTAAGGGAAAGAAATTATGTAAACATAATAGTAATAGGTAAAAGCATGTTTTGTCTGCATATGTCTGTTTTTAGTTTGTACTGATATAGTCCCAATTTGGTGAAGATCTATCTCTGTTTTGCATATGTGTGACTGAGGCTACATGTTCTGATAGCAAGGAGTTTCTATGTAGGGAGCTGTAATAATCCAGATTGTTCAGTTTTCTGAATAGGAATATGGATGTTCCAGGGCCCATTACAATATTTATGGTGTTGCTCTTTTCTGGGTATACTCCATGTTGTGTGAGTTTTGGAAGTTAGTGCTTTTATGGATAGTAGATTTTGCTCTATGGGTCCTGGGTTCTTGGTGAGGTCAACTGTAGGGTGTTGGTTGGGGGGGGGGGGGGTGTATTGGAATATGTATTGTTTTTGAGTTTTGCAGTGTTACGTTCTTTATGCTGCCAGACTGAAATTTAAAATATTTTGTCAGTTCAGATTCAAGGAAATTTCAAATTTTAAAGGAACATTTCAGTTTAATTTTGTTTAGTAGCCTGATAGTTTCACCACTGCTGAGTTCTGGACTTTTCCAGCTCTAGCACAATCCAATCCAGCATTTGAATTCATGACTACCAGAATTAGTTTATCTCATTTTATATCTTCCCTCCTCATCACTAATCTGCTCATAGCAAAATAAATCTGATCTGCAGAAACTTGTATTTGTTTGATTGGGGGAGGGGCTGTGTAAGTGGCTTTTTGTTAATTAAATGTAATGTTTAGTATGTTTGTTTTATTGTACATCTGCTTTACTAAATTGCATCTATATATTTGGAAGACACCTAAGATTTTAGATTGTTTAATAAGTATATGCTACCAAAGTATACTAAATTTATGCAAATGATGCTGCAATAAATCTCTGCACATGGCCCTGCATCATCCTCATGCTGCCCATGGTGGGAAGTAGGTGGAGGGGGGGGGGGTACTGGGAGGTGGAGGAAAGCAGAAACCTCAGATTGGGACCAGCATGATCAGAGAATAAAATGATCAGACAACAAAGGTAGAAGATAATTTTATTTTCAATGTAATGATCACATTTGGTGCTATCTTTATATTTTATACAGTACATGGAAATGCATCTCTTTTTATTTCTCTGGTATTGCGTTGTATGCAGAATCTGGCTTTTTGGGGGTGCAGTTTAATTGTTATCTACATATGTTTATTTTTAGGTTATGGTCACTTATTCTGTATTTGGTGAGGGTCTGTGTTCTGAATGTGTGACCAAGACTAGGTGTTCTGTCAACATGGACTTTGTATATAGGGATCTGCACTGTAGTAATCTGAATTGTTCCAGAGCCCACTGCAGTATTTACAGTGATACGTTTTTTGGATGGGATTCTTATGCGAGTTTTAGAAGTTGTTGCTGATATGGTATGGTATGGTAGATTTGCTCTATAGATCCTCAGTGACTTTGTTGTAGTGTTTTGTATTAGTTCACAATATGCCTGGTACTCGAGAATGTTTGTTGTTGTTAGTGACATGATCAAATCAGATTTTTTTTTTAAGATATTGAGTTCTGTGGGTGAATGTCCTAGTTCTGCTCTGCACCCACTGTTGAGGGAGGGGGTTCTGTGGATGCAAAATATATATTCAAAAAGAAAAAACAAGAACCATAACACAGTTTATAACAACAAAATAAAAATGAGTTATAATTAGTTTTATAAACTGTGCTGTTGTTCTCGCTCATTCTTTTAGTTCCTTGATGTGCAAACATTTTGCATTTCCTCCATATTATCTAATCTGCTTTTTGATTTGGTTCAGTCCCTGACTGGAGTTTTGAGAAAGCCTCCCCCCCCCCCCCCGCCGCTCTGGCGGTGGGTGGGCACCATCTCATCCCTCGCCTCAGGCAGCAGATTGCCTTGAGCCGTCCCTGACTGCGGCTCATTCAGAACACTGCAGTTCATCTTCTTACTCATGCCTCCAACCATGATCATGTTTTTCCGCTACTAATTAGATATCACTGGCTACAATACAAATTACATTGGTCCACTGCACACTGCACACTGACTCCCCCCGTTATCTTTCTGATCTTTTTCTTCCCCACTACCCTTACCGTGACCTCCATAGCATTCATGCAAACCGTCTCGACATTCCCTCTGTAACTCAGGCTCATTTGAAAACTACCCACTCCTCAGCTTTCTACTTTCTCGCTCTCACTTCTTGTAACTCACTTCTCCCTGTCTTACATTTGGAACCAACATACCAGAAGTTCAAGTGTCTGCTGAAACCCCACCTTTTTAATCTAGCCTATAAACTGCCATACTCCTGATTTTGATCCTTTCCTTTCCTGCCCTCTGCCTTCCTCAGCCCCTCTCTTCTCTCCCTCCTCCTCTGATGTATGATTGTATCCTTTAATTTTCTTTCCTGTTTTTAATTGGCATTTTTTTCACCTCTAATTTCCCTTTATGTTGTTTTAAACATTTGTACACTGCTCTGCTGTTTTGCGAAGAGCGGTAAATCAAGAACCAATAAACATAAACATAATCTGATCCCAGTACCTCTGATAAGCAGGGTGTTTCTGATAGAAAACCTCTAAGTGGGCTTTAGAGAGCTGGTAGACTATATGTTTATTACCTTTTTCCTACAAAAAGCACCTTCTCAGTACTGCTAGGTTTCTTAGTAAATAAGCCTTTGTGTTCTGTTCTTGAAAGGAAATATAGAATTATCAAGATACCCAGTTCCACGAGTGAGATTTTTTGACAATTCTGGTTTTAAAATTGGCATTGCAATGCAGTATGGTATTTGTAGTCCCTGATTTTACCCAGTGGAATCAGTGCTGCAGATCCCATTATGCATCTGAATGAGATTGACAGAAATCCAGGACTGGCTTAAAATCTCACACCTGGAACTGAGTAACTTGGCAACTCTGGAAGCAGGATAACTGAAGATATAGTTATGCCAAACTTTTCATTCATCTAAGTTTTAGCTAAGAGGGTATTATTCTCAGAACAATCAGAAAAGTACAGATTTTGGTTCTCCTTCCCTGAGTGCACCAGCTTTGCCACAACAGCCAGAAGTAAAACAGTCAATTTGTCAAAAGAATAAGCAAAGCAAAGCTCAGTTACTCTATGAACAGTCTCTATAGTATCAAGCAAATGCTCAAAGTGAGTCGATCCCAGTTTTGCTCCCAGTTCATTACCCAGAAATAGCTGGACACGCCCTCCTGGTTACCACACAGGGTGGCAAGGCCATCACCAGCTCAGTCCCGTCAAGAGGGCTTCTTACTGATATCCCTTCAGTTATTTTACAGTTCATAACATCAAAAGCAGTTCCTCAATATTTCAGTCCATTCCACTGTTTTAAACTACTGTTGTAAACCCGAGCAAACCCTTACTCCTCAATGGGTTGGAGTAGGGTTGGGGAAGCCTTAGGGTTGCCACTTGGCTGCTTTTCAGCTGGTCTGGCCAGTTTTTATATGGCCAGGATGGCTGCCAGCATAGAGTTAAAATCTGCCATGCAAAAGCTGTTTTTCTATGAGGGAACCTGCTGCCATCGCTACCATCACTGCTTTTCCTGGGTCTGCAATGCGGAGACATCAGTCACCCCCTGGCGTCTTAAAAAAAAAACCCAAGCAAAAACATGGGGTCCCGATTCCAGAGTGCTTGTCTCTCACCAGTCCAGCCCCCTCCTGATATGAAGCATGTGTCAGAAGGGGGCGGGACTGGCAGAAACAAGCACACTGGAATTGAGACCGTGTGCTTTTTCTTGGGTATTTAAAAATGTCATTTTTTAAGGTGCTGCTGTCTCTCTAAACATCAGTGGCAATGGCGGCTTAAAAAAGGAAATTAAAAAAAAAAAAAAGCAAAAGTGCAGGGTCCTGATTCCAGCATGCTTGTCTCTGCCAGTCCACCTACTGATGTGGAAGTGTGCGCCGGAAGGAGTGGGGTCAGCAGAGACAAGCACTCTAGAATCTGGACCCTGCACTTTTGCTTGTGGCGACAGTTTGGGTTAAGTCGATGGGAGAGTGGCCACATTGAGCATCGGTGGGGGAAGGGGGCCAGAGGTGGAGAGTATATGCTGGACACAGGGGGCCCCTTTTCTGGCCCCCTTTCAAATCCAGGCTGAAAACTCACCTCTTCGTTGCTGCTTTTGAACCTTGACTTACCTGGTCTCCTTTGTGTTTCTTTATCATTCTCCCTAGATGTATCCCATGTCTACAGCTACTGTGTTGTCTGTTTTGACTAGATTGTAAGTTCTGATGAGCAGGAACCATCTTTTAAATGTGTCTGTGCAGCACTGTGTACATCTTGTAGCGCTATACAAATATTCAGTAGTGGTAGTAAAAGGGCAGATGGTGGGGGGCATAGGAGTGAATGGCAGATACTTGGCATGATAGGGGGCATAGGAGAGGAAGGGCAGATGCAAGACATGGGGTATGGAGGGCAGATGCTGGGCATGGGGGAATAGGGGTAAAGTGCAGATGGAGGATGTAGGGGAAAAGGGAAGATACCTGGCATGATGGAGGACATAGGGGAGAAAGGGCAGATGCAGGACATAGGTGTATGGAGGGAAGATGCTAGGCATGGAGGAGATGGGGAGAAAGGTCAGGTGCAAGACATAGGGGGAGATGAGAAGAAAGGGGGGGGTGATAGAAAAAAAAGGACAAATGGGGGCATGGAGGGAAGATGCTGGGCACGTGGGGAATAGGGGAGAAAGGGCAGATGCTAGGCATGGAGGGTACTGGTAAGGAGCACACTGAGGATTGATAGGGCCACAGAGGGGAAGTGCTAGACATGGGGGGAGGGGGGGGGAGGAGAAGGATAGAAACAGGAAACAGAGGGAAGATGATGGACATGTGAAAAATAGGAATAGGGATATGCTGGTTATGGGGGGAGAGAGAGGAGGAGAGTTAGTTAAAGACTGGGAAATAGGAGGATAGAGAAGGAGAGAGCGTGAGAAAGGGAATGGGAGGATTGGAGTGAGGGAAAAGATGGAAAGCTGCAGCTAAATACAGTTTTAAAAAAAGTAAAATTGAGACGTGGTTGGTAAGGAGGAGTGAAATTTGGCAAATCTTAGGAAAAATAATCAGAGGAAAACTGAAAAGAATAAATCAGTGTTAGACTGATATAAGGGAAAAAGTGAAGGCAGGAGGAAAGAGAAAATATGGCAAATGGATAGGAGATCATGCAAAAAGAGGTAAGAGAAGACAGAAGAAACCAGATAACAGAGACTGGGACCAAAAATAACACAGGTACACTAAAAAAATTTTTTTTTAAACTGCCTCTAATGTTTCGATTGATTTTTACGTTTTTTGGTGCGCTGAATCCAAATCTGGTAACCAATTTGCTCCATCACGTACAGATTTTTTGCTACATTGGGTTAGCAGTTTGAGGTGAACGTTTCAGATTGAGTGCGATCGAGATAAAAGTTTCTTGGATGAATTCTTTATACTAATTGTTTAGTAGTTATTCAAATAAGAATAAAGAAAATTGTAACAAGGCAGCACATAAGAATAGAGTAATGTCAACAAAACACACTGTGATGGTAGCAAAATTGTCTGCACTTAAAACAGCCACATACATGTGCACAAACATTGAGCATATAAGAGCGAGGTTAGACACAAAGCAAAGAAATGTGCAAAAAATGTTGTACAGGTATGTATGTAAGAATAGAAAACGCAAACCACACCATTGCAATACATGAAGACAAACACCCGATGGTGTGAAAATAAAATTCTAATAAATGAGACCCGACACTGTGGTAATAACTAGCAAATTTTTATTTCAAAGTTTAGTAAAAACACGATATTTGTCAACACAGTTTAGATTTTAAAGTCATTCTTGGGTCAATCAATCTCCTGGTGGGCCCGTTTCTTCTTCCCCCGAATGCTTCTCTTGGTGCGCTGCTTGGCGTATTTTTCATCTGGGGTTTCCCGCAGCAGCAACCAGCAGAAATCAGCCATCATAGTGGTGTTCCATCTTCCTTGGTACCTTCTCTCTGCATCCTTGATGTCCTGGTGAAACCATTCACCTTGTTCTTCACTGTACGCCCCCAAGTTTTCGGGAAAGTAGTTCACATGGGAGTGCAAGAAATGGACTTTCAGGCTCATGTTACAGCCTTGTTCTTTGAAGGCATTGAGCATCCTGGCAACAATATCCTTATAGTTCTCATCCCGCCTGTTCCCCAAGAATTTGAGAACAACATCCTTGAAGGAATCCCAAGCTTCTTTTTCCTTCTCAGACATCGTTTCAGCGAATGCTCCATCTGAAATGAGTTTTCCTTATATCAGGGCCAACAAACACTCCTTCCTTTAGCTTTGCTTCAGAAAGTCGGGGGAACTTTGAGCAAAGGTACCGAAAGCACTCACCATCTTTTGGAAGGGACTTGATGAATTGCTTAATGAGACCCAACTTAATGTGGAGAGGTGGTAATAGAATTTTATCACGAGGTACCAAGCTCTCATGAAGAACATTTTTCTCACCGGGTCTCAAATACTCTCGAATTGGCCAGTCTTTTTTCCCCCAGTGTAGGTCGCGGGCCCGGCTATCCCACAAGCAAAGGAAGCAGGGTATTTGGTGAAACCGGATTGCTGCCCTAATAGCATGGATAGAATTTTAAAGTCTCCACAAATCATCCACTTATGCTCATCATAACGAATCTTCTGAAGAATCAGGGCCAAATTCTCATATTTTTCTTGGAGAATAACAGAGTGAGCAATAGGAACTGAAGCGAATGTGTTGCCATTATGAAGAAGAACACCTTTTATGCTGTCTTTTGACGAATCAATGAACAGCCGCCATTCAGCAGGATCATACTTGAGTTTAAACTTTTCCATCACTCCGTATATATTGTTGCAAAATACCAAATCTTCCTCTTTGCTGAAATACTTCAAAAATTGTGTCTCGCGGTTGCGGTACCAATAAAAAGTTGTTCCTGGTGACAATAGATTTTTCTGTTTAAGCCGAGAACCTAGCAGTTGGGCAGCATCTTTTGGGAGTCCTAAATCCCGGACTAAATCATTCAATTCAGCTTGAGAGAAAAGCTCAGGTTTTGGATCTGGTTCAGTTTCAAACTCAGAAGTACTGGACTCATCGGGAAAAGCCATCTGATGAGTCTCATCATGATCAAAACCGTCCACACAAATATGATCCAAAGATTTTGGTGGTTCAGGCACAGGTACTTCGTTGCTATGAGGCATAGGCCTAATTGCTGAGGGAAGGTTGGGGTAACTTATTATGTTCTTATTTTTTAAGTTGTATCCCTTCACAATGCAAGAGCAAAAATAGCAGTCACTGCTGTGGTCTCTTTGTTCACGCCACATCATAGGTAGTCCGAAACGAAATGCTTGTTTTTTACCTTTCATCCATAAGCGTAGATCTTCCTCACATGTCTTGCGCACTTTGTGAGGAGCCCACGGTTTGTCTTGATCGCCTAACTTCAAACTGAAATAGGCGAAATATACTTTTTTAATAAATGCAGAAATGTTCCTCTGCCGCTTTTTCACAGTATATTCCCCACAAATAAAACAAAAACTGTCCGGAGTGTTGACGCAACCTCTGGCTCTGTGAGCCATCACAAATACACAGCACTGCAAACTACATCTGTAGTGAACCACTTCGGAATAAAGCTGGATTACGACTGAGCAAACAAAAGGTAATAATGAACTTGCAAGAAACTGAAATTTGACAGGAACGTTCATGTCGCAACCACCGTGTTTGAGCGAGCGAAAGAGGCGAGGCGAACAGGAAAGAACATGCGCCAGCGCGAGTACTGGATTTAACCCTCCGCCTCCCAATTGTCCTGTTAATGTATAAAATGAATACAAAACACTCTAAAATATCATGAGGGAGTGTTTCTAGTTAGTTAACCATTACAACCTCTATTTTGGGCCAAGAAAATAAACTGCAGTCGGCTAAAAAGAAATTATGTGAACATTCCTTATATGGGTAAGAAATCTAATTTTGCAAGAAAACGTGACGTGATGGAACATTTTGGCTATTTTTCCTGGATTCAGCACCCCAAAATCTATAGGAATCAGTTGCAAAACTGGAGACAGTTTTTTGGTAGTGTACCTGTGTAATTAAAAAAATAAAATGTCCCGACATCAAAGATAGAAAAATAATTCTATTTTCTATTTAGTATTTGGAATATGTCAATTCTTGGAATTTATATCTGCCAGGACTGGTGTTAGACATGGCTGGGAACCAGCCCAAGCAAAGATTTGGAGGGGATCCTAAACCCTACTAGCAAGCTGTTTCTTCTTCAGAATCAGACTGTTTGGGGACCTTATCTGTCATGGGGGTCAGAACAAATGCCCTAGTTACATTCCTCCTGACATCTGCTATATTTTTATTTTTGTATAGTACAGGGGGAATGCATCTCTTTTTGTTCTCTGCTGTTGCGTTTCATTGCATGTAGGGTCTGGCTTTCTGAAGTTTCAGTTTCACTTTTGTGTACTTATTTCTATCCTCACGTTTTGGTAACTTAGGGCCAGATATTGAGTTGGGCAGGCTATGCACCCCTAAGGTGCAAAGCCCTGCCAGTCAATCCATGTAAGTGCAGATGAATATCCCCATTTAAGGCATTTACACAGTTTATTGGGCTGTAAACCATGTAAATACTTTTCGAAAATTGGGCCCTTACTTTTATTTGGTAAAGGTCCATCTGTGATCTGCATGTGCAACTAAGGATAGGTGTTCCACAGTTGCCAAGTTACCCTTTTCCAGGAGTGAGATTGAATATGGCTAAAACTGAACTTCCTATTTTCCCCCTAAACTCTCCTCTCTCTCTCTTCCTTTCTCTATCACTGTTGACAACACTCTTCTTCATGTTTCTTCGGGCCACAACCTTGGGGTCATCTTTGACTCCTCCCTTTCCTTCTCCATAACAGCCCAGTCTTCCAATTTATCAAGGTCCTCTTGAGATTTTTCACAATCTTCTTGGGTTTTAACAGCTTTGAATGATTTTGTGTCATCTGCAAATTCCCATTTGCAGGTCATTTATGAACATGTTAAAAAGCAGCAGACCCAGCATAGTTTCCGTGATGTACTCCACTATTCACCTTTCTCCAGGCTGACCAGTCTGTAGTTTCATGGATCACCCCTGAAACCTGTTTTAAAAATTGCCGTTACATTGACCATTCGCCAGTCTTCAAGTATTGCAGATAATTTTACTAATAGTTCAGAGATTACTAATAGTAGGTCTGCAATCTCATATTTCAGTTCTTTCAACAACTTTGGATGTATAGAGATAGGGCAGCTTTTAAACTAGATAATAGGGGAAAGCTGACAGTCGCCCAGGAGCGCATGGTTCGGAACAATGTATTCTTGAAGGACACTAGCAAAAGATTGAAGGTTCCAATAAAGATGAAAGTAGCCCAAATGCCCTTGAGTACAGAGCAGACAGAGCTTAAAGGTTCCAAATTACCCCTGCCTACCGATAGACAGTTAATATAAATAAAATACAGCCTCTAAAATGCTTGTATGCAAATGCAAGAAGTCTAAAAGATAAGATGGGAGAGTTAGAATTAAAAGCACTAAATGACAGGTTAGATATGATGGGAATCTCAGAGACATGGTGGAAGGAGGACAACCAGTGGGATACTGTGATACCTCTGTACAAACTATATTGTAATGATAGAGCAGATCAAATTGGTGGTGGGTTTGCACTCTATGTTAGAGAGGGCATTGAGTTACAAAGGATAAAAGATTTGCAGGAAACAAAATTCACTATAGAATCTCTATGGATTGAAATTCCATGTAAAAAGGGGAAGGGGAAGGGGAAGGCAATGGCAGTGAGGGTGTACTATTGACCGCCTGGCCAGAGTGAACAAATAGATGATGAAATGCTCAGAAAAATCAGGGAAGCTAACAAAAGTTACAATACAGTAATAATAGAGCAATAATAAAGAATTCATTCAGTCTCTCGACTATGGCCTTGTCCTTTCTTAGTGCCCCTTTCATCCCTTTATCATCTAATGGTCCAGCTGACTCTCACAGGTTTTTTGCTATGAATGTACTTGAAAATGTCTTTATTATGTTTTTTTGCGTCCATAGCAAGCTTCCTCTCAAATTCTGTCTTTGCCTGCTTTATCAATGCCAATGCTTATGTTCTTTCCAGTTTTCGTCATTTGGCTCCTTTTTCCATTTTCTGAAAGATGTTTTTTTGGCAACAACAGCTTCTCTAACCTCACCTTTAAACCATGCTGGCAGTTTTTTGGACTTCCTTCCATTTTTCTTAAAGCGTGGAATACAGCTGGTCTGGGCTTCCAAGATAGTATTTTTAAACCACACCCATGCTTGATGTAAATCTTTAACCTTTGCAACTGCTCCTTTTAGTTTTTTCTTAATTATTGTCCTCATTTTATAATAGTCTCCCTTTTGAAAGTTTAAAGGTAGTACTGTGGATTTTCTTGCCATCCTTCCTCCAATTATTAAATCAAACACAATCATGCTATGATCATTATTGCCAAGTGGCCCCGACACCCTTCTCTTGCACCAGATCTGGTGTTCCACTAAGGACTAGGTCCAAAATGGCTTCCCCTCTGGTCAGTTCGTGAACCAGTTGCTCCAAGAAGCAGTCATTTATTTCATCTAGAAACTTTATCTCCCTAGCATGTACTGCCATAACACTGACACAGTCGATACCAGGGTAATTAAAATCACTCATTATTATTACTGTGTTGTAACATTTGTTAACTTCCCTGATTTCTTTGAGCATTTCAACATCTATTTGTTTATTCTGGCCAGGCGGTTGGTAGTACACCCCTACTGCCATTACCTTCCCTTTTTTACATGGAATTTCTTCACCAATTTTATCTACTCTATCATTGCGATATAATTTGTACCCAGATATCACAGTGTCCCACTGGTTGTCCTTCCATTGGGTCTCTGAGATATTTATTTATTCATTGAGTAGAAAGAATTCTACTCAACAATCCTCCAGAAATCCCTAAATTGCCCTATGGAGTTATTTTAAATAGTTAAATCCCTCACTAGCCCCCCACCCCCCAACTGAATGCTCCCAGCATCAACCTATTAACCCACAAATACTTGCAAATTATTATGCTAACAAATTGCAAGCCTCTAACAGCCTACCCCTACAAGACCTTTCTACTGCATCAACTCGTAAACTAATCTGGTCTGATTTTCATCAAATATCTATTAAACACCTCAAGAATATTTTAGCCAGTATAAGTTCTACAACATCTGGTCTTGATTCTTGTCCTGTTAGTTGGATAAAGGCCGCCCATGAACTCTCTGCACCAATTGAGGGAGGAGTGGCTCAGTGGTTGGGACAGGTTACCTCAGGCCAGAAGGCCAGGGGTTCAATTCCCACATGGGGACAAGCAACTTCAGGCTGGAGGGACTAGGGTCTCTAGTCCCATGGCCACTCCTTGTGGCCTTGGGCAAGCCACTTAACCCTCCATTGCCTCAGGTACACTTAGATTGTGAGCCTTTTGGGGACAAGGGAATAAAAAAAAAGTACCTGTTAGTATACATGTAAACTGCACTGATTCTAAAAGAGCATGGTATAAAAAATAAATAAATAAATTATCCTCAAGGTGGCTATCATGTCTCTCTCAGAGGGCTACATACCCAAAGAGTTAAAACAAACCATTATACACCCCATTCTAAAGTACAAATCAATCAACAAATTATGTCCAAAATCATATAGAGGGAATCTCCAGTTTCCCATTTCTTGCAAAAAATAATAGAAAAGATTGTACATATTCAACTTCAAGAACATATTGTACATCACACACCTCTTGATAAACACCAATATACTTTCAAACCACATCACAGTACTGAAACACTGCTTCTGACACGGTTTAACAAACTCATAAAAGGTATTCAAAATTCCAAAATTGGATTCATATTCATCTTCTTAGACATCACCTCAGCTTTTGATTCTATCAACCATAACATTCTCCTTGGCCGTTTACAGCAAACTGGTATTTATGGTACCACACTCCAATGATTTAAATCCTATCTATCTGACAGATTTTATTTATTTATTTATTTATGGTGACTTTCTATACCACATCTTCCATGAGATCAAATGCGGTTTACATTAGAACAAAACTTTGAATTGTACAGAACAGTACGTATTCAGTTACTTTGAAACAGTGAACTATTTACATTAGTCTAACAATAAGTAACAATAATTGACAAAGTAAATATTTACATGAGTGGAACTGTTTGATGGTTTGCTTGGGGTGTATCATCTTATGAGTCATACGTAGGAGTGAGAAGGGATGTGTTAGTGAGTTCAGGATGGTTATCATCAGTGTTTGTGTCTTCGGTTGTTTTGTTTGTGTCCCCAAAGTATATTGTAAACAGGTGGGTCTTGAGTTTTTTTTCGGAAAGTGCAGAGGTCATTTATGGCTCTTATGTTGTCTGGAAGATAATTCCATAGGGTGGGGGAGTAGTGGGAGAATGCTCTATTGTTAGTCTTTATTTTTGTCAAATTTGTTTTGCTACATTCTCGTTGGTTTCTGGTGTTGTTGTCTTTGGAGATGAGTGTGTTAAGGTAGGATGGCGCGATGCCATTGATAAGTTTGAAAGTGGTTAGAAGTACTTTGTATTGTATGCGGATTTGCATTGGGAACCAGTGGAGGTTAAATAATATAGGTATAATGTGCTCTGCTAGGTTGATGTTTGAGGTTATTCTAGCGGTAAGATTCTGGGCTCGTTGGCATTGTTTTATGGATTGTTTGGGTAGGCTTTGAAGGGTGTTATTGGAGAAATCAAAGTGGTGTGCGATGAGGAAGTTGATAATTGATTTAAAGTCATGGGGGTAGAGGATTGGGCGGAGCTGCTTTAACATTCTGAGTTTGTATAGGATTTTCTTTGTTGTTTGCTTAATATGTGGTAGCATGCTGAGCGAACTATCTAACACGACTCCAAGATATTTTGCCTCACTTTTGACAGTTATGTTGACATCCTGGAAAGGGATATGTGTTGGTGGAATAAAGTTTTGGATTTTAGTAATGCAGAGTGCTTCTGTTTTGTTGAGGTTGATCTTAAGGTTTTGTAATGATAGCCAGCTTGCCGCTTCTGAGATACAGTTTTTTAGTTGATGAAATATTGGGTTAGTGACGTTAAAATATCATCTGCATAAATGTGGTAGTTCAGTTGGAATTTTTTGAATATTTTATAGATGAACTGAAGGTAAATGTTAAACAGAAGGGTGGAAAGGGTGGAATCTTGTGGGAGGCCTTGTTCTTGGTCATAGGTTTGAGATGAGCGAGTTCCCATGCTTACTTGTTGGGTTCTGTGTGAGAGATATGATATAAACCACTGAAGAACTGTGTCTTTGATACCTATTTGTTGTAGTCTGGTGAGCATTATGTGGTGATTAATGCTGTCAAAGGCAGCAGAGATGTCTAGAAAGATGAAGAGAAATGCTTGTTTGGTGTTATCGATACCCATGCGAGTCAGTCGAGTAAGACAGTGAAGAGGGTTTCTACGCTATGGTCGGGCGAAACCCATATTGGTTTTCATCTAGTGGGGCGAAGGTATCTATATGATCCTGGAGTATGGTCTTGGAGATCCCAACAAGTGAAAAGTGACCAATTGACTTCAGATACCTATGATCAATAACAGGGTTTACCCAAGGTTCAACCCTTTCTGCATTATTATTTAATATATACCTTCAGCTACAGTATTATGCTCAATCATTAATAAGTTCCAAGTTAACTACACTATTTATGCTGATGACATAATGCTCTATCTGCCCTTTAACATAACAAAACCCAATTTTGAGCCCATTATATCCTGCTTTGATGAAATTTCAAATTGGCTTAAAACCCATAACCTCAATATCAACTATAAGAAAACCGACGTTTTATTTCAAGAAACCAGGATTTCAACCCACCCACTAATATTAAGACAAAAGATATCACTTTGGAAGTGAAAAATGAAGTCAAATACCTTGGAATTACTATAGACAAAATGCTCAACTTAACCACTCACATAAGATTAACCACCAGAACCATTTAAACAAAATAAGGCTTATTCAACAATTATGTCTGCTACTTCTTGAGCATGACTTTAGATCTGTCCTTCATGCAATGGTCCTCCCACACTTCGAGTATTGTAACAGCATCCTAAATGGACTACCCAAACAAGCCATACACAGTCTTTAGGTAGCTCAAAACATGGCAGCATGCATTATACTCAAAGCAAACATGACTGAATATATAACCCCAATTCTATATAAACTCCATTTGCTTCCAATACATAGCAGAATTAAATGCAAACTTCTAATGACAACCCTCAAATTAATTAAAAACATAGCCCATTCCTTCCAAACCAGTCTTATAAAAGCAAACCCCGATGACCAGCTGTACACAAAGCACCTTGATAGTCCCTTCCGAGTTCCACAATACAAATGTCATCACCAGTAATAGAGTATTCACATTCATAGCCCCAATCCTAGCAGCCTCAGACCTTTCTACTTTCAGGAAATGTCTTAAAACCTATCTCTTAATGGATCACTTTGGAAATTACGACATGCACCAAATGCTCCCAACCTAAACGTAGCAGTCACCATGTACCAGAACCCGTTTAACCCCAAACTTCCCTTATCTTTACATATGCTTGTTTGAACAACTTCTATATAGTTTGTATATAAGTTACACAGCCAAATTGTTTATGGCTACATGCTATCCTTTGTTCTCCTTATAGATAATTTGCTGTACTTATGTTAATTTGTATTTTATCTCATGTTTTAATGTATAATGTTGTTGCACTGTAAACCACTTTGATCTTTGTAAAGGCGGTATAAAAATACCTTTAAATAAATAAATAACATAAATGTATTCTTTTATACCGCATTTAATAGGATCAGTTGTGGTTTACAGAGAACCAATCTTCAACTGTACATCAAAAAGGGTGGAATAAACTGGGGGGGGGGGGTTAAGAAGATAACCCCTTTAAACCTTTCTGTAAGGGCTGGCCAAAATGCAAAGTTTTAGCAAAACTGCTAGGGAGCAGGTTAAATTCCAATGTGGAGAGTTTGGGGTTTACATGTATATTACCTATATAAAATAGGAAATAAAAGTGCAGGTTTTTGTCTTACCCAAGCCATATCCAGACCATGTGTCTGACATGCCCCCTCAAAAGCTTCTTATATTAAGGATATCCACATGTAAATTGGATCCTTTGTAAAGTGTCCATTTACATATGGATTCAATTTACACATGTATATGCCGGATTATACACATGTAAACCATGAATAAAGCTTTTAAAAAATCTCCTATGTGCTATAAGATGCCTGGAAGAAAAAACTAACTTTGCCAGCATGGGCAATACCTCATGGAGTCACTAGCTGTATGTGAACAGCTGGGGAATATAGAAAAACAGTGAGCAAAACTGAAAGGGGATATTTTCAGGACAACAAACCTTTTCATTCAGAAAGTAAATGAATGCAAAAGGAAAAGGACACTATGGTTACCCAAAAAAGTAGCTGAAAAGGTGAGAACAAAAAAGTGGCCTTCATAAAGAGGAAGACATGCATGAATAATTGGGAAGGCTAAGAGAAGCTAGGAATGTAGTCAGGAAAGCTAATATTCAAATATTCAGCATTTCCAGAAAAGAACATATCATGCCCATACTCATGGAACTACACTGGCTACCGTTACAATGCAGGATCACATACAAAGTCCTAATCCTTTCATTTAAAGCAATTAACAGGATATCCCCCTCATCCCTCTCTGCACTCTTGACTACTACCCCTACAAACAGGCTAAGAAGGTCAGCAGCTACCAACATGATGTCTATGTCACCTGAGTCTACCAAATGTACAGAAACAACTAGAAACAGAGCCTTCACACTCTATGCCCCCAAATGCTGGAACGATCTACCGCTTCATATACGATCAATATGTGACCTCTCACAATTCAGAAAAGCCCTTAAATACCAACTATTCTGCCTTCACTTCGTCCACCCTAACTTCACACAATCACTTCCAGCACCTCATCTTACCCACTCAGCCTCTGACACTACAACAACTTAACTCTTACTGACATACATAACAGACCCACCCTCAGGCATAGATTACAAGCTTCATGCATCACGATTCCATATACAATATACAATTTAATCTGTAAATAGTTTTTACAACCTCCTCGGTTGTGGATTTGTATATAGTTACCCTTGTTACAGTCCCATTTTACAAACCCTGTTATGATGTAAGCAAAAGATCCTTTGTTCTGATGCGAAACTTGTGTTATTTGTAAACCGCACTGATACCAAAAAGTGCGGTATATAAGAACTGTAAATAAAATAAATAAATAAATAAATAAAAATAAATAAATAAATAGAAGAAAAAATATCTAATGCAGTAAAATGGGGGGACAAAACCTTTTTCAGATATGTTAGTATAAGAACATAAGATATGCCATACTGGGTCAGACCAAGGTCCATCAAGCCCAGTATCCTGTTTCCAACAGTGCTCAATCTAGGTCATACGTACCTACCAGTTTCCCCAAAAGACACAGGTTCCACAATGATTGTACTGGGTGAAACATTGATATCCTGGGTCCCTTTTTAATAATGGTTTATGGACCTTTCCTCCAGGAATTTGTCCAAACCTTTTTTAAACCCAGCTACACTAAGAGCCTTCACTACATCCTCCGGTAACAAATTCCAGAGTTTGATTACACGTGGAGAGAAAACATATTTTCTCTTATTAGTCTTAAATAGTTTACCCTGTAGCTTCATTGCATGTCCCCTAGCCTTTCTATATTCTGATAATGTAAACAGTCAATCTACGTTTACCCGCTCCACTCCGTTCATTACTTTATAGACTTCTATCATATCTCCCCTCAGCCGTCTTTTTTCCAGGTTAAAGAGTCCTAACATTTTTAGCCTTTCTTCATAGGGGTATCCTTCCTCCCCTTTACCAATTTGGTGGTTCTTCTTTGTACCATTTCTAATAACGCTATATCCTTTTAAAGATATGATGACCAGAATCGCACACAATATTCAAGTTGCGGTCGCACCATGGAACAATACAGAGGAATTATAATATCCTTTGTTTTATTTTCTATTCCTTTCCTTATGATAACTAGCATTCTATTTGCTCTCTTGGCTGCCGCTGCACTCTGGGTGGAGGGTTTTAACATGTTATCCACAATGACGCCTAAATCTTTTTCCTGGGTGGTGGTTCCTAATGTGGAACCTTGCATTGTGTAACCATAGTTTGGGTTGTTCTTCCCTAAGTGCATAACTTTGCACTTGTACACATTAAATTTCATCTGCCATTTTGATGCCCAGTCTTCCAATTTATCAAGATCCTCTTGCAATTTTCCACAATTCTCATGGGTTTTAACAACTTTAAATAGTTTTGTGTCATCTGCAAATTTGATAACCTCACTCATTATTTCCTTTTCTAAGTCATTTATGAATATGCAGCAGACCCATCACAGATCCCTGGAGTACACCACTATTCACCCTTCTCCATTGGAAAAATTGGCCATTTAGCCCTACCCTCTACTTTCTATCTTTTAACCGGTTCCTGATCCACAATAATACACTGCCTCCTATCCCATGACTCTTTAGTTTTGCCAAAAGTCTCTAATGAGGGACCTTGTCAAAGGCTTTCTGAAAGTCCAAATACACTATATCAACTGACTCACCTTTATCTACCTGTTTATCACACCTTCAAAAAAACATAACATATTAGTAAGACAAGATCTTCCTTGTCTAAAGCCATGTTGGTTGTCTCCCATTAAGCCATGACTATCTATATGTTCAGCAATTTTGTTCTTTATGATGGTTTCTACCATTTTCCCAGTACTGATGTCACGGTCACAGGTCTGTAGTTTCCCGGATCACCCCTGGAACCGTTTTTAAAAATTGGTGTTACGTTGGCCATCCTCCAGTCTTCAGGTATTGCAGATTATTTTAATGATAGTTCACAGATTACTAATAGCAGGTCTGCAATCTCATATTCAGTTCTTTCAACACCCTTGGATGTATACCATCAAGTCCAGGTGATTTGCTACTCTTCAGTTTATCAAATAGTTGTAATACATCTTCCTGATGTATCGATATTTCCTTCAGTTCTTCTGCACCTTTAAATACCATTTCAGTCATTGGGAACATCACTACATCTTCCTCAGTATAGACCGAAACAAAGAATTCATTCAGTCTCTCCGCTATTGCCTTGTTGTCTCTTAGTGTCCCTTTAACCCCTCTATCATCTAATGGACCAACTGAGTCTCTCACAGGTTTTCTGCTATGAATGTACTTGAAAAAGTCTTTATTATGCGTTTTTGCTTCTGCAGCAAGCTTCTTCTCAAATTCTCCCTTTGCCTGCCTTATCAATGCCTTGCATTTAACTTGCCAGTACTTGTGCTGTTTCCAGTTTCAAGAGAAAGCATAAAAGTGATATTAGTTGGACATGAGGGCGAAGTGGGGAATATGTATAGGTTGATGAATCTAAAGCAGAATTGCTTAACAGATATGGTTGTTCTACGTTCCCAGATAAAGAGCCAGGAATTAGACTTCCAAAACTAAACCCAAATAGGAACAGAAGGAAGATGGATCTTGAATGATTTGTAGTAGACTGTGTTTAAGAGGAGCTAGCTAAACTAAAGGCAGAGAAAGTGATGGGCCAAATGGCATAATCCAAAACTATTGAGGGAACTTAGGTAAGTTCTGGTGGCTCCACTGATTGACCTTTTCAATGCCTCTTTAGAGTCAGGAGCGGTCCCAGAAGACTGGAGAAGAGTGCATGTAGTTCCTAAAAAAAAAAAAATTGAAAGTAAGAACAAGGTTGGAAACTACAGACCAGTTAATCTGATTTCTGTGGTGAGTAAATTAATGTAATTGCTGCTAAAACAGAGGAATCCAAAAGATTGCAGGATCCAAGGTATTATGGTTTACTAGGACCAGGTCTTGCCAGACAAATCTGACTAATTTCTTTGACTGGGTGACCAGACATTTGGACCAAGGGAGTGTGCTAGATGTGGTGTTCTTAGATTTCAGTAAAGCATCTGACACTGTTATGCACAGACAACTTCTAAATAAATTGAATACCCCTAAGGATGGACTGAGTTAGAAACCAATTGAATGGGAGACAACAAAGGGTACAGGTAAATTGCTTCTAAGGAGAAGAACATTACCAGTGGTGTGCCACAGGGACCTGCTCTTGGTCCGATTCTTTTTAACATTTTTGTAAGTGATATCGCGGAAGGGCTGTCAGATAAAGTCTGCCTCTTTATGGATGATACCAATATCTGAAATAGGATAGACACCCAAGAAAAGTATAGATTTCATGAAGAGGCATCTAGCAAAGCTTGAGGAATGGTTGAGAATTTGACAGCTACAGTAAGATGTATTGCTAAAAAATGCAGGATCATGTATTTGGGCTGCAAAAATCCAAGGGAGCAGTACAGTATAAGGGGCAAAATACTCCTGTCCACAAAAGAAGAGCGGGATTGTTTCTTTTTTTAATGTATGCATTGTTGTTATTATAAAAAACATACAATTGTACCTGGAAACATGAATATATGACACTCATAGATAAAAGAAAAGGGAAAGGAATAATACGCAGCAATAAATGCAATCATAATACATTAATCTTAGACCACCATATAGAAGAAATATGGGAGGGAACCAATCCACAAATGGAGCATCACACACTAATCACACACTAATAAAATGAACACCACTAATCATATTAAGAAATATGGGGTGATTGTTTCTGATAAGGGCTGACTTTCGCTGATGATCTTAAGGTGGCTAACTAAACAGATAGTAAAGGTGATGGCAAAAGCCAGAAAGATGCTTGGTTGCATAGAGGGAGGAATGGCCAGCAGGAAGCAAGAGGTGATAGTGCCTCTGTATAAGTCTTTGGTGAGACCTCATTTGGAGCACTATGTGCAATTCTGGAGACCACACCTTCACAAGGATATAAACAAGATGGAGTTGGTGCAGAGGGTGACAACCAGAATGGTCAGTGGGCTTGTCATAAGGCATATGGGGACAGACTTAGAGATCTCAATATGTATACTTTGGAAGAAAGATGGGAGAGGAGAGATATGATAGAGAAGATTAAATATCTGTGGCATAACTGCACAGGAGATCCTCTTTCAATTTAACACCTCTGTAGAAATTGGTAGTTAGTTCAATCTCTGAAAGCAATATGCATTAATGCCTGTAGCATAGGAAATAAGATCTCAGATGTTGAGACTTTAATGGAAGATGCTAACTTGGATTTAGTGTCGGTTACTGAATCATGGTTCACGGACAACCATGACTGGGATGCAATTATACCTGGCTATACTTTATTCAGGAAGGACAAGGTAGGAATGGGAAGAGGAGTGGCACTAAATGGAAAATATCATATTACAGCTACAGAATTACAGGACTTACAAGAGAAGGAGGGAGGCACAGTTGGTTAAACTAGAAAGAGGGAATGGGGAATCCATTTGCATTGGTTTGATATACAGATCTCCTTCACATGAAGAAGTGAACAGAGATTTAATTGAAGACATTTACAGCATTGCCATGAAAAGAGAAGTGCTACTGATAGGTGATTTCAATATGCTGGATGTTGCTTACATAAGAACATAAGAACATAAGATATGCCATACTGGGTCAGACCAAGGTCCATCAAGCCCAGTATTCTGTTTCCAACAGTGGCCAATCTAGGTCATATGTACCTAGCAGTTTCCCAAAGAGACACAAGTTCCACAATGCTTGTACTGGGTCAAGCATTGATATCTTCGGTCACTTCTTAATAATGGTTTATGGACCTTTCCTCCAGGAACTTGTCCAGACCTTTTTTAAACCCAGCTACACTAACAGCCTTTACTACATCCTCCGGTAACAAATTCCAGAGTTTGATTACACGTTGAGTGAAAAAATATTTTCTTTTATTAGTCTTAAATAGTTTACCCTGTAGCTTCATTGCATGTCCCCTAGTCTTTCTATATTCTGATAACGTAAACAATCGATCTACGTTTACCCGTTCCACTCCGTTCATTAATTTATAGACTTCTATCATATCTCCCCTCAGCCGTCTCTTTTCCAGGTTAAAGATCCCTAACCTTTTTAGCCTTTCCTCATGGGAGTATCCTTCCATACCCTTTACCATTTTGGTGGCTCTTCTCTGAACCTTTTCTAAAATCGCTATATCCTTTTTAAGATACGGCAACCAGAATTGCACACAATATTCAAGGTGCGGTCTCACCATGGAACGATATAGAGGCATTATAATATCTTTTGTTTTATTTTCCATTCTTTTCCTTATCATACCTAGCATTCTATTTGCTCTCTTGGCCGCCGCTGCACACTGGGCCGAGGGTTTTAACATGGTATCCACAATGATGCCTAAATCTTTTTCCTGGGTGGTGGTTCCTAATGTGGAACCTTGCATCGTGTAACCATAGTTTGGGTTGTTCTTCCCTAGGTGCATAACCTTGCTCTTGTCCACATTAAATTTCATCTGCCATTTTGATGCCCAGTCTTCCAATTTATCAAGATCCTCTTGCAATTTTTCACAATCCTCTTTTGTTTTAACAACTTTAAATAGTTTTGTGTCATCTGCAAATTTGATAACCTCACTCGTTATTCCATTTTCCAGGTCATTTATGAATATGTCAAAAAGCAGAGGACCCAGCACAGATCCCTGGGTTACACCACTATTCACCTTTCTCCATTGGGAAAATTGGCCATTTAGCCCTACCCTCTGCTTTCTATCTTTTAACCAGTTCCTGATCCACAGTAGTACACTGCCTCCTATCCCATGACTCTTTAGTTTTGCCAAAAGTCTCTGATGAGGGACCTTGTCAAAGGCTTTCTGAAAGTCCAGATACACAATATCAACAGACTCACCTTTGTCCACCTGTTTATTCACTCCTTCAAAAAAACATAACAGATTAGTAAGACAAGATCTTCCTTGTCTAAAGCCATGTTGGCTGTCTCCCATTAGGTCGTGACTATCTACATGCTGAGTAATTTTATTCTTTATGATGGTTTCTACCATTTTTCCCTGTACTGCCGTCAGGCTCACCGGTCTGTAGTTTCCCGGATCACCCCTGGAACCCTTTTTAAAAATTGGTGTTACATTGGCGATCCTCCAATCTTCAGGTATTAGAGATGATTTTAATGAAAGTTCACAGATTACTAATAGCAGGTCTGCAATCTCATATTTCAGTTCTTTCAACACCCTTGGATGTATACCATCCGGCCCAGGTGATTTGCTACTCTTCAGTTTATCTAATAGTTGTAAGACATCTTCCTGATGTATCGATATTTCCTTCAATTCTTCCGCACCTTTAAATACCACTTCAGTCATGGGTGACATCCCTACATCTTCCTCAGTAAAGTCTGAAGCAAAGAATTCATTCAGTCTCTCCGCTATCGCCTTGTCGCCTCTTAGTGCTCCTTTAACCCCTTTATCATCTAATGGACCAACTGACTCTCTCAGAGGTTTTTTGCTACGAATGTACTTGAAAAGGTCTTTATTTCATGTTTTTGCTTCCGCAGCAAGCTTCTTCTCAAATTCTCTCTTTGCCTGCCTTATCAATGCCTTGCATTTGACTTGCCAGTGCTTGTGCTGTTTCCAAGTTTCGTCATTTGGCTCTTTTTTCCATTTCCTAAAAGATGCTTTTTTGGCAACAACAGCCTCTCTGACCTCACCTTTATACCATACTGGCAGTTTTTTGGACTTCCTTCCACTTTTCTTAAAGCGTGGAATACAGCTGGTCTGGGCTTCCAAGATAGTATTTTTCAACAACATCCAAGCTTGATGTACGTCTTTAACCTTTGCAACTGCAACCTTTTAGTTTTTTCTTAACTGTTTTCCTCATTTTATCATAGTCTCCCTTTCGAAAGTTAAAGGGTAGTACTGTGGATTTCCTTACTATCCCTCCTCCACTAATTAAATCAAAGGCGATCATGCTATGATCACTATTGCAAAGTGGCCCCAACACCCTTATCTCTTGCACTAGATCTGGTGTTCCACTAAGGACTAGGTCTAATATGGCTTCCCCTCTGGTCGGTTCATGAACCAGCTGATCCAAGAAGCAGTCATTTATTTCATCTAGGAACTTTATCTCCCTAGCATGTCCTGCTGTGACACTGACCCAGTCGATGCCGGGGTAATTGAAATCACCCATTATTATTACTGCACTGTAACTTTTGCTAGCTTCCTTGATTTCTTTGAGCATTTCATCATCCATTTGTTCATTCTGGCCAGGCGGACGATAGTACACCCCCACTGCCATCGCCTTCCCCTTTTTACATGGAATTTCAATCCATAGAGATTCTACAGCAAATTTTGTTTCTTGCAAAACTTTAATCCTTTCTGACTCAATGCCCTCTCTAACATAGAGCGCAACCCCTCCACCAATTTGATCAGCTCTATCATTACGATATAGTTTGTACCCAGGTATCAGTGTCCCACTGGTAGTCCTCCTTCCACCATGTCTCTGATATTCCAATCATATCTAACCTCTCGTTTAGTGCTATATATTCTAACTCTCCCATCTTGTTTTTTAGACTTCTAGCATTTGCATACAAGCATTTTAGAGACTGTATTTTATTCATATTAATTTGGCTATTGGTAGACATGGGTAATTTGGGATCTTTAAGCTCTGTCTGCTCCATACTCGAGGGCATTTGGGCTACTTTACTCTTTTTTGGAACCTCTCTGCTTTTTGTAGTATCCTTCAAGGATACATTCTTCCGAACCATGCGCTCTTGGGCGACTGTCGGCTTTCCCCTATTATCTAGTTTAAAAGCTGCTCTATCTCCTTTTTAAAGGTTAATGCCAGCAGCCTGGTTCCATCCCGGTTAAGGTGAAGCCCATCCCTTCGGAAGAGCCCCTCCTTTCCCCAGAATGTTCCCCAGTTCCTAACAAATCCAAACCCCTCATTTCTGCACCTTTGTCTCATCCACGCATTGAGACTCTGGAGCTCTGCCTGCCTTTTGGGTCCTGCGCGTGGAACGGGAAGCATTTCGGAGAATGCTACCCTGGAAGTTCTGGATTTCAACTTCCTACCTAAAAGCCTAAATTTAGCTTCCAGAACCTCCCTACCACATTTTCCTATGTCATTGGTACCGACATGTACCAAGACAGCAGACTCCTCCCCAGGACTATCTAAGACCTTATCTAGATGGCGCGTGAGGTCCGCTACCTTCGTACCAGGCAGGCATGTTACCAGGCGATCCTCACGTCCATCAGCCACCCAGCTATCTACATGCCTAATGATCGAATCACCAACTATAACTGCTGTCCTAACCCTTCCCTCATGGGCACTTGGCCCTGGAGAAACCTCCTCGGTGCGAGAGGGGTTTACATCACCTGGAGAACAGGTCCTAGTTACAGGATCACTTCCTGCCACACCAGGGTGATGCTCTCCTGTCACGTGACCTCTCTCCTCCATGGCAACAGGGATGCTGCCAGACTGGAGGTGGGACTTCAGGACTATATCCCTGTAGGTCTCGTCTATGTACCTCTCTGTCTGTCTTATGCTTTCCAAGTCTGCTACTTTAGCCTCTAGAGAACGGACTTGTTCCCTGAGAGCAAAGAGCTCCTTGCACCTAGTGCACACGTAAGACCTCTCACCAGCTGGGAGAAAATCATACATGTGACACTCAATGCAAAAGACTGGAAAGCCCACATCCCGCTGCTGGACTGCTGTCTGCATCTTAGTTTTAAGTTTGTGTTTAGATCTTTAAGTTCTTTACGTACTAAAGAGTGCTATGGATATTTATACCACTAAAACTGTACCTAATAAGTTTAATATACCTTGTTCACCTGAAGCTTAATTAATCTCAGGTCCTTAGTGTATGACTGATTTGGGTAATGAGCTTCACCTGAGAGCACCTCCTGTCTTTTAAGTTGTGCAAGTACCTATAAAGCTGTGATTATCCCAGGGGAGGGAGGGATATAACACTTATTAAAAGAGGGCTGCTACACAGTACCCTGTCCTGTGCTGCTGAGGTAAGCTATATTCTGATTTGATTTAAATTATAGCTCTTTGCTGCTGCTAGGCTCTAACCTATTAAGAAATTTAAACTACAAGCTCTCTGCTGGATTCTAAAGTTAACCAGAAAGCTCTCTTCTGTGTTTTAATTTGAAACTAAAAGTACTTTGCTGATGCTAGGCCCTAACCTATTATGAAATTTAAACTACAAGCTCTCTGCTGGATTCTAAAGTTAACCAGAAAGCTCTCTTCTGTGTTTTAAATTGAAACTAAAAGTACTTTGCTGATGCTAGGCCCTGAGTGACTATGAAATTTAAACTACAGCTCTCTACTGGGTATGAAAGGTAACCAGAAAGTTCTCTTCTGTGTTTTAAATTGAATCTTAAACTGTTGCTACTAGGCCCTGACTGATTTAACAAAAAATAGTGGGTTCACAGATTAATTAGCTTTAAAAGAAAAAATTTCCTTTCAGAAAAATTCCCAGAAGTATATACTCACAATTTCAGATTTCTCTCCAGAAGTAACAGCCCCCCTTTCTAGTCCTTCACATCTCTGCTGCAGTGTCATCTAGAAGTAAGGAGATCCTGGATTCTTTACAGGGAGAATTATTCCACCTGCTCTTTTAAGAAACTAGGCTGAAGAATGCATGGGGGGGGGGGGGGAGTTGTGGCCCAGCCCCAGGGTTTAAACCAGGAAGCAGGAGACCTGGAGGAAGAGAGAAGCCCAGGGTTCTGGATCACACCTAAAAACTACTTGCCTATAAAGGAGGGCCTCTTGTGGTGGTAGAAAGATCTTTTACATTCACTACTGACAGCTCAGCCTTGCTCCTGGACTCCTATTTAGTTGGGGGGACTTTTTTTGGGCTATGCTCCCCAAAGTGAGAAAGTTTTGGGAAGCAGTTTTTGTTTTGAAATGTGCCAGAGCACTAGTCAGTTGTTCAGCAGAGTAGCCCTGCTGAGAGTGATTGAGGACTGGTTACAGCTGGAGGAGAACCCTAGGGTGGTTGCCTGGATGTTGGTGGCCCAAATAAAATATATTTTCTTGAAACCTCTTGGCTGTGGAGTCCGGTATTGTGGTCTATCACATATGGTGCCAGTGGTAGGATTTTTTTCTTAACTCAGTGACAGAAGAAAAACAACACACCTCCTGGATTCTGACCTCTCCACAGTACAGGGAAGAAGAAGAGAGAAAGTTTTTGAGTTGTTATTTTTTTTTTGGTACACGGCTAAAGGGGTTAGCCCTGCTACAGTTAGGGAAGAAACCTCAGTTTAGTTAGAAGTCGACAGGCAGGTGTTTTGTTTTCTTTTTCCTACCCTAGCTGGTTTGGAAAGAATAATTAAACCAAAATGGAGAAATTACTCCAGGCTCTAGAGGAGTGACAGCAGCAATAACAACAACAAATGTAGCAACAACAGCAGCATCTGCAGCGTGCCCTAGTGGAAGGACAGCAACTACTGCAATGTGCTCTATTGGAAGGACAGCAGCAAGAACAACAACAGTAGTAATGGCAGCAACTGCTACAGGCCATTTTGCAAGCCCAAGGGGCACAGCAACAACATGTACTACAGAAATCTGTGGAATTGCTGCAGGGTTCACTAGTGCAAGTCTCCTAGATGCTTCAAGGATGACAATCCCACCCCTGGTACCATCTCTGTCTAAAATGGTGTAGGACAAGAATCTGGACCACTTCCTAGTAAATTTTAAGCAGACAGCCCAGCTGGAAGTGTGGCCAGAGACAATGCGGACTACATATCGGAGGAACTTGCTGATGGGAAGCAATCAAGCCACCTTATAGGTGGCTAACCCTGACTGAGGTGCCGCCTATGCAGCAGTCAAGACCGCTATCTTGAAGTGAACTGGGTGTATGCCAGAGGCCTACCAGCAATGGTTCAGAGAAGGGGTTCTGGGACTGAAAGAAAACCTCCAGCATTTCTTTTATTGATTGAAAGAGACCGTTTGGAAATGGCTGCAACCTAAGGCGAAGACTGGAGTGGAGGTGGCCAACATTGTTCTGTTGGACCAGTTCATAGACAGCTTCACCTCTCCCATGAGACAAGGGGTATGCCAGTTCCCAAATTAACCTTGGAAAGCACTTTGGAAATAGCAGAAGGGCTTTTTGAATCTCAGCCTAAAGCAAAGGCCCCAAAGTTGGAGGAAACAAAGCCATCCATAGTCCAACGGGACTGGCGAGGAAAACCTGAGCTATTTGAGGGTTCCTATGTCAAGATCTTCATGTTCAACCCCCCCCCCCCCCCCCCCCCCAGGATCAGATGTGGCTATTTGACCTGCTTGAAATGTGGGGGCAGGAGTACCCCTTGGTGATGGGAGAATCAATGGATACATATCTTATGACCTCTGATATGTGCAGTGTTGTGGAAACATCCCCAGTGGAGGGAGAAATGTATGTGTTACCTATAGAGCTAGAAGGCACTTGACTGCAAGCCCTGGTGGACTCAGGAAGCAGAGGACTCTCCTCAGATGAGATATTAGGGCAAAACATCAAACAATTATAAAAAGCTTGTGACTTTGGGTTACATTCATGGAGACCAACAGAAATATCTGGTGGCGCTAGTTGACTTGAACACCCCCGTGGGATTGGAGACCCTTGAAGTGGTTGTCTTACCTTGGCTAACGTACCCCATAATTATAGGCCGAGATTTCCCAAATTTCAAGGATCTCTAGAACCAGAGGAAAAACAACCCAGACAGGGAGATGATGAATGATTTTCTTGAGCTCTTCCATTTGAAGGTCCTGAACTTGTTTGTGACGAGCTCCAAGACGCCCACATTCCATAGACAGCACTGGTTGCAGAAGACCTGTCAAAAACTGAGCCTGGGGGCAGCTATAGAGGAGGGTTTTGAGGCCAGAGAGTCCCTTGAAAGACCTGCAGATAATTTTCAAGAGAACTCACCTCCTCAATGAGGAAAGCCAGGGTCCAGGGACAGTCCATCTGAGCCCAAAGGATTGAGAAACCCAATCTCGGCCGTAATGTGAAAGACTATGTACTTCAGATGCAGGAGTGATTAAAGAAAGTTGGAGAAACAATGATACAGTATCTGGGGATGGAGCAGGGGCCCCAGGTCCATGCTTATATGCAAAGACAGTATAGCAGACTTTTCTACCTGGGGACCAGGTCCCAGTTTTATTCTTCACATTGAAGAGTACATTCTACTGTAAATGGCAGGGCCCCTATGAGGTGATAGCGCAAGTGGGACCTTCTGACTATAAGACTGAGCAGCCGGACAAGAGGAAGAAAGTTGCAATCTACCATATGAACTGGCTGAAGAAATGGACTCCTGTCCTTGCTGCAACATCCAAGGAGAAGAGTTTGGATCTGAGTTGCAGCTGACTTCAGAATCAGACCAGGTTCCATTTGGAGAACCTTCTCAAATACCCAGAAGAGAGATTAGACTTGTTGGATGCAGCAGAATAGAGACGTGTCTCCTGTATACTAGGACATATCCATTTTACCTCCCATGGCATTGTTATAGGCCCAGGGATGCCAAACACTTAACTGTGTAGGGCTGAACTGAGGGGAAGGGTATGTGATGGAGTGTATAGGAAACTCCCCATCCCTCATAGAGATGCTCCCCAGCCAAGCTGAGAACCAGTGAGGCATTTTCCCTGTAGGAGTACAACCACCTGCCCCTTTAAGAAACTAGGTTGGAGAATGCCTGGTAAGGGTGTGGCCCAGCCCCAAGGTTTAAACCAGAAAGCAGGAGACCTGAAGGAAGAGAGAAGCCCGAGGTTCTGAAGCATTCCAGAAGACTACCTACCTGTAAAGGAGGGCTTGCTGTGGAGGTAGGAAGTTCTTTTTGAATTCATTACTGACTGCTCAGTCTTGCTTCTGGACTCCTATTCGGTTGGAGAGACTTTTTGCTGGGCTATGCTGCCCGAAGTGAGGAAACCTTGGGAAATAATTTTTGTTTGGAGAAGTGCCAGAACACTAGTCAGCTGTTCAGCAAAGTAGCCATGCTGAAAGTGATTAAGGACTGGTTACAGCTGGGGGAGAAGCCTAGGGCGGGTTCCTGGATGCTGGTGGCCCAAATAAAACACATTTTATTGAAATCTCTTGGCTGTGGAATCCTGCATTGTGCCTTATGATGGCCACATCTATCACAAGTCTGCAGCCCAGAGTTCAGGGCTGAGAGGGCATGGCTCAGAGGGGAAGGTTAAGAACCCAGCAGACTTCAGGAGGGAGATAGTCCCATGGAGTCAGAAATCCTTCCAAGGCAAGCCATGCAAAGGAGGGCTCTGGTAAGAAATGGGGCTGGAGGAAGAGCCAGGAGCACCAGCTTATCCATGTTTAATAAGCTGGGACAGAATTAAGCTGATTTTGTTTTCCCTGAACTGCTGTCTGTTCTGGGTTTTGTTTTGTGGTGGTTTAATAAGATGGAATAGAATAAAAACTGCTTTTTTTCCCCTGAACTACCGTCTGGTCTATGTTTTAAAGAAAACCCCTTCCTGCCACATGCTATGCTTACCACATACGGTGGCAACAACAGTTTCAATGTGTCCTGCTGGTAGGGCAGCAACCACAGCAGTGATAGTTTATTCAGGCCCTACAGAGACCACAACTCCACTCTCCAGCACAAGCACTTCTTAAAATGACAGCAGAAGGTGAATGGACCACTTTTTGGTGAACTTTGAATGAACCGCCAGCATGACTTGGTGGCTGGAGGAGACATGGACTACTTATCTGGGGAATCTACTGCTGGGCAGCAGTAAGACTGCAGTCCAGGATGTCAATCCAGATGGGTGAGCTACATATGGAACTGTCAAGGACGCCATACTAGAACAGGCCAGCTGTATCCCAGAGGCCTACCTCCAGCGATTCAGAAAGGGAGCTCCAGATGAAGGAGAGCCCTTGAAATGGAAGTGGCTGCAAGGGAAAGATGGGGCCTGAGATAGCCAAGATTTTTATATTGGAGCAGTTTATGGAGGGCTTGACCACTACAGTGAAACAGTGGGTATGTCAGCACCCCAAGTTTACATTAGATAGTGCACTAGAAATAGCCAAAGGGTATTATGAAGCCCAGCTGATGATTGAAGTGGAAAAATGAGAGGGGGTGGAAGACACCTATTAGCCCAGGAGGATGGAAGGGGAAGCTGGAGCAGATGTTAGCACCCATGTTCCGACCCCTAAAGTTACCTCCTAGGCAAAGGCATGGCCCCAGCAATGACCCCTTTACCTGTTTCAGGGTGGGCACCTGGTCAATGGCATACACCTTCCATAGTTGAGGTCGTATCTGCCCATTTCTGATTAAATACTCCAGGTATTGAATGACCCGACCTCTCAGAAAACATTTCATGGGGTTGGCCTTCAACCCAGACTTCCACAGGCTGGTCAACATGATTTATACTTGGGTTAGATAGATGGTTTAGACTCTGTTGTAGAAGACAATGCTGTCAAGGTAGGCAGCCGCATACTCCTTGTGCTGTCTCAGTAGGCCATCAATTAGGCATTGAAACATAGCAGGAGCCTTTGTAATCCAAAGAGCAGCACTGTAAACTGGAACAGACTTTGTGTGGTCGAAAAATCAGTCTTCTCCCTGGCAGCCAGAGTCAAGGGCACCTGCCAGTATCCCTTGTTCAAATGCAAGTTTGATATAAAGCATGCTCTACCGAGTCGCTCAATTAGCTCATCTACTCTGGGCATGGCATACACTTCTAGTTTAGAAGCAGCATTGACCCTCTGGATGTCAATGGAGAATCTGATGCTTCCGTCAGGTTTAGGAACCAAGATGATGGGTGACAGGTTGCTGGATAACCACTCCAGGGTCAGTAATGATTTCATGACAAATATGGTAAGTTCATCCTGGGGAGGTGGAGAACACCTTTAGGTTCCAGATGATCAAACCTTCTAGATCTCTTTTCTGGGCAACACAGAGCTGGTCTTCAATCTGGACTTCAGTTGGATCTTATGGGGTTGAAATTTCCAACCCAAAATTATTTCCCTGTACTACCACAGCAGTCACTGGAATGCACTTTTTCAATAGGTTAATATAGTAAATTCTGGCATTCTTCCATTAATATGGCTGAGTAATCTTGTAGTTAACAGGACCCACGCTCTCTTCCACCCCATAGGGACCCTGCCTTTTTCAGAGGATAGAGATATTACTGTAACTGCATTGAATGCATAGCATCCTGAGGAATTTCTGAGGACCCTGAAGTGAAACCTCTGCAGGAGGAACAGTATTTTGTAAGAAATTCGACAAGTGAGCTGGGTCATTAAATACATATTTGTTACCTTCTAGAATGATATTGCATAAACAGGAAAATTTCAAATTAAAGGTAACTTTTAAGGCAACTACCTCTTGTCTTCCACCTATCAATATTATCTCCACTGGGCCCAGGCAAAGGAGGCAATGACCCATAGAGTATCTGTCGAGTGTCCTTAGAGATGTCAGGAAATTGAATATCTTTTGAACCAAAAAGCAAAAAGTTCACATCTTTATTTCCAAAGTACATCTTCAAAGAACAACAAAATTTCTCAAGGATCCTAGTTATGTCTAAACCAGAAGAGCCATTAGCCTTTGGGCCAGAGTCCACTGAATTATTTAAGAACATAAGAGCATAAGATATGCCATACTGGGTCAGACCAAGGTCCATCAAGCCCAGTATCCTGTTTCCAACAGTGGCCAATCTAGGTCATATGTACCTAGCAGTTTCCCCATTTGTAGAACGGCAAACAAGAATATAGAAAGATATGGTAACTAGGGGTATAAACTCTTTAGGAACATTCAAAACATCTCTATAATATCTTTTCACAAATTCAAATGATATAAAAAATGGAGATTTAATAAAGTTTAAAAATCTCAAATTAAGTCTTTTTATAATTCTCAAAATTTTCCAGTTTGCATTGTTTCACAGAAGTTTCCTTTAAAAAAAGAGCATTAGAGGATTCCAATACAGTAACCTGCCACTTCAGACCGACTAACTGGGCATTCATCTATTGAAGTTTCCTATCAATAGTAGTACTTTCCACTTTTAAACCAGAAATAGACTTGTAGAAGAGCTTAAAGTGAGAGACTAAAGATTGTTCCATGTCAAAGAGAGCCGACAAAAGAGAGTCCAGTGTTGACATTGATGGCTTTGAGTGCAACACTTGCCTATATAGTGTACAAGGAGATTTTCAATTACCCCTTCCACACTTCCTCCAGGGGAAATTTCTCCAATGGGTTAGTTTTGTATATCACCAATATCCAAAGACTGCAACAGGTGCAAACTAATATCACAGAAATAATAATCACTTGTTAAAAATCTCCCAATGCTCTTTATAAGTGGAGTGCATCCTGATCCCAGGGCTATCCTATTCACTCGGAGAACTATGGTGGATGAAGCACATTGCACACATTTAAATAGGCTCTCTCCCTTGAGTAATAACCCTTACCGCAAGCTTTCAGATGGCGTTAGGGTTCCCAGCGCTGGGAGCTTTAATGCATGGTAACACAAACTGGTGTTAAAGAAGGACACACTATCCCCGCCCAGCCTCTACCCCATTAACACCCACTCTCCACCTCTTTTTACCTTAAAGCTAGGGGACCAGTTTCTGCACGTTAATCCAACATTATAGGTGCTTTTCACAGTGTTAACCGCTCAGGGGTGGCAATAACACCCATTAACGGCACCTTTGATCCCTTAACGTTCCTTAGAAAACATACCCCTGGGTCTGTGGGTACAAAAAGATATCATAAACAGATTGTTTTGAAAGGCACAATAAAGTTGTGGCTTTATATCACTGGAACGTATGTAAGAAATACAGTTTATCAGATAGAAAACAATAGTTGGATCATAAGACAGAGAAAGTAGTTGAGAACGAAGACGCCAAAGTGAAAAGTTTGGCTGAAGCATAAATTATAAAATACCATCATTTATATATGTTCTTTATACATCTAGGTGTCTGGTAAATGATCACACTTTAAAATTAAAAAGCATTTTCCACCACTTTTGCTAGTATTTTATAAAGAAAAATGTTGTTCTTAAGTGCCAAAGAGTCAGTGTTGACTCATGGCGACCCTCTGGATAAGTGTCCTAAGACATCTACTTTTCTTTATAAAATAACACCTAAATAGATGGCTACTTTCAAGCATAAAGTAGGCACCTCCTTATAAAATTACTTTTCACTTGTCCATGAAATTTCCAGCCTCTAGATGTCTTGAGGCCCTTGGGAAAGGTCCAATATCTAAAAATGTAAATACAGTCACTAATATCTGGTAAACTGAGTATAGCATTAATAATGACCAATGTCTTCATGTATGATAGCTAACTATTTAATTGTATTAATCCTAGGACAAAAAAGGTACATACACCTTAAGGTTCATTCTTAAAAATGTCAAGCAACAGATAAACAACAACCCTGCGTCCAGCACTATCCCTCAGCCGTACATTCAAAAACCACTCACTACCTTCATGACTCCATCCAAACAACGCATCGAAGACACCATAACAGCCATCAACACAACTACCGCACAATCTGATCCATGCCCGGCTTTCTGGATCAAAGAACTACGGACTGACCTCAGTCCCCTCATATCCAGACTCATGGAACAATCGTTCACAACAGGTGCCTTCCCACGCACCCTCAAACACACATCAATAAGACCTCTACTAAAAAACAACAAATTCGACCAACAGAAACCAGAATCCTACAGACCGATAGCAAGCATACCAATGCTAGCAAAAATAATGGAAAAGGAAGTTCAGAGACAAATACAAGATCACATTGATTCCAATGCACCACTGGATCCATGCCAACATGGATTTAGAGAAGCCCACGGGGTTGAAACCCTTCTTACCACACTCTTCAGCAGCATAATATCAGGCATTGACAATGCCCGCCAAGGCTTTGTCCTTGTCTTCCTTGACATTGCGGCAGCATTCGACTCCGTGAGCCAAGAACGCCTCCTAGAACGCCTCAAAGAGAAAGGAATCTCCGGTAAAGCACTCGAGTGGTGCAGGTCCTACCTCTCGGACAGATGGCAGCAGGTACGATCCAGAGACACATCATCAGATCCATTCCACCAAAGCCAAGGTGTCCCACAAGGATCCTCCCTCTCCGCCTTGCTATTCAATATATACATGCAACCTATCTGCAACCTGATCCGGTCTTTCAACGTTAACTGCATGATATACGCAGATGATGTGCTATTATACACGCCTTTTTCAACAGAAAACCCCGACCTCTCATCAATAACATGCTGCATAAATGAAATATCCAATTGGCTACAATCCCAAAACCTCCGGATTCAACACAAGAAGACGGAGGTGATGTTCATTACAAGGAACCGCAACTTCACAGCACCAGCAGTACTAAAAGTGAAGGACGCAGACCTCCAGATCAAATCCGCGATCAGGTACCTCGGCGTCACACTAGACCAGAACCTAAATATGCAAGCGCATATAAGGAACACTGTAAGGGCAGTATATCATAAAATTAGATCCCTTAGATACCTGCGATCTCTGCTTGAGCCTGATGATTTCAGAACCATCTATCAGGCACTAATCATTCCGCATTTTGATTTTGCGAATGCAATGCTACAGGGACTCCCTCAAACCACTCTAAACCCACTGCAAATGGCAATGAACACCGCAGCAAGAGTTCTACACGGAGCATCCAGGAAAGACCATATCTCACCCATTATGAAACAACTCCACTGGCTTCCGATTCAAGGTAGAATTACATTTAAGACCTTGCTAATCACCTTCAAAGCCACCAAAGGTCTCTCGTCAACATCACTAACTGAGCTAATCCAGACAACACCCCACAATAGAGACAGAAGGTCAGTAGCCCAAAACACCTTGATAGTCCCAAAATCAATAACTCAATGCACCAAGTCAACATCCAGCAGAGCCTACAAATTTTATGCACCAATGATCTGGAATAACCTCCCTCACCACATCCGAACAATCACAGACATATTCCAATTCAGAAAAGCCGTGAAACACTACCTCTTCCTCCTATATTACCCTGAACCAATAGAAGCTCAGTACAAACTGCTGAATCCACCAAAATCTCCACTGACTGAAACCATACGAACACATGACTATTCTGTGATTTGTATATATTGTTATTGTATATAGTTCCCCTGTTAGCCAAGTTGAATCTCCTGTTCATATGTAAACACAAAGTACTATTGGAAATGTGTGTGTTCATTGTTTACTGTAAACCGCGCTGATGCTGAATAGCGCGGTATAGAAAAGACTATAAATAAATAAATAAAAATAAATAAATAAAATAAATAAATTTAGGAATTACCATTTTATTGGATGACATTAAGTGGACCTACACTATCAGCAGCCTTGGCAGCATGTGGCAGCCCACAACCATTTTCCTTCTGGATCCCATCCCACCATTAACATAGGTCCACACTAATGGTTAGCAAGTCTAAGCCTGTACCAGTAATGAGCATGTGTGCCATGTTACTGGCATGGGAGGTTCATGCTAACTTCAGGATGTATGTACATCCATCCTCCTGCAGTTAGAGTGGTGCAAATATGTAACGCTCTACAAGCCGGAATGCCAGTACACCTAACACCATCCATTGATACCTGCACTTGCATTTAGCGCAAGCTACTAATACCCATGCTAAGGACAGCAAGTGCATTTAGCGCAAGCTACTAAAACCCACGCTAAATGGAAATTGCCATCAATGCCTCCATTCCACCCGTGATATGCCCAGTCCCATTCTATTGCACTCTAGCCAGTTAATGTACGATTTTTAGCATGGCACTCTTACTGCACTTCCAGGTAGAGCACTTTATTAAGTGTGCCCCTAAGTGCTTAACACACTTTAGTAAACAGGCCCCAAGATGAGAATTTTAGGGGTAGGTAGAATTCTTTCCACTGGAAATTGTATTTTTTTCATTATCTAATCCTTCTGGAATTGCTATATTATTATTAGAAAACATGGTATGTTTCAACACAGTTGCTCAGCTCAAGAGACGTTATTAAATAATATATGAGATAAAGCAATCTTACCTACTTTTGAAATTTTCATTTTACAACATTTCCAAAAATATAACTTATGGGCATGATGTCTTATTGATTAGTTTCCAGGGAAAGGAGGCCACAAAACAATAACAGTGATTTAGACCACTCAAAAGAACCCACATTTCTCAGCAAAAATAGCATAAACAGTATGTCTAATAAAATATCTTGCCACATTTCATATCTCCTGAAATCAGACAAATAGAAAATGCTTCCAATGGCAGTGATGGCTTCCTCTTGCAACTTTGCTTTTACCTCTTATTAGCCTTGAATTGGAGCACTATCAATGAACAGCATTATAATTTAAATTGCATCTTTTCCAAAAATATCTTTGGCAAAAAAAGCTATGAAAGCATACTGTATGATGTATTTCTTCACTGAAAACTTTATTTAGTCTTGTTTCAAAAATGTAACTTTATCTATGATAAATTACTATTCAGATCCCATAGTTGCAAGAAAAAAAGAGAGGATGGGTTATACGCTATGCAATGACTGAAATTGTCACGTTTTTTTAATGAAAAGAATGTCTATACAATAAAGGATATTGTCATTAGTTATATATTCTGAAAAGAAGATGAGTGTTGTGGGTATGGGTGACATTTATGTTTTTTCTACAATGATTTATCTACTAATATTCTGTCTTGACTAACATTTTATACTAAAAAAGCATTGTAGATCCAAATATTCACCCCTTTGCAAAAAGCAGTTATAAGGAGTGTGAGTCAACATTTAGTTGATAGCTTGACAAGATAAGACTTTTTATCCAAAAAAGAAAAACAAATCTAAAGGAGTCAATTCACCCAGTTTGCAGTTCAGAAGATGTTAAAGCCAAAGCTATTTGGGCAGAATTTTTGGTGTAAATTGTTCTAAGAGCACTTCAGAAGTGTGTTGCTGATAATTCATGAGATGTGAAGGCAGATTTTAGACAGAGTACAGGGAGGGCTATTTAGATATCCAGGATGGGATGTGAAAAATTCCCTTACTATTTTACAAGAGGCTCTGCCAAACACAGGGTCTCTTTTAAAATACATGCAGGACTGCATGTAGATGTCTTCCCACATCCAAAAAGAACAGTGGTTTAAATAAGATGCATATGAGAACACAAAAGAATGCAGTAGCCTACATGTGAATGGGAGCTTTTTAAAATCTCTGCTCCTTCTCTGTACACATTCCCTGATATTTCTGCACCAGTAGCCTCCCAGCCCCCCTCTCAAGTCAAGCTTTGGGAACTGCTGACACCTAATCAGGAGTTAGTGGGCCTGATTACCTGAGAGCAGTTGAGGCCTGCATAAAAGGCTCCAGTGCCCTGCCCTGTTGAGGCTTTCCTAACAGGGGCTCCATTGGACAACCAACAGTAAGGATTTGAGGGTTTATTTTTATTAAATTGCTAGCTCTCTGACTGGGAGCTCTTAAAACGGGTTTTGTATATTTTTAAAGCAAGGCTACTTTCTTTTTGGTGCTTTAGTGGACATTTCCTTGAGCAGAGTAGGTTGTTGAACTCTAGTAACCTCCTCAGCTTTGGGAACTGCTAACACCTAATCACCAATGTAACACCAATTTTTAAAAGGGGTTCCAGGGGTGATCCGGGAAACTACAGACCGGTGAGCCTGACGTCAGTACCAGGAAAAATGGTAGAAACTATCATAAAAAATAAAATTACTTAGCATGTAGATAGTCATGGCCTAATGTGAGACAGTCAACATGGCTTTAGACAAGGAAGATCTTGTCTTACTAATATGTTATGTTTTTTTTAAGGTGTGAATAAACAGGTGGACAAAGGTGAGTCAGTTGATATAGTGTATCTAGACTTTCAGAAAGCCTTTGACAAGGTCCCTCATCAGAGACTTTTGGCAAAACTAAAGAGTCATGGGATAGGAGGCAGTGTACTATTGTGGATCAGGAACTGGTTAAAAGATAGAAAGCAGAGGGTAGGGCTAAATGGCCAATTTTCCCAATGGAGAAAGGTGAATAGTGGTGTACCCCAGGGATCTGTGCTGGGTCTGCTGCTTTTTGACATATTCATAAATGACCTGGAAAGTGGAATAACGAGTGAGGTTATCAAATTTGCAGATGACAAAAAACTATTTAAAGTTGTTAAAACCCAAGAGGATTGTGAAAAATTGCAAAAGGATCTTGATAAATTGGAAGACTGGGCATCAAAATGTCAGATGAAATTTAATGTGCACAAATGCAAAGTTATGCACCTAGGGAAGAACAACCCAAACTATGGTTACACGATCAAGGTTCCGCATTAGGAGCCACCACGCAGGAAAAAGATTTAGGCGTCATTGTGGATAACATGTTAAAACCCTCGGCCCAGTGTGCAGTGGCGGCCAAGAGAGCAAATAGAATGCTAGGTATCATAAGGAAAGGAATGGAAAATAAAACAAAAGATATTATAATGCCTCTATATCATTCCATGGTGAGACCACACCTTGAATATTGTGTGCAATTCTGGTCGCCGTATCTTAAAAAGGATATAGCGTTATTAGAAAATGTTCAGAGAAGAACCACCAAAATGGTAAAGGGGATGGAAGGATACTTCTATGAAGAAAGGCTAAAAAGGTTAGGGCTCTTTAACCTGGAAAAGAGACAGCTGAGGGGAGATATGATAGAAGTCTATAAATTAATGAACGGAGTGGAACGGGTAAACGTAGATCGACTGTTTATGTTATCAGAATATAGAAAGACTAGGGAACATGCAATGAAGCTACAGGGTAAACTATTTAAGACTAATAAAAGAAAATATTTTTTTCACTCATCGTGTAATCAAACACTGGAATTTGTTACCGGAGGACGTAGTAAAGGTTGTTAGTGTAGCTGGGTTTAAAAAAGGTTTGGACAAGTTCCTGGAGGAAAGGTCCATAAACCATAATTAAAAGGGACCCAGGATATCAATGCTTGACCCAGTACAAGCATTGTGGAACCTGTGTCTTTTGGGGAAACTGCTAGGTACGTATGACCTAGATTGGCTACTGTTGGAAACAGGATACTGGGCTTGATGGACATTGGTCTGACCCAGTATGGCATATCTTATGTTCTTATGTTCTTATTAGGACTAGGGCTATTAGAATACATTCAAAGGTGAGGATCTTAGACTTTAGGAAGGCTAATTTTGCCAAGATGGGCCAATACCTCAGGGAGTCGTTAGTGGGATGGGAACAGCTAGGGGATGTAGAAAAACAGTGGGCAAAACTGAACGGGGATTTTTTAAGGGCAACCAACCTTTTTGTTAAAATGGCAAATAAAGGTAAAAGGAAAAGGAGACCGCTATGGTTTTCGAAAGAAGTAGCTGAAAAAGTGAAGAAAAAGAGGGAGGTCTTCATGAAATACAAGAGACAACAGAGGAAGACAGACATCTGTATTTGCAAAAACTTAGAGAAGCTAGCAAAGTAGTCAGGAAGGCAAAGATTCATAAGGAGAAGGAAATAGCCAAAGCAATAAAAAGGGGGGATAAGACATTTTTCAGATATATTAGTGACAAGAGGAAGGGCAAAAGTGGCATTGTCAGACTCGAGGGTGCAGGGGAGGAATATGTAGAAGCTGATAAGGATAAAGCAGAATTGCTTAACAAATATTTCTGTTCTGTGTTCACAGATGAAGAACCAGGAGCAGGACCTCAGAAAACACCCACAAACAGGAACAGAAGCGAGGGACATCTTGAACAATTTTCAGAAGACTGTGTTCGTGAGACACTAGCTCAACTTAAAGTAGGCAAAGCGATGGGACCGGATGGGATACACCCTAGAATACTGAAGGAACTTGGGGACGTTCTAGCAGCTCCACTGACTGACCTTTTCAATGCCTCGTTGGAGTTGAGATTGGTGTCAAAGGACTGGAGAGAGGCTCATGTGGTGCCTTTACACAAAAGCGGAAGTAAGAATGTGGTTGAAAACTATAGGTCAGTTAGTTTAACGTTGGTGGTGAGTAAAGTATTGGAAACACTGCTGAAAGAGAAAATAGTGAGGTTTCTGGAGTCCAGTAGATTACAGGATGTGAGGCAGCATGGATTCACCAGAGGCAGGTCTTGTCAGACAAATCTGATTGATTTCTTTGACTGGGTGACCAGGGAGTTGGACCAAGGGAGAGCCCTAGATGTGGTGTATTTATATTTCAGTAAAGTCTTTGATACTGTTCCTCACAGGTGACTTATAAACAAACTGAGCACCCTAGGGATGGACCCTAAAGTTACTGCTTGGGATAGAAATTGGTTGGGTGGGAGGCGACAAAGTGTACAAGTAAATGGAGCTCACTCTGAAGAGAAGGATATTACCAGTGATGTGCCCCAGGGATCTGTCCTTGGTCCTATTCTTTTTAACATCTTTGTTAGTGATATAGTGGAAGGGCTGTCAGGTAAGCTTTGCCTCTTTGCGGATGATACCAAAATCTGCAGTAGAGTAGACACCCAGGAAGGTGTAGATAACATGAGGAGGGATCTAGCTAAGTTTGAAGAATGGTCTAGAATCTGGCAGCTGGAATTTAATGTTAAAAAATGTAAGGTCATGCATTTGGGCTGCAGTAATCCAAAGGAGTGATATAGTATAGGGGGTGCAGTACTTTTGTCCACTAAAGAAGAGCGGGACCTAGGCATGGTTTTGTCTGATGATCTTAAAGTAGCTAAACAGGTAGAAAAGGTGACGGCAATAGCTAGAAGGATGCTTGGGTGCATACGGAGAGGAATGGCTAGAAGAAAAAAATGAGGTGACAATGTCTCTGTATAATTCTTTGGTGCGACCTCATTTGGAGTATTGTGTGCAATTCTGGGACTGCACCTTCAAAAGGATGTGAACAGGATGAAGTCGGTGCAGAGGGTGGCTACTAAAATGATTAGTGGTCTTCATTATAAAGCATATGAGGACAGACTGAAGGATCTTAATATGTACACCTTAGAGGAAAGGCGGGATAGAGGTGATATGATTGAGATGTTTAAATACCTCCGTGGCATAAATGTTCAGGGAGAGATCCTCTTTCAATTGAAAGCAAGTTCTGCTATAAGGGGACATTGGATGAGGGTGAAGGGAGATAGATTCAGGAGTGATATGCGGAAATATTTATTTACAGAAAGAGTAGTGGATCCATGGAATAGTCTCCCAGTGGAGGTGATAGAGATGAGGACAGTAACTGAATTAAAAAAAGAATGGGACAAACACAGAGGATCTATAAAGGAAAAAAAGGGGACTGTTGTAGTTGTTGATATGGAAAGACAGACTAGATAGGCCATGTGGTCTTTTTCTGTCGTCATATTTCTATGTTTCTATGTTTCTATCCTCCCCATCTTCCCCAAGTTATCCAATGGCCCCAGTCATCTGATCCCTGCCCCACCAAATTATCCCAGCATTAAATAATCCCCTTTACATTAGGAAGCCCCCAAAGCTCCCCCCAAAAGACCCTCCAAAATCCACCCCATGATATTATCCATGGCCTTACTGGATTCCCTAGTACGTATGTCGCAGGAGCAGGAGTGACCATAGTTACTGTTGCTCTTAGAGTTTCCTGGTTCAAAATAGCAATGGCCTCTCATAGCATTACTACTAAGGGTCAGGCTGCTAAATAAGGGCATTTTATGGTATTTTGGCAGTCTGATCCCTAGCAGTAATACCATTAGGTGCCACGAGTGCCATTTTGATCTAGGGACCACATGAGCAGTAGTAACTGATGATCACTCTTGTTCCATTAGACACTAGGATCCCTAGTAAGGTTGTGGATAGAATTGAGAGTGCAGGTGAGTGGGGGGAGGGGGAGGGGATCTTGTGGGGATGACTTTCAAAGGGTTATTGAATGCCGGGGGATGAGGTGGAAACCTTTTTTCTGGTAATGGAAAATCTGGTGGGGTATCAGATGGGTGTAGGGGGGTTGGATGACTTCAGGAGGTGTTGCATGCCTTAGCAGGTGGGCTATGTCAGGGTTGGATAGGTGGATCAATTTGGGTGTGGGTGATTGAGGGCATGTCTGACCTTAGCATGTATACCTGCCCCTTTAAGAAGGCACTTACCTATGCCTGGGGCAGATGTAAATACTGATGTCTAGGCTGTTTCTTATCAACATGGATTCCTCTTGTGAGAAAGGAAATCCATGTCAATATTGTAGGTCCACCTTTGCTACACCCTCTCCCTGGTTTACCACACCTCCTGGAAAACTAAACTTGACAGGTAGCGCCTTTTAGTAAAAGACCCTCTCAGGCTTTTTAAATGTAGTTGAACATATGGTACAAATTTAAGAGCCTAACAGTCCAATACTGAGAAACCTTACCCAGATGGCCAAAAGAGTGCTGACCAGATATTAAGTGTCCTTTTCCTAACAATGCTGTTGAATATCTCTACAGATCACCCTGACACTCTCCAGTTAATTCAGGAGCAGTCTATGAGCGGTATGAGGGCAATGTCGGCGCTATCTAGGTAAGTGGCAAATTTATCAGGTTAGTGTGATTTTCAGTGGACATTCATTGGGACAACTTAGGTCACATGAAAAACAGGCTTAAGTTGCAATATGTAAAATGCTGGTTGAAAATCATACTAACTGGACAAGTGCTGGCCCTTATCATCCTAGCTCCACTCCACCTGCAGATTCCATGGCAGCTTCTATTTGGATGTTGCCATTGAATATCCCACTGATATTTAGGTGCTGCAGATAACCACCAGAGCTTTTAAATATCAGCCTCTGAAAATAAGGCCCTAAGTCTAGGAGCATACTGCCTGATATTCTGAGAGCTGCTATTTATGTTTATGTTTGTTTATGTTTTATTTTGCTCAATATACCACTCTATAATTCGAGTAGCAGGGGGGTATACATTGTAAAATACAATAAATTGGAAAATAAATAAGAAAGGAACACCAGCAATATGATAGGAGCAATAGCAATCACACATCAAGAAGGAAGGCAAGATAGGGGAGATAAGAAAGAGGGGGAAAGTTATGGATTAGATGGGAGGAGGTCAAAAGTTGTCTGATAGAGATGTTTTGAGTTTGGCTTTGAATTTCATGATGGAGGGCTCGAGGTGGAGGTCATAAGGTAGGGAGTTCCAGAGGGCGGGGCCAGGAAAATACAGGGCTGAAGTACGAGTGGACTCTAGTCTGGCAGAGGAAGCAGAGGACAGGTGGAGGTGATTAACGTATATTTTGTGAAGGACATGGGGTGGAGCATGGAAATATAAGAGATCAGAGATGTATGTGGGTGTATTAGCATACAGTGCCTTATGAATCAGGATCAATAACTTATACTGAGGATGGTAACAGAGGGGAAGCTAATTGAGACTGATCAATACAGGACTAATGTGATCGGACCGGGTAGCGTGAGCGATGATATGGACAGCCGTATTTTGATTCAATTGTAGGCAATGGATCTGGTACTGAGGGAGACAGCAAAGAACAATATGCAGTAATCTAACTTGAATATAACAAGGGTGAGGAGAAGATTGGTAAGAGATGAGGGGGCAGAATTGGACAGATGGCACGAATACAGTGAAGAGAGAATAAAGAGCATTGTATTAAGTTGGAAAGATGAGCATGGAAGTTGAGAGAGGAGTCCAAGGTTACATCAAAATAACAAAGTAAGGCTGTTGTCAAAATTAGACCTGACGGAAGAGAAGGGGCTAGAGAAGGGGGTGGACCAGATGAGAGGAACCAAATTGTGGCTGTCTTGGAAGAGCTGAGAAGGGAGTTTTCAGATAACCAAGATGAGACATGGACAAGGCAAGTATTCAGGGAAAGTAGATCAGGAGCAGAAGGATTAGTGTGGTGGAAGAGAATAATGATGAGTGTGAGAGGAATGAGGAAATATTAAAAAGAAGAAGTGCGAAAAGAGAACCCAAGGGAACACCACAGGTAAGTGGGAGGGTTGGGGAAGAAAGAAAAGAGGTGTTATCTGGGACAGAAAAGGAGCACTGACAGAGAAACAAATGAAACCAGAGGTACATAGTGCCATGTATCCTGAGAAACTGCAACCAAGTGAGAAGAGTGGCATGATCTACCAAGTCAAAGGCTGATGGTAAATCCAGAGACAGCTAAAGAAATGTCACCCCGATCATGAGATTGATGGATTTCATTCAGAAAGGAAGGGAGAAGAGTTTCAGTGCAATGGCCAGTGTGTAAACCTGACTGGCAGGGTGCAGTGCATGAGTAAATTCTAGATGTCAGCTGAGTGGAGAGAAAATCAGCTTCTTGAGGATTTTAGAGAGAAATGGAAGGGTGGAGACAGGGCAATATTGAGCTGGAGTGGCAGGATCTAAGGCTGAGTTTTTCAGAATGTGTGCAACTAAGGCATGCTTCCAGAGGGAGGGAAAAGTGCAGGATAGGCTTTTGTTAAAGATGGACAGAATGAGGGGGAGCAAGGCAAGGGAAGGTTCAATGAGCCATTGAGAGGAAATGGGATAGGAGGCACAGGTGGTTTTGTGCAATGAGCACAGAATCTTGTGAAGTTCTATGAAAAAGATGGTGAAAAAGATGGACCAAGTGTGGGGGAGAGCTGGGGAGCAGGATGGAGAGGAAGAAAGTGCCAGGGAGCTGGGAGACAGAGGTGGTAGGTAATCTGAGAAGATGTCCCAAAGTGAGTATTCTTTATCCTGAAAATGATGTGCAAGGGCAACATGGGTTGGAGAGGTGGACTGGGGGGGGGGGGAGGACTAGCAGTGGATAGGGAGGAGAGGAGAGAATACAATTGGCAAGTAGAATTAGGGGCAGATTGTCATAATATGAATGTTTTGCTGTCTGCAGCTGTAAATGGTATTGGTAGTGTAGAAGCTTGAAATATTGGAGGGCCACAGGATAGGGATGTTTAAGCCAAAGGCCAGGCCTGTTCAGTATATTAATCAAATCTGGAAGGAAGATGATCCATGATTGATGCAGATGGATTCATGGAAGTCAATATTTTCAGGAGGAGGAGGAAGAAGGTTGGTACTGGGTTAAATGAACTTCAGGAATTGGATAGAACATCATAAGAGGATCTGAGATTGTCCCTGGAGCTATAAATAGGCCCTAACAAGGAGGTACTTACAGCAGTGGTGAACTCCTTATGAATATCACTAGTCTTGTTGGGAAAAAGAATTAGCCAGTGTGCATCTACTGAGAGCAGGACTGTCCCTAGTCCTGTGAGAGTGGTGCGGCCGCACAGGGCGCAAAGACTTAAGGGGCGCATTTCAGTTGTCTGCCGTTGCCTGCTGCCACTACTTTTTCTTCTCTAAGCTGCGGCAAGCAATGGCAGACAGCTGAAATGTGCCCCTTAAGCCTTCTCGCGGCACGCTAAGCAGGTCTGGTCCCTTCCTCCTCTGATGTGGCATCAGAGCAGGAAGGGACGATCGGCTTAGCGTGCCACCGACTTGCACATCGGGCGCGCCTCTTCTCTCTCGCCTCCATCCAGAAAGTGGCTGGATGGAGCTGTGGGGGGGCGAACCCAAAGTGCAAGTCACACAGGGTGAGATTCACGCTCGGTACGGCCCTGACTGAGAGCACCTTAGACTAGAGGGGACAGATCAGTTGATGGAAGAGGCCAAGTTGGCAATAATTTGAAGGTCTGTTCTGTAACGCGAATAGCGGGGATGGCCATTCCTTTGAGACATCCATCCACGCTATTTGCCTCCCTTTCATCCCCAGCAGAAGCCTCCCCATATGAACAAGATGTTTGTACAGGGAGGCTTAGTTGGGGGTGGGAGGGGGCATTCCAGTGGCAGAATGAGGGTGGGGCATGGGTGGTCCGTGACCCCGGATATTCAGGGCTGTTTCTGAAGTCAGCCTTGTATGTCTGAGGTCAGCAGTCTGGGTTGATGTTGAGGGATGGCAGGCCTGGGTAGCCCAAATCTGGCTATGGAAGGCCAGATCGGGGGTTGGACTATGGGGAAAGGAAAGCATGGCTGGCGGCAGTGGATCATGGCTCCTGAATGGAGCCGCGGTGCCATAGCAATGGGACATCATGGCACAGTGGCTCCATTCAGGAGCCTGACTGAGTTAGCCGGGCATGGTTCTGTATGTTCATGCCAACTGGAATTGGGTCCCGGCCTGCACATACTGACCCTAGACCCGATTTTGATCCCGCAGGGCACGGCTAGACCCCGTAAGATCAGAACTGGGTCTACCTCTGTGTGTCACGACTCCAATTGGGTGCAGAGACCTGGGCCAACATAAGAATGTGCCTCTCTGCTTTGTTGATATTGTATGCAAAAACATTTTCTAGGTAACATATTGGTGACATTCATAATTGTTGGTTATTGATGCCAAGTTATTTTGGTTTTTAATATTGTATGGAAAAAAAATTCTGTGTGAATACTCTAGTATGAAATGATTTTCTGATTACTGTGTTTTAATTTGTTTCAATATATGGAATAAAGATGTACTTAATGCTGCTTTTTAAGAAAAAAATTTCCTCACGTTTCTGGACTATATGTTCTGTTGGATAAAACTGTGGCTATCATTACACTCATTTGAATTGGGTTTTGTGTAGTGTGGTTTACCCATTTGCAAAATGGTAGGGCGGAATGTACTATATATGAGAGGAAGAGTATACAGGAGATTTCTGAAGCAGGGCCATGGATATGTCTGTTTTCAGAAAGACAGATGTCCATATCCAACACATACATTTTTCTAAGATCAGGGGAAAACCTGTTCATGCTTGAAGTTTTCACTTTTATGCGGTGAACACATGTATCTTTCAGGATGGGAAAAAAAGATGATTTTACACGGCACTTAGAAGTGCCTATTTTCTCTGATGCCCCTTCCACTGAATGTGGAACATTTTGACTTGGAAGTCTCCAATTTTACCTAAACAGCATATCTAAAATGATCCTTCCCATAAATAAATAGACTAAAAGTATTTTAGATTAGTTTGAACATACTTGCTCCTTTAGAAATTTAATCACTGATAACTCAACAAAATTAAGATGCAGGCAGCAATGCATAAGAGAGAGGGGGGCTATCCAGACTTTTGCACTGAGTTGTGAGAGGCTGCATGTGTGCAATTGCTGCAAAGAGCTCCTAGCTCTAAGAGAACAAGTCCAATGTTTGAAGGCTAGAGTGGCAGACCTAGAGGAGCAAAGGGAGGCCAAGGTGTATAGAGAAAATCTACAGGGATATAGTAGAGTAGCCCCTGTGCTGCCTTGGAGGGGAAGACTCACTTTGAAGAAGAGCATCATCTTGGTGTGGTATGAAGCAATCCTATGGCTAGGACCTGTCTTCTTGGTGATGTAGTATCTCCTGGCACAGAAGATGTGTCTCAGGAGCATGTTCCCAGGATGATCATTGTCAGTGAGAATGTAGATAGCTGGGTGGCTGGTGGATGTGATGGTCGCTTGTTAACTTGACTGTATGATAGAAAGATGTCAGACCCCTATGTCACCAAGATAGGATTTTAGATAGTGCTGGGGAGAATCCAGCTGTCTTGAAACATGTGGGTATCACTGATATAGAAAGGTGCAGAAGGAAGATTCTGGAAGGCAAATTTATGATTTTTATGTAGAAAATTGAAATTGAGAACTTCCAGAATAGCATACACAGGACCCCAAAGGCAGATAGAGCTCTGGAGTCTCAAAGACAATGGCACAGAGAAGAAGCCATTAGGTTTGTTAGGAACTGCTCAACATTTTGAGGAAAGAAGGCCTTTTTTTTTTAAATTATGGGATCCACCTTAACCAGAGTATAATCAGACTGCAGGTACTAAACTTTAAAAGCATTTGGGCAGAAGAATGGTGCATTGTTCAGAATGATACATCTTTGAGGGATACTAAGAACATCATGTCAACTGATTAAACAAGTGTTAATTTCAACAAAAACATACTGGTACAAATTGAAGCTTTTCTTTTCCTTTTCATTTTGGTAGGTAGTTTAACACTTCCTGCACCACCAACTTGCTCACTATCATTAATGTAATTAAATGAAAGCATTAACAGATTATAATTTTTGATCAATATGGCAATTCCATTGATTCTGAAGTATGTTGCACCCAATATCCTTCCCTCATAGCTCTGATACCTTAACAAAATCATCACATGGCAAGACTGCAAGTGAATTTATTTTTGGTTCTTTTAAGTACTCAATGCCCTTATTCACACTGAAATAGTCTTTTGTTCAATTACCCTGACATCAGTTCATTAGACTCTATAGTCCTATATTGTTGGGTCCTGACCCAGCAGAATCCATTAGAGAAGTAATGTTCTTTGTTGTGCAAGTTTTAGTTCCATATCTCCCCAATCACATTTTATGGATGTGCATTAATACATTTTTTCTCCATAATGCTGTTTACATCTTGCCATTCATCATAGAGATGTTTTAACAGTGCTCTCCATGAACTATGTGACCTCTTCTGATACACAAAACACTACAGTCTCTTTATGTTCAACACATAGCCTGGCTAAAATGAAGATTAAATATTATTTCATTGACAAAATGGAGCTATGGAGCTGGCTGTCAGCATTCAAAGCCCCTTTTTGATACCTGGATGGAAAGAGATGGAAAGAGGTTGACTCACTGATGTTGACTTTCTACTTTGTTTTGCACCAACTGTACGGTTTCACATCAATTGTGAGAGTTTAATTAACGAAAAATGAAAATATGCAGCAGTATATCAGAAGACAGGGAAGGATTGGATCAATGCAGTCATTTAACAATAATGTTTTGCCACCTATTTCAGCACCAGACAAAGTTTGAAGCAACATCTCAGTGAATTCCTCTAGGCTTTTTTTTTTTTGGCCCCTTACGTATTCTTGAAGTTCAATTATTCTAGTGTCTTTACCTTGTCTTCAGTGATGCTTACCCTCTGCTCTTCTTACAAGACTCAAGCTGCCACTGCATCCAAGCCTTTCAAGCTATTCACATCCAGGCTCTCAACTTTCATGTAATCATATCTATAGTGAGCCCAGTTTCTGTTGCAAACACATATAAATTATCAGATTGTGTTTCAGTTTGTGGTTCATCTCATTAAGTCACCTTATTGCCATAACAACCTCTAAGAAAGTTGGATGGAAACTACAAAGAGCAGGTAGGGGGGTAGAAAGTCTGCATGAGGCATGAAAAATGCTTAAAAATACTATCCTAAACATTAGATAAATGTATTCTGCATGCTGAAAAAGATCAAAAGAAGAAAGGTATTCCAGCATGGCAGTGTGGTGCTGTGAAAATGGCTATTAAATTCATAAAGGCATCTTTCAAAAATGGAAAGCTGGACCTGATAAGCGAAAGAGAAGAGAACATAACCAATGGCCAAATAATATATAATGTTAATCAGATAGATCAAGAGAGAATTTGAGGAGAGACTTGCTAAAGAGACAACATATGATAATAAAGGGGCATGTTTACTAAATTCTTTACCAGTAGTGAGCATTTGTGGCATGAAATGAGCACAGAGGTCTGTACTAATTTGGGGGGGGGGGGGGGGGTCCATCCACCTGCTGTTAGTGCATTGTTAATGTGCGGCACTTCAGTATCTGGCATGCAGGTGCATTTAAGACCACTCATTGCTTGAGCCAGAGAGCATCTGCTCTGGATGCTTTGTTTAGCCTAAAATATCCTTGTAAATGTGTTATTTTGTATCAGTCTAATCAATTTCTCTTTTTTCAACCCCAGTAACTTGTTCAGTTTTTGCAAATAAGGGAAAATGTGGTGGAGGAATGACTTCCTGTACTGGCTGTCATTTAATGTTATCTTGCTCCTGATATTCTATGTTATATATGGATATGCATGTTAAAATTGATATAAATAAAAAATTGAAAAAAAGACTGCTTATTGGGGTGGCATTAAGTGCACCTGCACTAATGGCAACAGACACAGTTAGTTTGCCCAAATCACCCACACTAACCATGATGCACCATCAGTTTCCCACATTACACCCCTAAGCCTCCCAGTCTCCATCCAATCTTGCAGTAACTGATTAGCATGGGTTTTTTAGCACATGACCCAGTACTGTTAGCATGGCGTGCTTGTTGTTGTTAAGTGCCATTGAGTCGGTGTCGACTCATGGCGACCTTCTGGATAGTTATCCTAAACTGTGTTCAGTCTTCAGTCAGGTGGCTTATCATTGATAGAATGGCATCCATAGCTGCTGCTATTGAATCGATGCGTTTTGTTGCTATCGTTCTCTTTTGCATTGACCTTCATGATGCCTTTCTCTAATGATCTCTCTCTGCATGATGTGTCCAAAGTATGAAAGTCAAAGTCTTGTTATCTGACCTTCTAAAGAAAGCTTAGGTTTGATCTCCTCTAGTACTGACTAGTTTGTTCTTCAGGCAGCCCATGATATACACAGTATTCTTCGTCAGCACCATAATTCATAGCATACAAAAAACCCCATGCTAACGGTTAACACATGTTAGTAAACATACTGCCAAATGTTTTCAGGCACATAAATAAAAGCCAGCAAGGGAGTCAGGCAATTTTGATGACTGAGGGAAAATACGTGCTCTGGGTGGATAAGACCATAGCAGTAAAACAAAATGAATTCTGTGCTTTTGTCTTCACTGCAAAGAATGATAGGGAAATGCACCAGAACTAATCTGTGTAGATTATTCAAAGGAACTGAAACAAATCAGTGTGAAAATAGAAAAAAGTGCTATAAGAAATAGACAAAATAAAGAGCCCATGCAATAAAATTCACACTTATTTATCATTGGCTTGCAAAAAAGCTTTTACAGGCATTTTATAATGCCACTTAATGAGAGATGCAAAAATCTTTATTATGGGCATGGTAACAAATATCACAGGTAGTGTGTGAATGCCATTCTTACGCATGAAAACCCCAAAATGCATTGGCTACATATCATGAGCGTGTTACTTATCAAGGAGAAAATGTAGGAAGTAATTTTATAAGGAGGAGGAGCCTCTTTTTAGGTACTTAGAATGTTATAAATGCTAGTATGTTAGTCATTTATGTGTGCATGTGGACAAATGCATCTAAATGACTTCTTATAAAATGCCAATCAGTGTAAAAGTGCACATGTTAATTTGATGGTTTAGTAGAGTATGAATGGTCAAGCAAGTATATGTATGTATATAAGTGGAGTGGAATGAGTAAACGTAGATGTTTATTTACTCCTTCAAAAAGTAGAAAGACTAGGGGACAGGCAATAAAGCTACAATATGACACATTTAAGACTAATCAGAAAGAAAAAAAATTTCACTCGCTGCATAATCAAACTCTGAAATTTGTTGCTGGAGGATGTAGTAAAACTTTTACTATAGCTGAGTTTAAAAGAGGTTTGGAAAAGTTCCTGGAGGAAAAATCCATGAACCATTAATAAGGCAAACTAAGTAAATCCACTGCTTACGCCTGGGATAAGCAGCATGGAATCTGTGTATCTTTTGGAAACCTAAGAGGTACTTGTGACCTGGGCCTGCAATTGTTGGAAACCTAAATGATCATGCATTGAAGACATGTCCTCTGCCACATATTCTAATATTTTAAAAAGTAGGTGACTACGTGTCTTTATAAAATGGGCTTCACTTAGGCATTTTAAACAATGCTTTAACTAGGCACGCCCTTAAAAAATTACCCTCACCTATCCTGAGCATGCTTAACCCAAACTGTTTAGGTCCTTCGTTTTCTCTTCACTCTTCCTGCTGACAAATAAAACTGTCAGCATGGAGGAAAGATGTTGGAAACCCTAGTGCACTCAAGGTGAAGAAGTGAAAGAAAAATACAGGTTTCCATTAGAGAAAAAAACCAACCTAACTGTGGGTTTAGGACCATTTGTTTTCAAAGATTGTTGTGAGAGAATGTGGCTATAGGGGAAACCCAGAAAGAAGTCAGCTACCTTAACTCAAAGGGCATGGCATCTTTCCATCCCCCCTCCCCCTTTTACAATCACTCTGTAATGCAGTACCACAATGGCTGCCTCACATACTCAAAATTAATAGGAAACAGCTTGTATAAAACAATCAGTTATCTGAAAAAGCTTTTGGGGCTCAGACTGCAGTTTATTCTGAAGCTTCTGGATGATTATAGTAATCTTTGGTCATAATAACAGTGTCAGTGATAGCAAAGACCTTTGTCTGCTGGTAACCTATTATGTGAAAACACATGTACCTTGTATAAAGAAAAACAGATTCAGCTTTAAGTGCTCAAGTATCTCTCCTCTGTCACTCTCTCCTTCTCCATGTCTCCAGTGTATTGTTGGCTCTCTGTGAATACTGTACTTAATTTTCACACTGTAGGAGTGTGGTGGATTGATTGAGGGTCCTGATGTCTAGTCACTTGCTCTAGGAAATAACTAGACGGAGAGCGTATCGGGTCACCCACAATCACATATTCCGGATGATGTCTCAGAATATCTGCAGTCCTCATTGGTGAGGTTAACCACTGCAATTACAGCAATGATCAGGAGAACTATAATCTTGAAGCATATCCATTTCCATACCACTCTGAAATCCTTGTGTGTTTTACAATGTGAGGTGTAGAACAATTAGGAATGTGCACAGGGGGGCGGAGCTAGCCACTGAACAGAATGGACGCCTGAATTTTTGCTCCCGTTGCTGCCCAAGAATCCTGAACATATCCCGGTATTACATTGAAGTTTGTACCCCCTACCTACATCAATAACACCGCAATACAGCTGGATGGCATCCCTGAAGCCTGCCCGGCTGGAATTTCCGCAGGGATCCGGCTCAGCAGCGAAACGATCCAAACCCGAAGTGGGTTCCCCGCAGAAAATGAGAAGGAGGGAGTGACTGCCGGTGGCCTACGTGAAGTGCTACAGGAATTGAAATGCGTTAAAGAAATGATTGCAGCCAATTCTAGTTCACTGAACATGATTCAAGAAGACTTGCTGGAGGTAAAAGAGAAACTCCTCACCATCACCACTCGACTTAATGCAGTTGAATTACAAACCCAGAAGCATGGCGTTGCATTAGAACAGCTGGGCCCTTTGGTCAAACGAGTCCGGCACATAGAAAATCTGATTGAAGATCAAAATAACCATACCCGTAGAAATAATATCCGCCTTGTTGGAGTCCCTGAAGGCGCTGAAGGCACCGATCTGATTGGATTTCTGGAAAAAACCATACCGGAGATGCTGCAGCTTGTCTTTGCAAGGCCTTTTGAACTAGAACGGGCCCATCGAATCCCAACACACAAAGCTGAAAACACACGATACCCGCGCCCACTCATAATGAAGGTACTGAGATACCCACAGGTCCTACAGATCTTTCAAGCTGCACGGAAGGCCGGATCACTGCAAATCCAGGGACACAAAGTGGCACTCTATCCGGATTTGAGCAAGCAAACGGTAGATCGGAGAAAAGCGTTGCTGGCCTGTAGACCCATGCTACAAAGTGCACAGGCAAGATACGGGCTATACTACCCAGGAACCATGCGGGTCACGCTGCATAAAGAAACGAGGAATTTTGTTGAAGCTGAAAAACTGAAAACTTTCCTACAAGAAAAATGCGGTATGGAAACCTGAGGTCAATACTCTGATCTCTCACGCAGTGTAGAGAACTCAGCATATACTCAGGGGGTGCGGCCGTGCGTTCTCACAAATTTTAGAACGCCTTAAGCCTTGTTAAACACCTCATTGATTGTATTTCTGTTGTTCTAAATAGTTTTAATTAAACAGATATTTCTGCTTGAAATGTAGGGGTGGCAACGGGAGGTCGGGGTTGGTTACTGTTTCAGTGGATTGTGTTCACCTTAGCGATACAATGTTTGCCAGTTATGCAGTTGTTTGTGTCAGTCCAGTCCAGTCCAGTACAAAACCCTCCACATACACGCAAAATGCAAGTACGCGGCAGGCCTATCCATAGGATAGCTTTCACCTATAAGACAGCTTATTCCAACGTTGATGTCTAGTGATCTTTTAATGCTTTCGTTAAATGTAAAAGGTATTACTGGCCCTGTCAAGCGAAAGAAGATTTTAGCGTACTGCCAGCAAAAAAAAGCAGATATTGCCCTCTTACAAGAGACACATTTAACAGATACTGAATCGCAGAAAGTAACCTCTAAATATTTCCTGGTGGCGGCCTCGGCCTCTGCCACTCAACGCAAAGGGGGGGTAATAATATTAGTGCGCAAATTCCTGCAATCCGCCATTACCGGCACACAGATTGATCCGCTAGGTCGATGGGCCAGAGTGACGATGAAAATAAATCAACAGCTTTACACATTCTTCAATATTTACGCGCCCAACCTCGATGACCCTAACTTTTTCAAACTGATAGCTAAAGAAGTTACAGCCGCAGCTCACACCAATATCATATTAGGGGGCGATTTCAATGTCATCTTGGATCCACTGTTAGATCGCACGCCCTATCGGGCTGTAGACAAAGTTAAATCGCAGGCGATTCTTAAAGGCATCATAACAGAGCTACACTTGGTAGACCCATGGCGCCTACTTCATCCCCAAGAAAGAGACTACACATTTTATTCCATCCCACATAATACCCAAACAAGGATCAATTTCTTCCTACTGTCCACAGAGCTGATGCCTCAAGTGTTGTCCGCAGAGATATATGCTACAACGGTATCGGATCACGCCGCTGTCTCCCTAGTGTTGAATACCAATGTTACACAGCATGTTCCGCCAAGATGGACATTTGATAAATCCCTACTAGCAGATGACTCCTTTGTACAGCTACTGTCAGGGGAAATTGAGACCTATTTTAAATATAATACACCCACTGATACCTCCATCTGGAGCTGGTGGGAAGGTTTTAAAGCGACCATACGAGCTCATATTACCACCTACACCATTAGACGGCGTAAAGCCAGGAAAAAAGAAAAGATGAATTGGAACTCCAAATAAAAGCTGGGGAAAGGTTACTAGCCAAAAGAGCTGACTCAATGATATTGATTAGACTCCAAAAATTGCGATACCAATATAATGCTCTCCTCAACAAAGAAGCACTGAGTAGTATCCAGCTGCAACGTAGTATATACTACTATGAAAGCAACCGCTCTGGATCCCTTTTAGCTCGGCAGCTCAGACCAAAGACCAGCAAGACCGCTATAGCGGCGTTGCAAGACAATTCCGGGGGCCTTCTCCTGAGATCTGACAAAATACTAGACCGCTGCAAAGAATTCTATGAGGAACTATATCGCTCAGGTACCCAATGTAGTGACAGAGCCTTTGAAGATTTTGTCTCCAAGATAGTAGGACCCACATTAACCAGTCATCAAAGTCGAACGCTGGAACACGAGATCTCAGTAACTGAAATACAAGATGCGATCAAACAGATGGCTCGTGGCAAAGCCGCCGGTCCAGATGGTATCCCACTGGAATTCTATAATAAATATTGCATTCAATTGGCTCCCATGCTACAGATCTACTACAGTGGCCTGCAAGATGAATCTCCAGAGATTGGAGCCCTGGCAGAGGCTGTGGTGGTAATTCACCCGAAACCGGGCAGGGATACACAAAAGATAGAGAATTACAGACCCATCTCTCTCCTAAACTCTGATTATAAAATCTATGCTAAAGTGCTTGCTAACCGATTAGGACGGATCTTAAAAGATTTGATACATGAGGATCAATGTGGATTTATACAAAACAGATCCACTACAGATAATGGAAGATTATTGGCACATGTACTGGCATCTGCCAAGACTAAGGCCGAGCCCCTGATAGGGCTAGCATTGGATGCCGAAAAAGCCTTCGATCGACTGGAATGGTCCTTTCTATTTCGATCCCTACGGTGGTTTGGGATAGGAGAAAAGTTCCTAAAACGCGTTGAATTGTTATATACCAAACCCACAGCTCGAATAGCGGTCAACTCACACCTCTCAGCCCCTTTTCAGTTGCAAAGAGGGACCAGACAGGGTTGCCCCCTGTCACCGATGCTTTTTAATTTAGCCCTGGAACCCTTATTAATAGCGCTCCGACAGAAGGAAAACATAAAAGGAATTGAGTTAGCTGATGGTCCCTGTAAATTGTCAGCATATGCCGATGACCTGCTCATTTTTCTACAACCATCAGACCTTCCTGAAACACTGCAACTCATAGATGCATACTCAGCGATATCCGGATATAAAATAAATCTGAATAAAACAACAATTATTCCTCTGAATGAACAGGTCAGCGAAGAAATGATGAGTGGATACCCCTTTCAATATGAGAAGTCATCCTTTAGATACCTGGGCGTGACCTATGGCACCACCTTGGAAGAGACTGTCGCAATCAACATTAAGATGTGTCAAGAAATTGTACATGATAACATCTGCAAGTGGACCCCCCTTCATTTGAGCTGGTGGGGCAGGCTCGAAACGATAAAAATGATGTTGGTACCAAAACTCAGCTATATATTAAGTATGATACCCTTACGTTTCCCGTCAGCCTTCTATAAGAAAATGAATAGTCAACTGATAGCCTTTCTATGGAACAACCGAGTACCTCGAATAGCTGCCTGGAAACTGAAGTTACCTAATACACAAGGAGGTGTCCATTTCCCAGATCTCGGCTGGCTGCACACTGCCTCTCTTCTAAAGCAGGGTGCTCAATGGGTCGACTCTGACGACACGGATAAAGGACCTAGATGGCTGAGTGTGGAGCGGGCCCTACATTCCCCCCTACCTACATGGCTACTGGTAGGCACAGTAGTAGACCAGACTGCACCACATAATGCTATTATCCGAGAAACACAACATGCCTGTCGATTATTGGCATCATGTATCGATGGAGGGGATGACTTCGCCGCAGATATGCCCATATGGCTGAACCCGCGCCTTATCATCGGAGGGAAGCCTGTCTTATGGAAAAAATGGGTGGAACATGATCTTATCACCATTGGACAACTGATCAATGGAAGTGCATTTAAAACCTTTGACAGATTAAGAACGGAATTCCGATTGCCTAATACATGCTATTTCCAATGGTGTCAGCTCCGATACTGCATGAGCAAGGTGGGTGTGTCACCTGTCTTGATACGTACAGGATGGCCACTGCGACAGAAACTTCAAGAATTACAAACAGATGCCAAAGCTGTTTCGAGATGTGTTGCGATTCTCCAATCCAAAAGTGACAAGACATGTTTTAAGATACAGTCGGTGTGGGCTACTGAAACCGGTCAAGATCTACCTCCGGACAATTGGGACACTTTTTGGGGAACTCAAATACGTGCCACGAGAGCAGCGTCTCTCACACAATCTATGTACTTTATAGCACATCGAGCGCATATTACACCGGCTAAGAAAATGAAATGGACACTACAGGAGGGAAATCGATGTTGGTCCTGTAACATGGAAATTGGGACACTGGCACATATGTTGTTCCATTGTAAATCCCTGGAAATATATTGGAACAGAGTTTGGGAACGCATATCACAGATCCTCAACTTACAAACTCCTATCACTTATCGGATAGTGATATATAAATCCATAGCTCTGGAACCTACTCTGATGAAATGGGATAGTAAACTGCTGGACTTAATGCTCGGGATAGCGCTTAAAATAGTTCTAATACACTGGAAGAATCTCGACAAAGCTTGTTTCGAGCATTGGTGGAGTCTCTTAATCCTACATAAGACCTACGAAGAGATCTATATAGCCAAGAACCCATGGTCTGGTAAACTAAGTAAGAAATGGTCAGCTTTACAAAATTATGTTTGATGAAAGTGATTGCTGGAGGCTGCCTTGTGGAATGGTCTCTGCTGTAACCACATTGAACGGAGAGAGGGAGGGTGGCGTGCTGGCATGGACTGATACTAGTTCTTGTTAACGTTATTGTACTGTCTTGTTCAAGTTATTATATTCTTTTGCTATTTTGATCAATAGCATCTGCTTGTATCCTGCTATATCACGATCGTTTGTATTGTTATTTTATATGTTAAAACTGAATAAAAACTACTATTAAAAAAAAAAAAAAAAGGAATGTGCACAGCAAGGGTTTTGTAATCATTTGGGATGAAATTTGGACATTTTTGCCAGTTATGTTTTCTTTATTTTAGAAAATCGTGTGGTCAAAATTTGATTTGTGCACATAAAACTTCCATTAATCAACATTACACACATTAATTCAGGGAGTTAACATGCATGGAGCTGATTAATAATAAATCAAAATAATAATGACTAACGTGCGTTTGTGTGCACATAAATATGCCAAAGGGTAAGCATATCACATTATTAACCAAGAGTATCCTAAAACACACCATTCATATGACATTCCTTCATTCACTTGTGTGACCATGCACATTTTAGCTTGCTGCTAACATCTTTCTGGAATGTGTATGGCATGATAAAATGTATTCCATAGGATCCTAAACAGTAGCATATCAAAAGAATCTGATGGCATTCATGCCGGAGCTCTAAAGGAACTCAAATAAGAAACTGCAAACCTGTTACTGATAATCTGTAACTTATTATTGCAATGTGCCACTGTACCTGAGGATGAGAATAGCCAATATAAATGCTAATTTTTATAAAGGGCTCCAGGGGTGATCCAAATAACTACAGACCAGTGAGTCTGAAATTGATGCCAGGTAACATGGTGAATGCTTTTGTTAAGAACAAAGTTACTGGTTGTATGGATAAACATGGCTAAATGAGAAAAAAAATAGATAACACAAACTTAAAGCAGGAAAGCCAACATGGATTTAGCAAAGGGAAGCCATACCTCATTATCATTTAGAATTCTTTGAAGTGGTGTTAAACACTACAGAGGTGCCACCTCAATCACTGGTAGACACTCTGGGTCCAAACGAGCAGGTAACTAACACTTAAACCTGCCTGGGAGCAGGTATATGTGTAAATGCCAATGTGCATATTTTTAAAATATGTGTGCTCCCATTATAAAATGAGAAATACATATCATTTTTTGGCCCATTCAAACTGCACCCAGAGTGTGACACCTGTAAATCTGTGTGTCCCACAGCTTCTAGATATGTAAATAGTGGCACTGAAAAATCAGCACGTACACCTGTAGCACATTTACACATGTAAACACTACTATTTTCATATCTAGACTCTGTTCAAGCCTTTTAAAATGACCTGCCTGGTGTTCTGCATTTCCAAAAGGGAACAAAAAAGTAACAGGAAGTGTATCAATGCCTTATTATGGATTAGTAACTTGTTGAAAGAGTAGGACTAAAGGGTCAGGTTTTCAAATAGAGAGACAAATATTGCATTGCCTGGGTATCTCTCCTTGGGATCTGTGATGATTTGAAAACGGTATAAGAAGTGATGTGATCAAGGTTTCAGATGCATAAAATTATTTAAACTAGTTAAAATGCCCCTTTTCTGGACCTTCCTTTCTAATGAATGGGATCTGCCTCCTGTGCATTTATTCTTTGGAGATAGTTGAATGTCTTGTTCATATCTTCTCTTCCCCACTTTTCCTCCAGTGTTTGATTGCATACCTGTATACTTCATGATGAAGACAATTGACCATTTTAGTAGCTGCTCCTGGTCTGACTCCAGTCTGGATTATATCTGCTTTTTGTGTCATCTGTCTTGACTAGATTGAAAGCTCTAATGAGCAGGGACTGTATCTGACATGTCTCTGTACAGCACTGTGTATAATTTGTAGTGCTGTACAAATGATTAGTAATATTAGTAGTAGTATTAGTCTCCTGAATTATATGTGCAAGTCAAATGAGGTCACACCAGAAAATTATAAAGCGGCAATAGCATTTTCTCTTTTTCCTGCTATCCATTCTTCTCCCTCTCACCCAAGCATCCTTACATCTTTTCTATCACCTTATCTACCTGTCTGGCTACCTTAAGATCATTAATGACTACTAAGAAAGACACATACCATTTTGACAAGGTTTCATACCAACTGCTCCTTAGACAGGGCCTTCTTATTAATATTGTGCAAATTATACTTCAGCTCATCTAGGGAAGGATAAGCTCCAGTTTCCTAGTGAGGCCATCAGACTGTAACTTCCCTTCTGTGAAAGGCCACCTTCCCTCACTGTAACAGTGACAGTATCTACTAAGGAAAACTCCAGCCAGTACAGATACCATCACCACAAGATCTGGCACTGATTATTCCCTGGATTGGAGATTGTTATTTATATGGTGCTTATTACATTTCAGCTCACCTGGGAATGACTCCCCAATGAAATCAGGCTGTGTCTTTCCCTCTGTGAAAAGCTGCCAACAAGGATACATGTCACAATCCCTGAAGCACGCCATTATACGACCGATACTTAAAAGCAACAACCTAAGTCCCTCTGAACCAAAATAATACCGTCCCATCTCCAGCCTACCATTCCTTTTAAAAATCATTGAAAAGACAGTGCAAAGGCAACTTCAGGACTATATTGACATGAATGCTCCAATGGACATCCATCAGCATGGCTTTAAACCCCAGCACAGTGTGGAAACACTACTCATTTCCCTCTTTGACAATCTCCTAAGAGGCATGGATAACATAAAGAACGGATTCCTGCTAGTGTTCATGGACATCTCGGCAGCCTTTGACACTGTGTCCCACGCCAGGTTACTGCAATGCCTGCAGCAGATAGGACTATGCAAGAATACTCTGAAGTGGTTTACTTCCTACCTGGAAGATCGAATGCAACAAGTCAAATGCACCCAAACGAAATCACTGCAGTTCCCTGTCACAGAGGGAATACCACAAAGTTCAGCCCTGTCATCAATGCTCTTTAATATTTACATCCAACCCATATGTAACATCATCTAACGCCACAAACTCCACTATCACATCTATGCTGACGACATCATGGTGTATGCTCCAATCAACCTACTAGCACTTAACACCATAACAATAACCAGATGCCTTGAAGACATGAATGCCTGGCTCACAGCCAATAACCTGACGGTCAACTACGATAAGACTGAGGCAATGTTCATCACCAGGAACCCCACCTTCATTCTACCACAAACTATCAGCATTCTAGACAAACTCATAGTAGTCAAAGAAGAAGTTAAGTACCTGGACATCACAATGGACAGAGCTCTGAACCTGAAATCCCACATCACCAAAACCGCAAACAAGGCCTATCAATGTTTGAGGACCATCAGAAAGATCAAGCAAATACTCCGCCAGGACCACTTCCGCACAGTGTGCCAAGCACTCATCACACCTCTGTTTGATTATGGAAACTTGTTATATCAAGGCCTCCCTCAGCAGACCTTACACCCACTCCAAATGGTGCAAAACACTGCAGCATGCATCATTACAAACATTCCAAGAACTGAGCACATCACCCCCATCTTACAGCAACTGCACTGGCTCCCAATGATGGCCAGAGCAAAATATAAAACAGTCCTGATCATCTTTAAAATCATTCACCATCTCTCGGCAGATGCACTCCAAGATATCATAACAAGGGATATCAGCAACAGACCAAGAAGGATCAATAATGACAACATGATCGGCACACCTGCAGGATATCACAAGACCAAACAAACAACTTCAAGAAGAGCTCCTTCACTACTGGCGTCCACACTTTGTAACTCCCTCCCAACGAGCCTGAGGGCATTAAATGACATCATAGATATCCGCAAGGCCCTTAAAACCCTGCTCTTTACAGAAACCTATGAGCAAACAGACAACAGTCTCCACCAAAACGGTAATGCAACTACCTCCGCCAACTCGATACCCACTCATCCCAACTAGACATACGAGTCATTGTATAATGTTGTTAAGTACCCTCATGTTAAATATAACCCTCCAATTGTGCTGTCTAAATGTTGTTAAGTACCCTCTAAATGTTGTTTAGTACCCTCCGCCAACTCGATACCCACTCATCCCAACTAGACATACGAGTCATTGTATAATGTTGTTAAGTACCCTCATGTTAAATGTAACCCTCCCATTGTAATGTGACCACTTTGATTGTAGGATAAGGTGGTATAGAAATCTCTCTAAATAAATAAATAAATGCCTTAAATCAGGATATTCAACGGCACTTACAAGATTAAACATTGGGGGTCATAGGAGTGTTAGAAGGGGATATTCAATAGCACTAACCATGTAAGTGCCATTGAATATCCTAATTTCAGGCATTTAAATCACATGCAAGTCCTGATACACTGACCAAGAAAATGTGAAAAACCTTTCTTCAACTGAGGATGATCAGAGATCTGTAGACTCTACACATCTGTGTAGAGCTGTGTGGAGGTGTAGTCTATTAGTTGGTGCAATGTCTCCATGGTGAAAGGTCCAGGGTTTGATTCCCACTTGTTCATTTTGTGCCTGGGTGCCCACCTCACAAGTCTTGGCTCTGCTGTGACCTGCAGACAATCATTCTTCTACATTTCTATGCATTATGGTCACATGTTGGGTAGCCCAACATGGCATTCCCCATCATGGACATCTGTGAGCATGGCTTTAGTGGCTCTGCCATGGCACATTGTAGCAGGTCAGTGATGTATACGCAGCAAATGTCTGGGTCAACTGGTATAGATGCGTTTTCTGTTTTGCCATCATTGTGACCTCCCAGCTTTACGTAAAGAGTATATATTTTGTACATTCAGGCATATAATACTCATTGCATAGCCATCCCCTGCACTGTTCTGACATCATTACTTGCCCCACTTTCTCCAAATGGGTTCAACTTGTCCCTTTCTATCATGCCACTCTGTCGGGTGTATTTTCTTGCAGTTGCACAAGCTGAGGCACAGTCCCACCTGCACAAGTGATGTTTAATGATGGCACAAGTGATGTAAGTGATGGCACTGCTACTTTTAGATCACACACATGAAATGCCTTTGGCCTGTATGTTCCCATACATCCACCCATCCCCTTCACCCCCATCCAAGACATACAAGCACCCCACCCCTGTAGCACACAAACATACACACAGATGCACCTCAGTCCTGTACACCCCCCACACACAAACACACATGCTGTGCCTGTATACCTGCACAGCATGTGGACACATACACACATGCAGGTATACAGGCACCCACCATACCCTCAAACACACAGAGGCAGATCCTCCACTCCCATACTGCACCATGACATGCACATACACACACATGTGTGCAGCCTCCAGCAACTCCATGACACACAGAAAACACCCATATGCCCACTGACACAAACATATGTTGACCTCCCCAACACTTGCTGTGACACACACAGATGAAGCTGCCAAATATCAGATGCTGTGAGAGAAATCCACCATTTTGTCGCATTATGAAATGTGCACTTTTCAACTTGTTTCATCTTCGCTGAGGGGCACTAAACACACCGGACCTCCCTTCTTCCCTCTAATAGCACACTGCTAGGGTGATATTTATCTTTATATCCTAGCCAGGAAGTTAGCCACAGAGAATAAAGAGAGTGCGGGGAGCTTCTGGTGTAATGAGTTGGTCTGTCAGGAGTCAGACACAGCTCAGGGATTGAAGCTTGTGGTTAACATCACTGCCTGTGCACTACAAGGAGCAACGCCATTGGCTCTCATGGGAGGCTACAGAGAGATCTTTCCACTTTTGGCTAGCCTGGCTGCAATGCCAAAGTATCTGCATGCTTCACAGTTGCAGCAGCTCTAAAAGGCATCAGCTAAGCTGCGTTCTTAAAGAAATCTCAACATCCATCCAAGTGGTGGTTCTCAGACTGATGTTGCCACTGTCGACTGTCTGGACTGCCAACATCAGTTTGGGGATTGAGTGCTGCCTTTTAGTGCTCACCACAGCTTCCATGCTGCTTACACCCAGGGATAGCAGTGGCTTTCCCCAGATCTGTCACAATAACAGTTTTTTTACTTCTCTTGAAGAACTTGTCCAAACCTTTTTATTCTCAGCTACACTAACTGCTTTTATCACCTCATCCTTATTTGTCAGATTTATAAAAGAGCTGCACAACCATGCACGCAGAAATAAAGTGGTGGTAGTATCTGTAGCAACAATTACAGATGGGAGAAAAGGCACGGAAAACTAAGTGGCTGTAATCTTCGTAGACCTTTTTTATGGTTAAATAAATAAATATATTGGGCCCAGTTTCTGAAAGGCATTTACATGGTATACAGCCCAGTAAACTGTGTAAGTGCCTTAAATCGGGATAGTCAAAGGCACTTACATGGTTAGTGCCATTAAATATCCCCTCCTAACCCCACTACATGACCCAATGCTATGCGGTTAGCATTGGGGTGTGTTGGGGGCATTCTGGGGCAGAGCATATCGTTAACCGGATAGCAATCAGCGCTTAAAACTAAAGTTAGCCAAGTCTTACCTGCGGAAGCTGATCAGGTTAGTGGTGCAATATTGCCGCTACCTGGTTAGCTTTGGCGGCTCTGGGTCATGTGCAGTGACCTCAGATATTCAATGACATCACTGCAGCATTGAATATCTGTAGTTAAGGGTCAGCAGGCAGGGCTATGTTTCCAACAGTGGTCATTCCAGGTCTCAAGTACTTGTCGGGCTCCCAAAGGTATACACCAGAGGTTCCCAACTCCAGTCCTCGGGGAACCCTAGGCCATTAGGGTTTTCAGGATTCCCACAATGAATATGCATGCGATTGATTTGCATGTTCTGCCTTCATTGTATGCAAATCTATCTTATGCATATTCATTGTGGGAATCCTGAAAACCTGACCGGCCTAGGGTTCCCCGAGGACTGGATTGAAAACCCCTGGTATTCACATTCTATGCTGCTTGTTCCAAGGGTAATCAGTGGATTTCCCCAGTCCTCTTTAATAATGGTTTATGGACTTTTCCTCCAGGAACTCATTCAAACATGTTTTGAACCCAGCTACACTAACAGCTTTTACACATCTTCTAGTAACAAATTCCAGTTTGATTACACGCTGACTGAAAAAAATATTTTCTCCGATTAGTCTTAAATGTGCCACATTGTAGTTTCATTGTTTGTCCCCTTGTCTTTCTACTTTTTGAAGAAGTAAACAGTCAATCTATGTTTACCCATTCCATTCCATTTGTCATTTTTGTAGACCTCTATCATATCTTCCCCTTCACTTGGTTTGCAGCTTGTTATGCTATGAGGACTTGTATGCATCAGTAAAGCTGAGAGCTAATCAGTAGCTTAACTACTGACAGGGTCTCCCAAGATGGACAGGTTTCAGCTGAGGTACCAGACCAAGAACAATGGATAATCACAACAAAACAAATTGCACTATAGTGCTGGAAAAAGAGACCCCAGATTGAAAGGCACTGGGGATGAGCTGGCTACTGGGGATGAACTGAAGACTCTTCATAGTAAAGCCAGCATTTATGATCTGGTTGGATTAAAGCCCTTGTGATGCCTGACTGCTGATGTAGCTGTGCAAGAAATGAGAGTCAGAAGCTGCAAAGATGACTTACATATTGGGACATGGAACATAGGAAGCATAAACCAAGAGAAGTTGAAGGTGATCAAGAATAAAATGGAGACTTCTTGGGGGCAAGATGGTAGCAGGGAACTCCCACAGCTAAGGTGCTCCTCACGTACCTCCTTCTGATTGTGATTTGCGGTGCCTTGGAGATAATGGGATGGCGGAAACATAAGCAAACCAGCCTACCCTTGGGCTTGGCTGAAAGTACCATCTCTGGCCAGAAGATGTTGGTAGCGTGTGGGTTTTCCTCAGCCGTGGCTGGAGCGGCATCTTCAGTGTGGCTGACTGAAGCATTTCCTGCGGCTCTGGATGCATCCGAGGTATGGCTGTCCCCCAAGAAGCAAACTCCCCTTCCTCAACCTGGAAGTGCAGTGTTGCCTACTGGAGTACTCCCCGCTGTGTTGCTGATGCGCTTGCTGGTGTGTGGGGGTGAAGAGGACTCCAGGGCAGTGTTAACCTCCTCTCCTTCCTCTGCTGTGGCTGCATTTGATGCTGAAGAATCAGTGAGGTCAGCTCCTTTTGTTGGGGATTATTCAGCCTCGAACAGTGGAAGTGTTTGATTCCAGTTTTTTTTTTGGGGGGGGGGGGGTTGATTAAATCTGCTGTTATAACTTTAGAAGCATTATGGGATGCGGTTGTAACTATGAATACCTTTCTGATGACTGTTGTGGAAACTGGAGTACTGAAATAATATCTTTATGGAATTCTGTTCATGAAACCATTCGGATCCAGGAGGAACAAGCTGGTTGGTTAGCCAGTGTTGAAGCAGAGCTGGATAAGCTCCAAGGGCTGTGTGCTGCTCTTGTAAAGGACAAGACTTTACTTACTAGGAAAGCAGAATACTTGGAGAATCAAGTCCGCAGGAACAGCTTGAGACTGTTGAATTTTCCTAAATCTTCTAATGCATCTGCTTCTGAGATGGTGTGCAAGTACTTCCAGGAGGTACTCAATCTTCCTGGAGAGAATTTGCCCCCATTGTGGGAGCTCAGTACTTGTCCTTGAGCACCAGGCCTGGTTGTTCTGCTTCAGGGAGTCCACCTCAGGGTCCTGGGGATTTGACAGCATTCCTGAAGGATTCCCTTGAGGTAGTCACTGAGCAAACCACTTTGCTTGTGACCCTGGCCTTGGAACCGGACAAGTCTATAGTTCTACGTTCGTATTTCAGAAATTTCAATGTATCTTTTCTAGGTTCTAAAATGCATATTTTTCCTGATCTTTCATGGGTAATCCATCTGAGGAGAAAGGAATTCCTCGGTCTCTCTTGGTGGGACTTTTGTTTTGAGGTACCTTTAGGGAAAAGATGTTTCTTTTTTTTTGAGCCTCGTCAATTGTTGGCATTTCTGGTGGCTAGAGAGGAAATTGGGGTTAATGATGTGTCTAATATGGCTGACAGGTAAGTTCTGCTATATATTTTCTTTTTGTTCTTAGGGATAAGTAGTTATTCCCTTTTTAGTTTATTACCTGGGGCCCCTGTTATTTCCTATATGTGTGGTTTAAAAGCGATGGTCAGGAATACAGTATTGTTTTTTTTCTTTCTGTTTTTTATAAGATTGAAATACCATCTTTTTTCTGTCATTCTTGTTTGTATTGGAATGTGTTGTTTAAAAATTAATGAAAATTTAAATACTAAAAAACCCAAAATAAAACCCCGAATGAAATGAAACGTGTACAACTCGATCTTTTGGGTGTTAGTGAACTGAAAAGGACCTGTATCGGTCACATTTCATCTGATGACCACATGATATACTATGCTGGAAATGAAAGAAAAGAAGAAAAGGTGATCAATTTGATATCACTGAGGAAGGCTTCTAGCCCTGATGGGATTCCTCTTGATGTTTACAAGGCATTTCAGAAAGTTTTAGTCCCCTTATGATCTGCTGTAGGCACAGGTACCTGCTACAGGTAGTTTCATGGAAGCTACAATCGTGGTGCTAGAGAGGTGTAGGGGGTTAAGTGCTTTTAGGGGTAGAGGTTAAGTATGATACATTTGGGATTTAGTATGATAGATTTGCTTTTAATTTTTAAGTGCTAAGGATTAATAATGTTCCTGATTCATAATCACTTACTGGCTGCCCTGAATCTCACAAAATAGTTAAAGCACAGTCATTCTGCTATAACATGTGAGCCAAGAATACAGGCCTTAGCAAAAAGAGATCCAGCACCGGAAAGAACCATATAAGGAGATATCATGAGCCTTGTGAGGTGCCAGTTTGGGCTGGAGAGTCTAGACTAGGACCTGCAAGGGGATATCAGATATAGGCCTGTAAGGTCTATGTGTCAAGAAATGCATACACAGGAAACCACAAAGCTACCAACATATATGCTGGGCCCGGCTCTGAAGAAAGCAGATTAGCTGGATCATGGTGAGTATGGGAAGAGGGGGGCCAGGGGGATTTTGCAACAGGAACTAAGGGGAGTAAAGGGTAATAATAGGAAATAAGGTAGGGGAGGGGGAGAGAACACAAAGGAATAGCTCTGGGGACTGGACTGTATGTAAAAATGCGGAAGAGAAAAAGGTATAAATTGTAATATGCTTTCTATATTCTAATGGGGGAGAGTTGCATTCTTGAGGTGCCTAGTGCCCGATAGAACTCTCTTCCCCACTTCGCTGCCTGTATTTGGTCATCAGTTATCTAATAAACAGAGACTCTGATTGCACCTGTACTGACTTTTCGGATCTGATCATTTCAGGTAATAAATAATTATACTAATTAGGTGGTGGTCTATTTTTGTACGAAACAGGGCCGTACAAAATTGGTGCCGCACGCCCGGGATTGGCCTACGGGTGGGTCTCTAGGACCAAGATATAAATTTAAAGATTTTTGGATTCCCCTCAAAAGGTTGAGGGAGCTGTGTTCCCGGTGTTGTGTGAAGACCGGAGGAGAAGAAACAGTGAGTGATTGCTTTTCCCTAGGAAGACGGCCGTTGTGAGACAAAGCCGTGAGTATACTTATTTTTGACCAAGCTTGGTAAGTGTTGTTATTTTTTGTTCTATTGTATTGATAAAGTGTAAAGATATTTTTGCTGCTATTAGTCAGGACTGAATGGTGTGTGTTTGAGCTACGTATCGGCTGATACGAACTGTGTGTGTGTTCTTACTCACGGTTCCATACCTCCGCGAGGAGATTGGCTGGGTCTGAACAAAGTGAATCTCTGTTTGAAAGGTGTCCTGGACATTTCGTGCACTACCTCCCTTTGTAGATAAAAAGGTTGGATATTGAGATCCTTAAAATAACAGGTGGCACGTAGAAATTATGTCTCTGTTTAGAAGAAAGAAAGATGACAATCAGGGAATAATGATAAATCAGGTTTCCCCAATGACTCCGGTTGAACGGATGATGAGAGATAATCCCATATTAGGAAAGGAAATTTTGAAAGTTTGCCTTAAATGGGCAAAGTGGAGCAATGCTCCTGGGATCCCTCTTGGCTGGCCACCGGAGGGGTCTTTTGATGGTGGTTGTTTAGCAAGGATTAGGGATTATGTTTTGTCCCATAAGACCAATGCTAGTCAGTTAAAACATTTGCAATACATTTCTATGTGGATGAAACAGGCAAACCCAGGTACCCTCGGTAGTGAGGCTCCTCCCCCTTATTGTAGGACAGTGAACCGTACCATGGCAGCAATAGGGTATTCAGACCCGCAGATAAACACAGACCCCAAAAGGGAACAATCTGAGAAAACCCCTAATGATAGACAGGTGACAGAAAACCAAAAAGAGAATCTGGGAAAGACAAACCCAGTTGAGCCCTCTGCACCTTACAATGACACATCCTTATATAAGCCACTGTATAGGGAAATGGAAGATATAATTTGCCATAAGGACTCCCAGCCATTTAGGAGATCCCGATCTGCATCCCCCCACCGGGAACCACATAAGGGATGGGTTCAGGTAACAGGTAAATTACATTTGACTCCTGACATAAATTCTCAGACCCCAGGATCATATGAACAATCAGTTTTAGGGGCTACGGGAGGTAACACTCCACCCCGTCTGCGTCCCATTCCCTCTGCTCCTAATCTTACCCCTAACGACAGTTGTCAGGTCACAACAGAGGATAATCCCTCCAAGTTTGGGGCGGGCAAGCCGGGGCCTGACTATTTTCCCAAGGAACCGACAGAAATTCTGAGTAATACCACCCCGGCTCAGTTATCAACTAAGTCTGGGACCCCTCCTGGTCGTGGACCTGTTGATTACCATAAATCCACCAATAGGGCAGCAGGCCAATGGTTCCCTTATTCTAGCCGACGACCTGAAAGTCTGTCTGATGTTGGGACTAGAACAACCCGCACACATGATTATCGTATTTATCCTGTGCAGAGCACTAAAGAACCAGTTCAGCCTAAGAAAACTCCTGTAGAGTTTGTTTTTAATGAAGAGGGGGGTGAAGGATTTTATGTATATCATTGGAGTTCCAACCTACATGGATGGACCTCAGCATGTGCCCCACAAATGAGAATTTGGCCAGAACAAGGATCACTGGAAACTAGAGATTTAAACTTGGCCCGTAGGTGTATTCGTGGAGGAGAAGGGGACCCACAATGGGACTATAAATACATGGAAGCAGGATTAAGAGTGTGGGAAAAGTATGAGGGGCAAGATCCCGATAACCCAAAATTACCAGGTTACATGGTGTTTCCTGTGCGACATGTTAACCAAGGGCAGGGAAGGGCAGAGGTATATGTTCCCTGGAGTTTCACTGACATGACCAACCTGTCAGAACAACTCCCTCCCCTAAATCAAGGTGCAGGGGCATGGATACAGAAGTTTGAACGATTGACAGCAGGGTATACTTTGGCAATTGGTGATGTAAAAGCACTATTAGCCCGGATTTTGGGCAATAATGCTGCCAATCAAGTATTTAATAATGCACATATAAATGGGGTATTGGTCCATGAACCACAATACGATGGGGCTTTATTTAACCCTTATCGTAATTTAATTTGGGAGTCACTAAGAGATATATATCCCACTCAAAGAAGTATGGGACCCCTTACATCGATGCAATTTAAGGTAGGGGAAGATGTTAGTGCTTATTTGGCTAAGTTCCAAGATCTATGGGAAGCACAAATGGGTGTACCCCATAATGCTCCTCATATGGCCCTTATGTTTTTCCAAACTCTGTGCAATACACTACCACTACCTATTCAGTTGAAATTGAAAAATATAGTTGCACTAGAATCAGAAACATGGCAGAAACAACAAGCACATATTTTTCACTTTGTCAGGCAGGCAGAGGAGGAATTATCTAAACCGGAAAGAGACCGGAAGGCTGCTCAAGCCCGTCTGTTCAACTTACAGTTGAAAGAAATAGATCAAGGCAAAAAGGAAGGATTAGTCAGTGTATCTTCCGCTGACAAGAAACTTATTAAGACTTTGCAGCAAGAGGTTAGGGAAGCAAGGCAGCAGGCTAAAACTGCACGAAAACTATTTGAGGAATGTGTGGAACGTTTCTACGAGTCCTCTGGTGACAGTTCCACTGATAGTGACTCGGAAGACGCACACAAACCTGTGACACGTGCTCTGAATGTTCAAGGACGTGGTCAGCTCTCGGGTCAGGGACCTCGGTCCTTCCCCAGACAAAAACAGGAAAGAGAGAGAGATTTTTGTTGCTGGCAGTGTGGTGAAAAGGGACATTTTCAACGGACCTGCCGTGCCCCTCTCCCTCCATCACGAGGGCGGAAAGAGTATAACCAAGGCCCACCTCCACCTATTAGGCCACGGCAGTATCCTACCTGGCAGCCCCCAAATAGAGCAGGCTATGGTAATAGGGGAGATAAGACAGTACAGCATGGCTTACAGTTACCAGTCCCCAGTACAGTGAAAGAACTTCGCTCTGTTTTGGGCACACTTAATTTTTGCAGAAATTGGATCCCTGCTTTTAGCTCTCGGACCCTTTGTTTCCGCCCTTATCTGAAGGGTGGGGTAAAGAACTCTGAAAGAATCACTTTAGATCCTTGTCATGTAAATGTGCTCCAGTCTATTTTGGAAGATTTAAAGTGTCTTCCGGCCTTACAGCTGCCAAATCATCACAAGCCCTTTCAATTGATGGTGGTAACTGGTTCCCAGGCGTGGGCAGCCATACTATTTCAGGATAGGGTTTCCACTTTGTCATTTTTGTCTGGTACTTTTGGATGTACTGAGCTCCCATTGCCTGACCTTGAAAAATTAGTTATTGCAGTGGCAGCAGCAATAGAGAAAGTCCTGTCTATTTTCACTCCCACGACCTTGATTCTCTATCAGTCCATTGAATTGAAGGCTATTCTGAACAAAGATACCCTACATTTGTCCCCATCTAAGCTGCAGCAAGCTTGTGCTTCTATTCTGAATAGTGGAGTGATCTTTCGTCCTCTCACTGCCTCCACCTGTCCACTTAGTTGGCTACAGACAGCAGTAGATGTTTATACCCCAGTTCCTGATTCATCTTATGAGGAAGTTTTATCTTTTATGGTATCCCCCGCTGATATGCCACCAGACAGTGAAATTTGGTTTACAGATGGTTCAGCACAGAAAGGTACTGTAGGATTTGCTGCGGTATTGCTGACCCCTGATGGAGTGTCTGAGCATCGATTACAGTATGCTCTGGACTCAGATCAGGGATACTCAGCACAGGCAGCTGAACTGTGCGCCATATTGGCAGTCTTAGAAGAACGTCCGGTAACGCCCCTGATTTTCTACACTGACTCACAGTATGTTCAAAAGTTGTGTGGGGAATACCTTCAGATTTGGCTACAGCGTGGGTTTGTTAATTCATCTAGCAGCCAATTAATACACAAGTCCCTGATTTTGTACCTCTATGATTTATTATTGCAACGCTGTGAGAGAAATATTCTAACTTCCTGTAACTGGGTCCCTGGCCATTCCTGCCATTATGGTTTCCTGCAGTTTGGCAATGCTCTAGCTGATGAGGCAGCAAAGCAAGTCACAGATACTGTCCCCATTTTAGTTGTTACACGAGCAAGAACTTATCCCTTACCTTCGCTGCATGATTATCAGCAGAATCTTACCCAGGATGAGGTCCAAAAGTGGAAGCTGTTAGGATGCACTGAACATAAAAAGTTATGGGTCCACCCCTCTGGAAAAATTTGTATTTCCTTTTGGTCTTTGCAGCAATTGTGTTCTCTGTTGCATTCTGTTGGACACGCACCGGCTTCCAGCGTGTCTGCACAGATCTCTGAACTTTTTTGGCATCCACGACTCAAGCTCAGAATACAGGAGTGGTGCCAAAAGTGCCCACAGTGTTTAGAAAATTCCCCAGTGAAGGGCAAACATACTCTCCAAGGGCATCTTCCGACAGTTCAGGGTCCTTTTATTTCCTGGTATGTTGATTTCACAGATATGCAGGTACGTGTAGATGGCTACAGATTCCTTCTCGTCTGCGTGTGCCCATTCTCCAAGTGGATTGAGGCTTTTCCATGCAGGCAGGAACGGGCCTCCGAGGTTTTCAATTGTTTTTCTAAGCATCTGTTTCCTCGCTTTGGCATACCACGAACTGTTTATTCTGACAATGGTTCTCATTTCCGGAATCATCTAATACATCTTTTTTCCACAGCTCTGAGTGTAAAGTGGAAGTATGTTTCTGTGTACCGCCCCACTTCCAACGGCCTCGTCGAACGAACCAATGGCTTGCTCAAGACAGCTCTGCGTCTGATACAATCAGATAAAAGTATTTCCTGGCTGCAGGCCTTGCCCCTGGCACTGTTTCAATTGAGAAATCGTCCTCTAAAAAATATTGCTCTGACACCTCATGAGATTTGTACAGGAAGGCGATTGCTGCTATATAATCTCATTGACCCTGCTATTCCTTTACCGGATTCTTTGTCCCCTTACCTTGCAGGTCTGCGCCTGGCTTTGGCAGAGATTTCCAGACGCTGTGCCATCCGTGACCAACATCCACAGTCCCCAAAGGATACCTTCATCCCAATTGGAACCACTGTCTACCGCAGAAATCCTCATCGGAGTTCCTGGCAAGATCCAACATATTCAGGACCCCACATCGTTTCTGCATCAACTCCATTTGCTGTCTTGCTGGACGCTAGCCAAACTTGGACTCATATTGCCCATCTTTGGGTGCCTTGAACTGTTTCTGGTTTTTGGACTTTTAAGTGACCTCTTCTCAGTATGCCTCATATCTCTTATAAGTTTGCTTTTCTATATTTTGCTATGTTATTGACAATTTTTATTGGGTGGTTTCTATACTTTATTTCTTCCCGTCCCCGCTCTTTTCACTCTGCTCCTATCTCCTCTCTATCTCCCCCTTCTCTGAACCGCTCCCGTAGGTCAGTTCTCCCCCTCACTAATACTTGGAAAACAACCGTTCTTGAAGTGGTTGATCTTCTGAATATTAGTGATTGCATTATATGTACCCCATTGCCCCAAGGTGGTAATTATGCCCCTGTCCGTGTTCTCCCTGTCCCATTTGAAGAAATTGTAGGTGCCATCCCCTGTTGGAATAACCCCCACCTTATTAAAGGGTGTATAGAGCGTGGTCCCTTATATTGTAATGATACTTGGGCGGCCCATCAAGCTGCTTCCTTTCCTGTCCGTGTCTTTGTGCCTTCTATGATATTTTATTACTGTCTTATTACCAACTCTTCTGTTTCTTTTGCCAACAACTGTAATGTCTCCTGGAATGTCCAAACAAATAATTTTCACTTTTTGCATGGTACCATGCGCCCTTTCTATCATGGACACAATGTGACTAAGGTAGACTGGTACCGTTCTCAAGCCCGAAAACACCGTGTCAACTCCACACACTGGGGCCCACGAGTTAAAGCACACTCTCAGGTATGGGGTCCTGACTTTTGGGCTTCAACCTTTAATGTTGGCCCTATAGATTCCACACATACTCTCCTTTTCCGTAAAGGTACATACATGTCCTCTCCTTTCACTTCTTGCTATGCACCAATCCTTTCCTGCAATGATGTTGCCCAGTGTGGCAGAGCACACACCACTCCCAGTAAACTAAACACCACCGCCCAGCAGGGTCGCCCCGCTGCTACTACAATCATAGGCCACCAACTTGCTGGCCGCCTCCACTGGAAACCTTGTAAATCCCGTGATGATCATCCTCTCTGTCATACTCCTTGTGCTCCCTCCCCCACCACTGGTAAACTAACCTGTGAACCTCATATTTCTATTGCATATCCTATCAAACAATACTTTACTTGGAAACCTTCTTTTTCTCTATCTGCTATTGTAGGCCATTACTGGCTTTGTGGTGATATTTTGTACCAGAAAGTTTCACTGTCCAATTTACCCTGTGCCCTAGTTAAAGTGTCCCCTTACTCAGTCCTTATTCCCTTGAATGTCTCACATAATACCCCGCCTTCTCCCTCTACTCCTCTGCACCAGCGCCATAAGCGCAGTTCTGCTAGTCCCTGGGATTCCACCATGGTTGAAGATGCTGCAATACAAGCTTCCTATGAATATGTTAATTCCACTTATCCTATGACCAAAGCCCGCCTTATTGCTCTTAGCGCTACTTCTTGGCTTCCTTGGGCTACACCCGCCTTTACAGCGGAGCTTGGCATGTCTATTCGCCGCTTACAATGTTTGCTACATATACAAATGAAAGCTGTTACTGAATCTATTTCTCGCTTAGCTGAATCACTTGAACAAAATAATCAAATGACTCTACAGAATAGACAAGCTTTAGATTTATTGCTCGCGGCAGAAGGAGGGACCTGTTCCTTTATCAACGCTACTAATTGCTGCACTGTGATCGCGAACCACACGATATTTGTATTAGACGCTATGAATAAGATTAAGCATTTATCTGAATTACATATTGATGATTTTAAGGGTGGCCTCCAGATTGGAGATTGGTTTTCATCTCTCTCCTCCTGGTTTCACTCCCTTGGCTCTGGCTTGAAAGGTTTATTGATTTCTGTTGGCATTATTTTAATCATTGCTTTACTCTTCTGTTGTTTTGTTTCTGTTTTTATATCCTGCTGTAAGAAACAACTCACCAAAGTATCTACCTCTTTTTTGCCTGTTCAGACTAGCCCTACTCTTGTCAATGTTTCTTATGCAGCCGTCCCCATGTCAGACTATTCAGACTTGGATTTCTCCCATTCCCCAGCCGAATAAAAAAAAATAAATAAAAAATGGGGGAGTTGTAGGGGGTTAAGTGCTTTTAGGGGTAGAGGTTAAGTATGATACATTTGGGATTTAGTATGATAGATTTGCTTTTAATTTTTAAGTGCTAAGGATTAATAATGTTCCTGATTCATAATCACTTACTGGCTGCCCTGAATCTCACAAAATAGTTAAAGCACAGTCATTCTGCTATAACATGTGAGCCAAGAATACAGGCCTTAGCAAAAAGAGATCCAGCACCGGAAAGAACCATATAAGGAGATATCATGAGCCTTGTGAGGTGCCAGTTTGGGCTGGAGAGTCTAGACTAGGACCTGCAAGGGGATATCAGATATAGGCCTGTAAGGTCTATGTGTCAAGAAATGCATACACAGGAAACCACAAAGCTACCAACATATATGCTGGGCCCGGCTCTGAAGAAAGCAGATTAGCTGGATCATGGTGAGTATGGGAAGAGGGGGGCCAGGGGGATTTTGCAACAGGAACTAAGGGGAGTAAAGGGTAATAATAGGAAATAAGGTAGGGGAGGGGGAGAGAACACAAAGGAATAGCTCTGGGGACTGGACTGTATGTAAAAATGCGGAAGAGAAAAAGGTATAAATTGTAATATGCTTTCTATATTCTAATGGGGGAGAGTTGCATTCTTGAGGTGCCTAGTGCCCGATAGAACTCTCTTCCCCACTTCGCTGCCTGTATTTGGTCATCAGTTATCTAATAAACAGAGACTCTGATTGCACCTGTACTGACTTTTCGGATCTGATCATTTCAGGTAATAATAATAATTATACTAATTAGGTGGTGGTCTATTTTTGTACGAAACAGGGCCGTACAGAGGTTAGGGTGTGGCTACTACCCTATATCATTATTTAACGCTGATTATAAAATTTACGCTAAGGTCCTAGCAACCAGATTGAATAAATTAATCCCGATGCTGAGACATCCAGATCAATGTGGTTTTGTGCAGGGAAGATCTACAGCCAATAATTGTCATTTGCTATATTACTTGCTATCCCTGGCCCAGATTCTCCTTCTCTACTTCTAGGCCTCAAAAAATGTTTGATAGTCTAGAGTGGTCCTACTTTTTCAGGTTCTTTGTTGGTTCGAGTTGGGAGAAATGTTTATAGATCGCATCTAGTTGCTCTATATGCACCCTACGGGTAAGATACTGGCTAATAACACCTTGTCAGCCCCTTTCAATCTGACTTGAGGAACCAGACAAGGGTGTCCCCTATCTCCCTTTTTATTTAATTTAGTCCTTGAGCCATTAGCGCTGCATCTCCGCCTGACCCAACGACATACAGGGCCTTTTGCTTCTGGATCTTTCTGTTAAGTTATCGATCTACACGAATGATCTCTTACTCTTTGTGACTCCAACATCCTTATCAGTGCTGCTGGATGTTATTGATCGATATTCACAATTTTCTGATTATAAAATTAACTGGACCAAGTCAGTGGTGATTCCTCTGAACTCTCATGTCTCTTGGGATGCCTTGCAGGCCTTTCTCTTCCAGCAGGTGGACTCTGTCTTTAAGTATTTGGGAGGTACATTATTCTAGATCCCTTCAAGCCACCATGGATCCGAATGTAATAGACTGTAATTCTTTGGCACAGATGCACATGAATAGTTGGTCTCCTTTATTTTTCTGAGGGTGGGGTAATCTGGAGGTTATTAAGATAGTCTTGATTCCTAAAATGAATTATATCCTTAGTATGCTCCCCTACTTCTTCCCTGATGTTTTTTTAATAAGAAATTGGAAAAACTGTTAGTTACATTTCTTTGGAAGGGGAGGACCCCTCATATTGCTTTATAGAAATTAAAGCTTCCTAAGGAGTGGAGAGGGGATTCATTTCCCTAATTCCCACTGGTAACATTCCTCCTACATTCTCAAGCAAGGGGTCATTTGGGGAATGTTTCCATTTTCAGACACCAGTCAAGTTTGGGTGAAGGTAGAACAACAGCTTTCTGCATGAAGACCATATCATTTGCTGCTGGATATATCTTTCAAAGGACTTAAGGGGGTCTTTCCTATATTATTCTCGATGCAGTAAGCCTTCCATGCCCTTCTACCAGATCTTTGTGATATCTCTAAGAATTCCCGCAATGTACCTCTATGGTTCCCCCAATTTAAGATGCGTAGTTATAATGGAGGATGCCTTTAAGACCTTTGCTGAGTTGCAGCAGGAATTTGCTTTCCCTTCCCGTTGTTTATTTTAATGGTACCAGCTTTGACATTGCTTGATGCACTCTAGCATAACTGTGAGATCTTTGATTGATGAGTATGATCTTTGGTCTAAAGAGCACAGTCTTAGTGAGACTAATAAGCTTGTCACAGTCTTTTATTCCCTTTTCCAGGAGGGCTCTCATCGGGTCTGTTCCAGTACTGAAATCCAATGGGAGTCTGATGTGGGCAACTTACACCTTACTTACCCATATGAATTGGAGTCAGTTTTGAGGATACCTACCTAGGGTCTCTTTTTCTGCTTCCCTTACACAAACACTTTATTTTTTGGCCCACAGAGCCTTTATAATTCCTATGAACCTTACTAAATGGAATAAAGACACTGGTAATCGTTGTTGGTGTACCACACATATTGGTATCCTGGCTCACATGCTTTTTGAATATCCTAAATGTTTGGATTACTGGGAACAGGTTTGGATGCATATATCCACCATATTGGAGCTTCAAGAAGCCTTAACATTGGATATAGTTATATACTGATTGGCGATGGGTGTACCTTCCTTGCATAAATCAGATAGTTATGCATTTGATTGATGTTGAGTAGTGTGCTTAAACTTATCCTCTCAAATTGGAAAGATTTTACACATCTGGATTATCACCTTTGGTGAAATATGGTGGTATGTTTTAGCGATATGAATCAGCATACCTTGCTGCTTCTTCTAACTTCACTGTGATCGAAGCAAATGGAAGACATTGGATGCTTTTGCTTTAGTCCCTGTCATAGAGTGAATGGGAAACACCCCATCCCCTGCAGGATTTCTCCCTAGCCAAGCTTAGAACCACCTATAAGAGCCTATATCCTGCTCCTTTAAGAAAACAGGTTGGAAAATGCCTGGGAAGAGTGTAGCCAGGTACCAGGTTTAAACTAGGAAGTAGAAGATGTGGAGGGGAGAGAAGATCCCAGCAAAATAGATGACTGAAGAAACTCTGAAAATTTCCCAGAAATGCAGATAAGCTAAAGCCAGAGGAGACAGAGAGACAATCACTGCACTCAAAATAGAGTTTACCAATATGCAGCAAGTCAAGACAAAGAGAAGTACCACAATGATGCATGCAAGGAAATTGAATCAGAAACTATTAGAAGAAGAACAAGTTCAGCTTTCCTAAACTATGAGAGTTAAAGAGAAAATTCCAGCTTCAAAATGGAATGCTACAAGATGCTCAAAGATCCATGTTGAATGAAGCTGAGAAAATCAAGAAAAGGTGGAAAGAACATACAAAGTCATTATACCATAAAGATCAAGTGGAGCAACAGCCATTTCAACCTGTACCTTATGATCAGGACCCACTGGTGATGAAAGAAGAAGTCGAAGCAGCATTTATTTATTTATTTGTAAAAATTTGATATGCCACTAAATAGTGAGGCACATCAAAGCATTATCAAAAAAACAAAGCACTGGGCATTCCCATTGATGGCATTCCCATTGAAGTACTACAGCAATCTGATGCAACTGTTACCATACTTAAAAGACTCTGCCAGGAAATTTGGAAGACAACATCATGGACATCTGACTGGAAAAGATCTGTGTTTATACCAATACTGAAGAAAGGTGATGTGGCTGACTGTGGAAACTATCACACAATCTCTCTGATCCCACTTGCCAGCAAGATTCTACTCAAGATCATTCAACAGAGACTACAATGATACCTGGAATGAGAACTTCTTGAAGTGCAAGCAGGATTCAGGAAAGGGCAAGGAACAAGAGACATCATCGTAGATGTGGGATGGATCCCTGAAAAGACAAAAGAATACCAAAAGGATATCTATATGTGTTTTATTGATTAGAACATCAAGCAATGCTGTATATTGGTACTCCTCGATATAAAAGCCTCCTTTGACTCTATAAACCACAATACATTTACCAAACACCTAAAATAAATTGGACTACAGGAAACAATTCTGAAATGGTTTACATCATACCCCACCCACAGAAAACTACAAGTTAAATCTGGAACACTTCAATCAACACCAGTTGAGCAACTACAAGAAGTACCACAAGGCTCAGCACTCTCTCTTTTTGATATTTAATATCAGTCTCCAGCCACTTTGCAGCATAATGACCAAATACAACATAAACTACAGTGTCTATGTGGATGACATTATGCTACACACTCTATTCAACATAGATCAACCCAACTACTCAAGAATAACATCATGCATAGAAGAGATGTCAGACTGGCTACAGGAATACAACCTACTGATAAATTACAATAAATCAGAAGCAATTTTTATGACAAGGAACACCTCCTTTGTTCCACCAAAATATCTGCAAATATCACACAACATCATAACTGTGAAAACAGAAGTCAAGAACTTGGGGATATACCTCGACCAAAATCTAAACTTCCAAGCTCACATAAACAAGATAACAAAGGCAGCCTACCACAAAATTAGAACAATACAAAAACTCAAACCTCTTCTGGACTCCAATAACATCTGTGCAATTTACCAAGCCTTATATACTTACACTTGCCTAGCACACACACTTAACCATATTGCATACAATTGGCAACACACAAATTCATACCCACTGTATACAATATATGCCTACCAGATTTATACCATACAATACCCCATCAGCCCACACAATACACTGCAACATGACCAAGTAATAACCACCAAACACCTTGATAAAATGTGTAAACTCCACAGTGCAAAAACAAAGAAAACCCACCCAAGAGTAAACAATATAAAACTCAACACAAACCTACAACCCAACACTAACCTACAACCCCCCTCCCCCCCCAGCAATTGTATACTGATAAATGCCAGGTCCATAAGGAGCAAAATACATGCTATTCATGATATCATCACAGATGAAAAACCGGACATACTATGTATCACGGAAACTTGGATCACAGACACAGACGCAGTTCTCCTCTCCCAATTGAAAAAACAACACGGATACAAGATATTCAACTGTCCTCGTACCAACAGAAGAGGAGGGGTGTCCTAATTATTGAAAAAGACTTGTTAAACCTAACCAACACCACACAAAATGCAATCAATGGAATCGATATCCTCAAACTGGAAAACAAAACTCTAATAATATGTCTCATCTATAAACCCCCTACATCAAAACATGAAGCACTTGCTGCTGCACTAGAAAAAGTCTGCACAGCAACAATTAAAAAATATCAAATTATTCTAGGAGACTTCAACCTTGCTTCAATTTCACCTACACATGAAAGCACCTTCCTAGAAGCCTTGGACCAACTAGGATACAAACAAGATCCCACCCACAACAAGGGTAATATACTAGACCTGGTATTCTTACCCATGAAAGCCCACCACAATGGAAGCAAAGAACCTATACTAAAAATAACACAAGTTCCCTGGTCAGACCATTATCTGATACAATTTACTTTCTACCTAGCTACAAAACCTGATACTCCACAAACTGGAACAAAAACTCAACTTGGAAAGAAGTTCCAGAAATTCGACAAAGAAACCCTAGTAAAATCAATCATAAAACACGTAAACATGGACAACACTGACCTGGACATCCTGATAAGCCAATGGAACGAAGGAGTCGAAACAGTCTCAGAGCTATAAATGAAAGCTCCAAAGAAAGCAAATACCAAAATAAGAACCAAAGACCCCCAAACGCAAAACAGAATATCTGACTTTCCTCACAAAATACAAAGAAATCAACACTGCAAAGAAAAACCAACACACCAAAATACTCAACAAGGCGTTGAACAGACCAAGAAACTTATTCAAACTTGTCAAATCCCTAACCAAAACTGCCCAGGATGATAGCCCCAACAATGATATAAAGGCACAAACTTTAGCTGACCATTTCGCCAGCAAACTTAACCCACCAGCAACAGGAAACCCCACTCAAGCTCAGATTACGAACAACACCCCACACCCAATCACAACAGCGATGGACAGCGAAGAGGAATGGGACTCCTTCTATACCACTGAGTCCAGACAAATACATAATCACAAGCCTGAACACCACAACATCCCCATTAGAAAGTTGTCCAGCAGTTTGGATCAAGACAACAAAAGAAAAAAATGTCCATTACATAAACCACATAATAAATCAATCGTTGCAGCAAGGAACCATGCCAACAGAGCTCAAAAGATCCCTCATAAGACCTATACTAAAAAACAAAACACTCAAGAAGGACGACCCATCTTCATACCGGCCCATCTCAAGCATATCATTCATAGCCAAGGCCATCGAAAAAGCAGTCAAGCATCAACTACAAGATCACATCGACGCCAGCAATGCACTCGTTGACCAACAATATGGCTTCCGTCAATATCATGGGGTGGAAACCCTACTACTAATGCTTCTTGATAAAATATATAAAGGCATTGAAGACAATACGAAAATGTTCATATTAATATTCATAGATATTTCTGCGGCTTTCAATGCTGTAAATCATGGAACCCTCATCAACAGAATGGAATCCATAGGAATCAAAGGAACCCCACTACATCTCCAACAGAATGCAACAGGTTCACTTCAATCAAGAAACTTCAGAAGCATTCCCACAAACACAGGGAATACCGCAAGGATCTGCATTGTCCTCCCAATTGTTCAACCTATACGTGAAACCTATCTGTAAGATTTTTCAGAAACACAAGATCAATTACCACATTTTATGCAGACAACATAATTCTATATTGTCAACCCAAACTATAACCATCTAGAAGAATGCCTCAAGGAAACGCAAACCTGGCTTCAGCAGAATAACATGTCCATAAACCATAAGAAACCTGAAGTAATGTTCATCTCTAAAAATCAGGACTTCAAACCCCCCCCCCCCTCAACCATCACCATGATCAATAACTCATACAACATCAAAAATGAGATAAAACACCTAGGAGTAACATTCAACAAAAACCTCAAAATGGAAAAACACTGAAAACTACTGAACCGGGCAATATTCCACAAACTAAGAATCCTCCAACGTCTGTGCAACATTATTGAGCAGTCCGATTTCAGAACAGTAGCACAAGCGCTTATCACACCTCATCTAGATTACTGCAACGCCATTCTCCAAGGACTACCGAAAAAATCCCTCAGCATACTACAAATGGCTCAAAATGTCACGGCCCGGATCATAATGAAGTGACAACTATCCGACGATATCACACCAATACTAATGGAACTACACTGGCTTCCTATTACTGCCCACATAAGATACAAAATAATAGTAACCACATTCAAACTGATACACAGCATACCCCTTACCCCTCCATGCTTATCACAACTCAACTCCCTAACAGAAGAAGAACGCACAACCTAAACACCTTATATGTCCCACCATCCATTCCCACTGTCAAACTTTCCACAAGTAACAGAGCCTTCACCTACATGGCTCCCACACAATGGAATAAGCTACCAGACACACTAGGAGCAAACAATGACCTGCAACATTTCAGGAAAAAACTAAAAACCTACCTATTCCAAGAATACTACAACATAGCATAAATCAAAAGCAGAAAGAATCTGTTATCAAAGCGCATCACAATAAAACTACATAGAACTTATGTCTGTAAACAGCTCACCCTGTATAACTACAACTGTAATTAGTTTAAATGAAACTGTAAATAGTCCAAGCTGTAAATAGCTAACACTGTATAAATAAAACTGTAAATAACCCAAGCTGTACAAATCAACTGTATAAATGCAACTATAAATATTCCAAGCTGTATAAATTCAAATCACCAAAATGCAGATGTAGACAATTTGAGTCTCGAAATTGTTTGCTGTGCCAAAATGTAATGTAATGTAAACCGCTACTGATCGCTGGAAGAAGCGGTATACAAATGTAACTAACTAAATAAATAATGCCCATTCTGGACTACTGTAACATCATCTACCAAGGTCTACCAACCCAATCCATATATCCTCTGCAGCTACTCCAAAACACCACAGCCAGCATCATAACTAGGACAACAAGAACAAGTCACATAACCCCAACATTGAAACAACGCCACTGACTCCCCATAATCATCAGGACTAAATACAAAGCTCTACTCACTATCTTCAAAATCCTCCATCAACTATCTCCACCAATACTACAAACTCTCAGCACCAAAGACCCCGAAAACAAAACAAAAAGGAAAAACAATAAAAACCTACTAATAATACCCAAGAATAAAACCAAAGCAAAACAGACAACCTGTCACAGAGCCTTTTCAATTTATGCCCCATCACTCTGGAACACATGCCTGGAAAACATAAAAACAACTAAAGACCTATGAAACTTCCGAAAAGTCTTAAAAACACACCTTTTTTCAGACTACTATGGAACAAAAACAGAACCACCCTTTGGCACGCACCCACCACAGTAAAATATGAACCAATTTACTCCTCCCTGTTGACTATACCTACCTCATCTATACCTGACTCCAACATCTTAAACTCCCAATCATACAATGACAACATTTCTCACAACCTGAAAAATACCATGTAACCAACATTGTTAATGTCCCTGTTAATTCCAAGTTTATTGCCCTTGTTCTATGTAAAGTTCCTTGTTTATAGTTCTTTGTAAACCGCTTTGAATGTAAGAAAAGCAGTATAGAAAAATTGTTAAATAAATAAAATTAATAAATACAGCAGGGCTTTTGACTGTGTAAACTATGAGAAATTCTGGGTCACATTAAGAAGCATGGGTATACCAGAGCACCTGATAGTTCTCTTGCACAATCTTTACATTGATCAAGAAGCAACAGTTAGAACAGAACAAAGAGAAACAGAATAGTTTAAAATCAGCAAAGCTGTATGACTTTCTCCTAACCTATTTAATTTATATGCAGAACAAATCATCAGAGAAGTAGGACTGTATGAAGGCAACAGAGGTGCGAAGATTGGTGGAAGACTCATCAACAACCCTCACTATGTTGATGATACCACAATGCTAGCTGAAAGTGAAGATGATCTGAAACATTTGCTTATCAAAATCAAGGAACATAGGGGCATGTTTACTAAAATCCGCAAAATAGCGCGCCGCAAATTAGCGCACGGCAACGCGGCACTGAAACGCGCAGAAACGCGTTTAAACGCCCCGCACACGTGCGTGTCACCCCCGCACAGGTACGCGGCTCACTAACGGGCCCCGTACAAGTGCGGGCCCGCAAATGTCCGATAGAGGCGTGGAACGGCGAAAGGAGGGCGGAGGAAGGCTCCGGAGGGGCGGAGGGACGGGGTCAATGGGTGGAGAGTGGGAGGGGAGAGGCTCCCCGCACAGTATCGGGCCCGAATTTGCATGTAAAAACTACCGCGAGTGAAACACTCGCGGTAGAAAGCATTTAAAGGGAAGAGAAACCATTTCCGTCAGCAATGTACAGGAAAACCGGGGAAACCAGCAAAACGTGAGCAGTGTGATATATGTGCACAGCACAAAAGTGAAAATAAAAATAGAAAATGACCACAACAGAACTATTAAAAATAGTAATTCAGCTGGGGAACAGTTATAGTGATGGGCAATTACAGAAATCACACCCAGCAAAGCTCCAGAAAAAAGAAATGAATTTTGGAAGGGTCTACTGAGAGGAGACTCTTCCAAAAAACATTTCCACGTTTTGGAGCTTTCCTGGGAGTGTTTGCTATGGTTGCCCATTAATATCACTGTTGCCCAGCGTGGTGATATTTTGTCCCACATTTCCCGTGGTCATTTCCGGGGTTTATGTGCACGTTTGTCACCAGACAGGGTGCATATGCCCACAGTAGAATTGCGTAGAGCAGGGTTTGTGACTCCATCCTGCCAGGCTTACTGCCTCCAGGGGCTGCACTGTCTCTGTGGCCAAAGTGTGGTACAGCGGACAGAGTCATTACCTCTAGGACCAGAGAGCAGAGGTTCAAAACCCAGCTGGGGCACCTGCCAGCCCAGTCCCTATATTTTACCCACCACTAAATAAAGATAGCGCAGACACCCCTGTATGCATGGGGAAAACACCCATATTTTACCCAACACCGCACACACACCACAACAATGGGCATTACCTACAGCCAAGTCCCCCAAATGCAGTCCCATACTGCCACATTGCAAGCAGGTCAACTGCTTTTTCTGAGAGAAGTTCATGCCAGCATGTTGGCGGACAAGTACATGTGGTGCAGGGGGCAGTGGCTGCTAACCACAGAAGACAGAGGCCTAGCCATGTGCAAGCTGGCACAGTCCACTGCAACAGACAGGTCCTGCCGGATCCACAGTCATGGACAGTCCAGGGAATCCAACCAATCTGTGGCTACACAGTGGTGCAGTGCACACAGACAGTGCATACAAGAACAGAAGGTCACAGGTTCAAAGCCCTGCTGGGGCTACTGCCAATCCTGCCCACATATTTTTCCCACAACTAAACAGTGATAGTAAGGACACACCTGACATGGCGGGGACATATGCAATGGTAAGACAGCTATCTTTTACCCCACTGAGCACAGACACCATGAACAGGGGCAGTACCTAGAGCAGAATCACCCAAATGCAGTCCTGGTGGGCCACACACCAGTCAGGTTCCATGCTGACACTCATACAAATGCCTGTGCTGTATATCTATGCACCACCCCCATGGCATGTAGATGTAGCCATGCATATTCATGAGGGATAGCAGGAAAACCCGAACAGTGTGATGCTAACCTGGACTGGAGTTGGGAATCTGTGCCGTAAAGCAGCAGCCATCAAGGGCAGACACACCCACACCCACAGGCCCCATTGGCCAATGTCTCCTGGAAAGGCAGAACATTGGACCGTGCATGCAGCACCCAAAACGAGCACTTGCATAACTTACCAATGTCACCCTACACCTGAGGTATACGGTACACAGCTCGGAGACGTTTGCTAGGAGCACAGGCAGGCAGTTATCCATACGTTACGTACATACTGCTAGTTGACCCCATCCAAACAATCTGTTAGGTGTTTGCGGGGCATGCTCCAGGCCTGGCCTCTGACGGTGCTTACCACCCTGGGGAGTGACCACCAGCTGTAATGCGTACCATATCCATGCCTTGCCGTGCTCAGGACCGGTTTGGTGGGCAAGGCTACTTACCCCCTCAATCGTAGCACCATGATGGCAGAGGTGTGGAAGTGTGTGTCTGTCTATACAGTGGGTGTTGGCTGCAAGCCCCTTCAACAGCCCGCACTGCCAGCACTGTTGCCAGTATTGGCCAGTCAATGTGCATAATGAGGTGCAAGGTACCATGGGTATAGCCAGGGCAGGGTGGCGTGGCCAGGATGCATCTGCACTGGGCATAGGGCCCTGGCAGGGACATTGGCTGGGATATTGTAGTGTCCGGCCACCACCTACACAGACAGGGTGGCCAAAGCATGTCCTTCTGGGGGATCACGCTCACCCTGACTGTGCAGTGACCACAGCATGGCTAGGCCCCCCCATAGTGCTGTATAGTAGTTCTCTCATGTGATAGATATGGGTTTCTCTTTGGGGCCCAGTCACTGATCTATCTGCTTGCTGTGTATGCAGACAGCCCAGTTCTGGGTGCATGCATCTCCATTGGGAACATGCACTATGGACTAACTAGCAGACTGTTTGTAGCTGGTAAATGTCTTGCTATAATGGCTTGCAGGGTGCAGTGGCTGTTGGCTTGCTGCAGGGGAATATCTGGTGGTGGAGTGCAGCTTATCATACCCTGGGCTTATGTCTGTCTGCTATTGTGTTATGGCTGTGTATGGAGCTGCCTGCCTGGGGGGGGTGGTGGTGTTCCCAGCAGGACTGGGGTTGATGTTGCCCTCTACTGCCACCTTTGCAGGGAGGTAGAGTGTGGATCCCTTGATGGGGACCATGTTTGCCACGGGGGGGGGGGGGGCGGTTGCCTGATGGCGGCAGACAAGGATATCCATGGTGTTTGTGCAGAAACTATCTAGCTTACACATTAACACTGCTTTGGAACACCCGCTTGGCCTCCATCAGCCATGGCAGGTGTTGTTGACCTGGTCCTGGCCACCTCATTGCACACTCAGGGTGAGCACAGTACCCGCACGATGTAACGGTGTGTGGCTACTCTGTGCCAGTAAAACACCCGGTCAGTGCCCCCTACTAGGCCAAGGTGCTGTGTGGGTGCACCCGGTCACTTCCCCCAACAGGGCCGAGGTGCTGTGGGGGTGCCTTCCCCATCTTGTGTCCATCTGCGGACAGCTAATTTGCATGTGCAGTGCATCATGGGTACGGGTGGCATAACCCTATCCTGTTGACACCAGCAGACTGTCTGTGAGGTGACGTGTAGGCTATCTGCAGCCAGCCAGGGGCCTGATTACAGCTATGGAGCTGTAGCGCAATGGTTGCATCACTGCCTGTGCAGCCAGAGGTCATGGGTTCAAACCCACAGTGGGGCCCTTTGGTAGGGCTGTCCACAGCTTTATTTTTATTTACTGTACATATGTCTATGCCGGCAAGACCACCCTCAGCTTACTATACCCATTAGGTGCCTCTGAGGGTGCTTCATAGGGCGCCCTGTAGGCCACCTTATGGTTGCCATCCCTATAGGGTGCACTATACATTATCCTGTGTCGCAACATACATGCTGCCCTATAGGGGTCATTCAAGGGTGCCTTGGCGAACAGTGCACTGTAACATGTGCCTTATGGGCCGCCGTATGTTAACATGCTGGGAGAGTGCGTTTGCTAGTAGTGATAACAAAATAAAATTATACAGCCTCCTACAGCACTCCACAACATAATACATACTGCCTCAGCAGGCATTTTTCACTGGGCATTGTGAGGAGTTGAACCCCTGATCCCTGCACCATTGGTCAGTGTTTTAACCATTGTGCTGTGGCTCTGTTCCTGTGCTTGTGCATCAGCGCGCCGCCTTGTGCCTATCAGCGCGCCGCCTTCTGCCGCCCAAGGGGACCAGTGCGCCGCCTTCTGCTGCCCAAAAATAACTGTGCGCCGCCTTATGCCGTTCCAAATTAATTTGCCTCCTAAAACAATGTTAATCATTACAGTTACTACCTCAGCTGACCTTTGTCATTGCACACACTGGGGGATTGAACCCATGGCCCCTGCACCATTGGTCAGTGTCTTCACCATTGTACCACGGCTCTGTTGTTTTGTATACTCAGCAGCGCGCCACTTTGCCTTTCCACGCGCTAATGTCGACCCCCGCACATTAGCGCGACGCACACACGTCCGGTTGCTTACTACCGTTTTTTTTCTATTTTCTGCCTGAACCGCCCACTCCTTATATGGCACAGGCACACTAGCACGGCCCCGCACGTTAGGAATGTTTAGTAAACATGCCCCATAGTCTTAAAAAGGAGCCTGCACCTTAATGTTAAGAAGATAAAAATCCTCACAACTGGCAAAATCAGTAAGTTCATTGTTGATGGAGAAGAAATTGAAATAGTTGACCAATTTAACCTACTTTGATCAATAATCAATTACAAAATGACAAGCAGTCAAGAAATCTGACAATGCACTGATCTTGTCATAATGAACTAGACAAGATTCTCAAGAGCAGAGATGTCTCTCTCCATACAAAGATTTGACTTGTCCAAGTCATGGTATTTTCAATAACATCATATGGATGTAAAAGTTGGAGCTGAAGACAAATCAGTCAGTACTAGAGATCAAACCTAAGCTTTCTTTAGAAACTCAGATGACAAGACTTCGACTTTCATACTTTGGACACATCATGTGAAGAGAGAGATCATTAGCGAAAGCCATTATGCTTGGCAAAGTTGAAGGTCAATGTTTATTGTAAATGCAACTCAGGGTTCCTGTGTTGTATGGTTGATGTTGAATGTAAACCGCTCTGATCTAAAATAGAGCGGTATAGAAGAACTGTTAAATAAATAAAATAAATAAAAAGAGGAAGGCAGCAATGAGATGGATCGATACAATAACATTAGCTATGGATGCCACTCTATCAACAATGAGCCAGCCGCCTGACTGAAGACCGAATACAGTTTAGGACAACTATCCAGAGGGTTGACATGAATCGATATTGACTCAATGGCAATTAACAACAACAACATCATATCTCCCCTCATCCAACTCTTTTACAAGTTGAAGAGCCCTAACCTTTTAAGCCTTTCCTCATAGGCATATCCTTGCATCCTCTTTACCATTTTAGTTGCTCTTCTCTGTACCTTTTTGAATCCTACCATATCCTTTTTTAAATTTCTTTATTTATATTTTCCAACAAAATACAAACAAAAGAGAAAAACAAATTGCAGTAAATCAAATACATAATTCTTCTCTTTAACTCTATATAACTCTCTATAAATACTGTTTATACATTGTCATGGCGCAAGGCAAATAGTGCCTATAGAAATAGATGAAAATGTGCAGGGCAGTTTTAAAACCGACAGCTAAAAGCACATGGCTAGGGGTTGCTATGGGCAACCAACCAAAACATGAGCACCGGGTGTAGGTAAACGCCCAGGAGAAGCATTACATCATAGCTCATTAGAGGAGCAGGAACAGCTGCAGGGACTTGAGCTGATGAGGGACTCAAAGAATGACACACTTAAAATAGGGTCAGTCTTGAGCAGAGCAGGGGGAGAAGGAGAAAGGGAAAGAAGAACAGAGGCATAAACAGGAACACAGAGAACCAGGACACATGGGAAAGGAAAGAGCAGAACATATGAGAACCAGGATACATACCTGAGAGCTTCTGACGGAGATTCCAGCAGCACCTCAGAGGAGTTTGCCCAGGAGGAATTACCCGAGGTCAGTGCCAGAGAGTTGGGCTGCACTAAACCAGAGTCCGGTTGGGGACCGAGAGGGATTTCAGTCAGCAAACAACGAGGAGCTGTGAGAGGGAATTCCCACGAGAGCAGGTACCTGGGGAGTAGAAGCTCTTATCCAAAAGAGATTTCCCTGCTGAAAGAAAGATGTCCTGTGAGGGGAAGTGAAAGGGAGAAAAGTTTCCAGCTTCCCGGCTGCAAACGTTCAGGCAGAGGTCAGCCTGAAGAAAGGCCAATTCCCTGGAATAGAAGGGCACTTGATTTTACCTGCACTAGTCCTGAGGTGTCTGGCCCCCTAGAGAGAAAATCCACATTGCATGGTAACCTGCCTTTCCACGTTGATAGAGGGGAGAGAAGCCCTTGCCAGGAAGAGGAAGGATTGCTAAACACTGATACAAGTTACAGCCCCACAAAAGATAATAGCAAGGAAGCTCATGAGGCCATGGACTGTGATTTCTGTGGAGAAAACTCAGAGGATTTCCAGATGGACTGTACACTGGTGTTTTCAGATAGCGTGACCTCAATCTGTTGAAGCATAAAAGAAGCCTGCAAAAGAGAAATCTGTGTAAGGGCACAGATTTCACTCTACAGCCGTTGTAACATAAAAAGCCTGTTTTCCACTTTTGTTTTCTTTAACGCTGAAAAGAAGCATTTCCTTTGTCATTTTGTAATACCCTTTTGTGTTATGCCAGAAGCATGGTTTACTTTCCTTTATGACTCCTGTTTGCAAAGGTTCTCCCGGGAAGGGAAATAAATACCTCTTTACAAGCATAGCTACTCGTCCACGACTACACTCTTATTGAATAGCTATTGGGACTTCAACTCCCAGGGGGCACTGCTAGTCCCTGCTACATAAGAGGAGCCTCACTGAAGCCCCAGGCCTTTTGCCTCCGGGGTAAGTAGGTGGGTGACAATTGGCGACGTTGTTGGATTTTTGCACAAGGATTCAAAAGGACAGCACAAAAGACTACAGTCTGCTGGAGGAAACTGTTGTCCGGAGGGAGAGAACCGTCTGGAAGATTCCTGCTGCCAGGTGCTGGACCCAGAGAAAACTTTCTCACAAGCTGATCCCTACATGAAGGCTCAGGTAAACGTACCTAGTCATACGTGGGGAGGATAAAGTGAGAAAGGGGGTGCTGGTGGGCCGAGGAATAGGCGGTGGAAAGAGAAAAAAAAAAAAGGAAGTTGCGGTATCGCACTTGGTTTTTGTTTTGTTTCTATCTCTCTGCAGGTACATCGAGGCTGAGGATGGAGCCACAGGATGTAGCACACTGGATGAAGACACAGTGGGATAAGCAGGTGGAGCTTATTCACTACCTCCAGGAGAAGACTACACGGACCATACAGGAACAACAGAGGCCCTTGATGGAGACCATGGACGCGCTTTTAAAGAAGCCGCTAGACGCCACAGCAGATGTCCCCATGGCATTCCAAGGGGCAGGACTGAGGTCGTATGGTGCCTTTTCTTTGGGACAATTACAACCACAGGACAATTTAGATGACTATCTTGACGCTTTTGAGAGGATAGCTACAACCCTGAAATGGCCAGAGGAGCAGTGGGCCACGAGGTTTGCCCTTTCGCTCACAGGCGAGGCCCTTTCAGCGTATAAAGCTATGCCAGCTGAGTTAGCTTCTAATTATATAGAAGTTAAGAAAGCAGTGAAGGATAGGTTGGGGCTCACACCTCTACATTATCAAAGAATGTTCAGGGAGGCAGTAATTAAGCCTCAAGAGACCCCTAAGGCCCTGGCGCAGCGATTAAAAAATGTAGCCAGAAAATGGTTGCTGGCAGAGGGAGGTACCCTGGAAACAGTCCTTGATAAAATTGTTCTGGAACAATTTATGCAGGCTGTTCCCAGCGGTGTCAAAACTTTTCTGACACTCCAGCACTGCCAAACCTCGGAGGAGGCAGCCACTCTTGCGGAGCAGTATTTCGCTGCAGAGAGGGCTGACACCTCTGGGCAAGGTATCTGGCCGGCAGCTGGTAAAAGAGATAGTGGCAGAAAAGGAAAATATATGCATGATAAACTGTACAAGCCTGAAATGTCGAATGTTAATGTCTCTGATGGTAATAATGTCTTATCTGTACCCAAAGGAAAATGTTTCAGTTGTGGGAAGAAAGGACATTTTCAGAGATCCTGCACAGAAAGAACAGTCCTGGTGACAGGAACAGAAGAGACAGATCAGGATGAATTCCTTATCCAAGTTCAAGTGGAAGGTATTCACACACTGGCTCTACTTGACTCAGGGGCTGACCAGAGCATGATTTCAAGGAGGCTCTGGGAAGCCATTGAGGGGCACCGCCAGTCGCTCCCGAGTCAAGCAGAAGGCCAAGTTCGTGTCAGGTGCATGCACGGCGCAGCCTCGCACTATCCCCTACACAATGTAAGGGTAAATGCATTAGGAACCCAGCAAAACATGTTAGTAGCTATAGTTCCGAAGCTACCAAGGGAGGTTGTCCTGGGGCGGGACTGGCCACCATTTTTTCAGAAAATGGACGGGAAGCTTAATAAACCTGGCCTAAAGTCCAACCAACACCAGGTAGGGACACAGGAAGTAGAGATAGAAGCTTTGGCCGCTAAACTCCCAAGTCCCCTGTTTGGCAAGTCACAGAAGACTAGGGCACAGACACAGGTTCACAAGAAGGGGGCGCCCTTAGGAAAATCTAAATTCGTGCTCCAGTTCTGTAAGGTGACAAATCTAGCCAAAAGCCCACAGAGAGCCACCCCAGGAGCAGCGGGTTACGACTTATTTAGTGCTGAGGAAGCCATAGTTGAAAAAGGGGGGAAGGCTTTAGTCGATACAGGCATTCAAGTGAAAATCCCAGAGGGCTGCTATGGCCGTATCGCTCCAAGGTCAGGCCTTGCAGTTAAGTTCTTTTTGGATATAGGGGCAGGGGTAATAGATCCCGATTATAGAGGATGCATCAAAGTCTTGATCTTCAACTTCGGTAAGACTGACTTTAAGATTCAAGTAGGCGATCGCATCGCTCAACTAATATGCGAGCGAGTGGGTTTTCCCATAATAGAGGAGGTGTCCTCGTTACCATCGATCACTAGGGGAGAAAAGGGGTTCGGGTCCACGGGCCATAGTGAAGTAAAAATCATGACGGCCCTAGCTGAGGAACCTAAGGAAGAAGATCTTGGTCCTCAAATTACGGATTTGAAGGACAAGCCAAAACCTAGGTTAGGTGAAGGGCTTTCTCCACAACAACAGCAAGAATTGGCCCAAGTCCTGGACAGGTTCTCGGACGTCTTAACTACAAAACCCGGGGAAACTCACGTAGTGGCCCATGAAATTATTACTGCACCAGGGCGAGTAATTCGTCAGCGCCCCTACCGCATGCCCGAGGCCAAAAAGAAAGAAATAGTAGAACAGGTACGGAGATGGTTAAACTAGGCGTCATAGAGGAGTCACGCAGCCCCTGGTCTAGCCCAGTGGTGCTGGTGCCCAAACCGGACGGGTCTATCAGATTCTGTATAGATTTTTGCCGGGTGAATGAAATTTCACAATTCGATGCGTACCCGATGCCCCGGATGGACGATTTGTTAGATCGCTTGGGGCAGGCGAGATATTTAACCACCCTTGACCTCACAAAAGGGTATTGGCAAGTACCCCTAACGAAAGAGTCCAAGCCCAAAACAGCGTTTAGTATGCCTATAGGGCTCTTTCAATTCCGGCGCATGCCATTCGGCTTACATGGCACCGCGGCCACCTACCTTTATGACTCCTGTTTGCAAAAGTTCTCCCGGGAAGGGAAATAAATACCTCTTTACAAGCATAGCTACTCGTCCACGACTACACTCTTATTGAATAGCTATTGGGACTTCAACTCCCAGGGGGCACTGCTAGTCTCTGCTACATAAGAGGAGCCTCACTGAAGCCCCAGGCCTTTTGCCTCCGGGGTAAGTAGGTGGGTGACAACATGTATATAGTTATCCCAGTTACAGTCCCAAGTTATCTATCCTGTTACAATGTAAGCTTAAGGCCGTTTGGTCTGTTGCAAAATATTTTTGTTATCTGTAAACCGCACTGATACTAAAAAGTGCGGTATAGAAGAGCTTGTAATAAAATAAATAAAATAAATAAATAATTAACATGAGAAAAGAAAAGGTCAAACATAGCCCACCCCACCCTGTCCCTCCCATCATCATACGATCATCTGTGAGCTTACTAGGCCTACAAGGGCAATATAAAAGCAACCACTCCATTACAAAGGAAGAATTTTCGCTTACGAAAAGAAGGATGCAAGGGAACAACTACACCATGAAGTTTGCTCATATATATATCATAAGCACAAGTGTTCCACCATTCACATCCACCCAGCACTGCCATATGTTCTCCAGTTAGAAATAATGAAAAAATAGGGCCACTTCTAATATGCAATTAATTAAAACAGACAATCCCGCTGTTACGGCGAAATGCCGATTATTGATTGAAAGATGACTCCAGACCAGGAGAGATTGGCCCAAAATCCCATCACCTCTTTAATACGGTTCCATATTGAAACCCAATAAGACTGAATGTTAGGACATTCACACACCACTTGTCTCAAAGTACTGACATCTCCGCAATGAGACTAACACTCATTCCCAGCTGTCTGAACCCATTTAGCTACCTTTCAACAGGCAATCCTCCTTAGAAGTTGCATTTACTGCTTTTGAAAGGCCTTCTGAGTATCCGATATACCCCATGAGACTTCAACCTCCCAACAGACACCATGCCAAAAAGAAAGTTCTAGAGGAAGGGATTACTTAACCTCTCTTCTAGTTCAAGTCATATTGAGCTCAAACCTACGGCCCTCTCCACCCATCGCGAACCTTGTTTTAGTAAAGAAAATCACAGTACTAGGCCTGAAAATCAGAGAAAACACCCCCCTTTCCTTTTTTAAGATTTAAGCTTCCTAAATGCAATTCAATGCAGTTATTTCCCCATAGAAACTGAACCAGAATCCTTTCACTTTCTCTCCCTATAAGGAGAACTGATAACATATCAACTATACAATTCACTTTAGGAGTGATGGTCGTATTTATAGCTTTAAGATGACCCCACCAATAAAACATACCAGCAACCACTTTACTATTATACTGCTGAAAGCTCGTTAAGTCAAATAGAGTAAATGAGATTGCAAAGTGATCAGAAATGTGAGCCTCAGGAATAGTAAACTCACTAGCTCTAGAACAAAATCCCTTGTAAACTAGGAAAAATCAGTACGCGATATTTGAAAATCCATGAAGAATAGAACTTTCCTCATTAAGATGACTACCCCATTGTTCTTATGATAGGTAGCTGAGAAACCCCTAAAGAGTATGTCTTTCTATTTAGCCTCAACGACTCCTCTCCATTTAAGTATATCTCCTACAACAGTAAGATGTCAGCACTTTCTTTCTGACCGTACCGCAAAAAATTTTCCTCTTAGTCGGATTATTAATGCCCCAACATTCAATTAAATGATCTTAAAGACAAACATACTGACAATATAGTTCCGATTAACAATCAAATGTTGCTGAAACATACCAACTTGTAGCATTTAGTTTACATTTTAGGAGAACTTCTTAAGCGCCCTTAAAGTGTTAGCTGCCCCTATAGCCCAGAGAAGAAAACCCAACAAAAAAAAAAAGGTACATTTTACCCCAGCCCCGTCATATGATCAGTCCTAATAAGAACACCTAAAACTGGAAAAACAACTTCCCAAAACTACCTAAACCCAGGGGGGCTATATAACACACAAAACTTAGCGGGTGAGCCCACCAAGACAAGACAGACACGGAGGGCAAAAAACCTAAAACTTCCGCTCTTTTATGTCACTCAAAATATTGCTCTCTGCAAAAAAAAAGAAAGAAAGAGAAAACAAAAGAAACATCTCAACCATGATAGTACCCTGGAGATCCTTCACACAATACAGAATGGATGTCCCAGTATATAACAATGCTACATAATAAAATGTCATTCCTGCGTGGATAAGTTGCCTTTACATGACCTCAGACTGGTCAAACGCCCATGAAAGCAAATGCCAGAAAACTGTAGCAAATAAAAGTTGCAGAATGATTTTCACCACATCACCACCAACTTCTTAGCTTCAAGGAATGCATATAATTCCCTGGGATCATCAAATGTCTTGGTCTGGTTATGCACCATGACTCTCATGCGGACAGGATATAGCAGTCCAAAACAGGCCTGCAGTTGCACCAAGCGTGGATGCAGCGCCAGAAAACGTTTTCTCCAATCCATCGTCGCCTTCACAAAGTCCGGGAAGAACAGGAGTTTATATCTCTGATATTCCAAAGTTGAAAGTGCTTTGGCTGCTCCCATTATTTGCAAAACTTGCTGAAGATGTAGAACTTTCAAGATGATTGGGAGTGGATGCTTGCCCATGACCACAGACCGAGTAGGCACTCTATGGGTGTGCCCAATCTCGAATGGCATAGTAAACTGCAACTTTAACACATCTGGAATAGTGGCCTGCAAAAAGTACACCAAGTCAGGACCCTCTGCTCTCTCAGGAACTCCTAGTATTCTTATGTTATTCTGCCAAGAGTGATTATTACCGTCTTCCACCTCTTTTTGCAATGAACATATTAACTCGAGTCTCTCTCCATGTGAAGCCACCACACTCTCCACCTTCTCCAAACGAGCCGTATTTGACTCCAAAGAGGATCGCAAAGCGTTGACTTCTTCCTGCATTGCACATAGAGATTATCCATTAGCTTTGACCAAGTCCTTGACCACCCGAATCTCAGCCAGCATCTCCTGCAAGGTCTCAGGACACTCTCAGATGACTGCCATCTTGTGAGGTGATAGAGGTTCCGTCTTGGTTCTCTTTGCACTAGCATTTTGGGATATTTGGTAATCCAACTGCATCTGTGATTGAATGGTATCAACGTAGGTAGGAACCATTTGATTAAAGACTGCCAAAATCAGGATTCTTGTCTATTGCCCTCCGGAGCTCAGTTCTTACATGTCCATCTTGACCAGAGACCAGGCTCTGCCCCCTATTATATCCTTTTTAACATATGGCAACCAGAATTGCACACAATATTCAAAGTGTGGAAGCACCATGGAGCGATACAGAGGCATTATAATATCCTAGGTTTTATTTTCTATTCCTTTCCTTATGATTCCTAGCATTCTATTTGTTTTCTTGGCTGCTGCTGCACACTGGGCAGAGGGTTTCAGTGTATATCCACGATGATACCCAGATCCTTTTCCTGAGTGGTGATTCCTATTGTGGAACCTTGCATAATGTACATAACTGTAGTTTAGGTTGTTCTTCCCTAAGTGCACAATTTTGAACTTGTCCGCATTAAATTTCATCTGCTATTTGGACACCCAGTCTACCAATTTTTCAAGGTCCTCTTGCAATTTTTCTCAATCCTTTTGTGTCATCTGTAAAACTGATCACCTAAATTCTTTATTCCCATTTCTAGATCACTTTTAAATATGTTAAAAAGCAGCGGGCCCAGCACAGATCCCCAGGGTCTCCACTAAACATCCTTCTCCATTGAGAAAAGTGCCCATTTAACCAGTTCCTAATCCACAATAGTACATTGCCTCCTATCCCATGACTTTTTAATTTCCACAAGAGTCTGTCATAAGGGACCCTGTAAAAGGCTTTCTTATAACCCAGATACACTTTATCAACTGGCTCCCATGTATCTACTTGTTTATTCACATCTTCGAAAAAATGAAACATTAATGAGACAAGGCTAAATCCATGTTGACTTCCTGCTATTAATCCATGACTATCCACATGTTCAGTAATTTTGTTCTTTATAATGGTTTCTATCATTTTTCCCTATACAGACATCAAGCTCATCAGTCTGTAGTTTCCCGGATAAACCCTGGAGCCCTTTTTAAAAAATGGTGTTACAATGGCCATTCTCCAGTCCTCAGATACTATAGATAATTTTAAGGATAGTTCACTAATTGCTAAAATTAGGTCTACAATCACATATAGCAGTTCTTTTAGCACCCTGGGATGTGTGCCATCCAGTCCAGGTGATTTGCTGCTCTTTATCAAATAGCTGTATTATATCTTCCCGATTTATTGAGATTTGTATCTATTCTTTTGATGCATCACCTTTGAATATAATTTCTGGCATGGGTAATTTTCCTACATCTTCTTCAGTAAAGACTGAAGCAAAGAATTCATTCAGTCTCTCCACTATGACCTTGTCCTCTCTTAGTGCCCTTTCTACCCCTCTATCATCTAATGGTCCAACTGGCTCTCCCACAGGTGTTTTGCTACAAATGTACTTGAAAACATTTTTATTATGTGCTTTTGCTTCCACGTTAAGCTTCTTTTTGAATTCTCTCTTTGCCTGCCTTATCAATGCCTTGCATTTACTGTAACTTGCCTGTCCTTATTTTGTTTTCTGTTTTCATCATTTGGCTCTTTTTTTCCATTTTCTAAAGAATTTTCTCTGAGCTATAACAGCCACTTTGACCTCACCTTTAAGTCATACTGGCTCTCATTTGGCCTTCCATCCACCTTTCTTAAAGCATGGAATACATCTGGTACAAGACAGTGTATTTAAATAACGCTCAGGGCTGATGCAAACTCGAAGTTGCTCCTTTTAGTTTTTTGAAAGTTAAATGCTAGCACATTATATTTCCTTGTTATCCTCCCTCCATTTATTAAATCAACTGTGATCAAGTTATGATCACTATTGCCAAGTGGCCCCAACAGGATTACTTCTTGCACTAGATTCTGCTTTCCAATAAGAACTAGATCTAAAATAACTTCCCCTCAAGTAAGTTATTGAACCAGCTGCTCCATTTATTTCATCAAGAAACTTTATCTCCCTAGCATGGCCTGATGTAACATTGATTCAGTCAATACTAGGGTAATTGAAATCTCCCATTATGTTGTGAACATTGAAAGCTTTCCTAATTTCTTTTAGCATTTCATCATCTGTCGGTTCATTCTAGTACACCCCAATTGCCATTCCCTTCCCCTTTTTACATGGAGTTTCTATCCATAAAGATTCTACAGTGTATTTTATTTCCTGTAAAACCTTTATCCTGTTTGACTCAATGCCCTCTTTAACATATAGCGCAACCCCTCCACCTATATGATCTTTCCTATCATTACAATATAGTTTGTCACCTGGTATCACAGTACCCCTTTGGTTATCCTTCTTCCACCAGTCTCTGAGATGCCAATTATTTCTAACCTTTCATTCAGTGCTATATATTCTCACTCTCCCATTTTATTTTTAGACTTCTAGGGCATGATATTTGAAGGGCAGTTATACAGTTTATGGTTCTGTAAACTATGTAACTGTCACTGAGAGGGATATTCAACAGCACTAGCATGGTTAGTGCCCCTGAATATCCCCTCTCTTCTCCCTTATGTGCCCCAGTGCTAACCGCTTAGCATCGAGGCGTGTCATGGACATTCTGGGGAGGAGCTGAGATGGCGACTGTCCTTAACCAGGCAGGAGCATTCCTTTACGTCCCTCTAGTCCAGTCCCGGAACCATAGAGAGTTGTGAACCTCCACCAGCAGCTTTGGAGACTGAAAGATGTCATCGCTTTGATGTCACTGGTACAAATAGGCAAGGACTGCCCCCTTCCACCAGTACTTTCAGTCTCCAAGCAGCTGGAGAGAGGTTCTGAGCCTGGGACTGGGCTCAGTTAGCGCAAATAAGCAGAGCTTATCAATTTATCTTTTTGATTTTTAATTTCTACTTTTAATTTCAATTTTAGATTAACCCTGGTCTTTGTTTTTGTTCTGTTCTAGCTGGAGTGCTGCTGCAGGAAGGGGTCCTACGGTCTTCTGCTGGACTCTCTTTTCTATCCCCCCCCAGGTCCTTTTTCCCCGTTGAGAAAATGAGCAGCAGGGCAGCCTGCCACACTCGTGGCCTCCCTGTTCCCGAACCCGCAAAAGAAGGGTGAGGAACAGGTGAAAGGCGTTGGCAGCTGCAGCGGTACCGCTTAGATGCGGTGGGGATGCCGTTCAGTCAGCTGATATAAAGGATCGCCGGAACCAAAGCCGCAGCACGGCTGAGCTCCGGCACTGGTGCCTCCCCTTACACTTTTAGGAGGTGAGTGTTTTTTTTGGCTAGCGGGGCAGTTGGATGTCTGAATTATGGCTCTCCCTTGGGCGGCATACAAGGTGTTTGCTCGGTCGGCGCGCTTTTGGTTGGGCCGCATGTTTCTGGGCGGGAAGCGCGGTGCCAGTGGCCATTTTGTGGAGCCCAAGTTCATTCTTTTTCTTTTTTGGCCTTTTATTTGCGGCGTTTCTAAGCTTCATTTAGCGATTTCTTTCGTAACTAAGGGATATGTAGCCTATGGGGATCAGGTTTGTATAAAAAAAAGAACAGTGGTATCGGAGTGTAATTTGCTCTGGCAGTTTTGACTCTTGTGCAGTTTCCCATAAAATAATTAGAAAAGATAAGGTAAGGAGTTGCCGGGAGGTGACAGGCTTGAGGGCTGCCTGGGGAGATCTCAGTGCTCCAGCCTGGAGGTAGGATGCCTGCAAAACCGCGCTGCTTAGTGTGCGGTACTAAGCGCGGGGAAGTGTTGGAGTCCGGGGTGTGCAGAGCCTGCACTTTAGGGGCAGCGATCATGGAGAGGCCACTGGTGGAGGCCTCCCTGGAACAAGGGGGCGATCCTCCGCAGGTGGAAGAGGGCCTGCCTCCGGTCCTGGCTCCGGTGGAACCGGTGGCAGGACCGTCCTTGGCGGAGGATCCTGGCCGGCAGCTGGGTGCGGACCAGGGATCCTGCGCTCCCAGGATTCCGCCGGATTTCTTCGCCCTTATGCAGTGGGCTTTTGCCTTGCTGCAGCCGTTAGCGGCTCCTCCCCAGGGTCTGCGAGGGCAGAAGAGGACAGGGTCCATGGGCCTCTTGGAGGAGGAGACAGCTCCGGTCAAGAGGGGCAAAGGGCTGGTAGCAGACAGTCCGCCATCTGTGTTGGGAGATGACGTGGGGGATCTGGACGAGGTGTTCTCGGAAGATGAGTTAGAAGAGGGGGAGTTGCTGGACTCTGAGCAGCAGAGTAGAGTGGTCCGAGTGTTCCAGCGGGAAGAACTCCCAGCTTTGATTTCCGAGACTCTAAAGATGCTGAATATGCCTTCAGTGGAGCCTCTATGGGAGGAAGCATTGGAAGATCCGCTGTTGCAGGCTGTGCGGACATCCCAAAAGGTCTTCCCGGTGCATAGGGTCTTTAGGAACATGATTCAGGAGGAATGGGACTTGCCGGAGGCGGCCCTTAGGTGTTCGAGAGCTTGGGCTCGGCTCTATCCCCTTTCTGACCAGGACAGGGAGCTTTTTCGCTCTCCAAAGGTAGATGCGCTGGTGTCGTCGGTTACGAAGAAGACTACGATGCCGGTAGAGGGGGCCGCCATGTTGAAGGATATGCAGGACAGAAAACTGGATTCTTTGCTGAAGCAAGTGTTCGATGTGTCTGCCCTCTCATTGCAAACCTCGATAGCGGGGGTGTGGGTGGCGAGAGGCTGTTTGCGTTGGTCTCAGAGGCTGCAAACGGAGCAGGTGGAGGGACAAGCAGGGGAAGTAGTGCGACTTGAATCTGGCACCACTTATTTGGCGGACATTCATTATGACCTCATCTGGGGCCTGGCTAAGAGCATGGCGTCGGTGGTGGCGGCGCGGTGGTACCTTTGGTTGTGTAACTGGGTGGCGGACGGATTGTCTAAGGCTCGTCTCAGCAAGCTTCCTTTTCGAGGGAAGCTTTTGTTTGGGGAAGATTTGGAAAAGTTAGTTAAGGACCTTGGGGAGTCCAAGGGAGGCCGTCTGCCGGAGGATAAACCAAAGCAGAGCCATGGTTCCGCGGCATCCCAGGGGACTTCGAGAGAGTTTTGTAGGTTTCAGTCCTCTCGTATTGGGCAACCACAGTGGGGGATGTTTCCTGCGCGTGGTCAGGGGTTTTGAGGGTTCAGGGGGACAGGCAGAGGTTTTGCACCCTTCCAGTCCTCGAACGCTAAGAAGTCCCAATGAGATAAGGCGGACTCAGGTGGCGGTTGTGCCCGTGGGAGGATGGTTGCGGGACTTTTACCCTGCCTGGGTCCAGATTACCTCAGACCAGTGGGTATTGGAGGTCGTGTGAGAAAGTTATGCCCTGGAGTTCCTCCGACTCATGTCAGATTCCTTTGTCCAGTCGCCTTGCAGGGCTCCGCTCAAGGTTCAGGTGGTCTCGGAGACGTTGCAGCATCTTCTGCAACTCAAAGAAGTGGTGCCCGCCCCGTCGGAACAGTGCGGGTGCGGTCGATACTCCATTTATTTTGTGGTGCCAAAGAAGGAAGGCTCCTTTCGTCCAATTCTAGATTTAAAGAGGGTAAATTGGTGTCTTCAGGTAACCCACTTTCGAATGGAGACCTTGCGCTCCGTGACTGCCGCGGTCCGAGCAGGGGAATTCTTGACATCGTTGGACCTCACAGAGGCTTATCTCCATATCCCCGTTCGGCAGGAGCATCAGAGATTTCTGAGGTTTGCGGTTCCCATGGGACATTTTCAGTTTCAGGCCATGCCCTTCGGTATGGCGACCGCGCCGTGAACGTTCACCAAGATCATGGTAGTCGTGGCGGCAGCTCTCCGCAAAGAGGGAGTGCTGGTGCACCCATACTTGGACGATTGGTTGATTCGAGCAAAGTCGCGGGAAGAGAGTGCCATGGCCACCGCCCGGGTAGTGCAGGTTTTGGAAAGCCTTGGTTGGGTAATCAACTTTGCAAAGAGCCGGCTAGTGCCTTCGCAGTCCCTGGAATATTTGGGGGCATGGTTCGAAATGGATCAAGCAGCAGTGTTTCTCACAGTTCTCCGAGCTCAGAAGTTGCAGGCACTTGTGAGGAAATTTCTGTCACGGCCGGCGCCGACAGCGTGGCAGTACTTGGGCCAGGGCACATATGCGACCGTTGCAGAGCTCTCTGTTCCGTCACTGGTCTCATCAGAGGGATGCACTGTCTCAGTGTCTAGTTTGTCCGCTGGAGGTGTGTCAGGAGCTCCGCTGGTGGTTACGAACGAAGAATTTGGCAGCGGGGGTCCCGCTGGAGCCTCCTTCCTGGCGACTGTTGATGACGGATGCAAGTCTGCTAGGCTGGGGGGCGCATTACGAAGGAAGATTTGCACAGGGGCAGTGGTCCCTGGAGGATAACGCCTGGGCCATCAACAGGTTGGAGATGAGAGCGGTGTTGTTGGCCCTGCGGCACTTTCGGAAGAGCCTGCAGCAGGCGGCGGTACGAGTGTTATCCGACAATGTGACAACCATAGCTTACATCAATCAGCAAGGAGGCACAGGAAGTGTGGTGCTGGAAGCGGAAGCCGGTCTACTTTTGTCTTGGGCCGAACAGAATCTAATGGGTCTGTCGGCACAGCATGTGGCCGGAGTGGACAATGTCAAAGTGGATTTTCTCAGTCGCTGCAGAGTGGATCCGGGGGAGTGGATGCTTCATCCAGACGTCTTTGCGTTTCTATTTTGGCGTTGAGGAGTTCCTCTCATGGATCTGATGGCAACCTTCGAGTCGGCCCAGGTGGAAGGGTTTTTCAGCAGGCGAAGGGAACGGATGTCAGAGTGTCTCGATGCACTGGCACAGAGGTGGCCGGAAGGGGGTCTTCTCTATGTGTTTCCGCCGTGGGCTCTCATAGGCCGGGTAGTCCAGCACATAGAGCGGCACCGGGGCCTAGTGGTTCTGATTGCGCCCGACTGGCCCAGAAGGCCGTGGTATGCGGATTTGGTATGGCTGTTGGTGGACAGGCTGTGGAGGCTCCCGTGTCGGGAGGACGTGTTGTGACAGGGACCGTTATGTATGCTTACGGCATGGCTCTTGAGAGGGCTAGGATAACGGCCAAGGGATACTCCGCAGCAGTTATTTCTACCTTGCTGAGGGCGCGAAGACGCTCTACTTCATTGGCGTACATTAGAGTGTGGTGTATTTTTGAAGCCTGGTGTGTGGAGCGGGGCCTGCAGCCGTTGGTGGCGTCGGTGTCGCAAGTCCTTTTCTTTTTGCAGGATGGTGTGGATAAGGGGCTCTCTGCTAGTTCCTTGCGGGTGCAGTTGGCAGCGATTTCTTGTTATCGCGGTAGGATACAGGGACAGTTGTTAGGGGCGCACAGTGATGTTAAAAAGTTTCTGCGGGCCGTTTTACTCATGTGGCCGCCGAGATGCAGGTCGGTTCCTCCATGGGATCTGAACTTGGTGTTGGAGGCCTTGATCAGAGCGCCCTTCGAGCCGCTGGGCAAGGCGTCAATAAAGGATTTGACGTTAAAGACAGTTTTTCTGGTGGCGATTTGCTCCACGAGATGGATTTCTGAGTTGCAGGCTTTATCCTGTAAGGAACCGTATTTGTCCTTCTTTAATCACAAGGTGGTCTTGTGGACTGTGCCTGCGTTCTTGCCGAAGGTGGTCTCCATGTTTCATCTTAACCAGGTGGTGTCGTTACTGGTGTTTTCCAAGGAACAGACGGATAACTCGGGGGGCAGAGTGCATCTTCTGGATGTTCGTCGCACGCTGAAGAGATACCTCTGCAAGTCTGCTCCTTTCAGGAAGTTGGAGCGGTTGTTTGTGACCTTTGGGGGTCCTTGGAAGGGAGAAGCGGCAGCTAAGGCGTCCATCTCGTGATGGTTGAAAGAGGCCATAGGGGCCGCGTATATTCTAAAGGGTAAAGCAATTCTGGAGGGTCTCCGAGCTCATTCGACTAGGGCGCAAGCGGCGTCTTGGGCAGAGCTTAATTTGGTTCCAGTAGCGGACATTTGTAGGGTGGCAACTTGGTCGTCGTTGCATTCTTTTGCTAAGCACTATAGGCTGGATGTGCAGGAAGCGGGGGATGGGTATTTTGGCTCGACGGTGCTTCAGGCTGGGCTAGCGGGTCCCTCCCATTGAGATTCACTGCTCTGTTACATCCTCTATGGTTCCGGGACTGGACTAGAGGGACGTAAAGGAAGGTGAAATTAGACTTACCTGCTAATTGTTGTTCCTTTAGGAGCTCTAGTCCAGTCCCGGATCCCTCCCAGGTTGCTAAGCGGTTGTTCAGCCTGAAGGTTAGGAGGAAGTGTGTAAGTCAGGGCTCCTGGGTCATCACTCAGGGAAGACGCAGTGGGGGCCTTTTTCGCAGCAGGACTCCGTTTGATCGCAGGAGAGCATTCTCCTGGTAAGGGTAGTTACTTCTGTTTTTATATTTAAAAAAAAAAAGAGACAAAGACTCATGGTTGTGAGGTTTGGAGGTTTTGCTGCGCCGTAGTAATTTGCCTATTTTCCAGTTTACTCTTTTCTGGTTTGACTACTTATTTGTTGCTCTGCTGAGTCTGCTTTGTCAGTAGGTGCTGGTGGAAGGGGGCAGTCCTTGCCTATTTGTACCAGTGACATCAAAGCGATGACATCTTTCAGTCTCCAAAACTGCTGGTGGAGGTTCACAACTCTCTATGGTTCCGGGACTGGACTAGAGTTCCTAAAGGAACAACAATTAGCAGGTAAGTCTAATTTCACCTTACTGCATGCTGCCTGGTTAGCGACCTTCACCTAAAAGATAGACAAGGAAAACCCTTGCCTATCTTTTAGCCACAGGAGCTAACCGGGCAGCATGCGATATCATTGATACCCGGTTAGCTATGGTGGGTGGAAGGCATGTGCTGTGACCCCGGATATTCAATGCCGGAGCCGCATATGACCCCAGCATTGAATATCTGTGGTTAAGTTCAGCGCCAGTGGCTAGACACTGTACTCGCATCAAGCTGCTGGCTCTGAATATCGGGAACTAGAATTTGCATACAAACTTTTCAAAGGTTTTTTTTGTTCATATTAACAGTCTGACTATTGGGTGACAGGGATAATTTGGAATCTTTCATCTTGTTCTGATTTTTACTTAAAGGCACCTAGGTTACTTTTACCTTTATTGGAACCTTCCTTTCAGGGTGCCCTAAGTTCCCTCTTACTAGTATCCTTCAAAGATACATCATTCTGAACCATGTGCTCTTGAGTGAATTTTGGCTTTCCCCATTTTCTAGTTTAAAAGCTGCTCTATCTCCTTTTTATAGGTTAATGCCAGCAGCCTGATTCCACCCTGGTTAAGGTGGAGTCCATCCTTTCGGAAAAGCCTGCCCCTTCCCCAGAATATTGCCTAGTTCCTAACAAATCCTAAACCACCTTCTTTGCGCCATCTTTTCATCCACACATTGACACTCCGGAGCTCTGCCTGCCTCTTGAGTACTGTGAATAGAACAGGAAGCATTTCTGAGAATCCAACCATGGACATTCTAGATTTCAACTTTCTACATAAAAGCCTAAATTTAGTTTCAAAAACCTCCCTCCCACACTTTCCTATGTGACTGTTTCCAACATGTATAAAGCAGTAGGCTCCTCCATAGCACTATCTAAAACTTATCTACCTATCATGTGAGGTTTGCTACCTTTGCACCAGGCAGATATGTTATCTGCTTATCCTCATGCTCACCAGTTGCCTAGTTATCTACATGCCTAATGATCAAATTGCCAACTATAGCAACCATCCTAACCCTTCCCTCATGGACATATAGCCCTAGAGACCCATCCTTGGTGTGAGTGGGTATTACATCACTTGGAGGAAGGGTCCTAGCTATAGGATCACTTCCTGCCATACCAAGGTGATGCTCTCCTACTATGTGACCTCTCTCCTCCATAGCAGCAGAAAGGCTGCAAGACTGGAGATGGAACCACTCTTCTATATCCCTGTAGGTCTCATCTATATACCTCTCTCTCTGCCTCAGCTGCTCCAAGTCTGCTACTCTAACCACCAGATATTAGACTTGCTCCCTTACAGCAAAGAGATCGTTACATTTAGTGCACACATAAGACCTCTCACCATCTGGGAGAAAATTATTCATATAACACTCAGTGCAAAAGACTGGTAGCTCCCATCTCTCTGCTGGACTGCTGTCTGCATCATAAGATTTAAAGATTTCCTTTAGTTATTTAAAGTTATTCAGTTGTTTAAAGCTCCTAGGGGAATAGGGATACTTGGACCAATACAATTATACCAAATAAGTATAAGGGACTTTTAGTTTTCATCCCAATGTGAACTGCAAGGAATTAATTAACCCGTTTTGACTTCATCAGCAGAAAAGCATGCAGTCTTGCCGGCTTGGTAGCGTCGAAAGAGGAGATTCCGGTGCTTCCTTCGGATAGTGAGACCTCTCTATCTCCTGCACAGAGGACTCCGCCGCCCTGCCCAGCTGCTCCGGATCCAACCCCTGCTGCTGTGATGCCACTGCTTCCCACAGAGGACACTGTTAGCACCACTGAAGGGGAGTTTGCAGGTGGTTTGGCTCCGTTGACTCCCGGGGATATCGGGGAGGCTTCAGGTGTGGATTTGACGGTGGACGTTCTGGTGTTTTCTCCTTCAGAGGGAAAGTCACTTCCTCAGTCTACATCTACTCCATTTGTGCTTGCTCCATTTACTCTGGTGCATCCAAAGGTTTTTACGCTGGAATCTATATGGGAAGCCATTGCATCTCTTTCTATGGTGATTCACTCTCAGACCTCTGCTTTATCTTCCCGGGTTCAAAAGCATGAAGTCAGTATTCAGAATAACGCTGCTCAAATTGAAATGGCTGTGTCTGCTTGTGAATAGATGAAAACACAATTGAAAGATCTGGGAACCCAGGTAGAAACTGTGTAAAGAAAATGGGGCTATAAAATACAAGCTAGAGGTATTGGAAAATGCCTCTAGGGCTGCTAATCTTAGAGTATTGAATTTTCTTAAAATGCCTGGTATTACTGCACTTGATAAGTTCAAATGATAGTTGTCGGAGTCACTAAAAGTCCCTACAGAGCTGTTTCCTCCATTAAATAAGGTCTACTACCTCCTTCGGGGTAAGAAGAGTACTGAGGTTCCAGTGGCGGTCTCTAATGTGAACTTTGATGCTCTGAATGTTTCTGGCCTCCTCGAAGATACTGGTGGGGAATTACCTCTTCAACTTTACTTGTGCAATGTGCATTGATCTCAGACAAGGAATGACTCTTAAAGTTGTTTTTTTAAGAAGCATCTGGAGATATTTCTTGGCTTCACCATATCTATGTTTCCTGATTTGACTAAAGACACCCAGAAGCGGTGGAAACAATTTCTTATTCATAAGTCTGGAGTGTTACAAATTTTATTCTTTTTCTGATCCTATTGATTTGGGTACTTTCATTAATGCCAGGCTTCCCTCTGTGGTATGCCCAGAATAAGTAGATCTTCCTCTCATTTCATATAATGTTCAGGGTACTTCGTGGTCACTTGGTTCAAAAAATTAGTTATCTTGAATAAACTATACGTTCCAGAGTGCTCTTGCTCTGGTTTAGTAATCTTTTCTCTGTACTCCAAACATGTGGGCTATGATTGAGTTTTGTAGGATAGAGTTGTACCGATTATTATTGATTGTATTATTGTTTGTTTCACCTACTTGCTCTTTTTTTCTGCAAGATTGTAGTTGTAATTCTTGCTGTTTTGTTTAAAATTCAATATATATAAATTGGAAAAAAATTGGCCTCAGAATGCAGCCTTGTGGGATTCCACAAGGCAATTTAACTGGCACAGATAAGGTATTGAATCAGTGCAGACAGTAGGAGTGACTTCTCATGTAAGCTTGGAACCATGCATGAGCTATGCCTGAAATTAATAATTCTGAAAGACATTGAAGATGAATATAATGGTTAATAAGATCAAGTTAAACCAAGAATACTTCTCTGCCACAACCCAGATTGACCTTAACAAACTCTAACAGGCCAAAAAAAGATCTTTCTTAGAGGACTTTGACTGAAAACTTGTTTGCCTCAGGTGGAGGACATTAGTGGTCTTGAGAAATCATAAGAGCTGGTTAGCAACAATCATTTCTGCTATCATACTAACAAAATGGAGATTGGAAATAGGTCAGATATTAGTAATGGAGGACAAATTGGCCTTAGGATCTTTGATATGAAGGCAAAACATTGTCCATTTCCATTCAGTGGGGAAGCTTCCTTGTGTCAAGCTAGCAGCAAGTATAAAATGCAAGGGGGGAAAGGAACGACTCTAGTATTTATTTTAATATGGTGGCTGCAGAGAATCAGTAGTGATGGATGAGGGTTTCATAGAACTAACAACCTCAGTTAGAATGGAAAATTGAAACAAACAGCTTTCTAGGAGTGGAGTAGATGGTGTTAAAAAATGACTGAGAGCAATGAGGTGTGGGAAAAAGGATTGAATGTTAATTTTTTTCAAGAAGCCAAGTGTGAACTGATCTGAAGTGATTTCAGAGGAAAGCATAACTTGTGGACTGCTGCTAAAATGAGTCACCAGCCTAAAACATCTGGAGGAATTTGGTTCTTTTTGTAGGAGAGTGGAGCAGTATTCTCACTTAGCAGAGTGAATAGCATTTTTGTATTGCTTTGCAGCATCATGATAGGAGGCCAACGTGAAAGAAAAAGGCACCTTGTGCCAGTGGTGCTTGATCTGCAGTAATTGTGACTTCATCAGCAGAAAAGCATGCAGTCTTGTCAGGCTTGGCTTTCTCTTTTTCTACTGGCTTGAAACATCAAAGGATACACTGTATCCGAACCATGGATTGCATATCGATAGCATTGCTGTGCAAATGGGAGCTCCTACAGTTTACGTAATTTACAGACTTTCTTTTCCAATACAATCCATGTATTAATGTCACAATACCGTTTAATGGTATAAGCAATGACATGCTCCTGAAGAAATGCCTTAGATGTCTCCCAAAATAGTACTGGGTCATCTTTATGTGTACCATTAGTATCCTCAAAAATTGTCCACTATGACCTCAGATAAGATCAGAATCCCAAATCCTCATATAGGTGAATAGAAAATCTCCTGGGCTGATCAGACATCCTGAAACACAAATTCTTAATGTCCAGCCACCCCATCGCATGATCAGATATCTCATTGGGTCTATATTTGCCATTTCTATATTGCCTAATACAGTAACAGGTCATTCCAAGGCACAAATAGTCCAACCCTGCTTTTTGGTTCCTCTTCCAACCCCAACTAACTTCCCCACACGTTGTACAGGGAAGTTAGACAGGGCAGGAAAGGGGTGGTATGGGGGGGGGGCAGAGTAAGGGTGGGCAGTGAGCGGTCAGTGGCCCCGGACGTACAGGGTCAATTCCAATGTCGACCCTGTATGTCCAGGATCGGCAGACTGTACAGTGTACATGGAACTTATTCCACCTCTGTCGGCGGGGGACAACAGGCCCGGACATCAGAAGAGGTAGGATAGGGCAGAGGGTTCCCCACAGCCTGACCCTGACCTTGGGAGGCCAGATTGTGGGTGGGGCTGAGGGGAACACAGAATTTTGTCTGGCAGCCAGAGATCACAGCTCCTTTATAAAGCCATGGTACCATGGCAACTGGATGCCATGGCACCATTGCTCCATTCAGGAACCCTGACTGAGTTATCCGGGCAAGGCCTGTACATGCAGGCTGACCGGAATCGGGGTCCTGGCCTGCACATACAGGCCTGGACGCAATTCTGATTCCAGAGGGCTGGATGTGCCCCGCGTGATCAGAATACGGGATAACTCTGTGTGTCCAGTTCCGACCGAGTGCACAGAGGGCTGGGATGTCCAGGACTGAATCAGGCTCTAAGGTACTAGAAACCAGAAAATAATCAATTTGAGACCATGGGCATGGGCATGGGCATGCGCTCTTGATAAATGCATATAATCTTTATACGGGAAAAGGCGGGAAGTGCCAGCATTTTTTTCATGAGGCCATGGTTGCAAACTCCACTATAGCTTTGGCAGCAAAGATGATTTAAATGGCGCTGGCTTGCAGCACGGGGTTTCCTTTGCATTTATCTGCTGCATCCCATGACCCAACTGCTTTGATTGCTGACGTGAGCCCGATTGCTTCAATTTCCAAACTCATTATATCGGGTACTCTTTTTTAATCATCTATTTAATTCTCTTTTCAATTTTATTTTAAACCATGCAACTGGATCCCCTTATATATGAATTGCCTTCTGTATGCTCCATGGTTCAGCACATAACCGGTATGGGAAAAAGCTACTTACCAGTGCGGCTTTGTTTGCTATTGGAAGTTTGTCTTTTTTGTAGTGGTACCAGGTTTTTGATATCCCTTTTCATGCCTTTTTTCACACAACTCTTTTTTAGGTTAGCCCTTGCTATACCGGCAGTATCCAGGTTTTAATTATATAGTTTTGTTGAACTCATGAAGTAATATTTAAGAACGCGGATAGGAGCACTCCTGTTCACTATTTTGTTTCATGGACAGAAAAGACAGATTAGAGTTCTACCCAATGCCTTAAAAGATACATTCTCCAAAGTGAAATATGCCATTTTTAAGATTAAAATGGTCTGGTAACTTTACACACTGGTGTACTTTTAAGCCTGACATTTCAGCTCATCTCCCATTATGTCTTTATTAATAGATACTGTAGATGACTTTGTTCTTGATCATTTGTTTTTCAGTTTTCAATACATCCTTTAGCTATTTCTCCATTACTCCACTATGCCATACAATATATACAGTAGAATGGTGTCTCATATTTTAGGAACCCTCCTTCCTCAACTGCCCTGTCTATTCCCTTTATGCTTAACTGTGGTTTGTTGTCTGGTCTTACCCTCTTGCTTAGGGTCCTCAGAAGAACACCTTCTTGATGGACTTTGGACCTGCGATATTTCTACCACTGTGGTTTTATGTGTAAGCGTATCCTCTTTTAATATTATACAGACTGATCCCATGTTGTTTTTACTGTTTTCACATGTGCATCTTAAGTGCACTCCTTTTTAATTTAATTTAATTTTTATTAATCCTTATGATTTGTATTATATGTACTGTCACCCGGTGAGGGTCCCCAGGGCTGGAGCCTGGGTAATTCACCGGGGCTACTTCAATATTAGCAAAAGTGGATGATTACAATGCCCTCTGGGAGTTGTAGTCCCAATTGCTGAATAAAGAAGGTGAGTCGTGGATGAATAGTAAGGCTTTCAAACAGGACTTTTAATTCCCCTTCCGGGTGGATTTTTAAAGCAATGGGAGCAAAAGGCAAAACACCATGCTTCTGGTACAAAAATCAAAAGGAACAAACTGGAACCAAAATATGCTTATCTTCAGCTGAACTCAAAAGTAACACAAACAGTTCGTTCAAAACAGGTAAGTTTTCCTCACTGCAGTTTGCTTATGCTTTAACAGCTTCTTCAACAGAAAGAAGTAATGTCATCTGACATAATTAAAGTACAGTCCATGCATGTATCTGATATTGCTTCTTCATAATCATTACATTGCATTTCCTCGGGTTCCTCCTCTGAATAACATTCTTCAGGGTTATAGAAAACGTTATCTTTAGGCAAACTCTGTTCTCGGTAATTATACCTCCCCTCTTCCTGGTTAAGAGAGTGCAGTGAATAATTACCACCCTCTCTTGAGAGCTCCCTTTGTGAGTCACACAACTCCTTATACATACAGGGCAAATCACTATATTCAAAGGCTCTTCTAATAGAAGGAATTGGCCTACCTCCCAACTGCCTTTTCTCTGAGCTCCTGCGTGTGAGTGAGTTATCAGAGCACTGCTGAGATGGAGACGTTTCTCTGCCTTTCTGTCTTGGCTTTTCCTTAAGCATAAAACTTTTCCCAGGACAGACTTTCCCTCTTGTGCTGTACCTGGTTTTAGGAAGATAAAACTCCTCAGCTTTCCTGAGCCTGGCTTCTGTACCGTATCTTCTCCTAGCTTTCTGGTAAGTTTCACCAGGCACATCCTTAGCTGGGCACTGCTCTCTGCAACAGGCTGCTGTGTTTCTTCCCGTATACCTTTCAGTTCTGCTGGCTTCTGAACTCTCTCTCACTCCTGTGTCTCTGCTTCTAGAACTGGAACTTGTTCTGCTCCTCGCCCTGCCTCTTCTTCTCCTCTCCTCACTAACATCAGGTGAGCATGTTTTAACTATGCGTGTCCCTGTGCTTGGTTGGGCTCCACCCCTTCTCAGCTGCCCTTCATTTCCTAATGAATCAGGAACCTGCTTGCTGCTCGGGCGTGTTCTCCCACCATGTGATAGTGTTTGTTTTGGTTGCCTATAGCAACTCTGCTCCATGTGCTGATCTGAGCTGTCATTTTGAGATCTGTTTTCATCTGTTCTACCTATTTCCATAGGCTCTGATGACTCTACCTCATGACAGATCCCCCCCCCCCCCTTAAAATATTACGGGCTGCTGAATCTTTCAAACAGCACGTAATCCTGGAGAGCACATCTGCGTTTCCATGTAGTTTCCCAGCCCTATGCTGAATTATAAAATCAAAGGACTGTAGCGCCAAATGCCATCTGGTAAGACAGGCATTACTATTTTTCATTTGATTAAGCCACTTAAGAGGAGCGTGGTCTGTAACTAAAAGAAATTTTCTCCCCGTCAAATAAAATCTCAATGCCTCCACGGCCCATTTTATCGCGAGGCACTCTTTTTCTACGGTGGAATAGTTTCTTTCAGCTTTGGAGAGCTTCCTGCTAAGATAGATAACTGGGTGTTCCACCCCCTCAAACTCCTGAGACATTACTGCCCCCAAGCCTGTCTCTGAAGCGTCTGTTTGTACTATGAAGGGCAAGCTAAAATCTATCCCTCGCAGTCCTGGGGCCTTACAGAGTTTCTCCTTAAGGGAGGTGAACGCTTTCTCGGCGTCAGGTGTCCATCTCACATTGTTTGGTGCATTTTTTTCAGCATCTCAGTGAATAAGACACTCTCTTCTGCGAATCGGGGTATAAACCTCTGATAATATCCTATTAGCCCCAGGAAGCTACGTATCTGTTTTTTGGTCCGTGGTCGGGGGAAATCCCTCACGCTCTCGACCTTGCTCGCTAGGGGCTTGACCAGTCCCCTACCGACCATGTGACCCAAATACTTGGCTTCTTCGCTGGCGAATAAGCATTTTGCTGGGTTAAGCGTCAAACCTGCCCTGCGCATCACTCTCAGCACTGCCTCTACCCTAGAGAGGTGTTGAGTCCAGGTGGTGCTATGAATGATAACATCATCCATGTAGGCCAGCGCATACTCATGATGGGGCCTCAATACTTGGTCCACTAAGCGCTGGCATGTGGCTGCCGCCCCATGCAGCCCAAATGGCATTCTCCAAAATTGAAACAATCCTATCGGAGTGCTAAATGCCGTTTTTGGTTTTGAATCTCTCGTTAAAGGTATCTTCCAATACCCTTAAGTGAGGTCTAAGGTAGTTAAATACCTTCTTGTCCTAGGCGATCTAGTAGGTCATCGATGCGTGGCATCGGGTAGGCATCAAACTGGGAGATCCCATTCACCTGACGAAAATCTATACAAAACCTGAGAGTCCCATCCGGTTTTGGAACCAGGACTATCGGACTCGACCAGGGGCTCCGGGACTCCTCTACTATGCCCATAGCCACCATTTCCTTTACCTGTTCGATCACCTCCTTCTTTTTTGCTTCGGGCATTCTGTATGGGCGCTGTCTGATTATTTGCCCGGATATAGTAATTATCTCATGAGCGACCATATGGGTTTCGCCAGGTTTTGTGGTTAAGATGTCAGAAAACCATTCTAACACCTGGGTCAACTCCTTTTGCTGTTGTAGGGAGAGCCCTGTTCCTATCCTGGGTTTTGTTTTTTCTTTCCAGTCGGCTGTCTGAGGACCGAGGTCTTCCTCCTTCCTCTCCTCAGCAAGGGCCGTCATATTCTTAACCTCCCTTTGCCCAGTAGACCCGAACCCACTTGTCCCTCTGGTGGTGGGTGATAATGAGGGAACTTCCTCAACTGTGGGGAATCCTGCGCGCTCACAGATTAACCAAGCAATGCGATCGCCTACATGCACCTTAAAATCCTTCTCCCCGAAATTAAAAAGCAGGACTTTCACCACGCCCCTATAATCAGGGTCTATAACCCCTGCCCCAACGTCTATAAAGTATTTGAACGCTAGGCCCGACCTGGGTGCTATGCGGCCATAGCATCCCTCCGGTATTTTAACCATTATGCCCATGTCGACTAGCGTTTTTCCCCCCTTTAAAACTATTGCCTCCTCGGCACTAAAAAGATCATACCCTGCTGCAGCTATGGAAGCTCTTTGGGGGCTTTTAGCCTGATCATTGGCCTTACAAAACTGGAGTGCAAACTTTTGCTTTGTTTGGGGTACTTTGCTTACTCATGAGTGTGGTCGGTTGCTAGTCTTTTGTGTTTTCTCAAACAAAGGACTAGGAAGTCTGGCAGCTAGGGCCTCTGACCCTGTTCCTTTTTTTCCTGCCGGGAGCTGGGTGGACTTCTGGCTCTGCTTATTAAGACCTTTTTCCATTTCCTGAAAAAATGGAGGCCAGTCTCGTCCTAAGACGACCTCATGGGGTAGCTTCGGGATGATAGCTATCAGTATCTGCTTCTTAGTTCCCAACCCCTTAATAGACAGCTTGTGTAAAGGATAATGTGAAGATGCGTCGTGCACACACCTTATCCGCACCTGGCCTTCTGCTTGACTCGGGGCTGACTGACAGCACCCCTCAATGGCTTCCCAAAGCTTGTGAGAAACCATGCTCTGGTCAGCCCCCGAGACAAGCAGTGCCAGTGCTTCCACGCCCTCTACCTGCACTCTGAGGAGGAAGCCTTCGTGGACCGGCTTGTCTGTTCCGGCCACGAGGACTGTTCTCTCGCGGCAGTTCCTCTGGAAATGTCCTGTTTTTCCACAGTTGAAACACTTGCCCTTATACATAGATAAAACATTGGCAACATCATCAACATTCTTATCATACACATCAGGCATTTTACATTTTTCATACTTTCCTCTCTTGCTAAAATTTTCCATACCTGCTGCCCTTAAGACAGCTACCCCTGAGGGGCCAGCCTTCTCAGCCTCAAAATATCTTTCGGCTAGGTTGGCTGCCTCCTCTGTGGTCTGGCAGTCTTGCAATATAAGAAAAGTTTTTACCTCGGCTGGCACAGCCTGCATAAATTGCTCTAAAATCACAGTGTCAATTATTGACTCTATGGTTCTGCGTTCGGGAGTTAGCCACTTCCATGCAATGCTCTTAAGCCTTTGGTACAAGGCTATTGGCGTCTCCCTAGGCCTAATCTTAGCCTCACGAAACATCCTTTTGTAATGCAGAGGAGTTAAGCCCAATCTGTCCTTCACCGCCTTTCTAACCTCCCTATAGTCTGAGGCGAGAATTGCAGGCATTGCCTTGTATGCAGATAGTGCCTCACCCATTAGCGACATAGCAAATCGGGTGGCCCATTGCTCCGTTGGCCACTTTAATGCCTCGGCAATTCTCTAGAAAGCATCTATAAAATCATCTAAATTGTCAGATGGGTTTAACTGTCCCAAACTTAAAGCATTACAGGTACCAAGTCCTACCCCCTGTAGCATAGAGGGCATGGCGACTCCTGCTTCTTGTGGCTTCTTGAGTAGTGCCTCTATAGTTTCGATGAGGGGTCTCTGCTGCTCCCTTATCGCGATGGCGTTTTGCTCTTGGATGTGGCGTGTTATCTTCATCTGTTTGTCCCACTGGGCTTGCATCCAATGCATAACGTTCTGGGGATCCATCTTCTTCTGTGTCTGCTTCCCTGTGGAGAAAAGAAAAGAGAAGGTCCACCAAGTGCGGCTCTTATGCTCCTTTTTAACCCGTCTATTTTGTGCACAGTAGCACCCCTTTCTCACCCTTTGTCCTGCTACACTAATGACCCAGGTAACTTTACCTTAGCCTTCGCGTAGCTTCAGGCTTTGTGAGAAAGGTTGCTGTTCTCCACTCCACCTGGCCGAATCTGCCAGCGAACTCTCTGACGGTTCTCCTGGATGCAGCAATTCTTCTCCAGTCGTGAATAGTGTTCCCTTTTAATATTGTCCTTTGTTGCCCAGGCCAAAAAAAAAACTGCAACAACTACACCATATGTCACCCGGTGAGGGTCCCCAGGGCTGGAGCCTGGGTAATTCACCGGGGATACTTCAATACTAGCAAAAGTGGATAATTACAATGCCCTCTGGGAGTTATAGTCCCAATTGCTGAATAAAGAAGGTGAGTCATGGATGAATAGTAAGGCTTTCAAACAGGACTTTTAATTCCCCTTCCGGGTGGATTTTTAAAGCAATGGGAACAAAAGGCAAAACACCATGCTTCTGGTACAAAAATCAAAAGGAACAAACTGGAACCAAAATATGCTTATCTTCAGCTGAACTCAAAAGTAACACAAACAGTCCGTTCAAAACAGGTAAGTTTTCCTCACTGCAGTTTGCTTATGCTTTAACAGCTTCTTCAACAGAAAGAAGTAACGTCATCTGACATAACTAAAGTACAGTCCATGCATGTATCTGATATTGCTTCTTCATAATCATTACATTGCATTTCCTCGGGTTCCTCCTCTGAATAACATTCTTCAGGGTTATAGAAAACGTTATCTTTAGGCAAACTCTGTTCTCGGTAATTACACCTCCCCTCTTCCTGGTTAAGAGAGTGCAGTGAATAATTACCACCCTCTCTTGAGAGCTCCCTTTGTGAGTCACACAACTCCATATGCGTACAGGGCAAATCACTATATTCAAAGGCTCTTCTATTAGAAGGAATTGGCCTACCTCCCAACTGCCTTTTCTCTGAGCTCCTGCGTGTGAGTGAGTTATCAGAGCACTGCTGAGACGGAGACATTTCTCTGCCTTTCTGTCTTGGCTTTTCCTTAAGCATAAAACTTTTCCCAGGACAGACTTTCCCTCTTGTGCTGTACCTGGTTTTAGGAAGATAAAACTCTTCAGCTTTCCTGAGCCTGGCTTCTGTAATGTAGCTTCTCCTAGCTTTCTGGTAAGTTTCACCGGGCACGTCCTTAGCTGGGCACTGCTCTCTGCAACAGGCTGTTGTGTTTCTTCCCGTATACCTTTCAGTTCTGCTGGCTTCTGAACTCTCTCTCATTCCTGTGTCTCTGCTTCTAGAACTGGAACTTGCTCTGCTCCTCGCCCTGTCTCTTCTTCTCCTCTCCTCACTAACCTCAGGTGAGCAAGTTTTAACTACGCGTGTCCCTGTGCTTGGTTGGGCTCCACCCCTTCTCAGCTGCCCTTCATTTCCTAATGAATCAGGAACCTGCTTGCAGCTCGGGCGTGTTCTCCCACCATGTGATAGTGTTTGTTTTGGTTGCCTATAGCAACTCTGCTCCATGTGCTGATCTGAGCTGTCATTTTGAGATCTGTTTTCATCTGTTCTACCTATTTCCATAGGCTCTGATGACTCTACCTCATGACAGTACTGATTTCCTATCTTTAATGCTTTTAAATGTGTTTTTTTAATGTTGCATTAATTAGTACCAATTCAATTGTTTTCATATTATCCTTGTTTTATTATTTGTTTAGATAATGTTATTTAATTCTATGTAATATGGGTTTTAATGTTATTACTCCTTTTACATTTTCATAATATTGATGATATTTATTTGTTCTGTTTTAGGTTTTATTTTTAATTGCTTTCAATATCTTGTATTATCCTTTATAATGATTATGTTCTTTTATTTAGTATTTAGTATTTATTGTTTATTTTATTTTTTTATGTATAACCCTTTTCTATATCTTAAGGTTGCTACCCCTGATGAAGGCCTTGCTGAAACATGACTATGAAGGTACCTCTCCTGTATTTTAATGTACCTCAATAAAGGACGTATTCTTGCTTATCATCTCATCTTGTTTATGTTTTAGCGAGTATAAGTGCTTCTGTTTTGGACTGTTAAAACACAGCAGCATAGAAACATTGAAAATGATGGAAAGAGATTTTATTTTATTTATTTATTTAGCAGCATTTTTATACCACCGTATCTACCTGCCATGGTGGTTTACATGGAACAATGAATTAAATGTTTTACATAGAACTCTTGTTAAAAGTTAAATTAACTGAACACATCATAACTATTTACATCAGGCTTGACTGACTGTGGCAAGGGTATATGAAGAGTTATGTTGGTGCTACGGAGGTTTCCGATGTGGATATGATGGATAGGGGGGGGGGGGGTAGATCATAGTCTGTGTCAAAGTGTTCCAAGAAGAGGGATTTTATTAACATGTGCCTGGAATTCAGTGAGGGCTCGTATTTCTGAAGTGAGGGTGTTCCAGATAAGAGGGGCATAGAATGAGAACACTCTGTTAGAGGTCGTATTATGGATTGAGTAAAAGTAGCTAGAACCGAGAGGAGGTTATTATTGGTGGAATGTGCTGATCTCTTGTGGAGTGGTTGTTGAAGAAGGGGACAGAGGATGCTTTTGGAGAGTTGGTGGATGATCTTGAATATGGTTAGTGCTACTTTGTACTTGATTCTCTCTTGGATGGGGAGCTAGTGTAGGGCTTTCAGAGAGGGAGTGATGTGCTCTCATGGGCCTGTGCCAATGATTATGGAATTTTGGGCAAGCTGTAAGGGTAATAATGTGGCTTTAGGGAGGCCCTGGTAAATTATGTTTGCATAGTCCAGGATGGGAGTGATGAGGACTTGGCATATGTTCCTGAAATCATTGGGGTCCAGAAGTGGGCGAAGGTGTTATAGAGGTCTCATTTTAAATTATGCTGTCTTGGTAACTTGTTTAATGTGTTGTTAGAAATTGAGGTGATAGCCTGTGTGAGGCTTAGGTATTTTACAAATTGTTTGACCTTTAGGGTGAGGTTGGCCAGCTTGATGGTAGATGGTGGGGTGAAGGATGGTTGTTTAGAAATGATGAGGATTTCCATTTTACTGGGGTTGATATGCATGTTGTGGTCGTTGAGCCATTGAATGGATTCTTTTAGGCTGTTGCTGTTTATAGAGTAGTGTGGGTTGCTGTTTATAGAGTAGTGTGGTTGGTGGAGTAGTGTGGGTTGGTGGGTTGGAGACTGAGGAATACAGAAAATAGTGGGTTTTATGTTGTTTTATAAGCATGCATATGGGTTGAATAAAAATATTATATAGCAGTGAGGATAAGGCTGAGCCTTGAAGTAAGCCTTGTAGCAGCTGGAAGGGTTTGGAGGTGTTAGATCCGATACTTACTTGTTATGATCGGTTGGAGAGGTTTGATGTGAACCACTGTAGGGCTGTGTCTCTGATTCCAACTGAGTGTAAGTAGGAACATAGTTAGGCATGAGTGACTGAGTCAAAAGCTGCTGAGACATTGAGAAAGATGAGAATGAATCCTTGATATTCTTTCTGACACCTAATCAGGAGTTAATGGGCCTGATTACCTGAGAGCAGCTGAGGAATACATAAAAGGCTCCAGAGCCCTGCCCTGTTGAGGCATTCCCAACAGAGACTCTACAGGTCAAACAACGGTAAGGATTTGGGGGTTTATTTTTATTAAATTTCTAGCTCTCTGACTGGTAGCTCTTAAAAGGGGTTTTGTATATTTTTAAAGCAAAGTTGCTTTCTTTTTGGCTCTTTAGTAGAAATTTCCTTGAGCAGAGTAGGTTGTTGAACTCTAGTAACCATCTCAGCTTTGAGAACTGCTGACACCTAATCAGGTGTTAGTTTCCTCCCTACCCACCCCGACTCCCACCCACCCCTAGTGAGCAGCCTTGCTTTATAGTGCGCCTCCCCATTTAACAAACCACAGAGACTTGGGGCAGCACATTTTGAATATAATTAAAGAGATTTAACTGCTTTTTCTCTGAAAGGACAGCTGGGAAACCAGCTGATACTTGGTAGATCTCTCTCTTTTGCTTTAACAGATACCTAAGCTCCACGAACAGAACAATGGCTGGGAAAAATAGTATCGCTAAAGCTGTTGCCCCCATTACAGCTTCTGCCTCTGTCCAGACAGAGGTCCTAATGCCAGTTGAAGGACTGTTTCCATGTGCAGAGTGTCTCCATGCTGAAACTCTGAGGAAACAAGTGGAGGAACTCAGAGAGGAGGTGGAGAGGCTGAGGAACATTCAATACAGTGAGAAGTACAGTGGTGAGATGCTTCTTGCAGCAACCAAGCTCTCCAGCAGAGGAGAAGATGGGTGCCAACAGAATGTCAATGATTGGACACAAGTCACCAGGGCCTGCAAAATCACCAATCCAACTTCTCCCGCCCTTGAATTGAAGAACCATTATGCAGCCCTGGAAGTGGAGGAGGTGAAAGCATCCCTGGAAAGGGAAGAAACAGAGCTCAAGTACCCCAAAGTTGCAGAATCAGTGACCACAAGGAAGCAAAGGGTAGTGGTGGTTGGAGACTCTCTTCTGAGGGGTACTGAGGCATCCACACTGACAATACATCTGACGACAAGACTTGATGTCCAGAGAGGTATGCTGTCTGCCTGGTGCCAAAATCCAAGATGTTACGGAGAGTTTGCCGAGACTCATCAAGCCCACTGACTATTACCCAATGTTGCTGATCCATGTTGGAACAAATGATACTGCTAGGTATCCCTCAGAACATATCAAAAGTGACTTTATGGCTCTGGGACAGAGGGTGAAGCAGTTAAGTGCACAGGTGGTGTCCTCTTCAATCCTTCCTGTTGAAGGTAAAGTCCAAGGCAGAGAGGCTCGCATCCTGGAGATGAATGCATGGCTGTATGGATGGTGTCATCGAGAGTGTTTTGGTTTCCTAGACCATGGGATGCTGTTCCAAGGGTTGCAGAGCAGAGATGGTATCCATTTGTCCAAGAAAGGTCACCGCCTCTTCGGTAGTAGACTGGCTAATCTACTGAAGAGGGCTTTAAACTAGATTATTTGGGGATGGGTGAATAAAGCCCCCAGGTAGGTGAAAGCCCCCAGGTAGGTGATACATTAAATACCTTTATGGAAATGGGTAACAGGGGTAACATATGGAAAGCAGTGTGTATAAATGCCCGTAGCATGGGAAATAAGATCCCTGATGTTGAAGCTTTGGTGGGAGTGGCTGACTTGGATTTATTGACAGTTACAGAAACATGGTTCACAGGAAACCATGATTGGGATGTAACTACACCTGGCTATACTTTATTCAGAAAGCACAGGGTAGGAAGAAGGGGAGAAGGAGTGGCACTATATGTAAAAACTACTATTAAAGCTCTGGAATTACAGAGCTTAAAAGGGAGAGAGGAGGCATTGTGGGTTAAACTAGAAAGAGGGAAAGAAAAATCTATTTGCATTGGTGTGATATACAGACCTCCCTCACAAGAGGAAGAGGTGGACAGAGAGTTAATTGAAGACATACGCAGCATTGCTAGGAAAGGGGAAGTGCTACTGATAGGAGATTTCAATATGGCAGATGTTGATTGGCACATTCCTGCTGCAGTATCATCTAGCAGTAAAGATATCCTGGATTCTCTACAGGGAAAACTATTCAGGAAATTGGTAACAGCCCCCACACGTGAAGGGGCCATACTGGACTTGGTGCTCACCAATGGTGAAAGTGTTTCTGATGCTGTAGTGGGAGATCATTTTGCATCCAGTGATCACTAGATGGTGTGGTTCAGTATTAGGACTAGGGTTGTTAGAATCCATTCAAAGGTGAGAATCTTAGACTTTAGGAAGACTAACTTTGTCATGATGGGCCAATACCTCAGGGAGTCGTTAGTGGGATGGGAACAGCTGGGGGATGTAGAAAAACAGTGGGCAAAACTGAAAGGGGATATTTTAAGGACAACCAACCTTTTTTTTTAAATGGTAAATAAAGGTAAAAGGAAAAGGAAAAGTCTTTAGTAACAAACTTTTCAAAAAATGCAGAAGACAGCAGCCGGTTTGAGAGCGCGAAAGACCGGCATAGTGCAAACAAAAGCCCCTTGAGAAAATCTTGGAGTGAAACGCACCAGCGCAAAGGTTGGCGTTGGGGAATTATAGCTCACTCAGATAAGTATGACTTTAAAAAAAAAAACGGTTTTAAGTTGGAAAACATTTCTTGTGGTAATCTCATCTGTTTAGAGCCCAGCACTATTAAATTTACCATCAGCAACACATATGGGTCGTTGATGCAAATGTGAGCTTTGGGTTTGAAGTTTTCTGCAAAACCCGAAAAACAAGCTCCGTATTAGTCTGAGACCCAGTTGCAAAGAAAAACATACCTCTTATGGTGAAAAAGTGGAGCGTGTTGATTCATTGTTACTATATAGTATTTTCAGCTCTGGAAAGTGATCATACTAATATTTTGTTGAAAGGACTGGAGAGAGGCTCAAGTGGTGCCTTTACACAAAAGCGGAAGTAAGGATGTGGTCAAAAACTACAAGCCAGTTAGTTTAACTTTGGTGATGAGCACTGTTCCCTCTAAGCTGTGCACGTGTGATATTTTATGCGCACACAGCCTACAGAAAATTAGAGGGAACATTGGTGGTGAGTAAATTATTGGAAACGCTGCTGAAAGAGAAAATAGTGAGGTTTCTGGAGTCCAGCGGATTACAGGATCCGAGGCAGCATGGATTCACCAGAGGCAGGTCTTGTCAGAAAAATCTGATCGATTTCTTTGACTGGGTGACCAGGGAGTTGGACCGAGGGAGAGCCCTAGTTGTGGTGTATTTAGATTTCAGTAAAGCCTTTGACACTGCTCCTCACAGGCGACTTATAAACAAACTGAGCACCCTAGGGATGGACCCTTAAGTTACTGCTTGGGTTAGAAATTGGTTGGGTGGGAGGCGACAAAGAGTACAGGTAAATGGAGCTCTCTCTGAGGAGAAGGATGTTACCAGTGGTGTGCCCCATGGATCTGTCCTTGTTCCAATTCTTTTTAACATCTTTGTTAGTGATATAGCGGAAGGGCTGTCAGGTAAGGTTTGCCTCTTTGTGGATGATACCAAAATCTGAAATAGAGTAGACGCCTAGGAAGGTGTAGATAACATGAAGAGGGATCTAGCTAAGCTTGAAGAATGGTCTAGAATTTGGCAGCTGGGATTTAATGCTAAAAAATGTAAGGCCATGCATTTGGGCTGCAGCAATCCAAGGGAGCAATATAGTATAGGGGGTGAAGTACTTTTGTCCACTAAAGAAGAGTGGGACCTAGGCGTGGTTGTGTCTGATGTTCTTAAAGTAGCTAAACAGGTAGAAAAGGCAACAGCAAAAGCTAGAGGGATGCTTGGGTGCATACGGAGAGGAATGGCTAGCAGAAAAAAGGAGGTGATAATGCCTCTGTATAAGTCTTTTTTGCAACCTCATTTGGAGTATAGTGTGCAATTCTGGAGACCGCATCTTCAAAAGGATGTGAACAGGATGGAGTCGGTGCAGAGGGTGGCTACTAAAATGATTAGTGGTCTTCATTATAAAGCATATGAGGACAGACTGAAGGATCTTAATATGTACACCTTAGAGGAAAGGCGGGATAGAGGTGATATGATTGAGATGTTTAAATACCTCCGTTGCATAAATGTTCAGGGAGAGAGCCTCTTTCAAATGAAAGCAAGTTCTGCTATGAGGGGACATGGGATGAGGGTGAAGGGAGATAGATTCAGGAGTGATATGCAGAAATATTTCTTTACGGAAAGAGTAGTGGATCCATGGAATAGTCTCCCAGTGGAGGTGGTAGAGATAAGGACAGTAACTGAATTCAAAAAAGCATGGGACAAACACAGAGGAACTCTAAATGTAAAAAGGGGACTGTTGTAGTTGTTGATATGGAAGGACAGACTAGATAGGCCATGTGGTCTTTTTCTGTCGCTGTATTTCTATGTTTCTATGTTTCTGAGTACCTTTAATTAAATTGTTGAGGAGGGAGGTCAGAAGAGTTAGAGTGCTGTGGTGTGGTCTGAAGCCATGCTAGTGTTTGTTGAGTGTTGCGTGGGTGTCTATGAAATCTTGTAGATGAAGCTGTACTGCCTTTTCTATCATTTTGGCAAGGGAAGGGATGCTTAATATTGGTCTGTATGAGGCTGGGGCTGAGGTGTCTGCTGCTTGATTCTTGAGCAGTGGTCTGATTGAGGCTTGCTTGAGGGGAGGTGGTATGTGGCCGACAATCAGAGATGCATTGACTTGGTGCATAATGCTTGGAGCCAGGTCATGTTTTGCCATCTTGATCCAGGTGATGGGGCATGCATCGAATGATGAGGCGTACATTTAAGGTCTGTTATGATAGTGATGATCTCTCTAGTTGATAGCTACCTGAAAGATAACCAGGTTTTGTTGTCTAGAGGGTTAGTGGATTAGGTGACAGGCAGGTGGTGCAGTAGGTTGGTCAGTTGTCTGGTTTGCAAGAATTGTGCCATGGTGTCAGGCGTTAAGTTGAGGTTAGATTTCATGTCAGTTGGAATTTTGAGTAGGTTCAGGGCTATTTTGAATTGCTCTCTGGGATGGTTAAGAGAGGTGTTTAGAAGCTTGGTGTGATATTATTTTTTTGAGCGGCGCATGAGTGCACAGTAGTCTGCCTCTCCTCCCTTCTCTCTACCTGCTGCTCCCCATCTAACTTTGATGAAGCAGCCTCTGCTGCTCCAATTTCCTCATATTACTGCAAACCCCTGCCTTAATTGATGCAAACATACTGCAGCAGCAACCTAGTTTGTTTACATCAGCAGTCTACTGGCGATGCCTGATCTACCAGATAGCCAATCCACCATTGTCTACCACCCTTTCCATAAAGAAATATTTCCTTAGATTACCCCTGAATATAACCCCCTTTCACCTTCATCCTATGCCCACTCATTCCAGAGCTTTTTCTAATTGAAAGAGCCTGTCTTCTTCGCATTTATGCCATAGAGGTATTTAAATGTCTCTGTTATATTTTATTTATTTAGCTATATTTGTATTCCACTTTTCACCGGGTCAAAGCACTTTCCAGTGAACAAAACATTATACATTGAACGTATTTTTAAACAAGTGAACATTTTAACATCTGAACATTTCAACCTTTTGTTGATATAACTTTTAACATTTTATTAACATACATATACAAATGAACATTTTAACTGATATATACATATTATTTACATGTATGTATTGTATTGGGTTGTATTGTATTATGGGGAGATCCAAAGTGTTCTGTAAATAGGTATGTTTTTAGGTGTTATGGAGGTTGGTAATGTTTCTTAAGGTGTAGGGAAGGAAGTTCCAAAGGGATGTGGCATATAGTTGAAATGCCCTGTGTCATGTTCGCTGATTATATTTGTGTTTGTTCTGTTGTATGTTGAGATTGTTGATTGTTGTTTGTCTACATGGTCTAAAGGCTGGTGGTTGTTGTAGAAGGAGTTTGATACCTGCTTCTTTTTGGGAGTGTAATATTTTGTGAATGAGGAGTATGCATTTCTAGTTTATTCTGCTGATGAGTGGTAACCAATGCAGTTTCTTAAGTATTTGGATGATATGTTCATATTTGTTTGCCCCTTGTATGATACGTGCCACAATATGTAGGGCAGTTTGTAGGGGGAGAAGTGTTAATTGGGGTAGACCTTTGTAGATGTTATTGCAGAAATCTGCATGAGGGAGTATAAGGGTTTGTAATGCTGATCTGAAGTCTGTTGGTTCCAGGAGAGGTCTAAGTTTCTGAAGAGTCTTTGCTTTGAAATATATTGTTTTTGCTGTTGTCACTACTTGTGTTTTGAATGATAGTTGCTGGTTAATTGTGATACCAAGGTATTTAAGTTCAGTTTTTACAGTTATTGGATGTTGTTTAGTTTGATGGTTTATGGTGGGGTGAAGGAAGGGTTCCTTGTGATGAACATAGCTTCTGTCTTCTTTATATCTCCTTTCTCCCTTCATTCTTCCTAATTATACAGGCTGAGATCTTCAAGTCTGTCCCTATATGCTTTATACCAAAGATCTCTGACCCTCTGGACTGAATCCATCCCTTAGAAATCTTTTTGAAGGTGCAGTTTCTAGAATTGTACACAGTACTCCAAATGAGGTCTCATCAGAGACTCATACAGAGGCACTATCACATTTTTCTTGCTGGCTATTCCTCTCCCTATGCACTCAAACATCCTTCTGACTTTTGCCATAACCTTTTCTACATATTTAGCCACCTTAAGTTCATCAGATACAGTTGTGGTCAACATTATTGGCACCCTTGCAGTTGTGATGGGAAAAGTGTATCTGAGCCTATGGAACTGGAAGAAAAACAGGCTTTTTCCTTTAAAGAAAGAGACAGGCCAGAAAGCAGTGGTTTTCAGACTGCAGGCAAAGAGAAAAAAACACACGTAGTTGCTGGGTACAGACCACGCCCAAGCTCTGAGGCAAACTGTGAAGTTAATGAGAGGCACCTGGGGGAGGAGCACGGCCCGATAGTTCAGGCACACTCATATAAGCCCAGGGGACTAGAAGAGAGGGAGGAGACCACCAGTGAAACGGAAGGAGAGAGGACCACCAGGGGTGTAGAAGAAGAAAGAAACTTCAGGGGAGTGAAGGACAAAGAGTTACCAGGGTCAGCACCAGAGAGGATTCCAAAGGAAACCAGCACACAGGGAGCCACGGTCCAGAAGGAAGTCAGTACTGCAGGGGGACTGCAGCTGTTTCTGGAGGCAGGAGGGTTTTGCCTGGGAGAGCTACTGACAAGGAGCAAGGTACGATAGTAGCAGCTCATGAACCTTCTGGAAAACTGCCAACTCCCAAAAGATGTGTGAATAGAACTGTAGATAAAAGTAATGTAAGCCAGTTAGAGGCTCTGTGCCGGTTAATGAAAGAAAAGAATCTCCATGTGCCTGCCAAGAACCCTGAGCATAAAGAGAAGTCTCACTGGAGAAAGGTCCTAGAGCTGTTAGAAGAGATTAAGCCTGACATTGTGCAAGTTGATTTAAACCCAGCTATAACAGACACAGGTTATGAACAAATGCAAACAGAGTGTTATGATTCTGATATGGAATTTGTAGAATCATTAATGGACTGCTCTCTTTGCAAGAAAACAGCATAAAAGTTCTAGGTTTTAAAAGGAGAAACACCTAGAAACAAATTGTCTGAGTAAAACTGACAGAAGCAGTTAAAGTTTTATTTTGAATATGGGAAGCTTTGAAAGAAATAGCTATATATGCTTAAAGCTGACAGAAGCACTTAAAGCTTTATTTTTGAAGACTGAAAGTTTGAAATAGATAACTACATGTGCATAAAGCTGGCAGAAACAGTTATTTTTGAATGCTGAAAGTTTAAAAGAAAACAGCTATTTGTGCTTAAAGCTGATAGAAGCAGTTGTAGTGTTCTGTTCCGGTAAAGAGGTCTTTTTTTGTTAGAATTTTGTGTGGAGAAGAATCCCATTCATTTTGCCATGCATTGAGCTTTTAAATGCTCTTTTGGAAAGGAAAATAAAATTCCTGTGTTTGCCTAAAACCCTTGAGTCACAACTTTATTGTTTGAGACCTCACAACTACAACTCCCAGAAGCCTCGGCTCTAGATTTCCTTATTTAAGGACAATACAAAGGCACGTCCCGGCCTATAGGCCACCGCCTGGGCACGGGGCGCGACACAGTTTAACCCTTTAATGACCAGTATTTCCTAAAAAAAAAAAGTGGCCAGTGAACCAGCTTTGGACTATATATGCACACATATTTGACAAATAAAACAAGACCAATTAAAAAAGGAAATAGTAGAAAATAGAATAAAAACTGGGATGTTGCCAGGACATGATTATTAAAACTAATAATACCCCACTCAAAAATGCTCACTAAATACAATTTTGTATATCGGACTATGTTTTACAAAGCTGTTATCTCCAGCCGATTCTAGCTTAATAGTCCCTTTTTTTGTCAATTATAACTTCGTTAATATTATTAGGTTTTTACTAAAAGCTAAAACCCCGGTAAAGTGCGGGCCCCGGTAGTGTGCGGGTGCCATATAAGGAGTGGGCGTTCCGTCCTGAAAAAGAAAAGCAGGAATTTACATATGCGCCCATGTGCGCCCCGCACCTTAGCGCATGAGATAGCTGCACGGGAGGCATAAGTGGCACGCTGAAGTGCAAGAAAAAGAGCAGAGCCACGGCACAATGGTTAAGAGACTGACAAATGATGCAAGAATCAGGGGTTCAATGCCCAATGAAAACAGCTGGATGAGGCATTAATTTATGAGGCACAGAAATGCTGGGCAGCATAAGGCGGCGCGCTAATGTTTTTTGGCGGCATATTAATACTGGGTGGCATAAGGCGGCGCGCTGATGTTTTTGGAGGCATTATAATACTAGGCGGTATAAGTGGCGCGCTGAAGTGCAGGAAGAAAAGCAGAACCACAGCACAATGGTTAAGGCACTTACCAATAGTGCAGGGATCAGGGGTTCAATCCCCCACAGTGCCCAATGGAGACAGCTGGCTGAGGCATTTAAATGATGGGCGGCATAAGGCAGTGTGCTAATGTTTTAGGAGGCTTTTTAATATTGGGCGGCATAAGGCGGCGCGCTGATGTGCAATCACAGGAACAAAACCACAGCACAATGGTTAAGACGCTGACCACTGGTGCCAGGATCAGAGGTTCACTCCCCCAAAATGCCCAATGACCAAGACTGGCTGAGGCATAACATATTATAGTGAAAATTGCTTTAGGAGGCATTTTATTCATATTTTAATTATCACTACTAGCAAACGCACTCTCAAAGCGTGTTAACATAAGGCACCCTACAAGGCACATTTTAAAGTGCACTGTCAGCCAAGGCACCCTAGAATGTTGCTTATAGGGCACTTTAGAGGGTGCCGTATGAGGTACCGCAAGGTCAGTGTACTGTTTTTTATGGCAGCACTGTGCAGTGTAAGGAATGAAAAGCATAAGTAGGTGCGCTGACAGGCAAGGAGGAGCAGCAGTGGAGCACAATGGTTAAGGCACTGACTGCTGATACAGGGGTTGTGAGTTTGCTCCCCAGTGTGTCTAATACGTAAGGCTGGCTGTGGCATCAGCTTTGCATTGTACATATTTTGTCCTGCAGCACTTTATTTTTATGTTATTAATTGCTGCCAGCAAACACGCCCTCACGTGCCGTAATTGAAGGTGCCGTATAAGGCACCCTATAAGGCACTCCATAGGGCACATTATAAATTGCACTGTCTGCCACAGCACCCTAAAATGTCCCCTATAGGGCACCCTATAAGTTGCGTCACAGGATAATGTATAGTGCACCTTATATGGACGGGAACCATAAGGTGCCCTATAGGGCGCCCTTTAAAGCACCCTCAGAGGCACCATATGGGTACAGTACGCTGAGGGTGTTTTTGCTGGCATCAAAATATGTACATTAACAAAAGATACTGCATTGGACAACCCTACCAAATAACCCCACTGTGGGTTTGAACCCATGACTTCTGGCATCAGAGGCAGTGAAGTAACCATTGGGCTACAGCTCTATAGCTGCTAACAAACTCCTGGCTGGCTGCAGAGAGCAAGCACGTCACCACACAGACAGTCTGTTGTGGTCACCAGGATAGGGTTAGCCCACCCATACCCATGATGCACTGCACATGCAAATCAGCTGTCCACAGATTAACACAAGATGGGCAATGCACCCCCACAGCACCTCGACCTGGTAGAGGGAAGTGACCATGTGCACCCACACACCATCTCGGCCTGGTAGGGGGTACTGACCGTGTGTTTTACTGGCACAGAGTAGCTACACACCGTCACATTGTGCGGGTACTGTGCTCACCCTGAGGGTGCAGTGAGGCGCCCAGCACCAGGTCCACAGCACCTTCCATGGCTGAATAAAATCATGCTTGAGGTCCAAAGTAGTGTTAAACTGTGAGATAGGTAGTTTCTGCAGAAACACCTTGGATATCTCTTGTCTGTTTCACTCAGCTGTAGCCCCCATGAACCCCCCAGGTGGGCCATGCACCACCACACCCCTCTCCTGGGCCAAGGGTGGCAAACAGGGCCTCCTATCAATAGATCCACATTCTACACCCCCCCCCCCCTGCAGAGGGGAACATCAACCACAGGGCAGTCAATGCAGCTCTATACACATCCATAACACAATAGCAGACAGACATTAGGCCTGGATATGGTGAGCTGCACCCCACCACTATCTGATATTCTCCTGCAGCAAGTCATCAGCCACTGCACCCTGCAAGCTGCTCCATCAAGACACATACCAGCTGCAAACAGTGTGCTAGTTAGTCCACAGTGCATGTTCCCAGTGGAGATGCATGCACCCAGCATACACAGCAAGCAGATAAATCAGTGACTGGGCCCCAAAAGGAAACCCATATTTATCACATGAGAAAAATACTATATAGCACTATGGGGGTGCCTAGCCATGCTGTGGTCGCTGCACAGTCAGGGTGAGAGTGATCTCTCAGCAGGACATACTGAGGTCACCCTGTCTGTGTAGGTGGTGGCTGGGCACTAAAATGTCCCAGTCAGTGCCCTATGACCTGTGCAGATGCACCCTGGCCAGGCCACCCTGTCCGGCCTATACCCATGGTACCTTGCTCCTCATTATGCACATTGGCAGCCCAATACTGGCAACATTGCTGGCAGTGTGGGCTGTGGAAGGTGTTTGCAGCCACCACACACTGGATAGAGTTAGACAGACAGCCACCCCCTACTATAGAGGAGTCCAGCAGCCATACCCACCACACCAGTCCTGGGCACAGTACAGGCATGGATATGGTATGCAATACTGTTGGGGGTCACTCCCCAGGGTGGTAAAAATGTCAGAGACCAGACCTGCAGCGCACACTGCAGACATCACAATGATTGTTATGGTGGAGATCAATGAGCAAAATGTGCATAACGTAGGAATTGATATCTGCCAGTTATCATGGGCAACGTTTGATAGCTGTGTACCATATACCCAGGTGTAGGGTGGCATTGCTAAGGTATGCAACTGCTAGTATTGGGAGATACAGGCAGGGCCCAATGACCTGCCTCTCTAGGAGGCATTGGCCAATGGGGCCTGTGGGTGTGGGTGTGGGTGTGTCTGGCCCTGTTGGCTGCTGCTTTACGGCAGAGTGTCCCAACTCCAGTCCTGGTGTTCCAACCACTGTTCGGGTTTTCATGCTGTCCCTCATAAATATGCATGAGCTACATCAGCATACCATGGGGGTGGTGCATAGATATGCAGCACAGGCATCTTTATTAGAGGCAGCATGGATCCTGAATGGTGTGGGGCCCTCCAGGACTGAATTTGGGGGACTCGGCTGTAGGTAATGCCCATTGTTATGGTTTGTGTGCGGTGTAGGGTAAAATATAGGTGTTGGAACCATGCTTATGTTCTCTGCAAAAAAGGAGTATCTGTACTATCACTGTTTAGTGGTGGGTAAAACTATGGGGACTGAGTTGGTAGGAGCCCCAGCTGGGATTTGAACTGGTGACGCTCTGGTCCTACAGGCACTGGCTGTGTCTGCTGCACCACACTGTGGCCACAGAGACAGTGTAGTCTCTGGAGATAGGAAACCTGGCCGCACGAGTCAGACACCCTGCTCTCCACAATTTTACTGTGGGCTCGTTTACCTTGTATGTGGACAAAGGTGCAAATAAACCTCAAAAATGACCTCCAAAAAAGGGGAAAAAAACCAAAACCAAGCTGGGCAACAGTGATATCAATGGGCAACATAAAAAACACTCCCAGGAAAGCTCCAATAAAATGCAGTGATTTTTGAAAGAGTCTACGGAGCGTAGACCCTTCCAAAAATAATTTCTTTTTTTTTTTAGATTTCCTGGGAGTGTTTTTTTATGGTTGCCCATTAATATCACTGTTGCCCAGCTGGATTATAATTTATTTGGAATTTGTTGTGGTCATTTTCAATTTATATTTGCTATTTTGTTCTGTGCACATGTATCACACTGCTCACGTTTTGCAGGTTTCCCCGGTTTTGCTGTACATTGCTGACGGAAATGGTTTCTCTTCCCTTTAAATCGGCTCTAACGCGAGGGTTTCACTCGCGGTATTTTTTTTGCCAAAATTCAGCCCCGCTCCTGTGCGGGGAGCCTCTCCCCTCCCACTCTCCACCCATTTACCCCATACCCCCGCCCCTCGGGAGCCTTCCTCCGCCCTCGAAATGCCTTTCCACGCCTCTATCGCACATCAGCGCGCCGCGCACTTTTGAGGGTGGCACGCACGTGTGCGGCCGGAGCGCACGCGTGCGGGGCACCAAAAACACACTATTAGCGTGCGCTAAGGTACCTTAGCGCACGCTCAAGTGCGCCCCGTACAATTGCACTGTTTAGTAAACATACCCCCTAGTGTCAAAAAGCTAGGTCTGGGTCAAAGGTCATGGGTTATCCAGCAGGACAATGACACAAACCATACATCTAGAAGTACAAAAGAATGGTTAAAAAGGAAAAAAATGGACTGCTTTAAACTGGCCAGCAATGAGTCCTGATCTCAATCCAATTGAGAACCTTTGAAAAAAGCTGAAATCTGCCATTGATAAAATGAATCCTGGAAACATTCATGAGCTAGAACAAATCACAGTTCAAGAGTGGGAGAACCTACCAGAAAACAGATGTATGAAACTTATAGATGGCTACAAGAAATGTTTGGAGGCTGTCATCACTGCCAAGGGTTGTGCAATCAAATATTAGGGAAGGGTGGCATTAATCCTGCCCAGGTCATATTTTGTTTTTTTCTCAGAAATTACTACTTCTAAGTTGCACAGACATTTTTTTTATATGTTTGAACATACTATTAAAATATTCTGATGACATACTGTTGGAATATTTCCAATATTTTTTCTAGATATTGTACACAATATACCTAAAATGCAAGGGTGTCAATAATGTTGACCACAACTATATGACCTCCCCCAGGTCCCAATCTTCTTTCATATACTGAATTTCTTCATAAGCTATAATGTACCCATTCCCTTGGGCTTTTGGAGCCCAAATGTATGAACCTGCATTTTTTTTCCATTACATAATATTTAGCTACCAAATTCTAGACCAGTCTTCAAGCTTCACTAGATCCCTCTTCATGTTATCCAAACTACACTTGTATCATCTGCAAAGGGGCACATTTTATCCAACAATCCTTCCACAGTATCATAAATAAAAATTTTAAAGAGAACCAGACCAAGAACTGAACCCTGTGGCACACCATTAGCGACACCCTTATCCTCAGGGTGAACTCCATTATCACTTCCCTTTGTCGTCTCCCACTCAACCAGTTTCTGACCCAGTCAGTCTCCTTGGACAAGCAGGATTACATCAGCCACACCAGGTGATATCATCCGATGGCATCGATCAGATGGAATTGCTTTCCTAGAGCTCAGAAAGTCAAAGCTTTTCTGAGCAAGCGCTAAGGTGCTTCTGCCCCTGGCCTGCCCCTACCTGCCACTTCTGTTTCTTCCACCTTGCCCAAGGACAGATCTCTCTCAGATCTCCATTAACACCATTGAAAAACAACATCAAAAGGAAAAGAAATCCAAGAAAGAAAAGAAATAATCTAAACCTGGCTTTAAGAAGTGTCCTCACTGCTGGAAGTAGATGAACTCCACTGATCAACATGACCAGTGCATGCGATGTCTCGGGGCTTCTCACCATGTGGAGGACTGCACCCACTGTGCCAGGATGCCCCTCCAAGCATGCTGGGCCCACAGCCACATGCTGCAGGACATCATTACTACATCAAACCCTGTAGCAGACAGACAGCACCCTACAATGAGATCCCTCTCCTCCCATGCGGTATCTCACCATTCCAAAGAAGGCAGCAAGATTGGGGAAGACAGGGCCTCTTCAGACTACAGACCTGATGGACTGCACATGGCAGCCTCTACCACAGCATGGGAGGCACCTTTGCAAGTCCCCATCCAGCCCACGGCATGCTCTACAGCTCCAGCCCCCCGGGAGAACCTCCGAGACCGGCACAGCCTCCCAGAGCCGCAGAAATGGAGGACTCAGCACTCTCAGTGATCATGTTGGCTGTTTTGAACCAGGAAGCATCATGTACCATTGGTCAACACTGGGAAGACCAGTGATGTCACCATGCTGAGTGAATCAGCACAGCCCGGCTCAGAGACCATCTCAGTGCTGAGGATCGCGCTCCCTCCTTGCCCACCCCTGGCAAGCCCAGCACTACAAAGGGACAGAGAATGGCACAGAGGGAACAGAATGGCACAGCAACAGCAACAGCAACAGCAGCAGCAGAAGCAGGTCCAGCAGCAGACACAGATGCAACCATTGCAGAATCTGAAGGTGGACCTCTCATAACAGCACCTCTTCTAGCATTCTCCCCTCCGAAAACAACAATGCCTCCACAATTCACCACCTTGGGGCAGTGGCAACTCGAAGCCTCTCCCCACAGCGATGACACTCCCACCACAACCGTCTGCCATGATTGAACTCCTAACTCACTTCATCAACCAGCAGACAACTCAAATGATACACCACAAGCCAAGCACCTCTGCCACTGCCACACCCCACTGCCCAGGGACCCCCCCTGACTCAGGGATCCGCCTCCTGAGGAGTATGCTACCGAAGATCCACGTCCAACATTGAAGGGGAAGAGGCAGTTGCCCAGGATCCCAGGGACAGTGACAGCAGCGATGGTAATCCATCTGACTCCACGGATCACTCAGAGACAAACATACCACCATCACAGCTTCCATACCCACTAGAGGACCTCACATACCCTGTGTTTCTCCAGAAGCTGCCCTCCTGCCTAGCTCTAGCCCCTGCAGACACCCCAGACCCCAGATACAAAGTTCTGGGTCTCCTCAAGTACCTTGATGCCCCAAGAACCCTGGTGGTGCTTCCTGTCCACAAACCTCTACATGACACCATGCTTAAGATCTGGCAGATGCAAGCATCCACACCCAGCACCTCCAGATGGCTTGACACAAAATACCAAATACAGTAAAACAACTCCCACACCAGCCCATCATCATTGAGTGGCAAGATGAAGGGCACACACTCCAACGCAAAGACCAAATGGCAAAGACCAAATGGCAAAGACCAAATGGTCCTGGATGACTTCGGAAGAAAGACCTACCAGACCACAATGCTCAATGCCAAGATTAATTAATTCCAACATATCCTCTATAGGGACACACTGCTCGACAATCTCAAATCGACCACAGAGAGCATGCTACCCAAGTTACTGACAGTCTTCTTCCCCATCCTGCCCGACCTTACAGAATGCAGCAAACATCTGATCCACGCTGCATTCAACACCTTTGACACAGCAGCATGAACCTCAGCAGGAGCCACTGTAGAGAAACACACTGCCTGGCTGCTAGCCTTCAGCCTTTGTGAGGATACCCATGAGAAACTGGTGAATGCCCCCTGCACAGGAGACAATCTGTTCGGGGACAAGGTCCAAGCTACAGTCAATGACTTGAAAGAATGTTGCACCACTCTACAGACCCTGGCCATTGAGGGGCTGGAACAGGGATCACAACACAAAATATCCCGCCCCTCATACCCCCCACAAGGCCTACTAGACCCCCTGCAGGTACAACTCATACCACAGGTGGCAACCCCACCATTCCAAACAACAACCGTACAAGCACAAACCATGCTAGAGAGAGTGCCACCAATAAAAGCAGCCACCTTCTTTTTTTTAAACTTCTTTATTTATATTTTCCAACAAAATATAAAAAAAAGAAAATCAAATTACAATAAAATCAAAATACAAAATACAAAATACTTCTCTGTAAGAAGAAACAAGAAAAGAAAAAGGCTATTCACAGCCTACCCCATCCTGTCCCTCCCATCATCATGCAATCATCCAGGGCTAGAGAAAAAAGAAACAAAGAACAGCTGAAGGCCTGCAAGGCCTACAAGGGCTATAAAACATCAAGCACTCCACTACATAGGAAGCAAGAAGATTTGACTAATAACCCCTTATTATATTTCATATCATGCTTTGGAGATGTAATACTGTAGGGGTTTCCACTTAAGAAGAGTAGAGGGTATAAGGGTTATACCACACCATGGCATTTGCTCATATTTGCAGCATAAGCACAAGCGGTTCCACTATTCGTGCCAACTAAGCTCTGCTGTACGTATGTTTCCAGTTAGAAATAACGAGATGCAGGGCCACTCCCAACATGAAGTCAAGTAAAACCTGACAATCCCTCTGTAATGACGAGATGCCAATTGCTGATTGAAAAACAAACACAGACCAGGAGAGAGTGGCCCTGAATCCCAGTACCTCTTGAATGTGATTCCATATTGAAACCCAATAAGACTGAATGTTAGGGCAATCATACACCACATGTCTCAAAGTGCCGACATCTCCTCAACAAGACCAACACTCATTCCCAGCTGCCTTATCCCATTTAGCAACCTTTATCGGAGTAAAGTGCGTTCTGTGTGCAAAGAAGTACAAAGCTTGTGAGACAGAGGCAGACTGAGAAACTCTGTTTATCTTACTCCAGAATTTTGTCCAAGTTTCCAGAGAAAGGACTTCCCCAGTGTCATGTTCCCATATTCATTGAACACCAATGGCCTGAGAACAGCAAGTTTGGTATGAAAAGCTTACTTTATTTTTTTAGTTATAACCTATTTTGTGTAATGGGGAGTATGGTGGTTCCGATACTCCGATTTTAATTTGGATTGTGTGAGGTGAAAACTGAGATTCCAATTTAATTTTAGAAAATGAAATGGGATTTCAGAAATTGGGTAATATTAAATTGATGAAATGTCATAGCGGAGAGCTGTTTAGGGTTAAAAACTTGTGAAAACAGTGTTTAATAGTCAGTCGGTGATTAATAAGAAAGGGATAATTTCTTTTGGAGTATATACTATTTTTCCTGTTTAAATATGATATAGAATATTGATACCATTATTTCTAATGGGAGTTTTGAAAGGTAAAATGGAGATTTTAGCTGCAAAATAGAATTCATGGCAACTGATGTTGTTGGAGTGCTAGTGCAAGCATGCTTTTCATTGGCTGGAGGACCCTGGATGATGTCATTTGAGGCAGCGTTGCCTTGTTTGCGGCTGGGAGAGAGTAAAAAAAAAGAGAGAGCTGTTTGAAACCGTGGGCAAGTGTGTATTAAAAAGAGCTCCTGGGTGAGTCTAGCGACTGAGTGACCTGTGTGAATATGATTTTGGTTATAGAGCGGAACTTTGCTTTTGTATTGTGGCAGAGTTTCTGAAAGGGGATGCAGAGATTTGAAAGACAGTGAGAATCACACCTTTACTTATAAAAAGCCTTGTATATTATTATATACTGTATAATTGACTCAGGTGAACATATCTTATAGTGATGCAAGTAATAGAGCTCACTACAAAAAGGTATGTTGGTTTAAATGCTCTAAAGGTGACAAGAGTAATGAAATGAGCTGAATGGACATTTTAATGAGAACAGGTGTAATATAACCTGTACCAGAAACTGTTGTTTAGGGAATAAACCCATAATGTATGTGTAACAGCTCTACAGAGATTACATAAGTTACTACAGTTTCAGTGCACAAGCTATGTTGAAAGATGGAATGAATTTAAATGTTGTGGAATGGACACGTAGTACTGTAGCTCAGAGTTCAAGTCTGAGTAAATAAGGTGCAAGGATGGTTGTATGAAAGTAGGGGGTTCATTAAGTTCTTCAATATAGGGACCTAAGTTCAGACAGGTGACCTTAGCTAGGGACTTTGCTTAATTTTATTTCATTAGTTAGGGAACTTAACAAAGTTTGAGGGATAAGAATAAATTAGGTTGTTATATGCCTACATTAGGGAAAAGTTAGGGTTTTGTTTCCCTTTATTTTGATTAAGTTAGGGAGCCAGGTACTCCGGATTCCGAGGATACAGAGGTGCGGCGGTTCCTGCACGAAACTTGGGCCCCTACACTTCAACCTCGCGGTTATCTGGACAAAGAGTCAGCTTCACATCTTACCTGAACGTCTGAATAAAGTTAAGTGAAGTACTTAACATAAGCTTTGTTGTTTAAAACAAGGAAATGGAGAGCAAAAAAAAGAGAGTGAACAATACTTACCTGTTACTGATGTAATACATTTTCACCCTAAAGAAAAATAAATCTACAAAAAGCATCAAGACTTACGAGTTAACAATTGAAGTTAACAGAGAATTACACTTCATATGCTGCATTAGTCAGAAGAGAAACTTATCTGGTTAGAATAGTTAGGGTTTCCTTCATTAGAGTTGTGTTGTGGTTGATCTTCTGTAAAAGAAAATATTGTTGTTTTTTTTTAAATAATTTATACTTACCAGTTGGTGCAATAAAAGATGAAATGTATGCTGGGTTATTCTTTCATGTCCTCCTGAGAAACTGGAAAGATTATTTCAGCTAGAAATACAAGAAAGTGTCAGAACCTGCGTAAAATAAATATCAAGACACTTCATACATACCATCTAAGTTTACTTATTATATATATACTTCCCCAGTTCCTTTTTGAAGGAACTGGTGTGTACTGTACCTTTCCAATTCATAAATCTTGTGATAACGCCTTCCCTTACGGCCACTGACTACACAATTTTAGTAAGGAAGCTACATCATGGCGTGTAACACTGGTTTGCAAATAGGGGTGGGTTACAGATTTGGCGTAGTTGGCAGGATTCCTGTGATAAAGTTATTGGGGGTATAGTAGTGAGTGGTAATTAAAATTAGTGACTCTGACGTTTCTTAGGTGTAGTTAGTTAAGGTAAATAACTAACAAACATTTGGAATTTTTGGCTAACGCTGGAAGAGCAGTACAATAAAATTTGATTGGGGTGTGTTTGAAAATTATTTTAGTCGGGAGGGTAAGCTCTGTTTCACAAAAACATTTGTTTCCTTAAAAAAAAGAAAAAAAAAAGAAGAGTTATTGGAAGATGGAAGTGGAAGCTGGAACAAGTGGAACACGAATGCCACAGATTATCACCAACATAGTAGTAGTACCCCATGAACAGATGATTCCAGAATTTTTGGGGTTCCAAAAGGAAATTTCTGATTTAACCGTGGAAGATTGGATAGAGAAAGCGAGAATTAGAATGAGAATTTTAAAGATTTCTCCGGAAGACCAAGTGGACGTAATCAGAGATCATCTGAAAGGCCTAGCATCTGATACAGTTAAATATTCTCTATCTAGAGATTGTACCGTAGAGGAGATTTTCGAAATGTTAAGACAGGTGTATGGGGATAAGGTTGCCTTAGGAATAAGGATACAAGAATTCTACAACGCTAAACAGGAAGAGAAAGAAACTATTAGAGTTTATGGGTATAAACGTCAGCAAAAAATGGATGTAATTTTAAAAAGGGATCGGAGAAGAATGGGAACACTGGAAGAAACCTTAAAAGAACAGTTCATCCTGGGATTAAGAGATTCCGCATTGAAACAGGAAATTACTAAACGAAATGAAGATAACCCAGGGTTGGGATTTTCAGAACTGTTACAGGCCGACATAAGATGGGCAGGAGAAGAGAGGGTCCCGGTTATAGTTGAGCCAAAGAAAGTTCTCCACAGGCCTAGAGAAGATGCGGGTGATGGTGCAAGTTGGGATGCCACTGCAGCGATGATCGGACAACTGACCTGGTTGTTAACTCAGTGGACTGAGCGACAAGAGCAAGAGTGGGAGATGCAGAGACGAGAAAGGTGGAATAGAGGAATACGGAAGGAATATAATAATGGTAGAACCGGTGATTCTCAGGCAATGAGGAGAGATTTTGTTCCTGGAGAAAGATCAAGGAGAACACCCTCAGAACAAATCATTTGTTTTAAATGTCTAGAACCGGGACACATAGCTCAACAGTGCAGGAGTGAAACATTTTGGCAAATACCTCATTCAGATAGTGGAAATGGGAGTTTAAATAGTAGTGGTATATCAAGTATCAGCAATGATTCACTTAGAAGAAGCCAACTGTGTGATACCGTAGAGAAAGAGATTGAACAAAAAGCTGTGGTAAGGGGACAAGTGACTGAAAATAAAAGGGAGATATCTGAAGAGAAATTATTTGGGGAACAGGCGGTGGGACCAAGTCCGCTCCTTAAAATGAAAATTAATGGGGTCAAAATAACATGTACCGTTGATACTGGGTCAAGCGTATCCACTATCTTAGCCAGGTTTTTTTTATAAAATTTTTCCTGATCCCTACTCTCTACAGGATGCCTCACAATTGAAGTTAATAGCTGTTAACGGAACTGAACTCCCAGTCCTAGGGTACATTGATGCTAACATGCAGTGCTTAGGACAATTGGTTCCAGAAAGATGTATATTCGTAGGTCAAGACAATTTCAGGAATGGAAGGATGGAAGAAAACACAGCTCAAGGTATCGTGGGAATGAATGTGCTGAGGCACTTGGAAGGGCTGTTTCGGGATTTATCCTGTTTTACTTTGGAGCCAACAAAAATTTCAACTATAATTACGGAAATAAGTCTCCAAAAGCAAAGTCCAAAAGAGCACCGAGTACATTTTGTTAAAATATTAGGAAGGGTAGGTCAATTGATTCCTGCAAGGTCTGAAACGATAATTGTAGGGAAATGTAACAGTGTTAGGTACTGGGTAGGACCATTGTTGGTAATCGCCACCCAGTCTGCAAGTATGTCAGACAGCATAATGGTAGCCAAAGTACTAGCACAACAAGAAGAAGGTAGAGTACCTGTGAGAGTGATAAATATAGGAGAAAAAGATGTCAACCTTCCTCCTAGGATGAGGGTGGCAGAGATTATTAAACCCATGGAGATTCTTGAAAGAAAAAACTCAAAAACTGCAGAAATGGGAATTAATACTGACTGGAGAAATAATTTGCCTAAGGTGAAAATTGACTGGAATTTATTAAATGACCGACAGTCTGAACAACTAAAACAACTGCTGTGGACACATTGTGATGTCTTTTCTAATAATGATAATGACATTGGGTACACTGAGATTATACAGCATGAAATAAAGACAGGAGGTACACCTCCTATTAAACAGCCATATCGTAGGGTGTCACCACATCTTTTTGAACAGTTTAAAAGTAACATTACTGGACTGGTGCAGCAAGGAATCCTACGAAAGAGTCATAGTCCTTGGGCTAGTCCTGCCATAGTGATCAGAAAAAAAGATGGGAGTATAAGATTCTGTTGAGACTATCGCAAATTAAATGCTGTTACTGTCAAGGATGCGTATCCTTTACCTCGCATCAATGAGGCACTGGACGCCTTAGGAAATTCTAAATGGTTCTCATCTTTAGACCTAACCTCAGGATACTTTCAGCTAGGGATGCGCCCAAAGGACATTGAAAAGACAGCAGTTTCCACTCCATTCGGTCTTTTTGAATGGACCAGAATGCCCTTTGGCTTGTGTAATGCGCCCGCTAGCTTTCAGCGACTGATGGATACAGTGCTAGATGAGTACATCTTTGAAATTTTGTTGCTCTACCTTGGCGACATCTTGATATATGCTCCTTCATTTGAAATTCACTTAGAGAGATTGAAACAAGTATTCAAACGCTTGGGAGAAACCGGCCTTAAGCTAAAGCCTAGCAAATGTAAATTATTCTGTAAAGAAGCCAAATTTCTGGGGTATGTGGTTTCTGAGAGAGGAGTAGCGGCAGACTCGGACAAAATTCAAGTGATACAGCTGTGGTAGGTCCCTACCACAAAGACTGAAGTACGCTGTTTCTTGGGCTTTGCAAGCTCCTATAGACGGTTTGTGCCCAATTTTGCACAAATCGCTGCACCTTTACATTCTCTTACGGGGAAGAATAAAGAAACCAACCGGGAAAAGGAATTTGTGTGGTCCGAAGAGTGTCAATTAGCTTTTGATGCCTTAAAAGAGAAATTAACGTCAGCTCCAATTTTATCATTCCCAATATTTACTGAACCCTTTATTTTGACAACAGACACCAGCTACAGAGGATTAGGAGCTATACTAAGCCAAATTCAAAATGGCAAAGAAAGGGTTATCGCATATGCCAGTAGGGGACTGAGAAAATCAGAAAGGAATGCAAATAATTATTCGGCCTTTAAATTGGAGTTACTGGCACTGAAGTGGGCGGCCACTGATAAATTTAGAGAATACTTGATTTATAAAAAGTTTATAGCAAGAACAGACCACAATCCTCTAAAATACCTGGAAACTGCTAAGATTCAAGCTATAGACCAGAGATGGATTGCCCAACAAGCTAAATTAGATTTCAGTGTGGAATATAAACCGGGAAAATTGAATCAGAATGCTGATGTTCTGTCTAGATTACCTAAAGATCTAGAGTCAGAGGAAGAAGAAGAAGAAAAGGATGGAAAGGATTTTTTGAAACTGAATTTGTTAGAGTGTGCCAAGAAACAAAATACAAATAAAGTTATTCAGATGAAGGCGGTGACGGTGTCAAATAAATTGACTTTATCTGAGCAATTGCACGAAGAAATTTATCAAGCTCAAACAACTGATCCAGTAATAAAAATATTATTAGAGTGGCTAAGACAAAAACCTACAGAAGTGAATTGGCAACAAGTAACGGAAGAGATAAAAATTCTCTGGAAACAAAGAGATAGATTATCAGAGATAATGTATTATTTAGAAAGTTTGAAGACTGCCGACATGGAGATGTGGTGTGGTAAGTGGTGGTGCCTGATGTGCTAAAAAATAAAGTATTGTGGAATTTCCATGGCAGAGCAGGACATTTTGGAGTAGAAACCACATTTAAAAACATACGTAAACAACATTATTGGGTGTATTTAAAGAAAGATATTGAAAATTGGATAAGCAAATGTTCTCAGTGTTGTTTTGCAAAGTTACCATGTCCTCAAGAAAGAGAAAAGCTGGGTTCTTTCCATGTAAACAAACCCTTAGAAGTTTTGGCGATGGATTATATGATATTAGAAAGAGATCGTAGGGGATTTGAATCTGTTATTATCTTAACGGACATGTTCACCAGATTCACTATTGCAATACCTACTAGAAATCAAACTGCAAAAACTACTGCAAGAATGCTTATTAATAGATGGCTCGCTGTGTATGGAATTCCAGAACGTTTACATTCAGATCAAGGGAGAGCATTCAAATCGGAAGTCATAAAGGAACTATGCAGTTGGTATGGCATAACAAGATCTAGAACTACTCCATACCACCCCCAGGGAAATGGTAGTTGTGAACGGTTTAATAGAACAATGCATCAAATCTTGCAAACGTTCCCAGAAGATAAAAAGAGAAAATGGTCCGAATATCTGACTGAACTTAATCAAATATTCAATAGCTCTGTCCAGTCTTCTACTGGCTTTGCTCCAGTTTATCTGTTTATGGGAAGGGAGACACTACTTCCTTCGTGCCCCTTGGTAACTGAAGAAATGTTATCTGATCGTGACACTGAAATTGAAGAAAACTGGATTCAAGTACAACAGGAGAAATTGGAAGTTGCTTGTAATGTAGCCCGGAAGAAGTCCGCCGAATGTTTCTTGAAAATGAAGAAAAGTTATGATCAAAAGAGCAGAATGTCTGAATTATACGAAGGGGATAGAGTGTTGGTGCGAAAACAGAATTATCCTGGCTGACATAAATTACAAAGTCCATGGAAAAGTGAAATGTATGTAATTTTAGAGATATTGGGAACTAATCAAATTGTGTTTAAAACTCAAAGTGAATCGGGAAAAATAAGAGTTCTACACAGAAATATGCTTAAGTTGTTTTCTTTGGATATAGAAGGTTCAGAGTCACCAAGTGTGGGAATGCCATCCCAAATAAAACCTGTAAATTTTGATTCCGGAAAGGATAATTTAGAAAGGGAGGGGACGAGGAAGGAGTGTTATTGGATACTGTGATGATGAAGGCAGTTCAGAGGCTATGGAATGCCAGGAGAATGAACTCTGTGCCTTTAAGAGTGAGAGCATGCTTAGGAGATGGAATGAATTTAAATGTTGTGGAATGGACACGTAGTACTGTAGCTTTGAGTTCAAGTCTGAGTAAATAAGGTGCAAGGATGGTTGTATGAAAGTAGGGGGTTCATTAAGTTCTTCAGTATAGGGACCTAAGTTCAGACAAGTGACCTTAGCTAGGGACTTTGCTTAATTTTATTTCATTAATTAGGGAACTTAACAAAGTTTGAGGGAGAAGAATAAATTAGGTTGTTATATACCTACATTAGGGAAAAGTTAGGGTTTTGCTTCCCTTTATTTTGATTAAGTTAGGGAGCCAGGTACTCCGGATTCCGAGGATACAGAGGTGCGGCGGTTCCTGCACGAAACTTGGGCCCCTACACTTCAACCTCGCAGTTATCTGGACAAAGAGTCAGCTTCACATCTTACCTGAACGTCTGAATAAAGTTAAGTGAAGTACTTAACATAAGCTTTGTTGTTTAAAACAAGGAAAAGGAGAGCAAAAGAAAGAGAGTGAACAATACTTACCTGTTATTGATGTGATACGTTTTCACCCTAAAGAAAAATAAATCTACAAAAAGCATCAGGACTTACGAGTTAACAATTGAAGTTAACAGAGAATTACACTTCATATGCTGCATTAGCCAGAAGAAATACTTATCTGGTTAGAATAGTTAGGGTTTCCTTCATTGGAGTTGTAACGTGTTGTGGTTGATCTTCTGTAAAAGAAAATATTGTTGTTGGGTTTTTTTTTTTAATAATTTATACTTACCAGTTGGTGCAATAAAAGTTGAAATGTATGCTGGGTTATTCTTTCATGTCCTCCTGAGAAACTGGAAAGATTATTTCAGCTAGAAATACAAGAAAGTGTCAGAACCTGCGTAAAATAAATATCAAGACACTTTGCAATAACTTTATTGGTAAACTTCATACATACCATCTAAGTTTACTTATTATATATGCTTCCCCAGTTCCTTTTTGAAGGAACTGGTGTGTACTGTACCTTTCCAATTCGTAAATCTGGTGATAATGCCTTCCCTTACGGCCACTGACTACACAATTTTAGTAAGGAAGCTACATCAGGGCGTGTAACACTGGTTTGCAAATAGGGGTGGGTTACTCAATGAAATTGGTCGATAGTTACTAACTAACAGAGGGTCCCTCCCAGGTTTTTCAAGAACAACAATGTTTGCAGAGGCGAATGCTCCGGTCTGTGCCACATTATCCAGAAGAAGTCTATAATATTGTTGAAGGTATGGCCCTAAGGTTTTGGAAAAAGTTTTATAGAGTTCAGCCAGAAGGCCGTCTGGTCCAGTAGCCTTGCCCACTTGCATAGAGTCAATAGTCTGAATAATTTCCATGACTGTGATCTGCTTATCCAGTCCCGCAGCAGTTTCTTGATCTAACACCGGCCTTTGAATATTATTTAGCAATCTATCAAACTCCTTCTCAGAGAAATCTATCTCTGGGGAGTATAACTGAGTGTAAAATTGACAAAAGGTCTCTGCAATGTCGGGGTCCTTGACTATCAATTGTTGCACCTGAGGATCCCTTAAAGCTGTAACGCGCAAAGCTTCCTTATGACCCTTTAACGAGTTAGCTAGCAGCTGTCCAGCTCTGTTACCATCCAAGTAATATCCACCTTTCTACCCTTGAATATTATGGAAATCCTCAGTGATCAAAATCAAATTATATCTAAATCTAAGGTGCTGCAATCTTATCAAAATATTAGGATCAGTTTTCTGGCATAAAATACGTTCTCACGCTTTAATCTGCTTGTCTAGAGCACCAAGTTCTGCTTTATGCTGTTTGGCCTGTTTTATAGCAAAACTGGTAATGGTGGCCCGCATTCTAGCTTTAAAGCCTTCCCACCATGCCCACCTGGAGGAGTCTTGAGGTAGACTGAATTGAAAATACTCCTTTATAGCCACCAGGATGGTCTCGTAGAATTTCTGACTGGCCAGAAGAGTCCTATCAAATTGCCAACGTGAGTGAGATTGATAGTTCATTGAGTCAAATAGGGTGAATGAGATTACGGAATGATCAGAGAAGTAAGCCGCATGAATATTAGACTCACTGATTCTAGAACAAAGTCCCTTAGAGACTAAGAAAAAATCTATAAGTGATAACGAGTTATGAGGAGGAGAAAAGAAAGTGAATTCTTTGTCAGTAAGATCTGTAGGGTGTTGCAACCATCATATGTCTATCAGGCCCAATTCCTGCATTAGAGATACAAGAACTGGGTGAGCTTTGGGAACCCTAATGGTTCTCACTGGACTCCTATCTACCAATGGGTCTAGCACGAGGTTGAAGTCTCCCTCCACAATAGTTGGGTATCTGGACACCTCTTGCGCCAAGGCCTCAATGGAGCAAAAAAAAGTAGGGCAATCAATGTTAGGAGCATAAATATTAATTAAGGCCAGTTCAGTGGATCCAATTTTAATTACAGCCATTGTCCACCACCCATCAGTATCAGACCTAGTTTGAATAACCGTGGGGATAAAGTTTTCCTCACTAAAATGGCTACCCCATTTTTTCTTATGATGGGCAGCTGAATAAGCCACTAGAGAAAAGGGTTTTATATCTAGTTTTAATGACTCCTTTACTTTCAAGTGTGTCTTTTGTAACAGTAAGATGTCAGCACTTTCTTTCCTACCATACGGAAGAATCTTTTTCCTCTTAATGGGATTGTTAATGCCCTTAACATTCAGTGAAACTATCTTAAAGGAAGACACACTGACAATATAGCACAGATTGATAGTCAAATGTTGCAAATATATACCAAATTGTAGCATATAGTTTTACATTGTAGAGCAACACCTTAAGCACCCTCAGAGTGTTAGTTGCACTTATAGCCCAGGAAAGAAAACTCAACAAATGAGCCACAATTTAGCCCTAGCCCCTGCACATGATCGCTCACAGTATGAGCACATAGTTCTGAAAAACAAATCACCAAAACCACCAAACCCAGTGAAGAAAACTCCATGATCTGACCACAATACCACAGCTCTTTAGGTCTCTGGTCCATCAAGCAGTGAGAAACAGACAGAGAGTAATACAGAACACAATCACACACACAAGTGTTACGTTCTTTGAGCTCAGAGGGAAGACAATAAACGAGTTATGAACATGCATAATTCCACGCTTATTGAATTCAAAGTCCTCCTCCTAAAAAGCTCCTTTTTATTAGAGAAAAAGAGGAAGTAACAGTCATTTATTATAACCATGAAATAATACAAGGTGTCGCCAAAGTTCTTTTTACAAAGTAAGATCTGATTACAGTATATTAGATGAAATTTATAATTGCAAAAGTTGCAAAAATTATGTTGTGTCAGCAGGGACTTCCAGTTGACTGTACAATGAACTTTATGCTTGCACAGTTAATAGCCTATATTTACTCTTCATGCTTGCGTTAACACTGTTTCATCTATTTTAAAGACGGTTACACAGAACTCATGATCATGACATCCTATTCTATTTAAAAGGAAGTAGGTGAGAAGTCAAACTTCTAAACACATTTTGTATCAAGAAATTCATCCATCTTCAATTACATATTGGGGATTCTGGTATCCCTTTATCTGTCCATTCCTACAGTCCTCCCTGTGATTCTAGAAAGAATCATTACAAAAGAACAGTAGCTGAAACATGTCCAATTCCGGAATAATCTTCTACAGTAGGCTTCATTTTGGAGATGTTCTTTCAAAGTCCTAGGCACATCTGGTCCATAGGTGAGCTCCATCTTGTTCATTGGAAGAAATCATTATACAAAATCATGTGACATTGTTTACCTTTGCTTAGCCTCAATAAAAATGTGTACAAAGAGCAAGACTTTACCAATTATTCTTGTAAGCACTACCTCATCCAGCAGTGGCCAACTGCTTCTCGTAGATCTAGCAATAATTCAGAGACACCAGTCATCACTCCAGATTCGTCAGCAGCATCCTTTCTCACCATGGGCTGTGCTATGCACATCTTAGATCAATCTTTTTCAGTGACCGTCTACCCAGGCTTCACTGCTGCGCATACATGAGTAGTTCCACTGGAATTGTTGTTCTTTATCAGGAGTCTCCATATTCAGTAGCATTTCATTCAGTCGTTTTCCTCTTCGGCCCATTAGATTCAGTGCATACAATATATAATTTGTAAAAATCCAATTCTCCACTACAGCATCTCTCTTGATGCCATACAATTGCAAACAAGCACAATTATTCATCCGTAATGACAGTCTTAAATTGTTGAACAGAATTATATTATCTATTGTTAATTACAATACATCCATAGCTAGCACTAAATTATTACATAGCTAGTCTGTAACATACTTATTATTTTCATCCACATTCCTAAACTTATTCTGTCTACTTGCCAAATCAAATGTTAGCATATGGCCTGATAGACACATTGCTTTTTCCTGTCAAGAACACAATTGTACATATTCATATCACTAATTATGTTTGTGATGTATTCTCCAGCCTTAACAATATACAAGATATAGTCAATCTGGTTTATTCAAGGGGTAACAACATTAAAACATAACTAGCAGTTTATGACAAATAATTTAAACTCATTTCAATTGTTTGTCAACAATTATTAGGAAGGCTGTCTTATCTTAGGTGATGATTCAACTCACATTACTTTAAAAATTATCACCACGTCCTGCACACACAAACACCCCAGTACCTCACTGGTCTTCTCCGCTTCCACATCCCTACACGTAGTCTTCATTCTCTTCACATTAATCAACTTCACTTCCCCCCACCATCTCGTACACACTTACAGTCTACCTGTCATTCTGCCTTTTTCTTCCTCGGTCCAGCTCTGTGGAACTCTCTTCCCACTCCGCTCCATATGGAAGATAACTACACCAATTTCAGGCCCCTACTTAAATCCCATCTGTTCACCTCAGCATATAACCTCCCAGCCACACCCAGCTGACCTGGTTTATCTATTTTTGCACTTTTCTTTGGTTTTTTTTTGTTATTTTTTTTTAATACTACTTTCCTCACTAATCACAGCAGTTCACATTGCAACTAAAACTTGGTACAGCACATTAAACAGGAACATTGATAACTTGAAAATTTTCTTTGTAAGACAATGAGGGTTAAGTGACTTATCCAAGGTCACAAGGAGTGCTAGTACTCTAGTCATTAGACTACTTCTCCATTCCATTCTAATTCACATAGACATCTAAGCTCACAAAGGAAGGAACATTTATATAAGGGTGTGTACATTCATAAACTATTTTCAGCATTTGCATTATTACATATAGAATGGAATCAGTAAATAAATTCTCATAACCCAAAATAAGTTCAGATCCAGACCTAAGAAACAAAACTTATTTACTATACATACACAAGTAAGAGAAATAGTTAATCACATTTAGAGGTTTTTTTTTAATGTCCCCAATAAGGCTTATGGTTAGTCTTACCACAGTTGCTCAAGACTTTCTTCCTGCTAATATTGCAGTCATGCCAAACTGTTATCTGTGCCGGAAACCTCCAAATTATAACTGCAGTATACTACACAGCACACTTCCCTAACCACTAAATTAGATAAAACAAACTTCATACTAAAGTTATGACATGAAAATTAGTCCTTCAAACTTTGTCTGATTAATTCTATTTTTTCATAGAACAATGACTTAAGTTTTTCCCTGTAAGTTTCAGTTTCTTTTATATTTACACTATCCATCCTAAACACTTGATTTTTAAATTTTTCAAAACACAGAGTCAGTGGCTTGCTGCACTTTTCAACTTTAAACTGCCACAAAACCATTCATGACTGATATGAGGTCACCCCAAATCATTAAGGACCATCTCATACTGTAGCTAACACAATTTGTCCTACTGAAATTTTCCACCAAGGGGGAACAGCAAACTGTGGTTACTGGCAGTCATCGAATATTAACATAAGGGCGCTTCACCAAAATTTGCGCCTCATTTCACAATTAGGGCTTCCTTTTCTCTTGCCCCATCTCACTTCACTTATCTAACTGAGATCTCTAATTAACCTTACCGACTTTACATTATAATCACAATATACATACAGATATCTGTCAATTCTTTAGTATACTCACACAACCACTGCCTGTGTCCTTGAGACTTGTCTGCTGTTTCCAACTGCTGAAGGAACACAGAGATCCGAGTCACGGCACAACTGAAGAAAACTCCATGATCTGACCACAATACCACAATACCACGGCTCTTTAGGTCTCTGGTCCATCAAGCAGTGAGAAACAGACAGAGAGTAATACAGAACACAATCACACACACAAGTGTTACGTTCTTTGAGCTCAGAGGGAAGACAATAAACGAGTTATGAACATGCATAATTCCACGCTTATTGAATTCAAAGTCCTCCTCCTAAAAAGCTCCTTTTTATTAGAGAAAAAGAGGAAGTAACAGTTATTTATTATAACCATGAAATAACACAAGGTGTCGCCAAAGTTCTTTTTACAGAGTAAGATCTGATTACAGTATATTAGATGAAATTTATAATTGCAAAAGTTGCAAAAATTATGTTGTGTCAGCAGGGACTTCCAGTTGACTGTACAATGAACTTTATGCTTGCACAGTTAATAGCCTATATTTACTCTTTATGCTTGCGTTAACACTGTTCCATCTATTTTAAAGACGGTTACACAGAACTCATGATCATGACATCCTATTCTATTTAAAAGGAAGTAGGTGAGAATTCAAACTTCTAAACACATTTTGTATCAAGAAATTCATCCATCTTCAATTACATATTGGGGATTCTGGTATCCCTTTATCTGTCCATTCCTACACCAAGGGGGACTATAAAACACACAAACCTTAGCGGGTGAGCACACTAGGACAAGACAGACATGGAGGGCAAAATGACCTAGTATATTCCCACTTCTTTGTCACTTAAAATATCGCACCTGCCCACCTCCCACAATAAGAGTAAAGACAGTGTACCCAAAACCCAAAACACCAGAGCTGCATGGCAGGGCAGCCCTCTTCGGATCAGTTTATGACCTAGAAGATGCCAACCTAATAAATAAGGGCCACCCCACTCTTCCAAGCCCCAATATTCTCTCAACCGCCATAGACATCACAGACAACATAGAACACAAAAGAAGAAAGAGAGAGACAACAGGAGAAACATCTTGACCAGGATAGTACCCTGGAGCTCCTTCAAAAGAAACCAAATGAATGTCCCAGTGTATAGGAATACTGCCTGATTAAATGTCACTTCTGCATGGATAAGTCACTTTTTATATGACCTCAGACCAGTCAAATCATTCAAACACCCATGATAGCAAGCACCATTGAACTTTAGCAAATAAGAACTGCAAAGTAAATTTCACCGCATCACTGCCGAATCCTTGTCTTCCAGAAATTCATACAGCTCCCCTGGATCATCAAAAGTCTTGGTATGGTTGTGCATCGTGACTTTCATGCGGGCAGGATAGAACAGCCCAAAATGGGCCTGCAGCTGCAACAAGCATGGACGCAGCACCAGTAAACTCTTTCTCTGATCCACTGTCACCTTTGCGAAGTCCGGGAAGAACAGGAGTTTGTGTCCCTGATATTCCAAAGTTGAAAGTGTTCTGGCTGCTCCCATTATTTGCGATACTTGCTGAAAACATAAGACTTTCAATATGCTTGGGCGTGGATGCTTGCCTGTAGCCACGGACTGACTAGGCACTCGATGGGCACACTCAATCTCGAATGGCATGGCAAACTGCAACTTTAACACACCCGGAATCATGGCCTGCAAAAAGGATACCATATCAGAGTCCTCTGTTCCCTCCAGAACTCCTGGTATTCTTATGTTGTTCCTCTGAGAGTGACTGTTACTGTCTTCCACCTCTTTTTGCAATGAACGTATCTGCTTGGACTGCTTCTCAACGACCTTGAGCCTTTCCCCATGCGATGCCATCACATTCTCTTCCTTCTCCAAACGAACTGAAATTGCCTCCAAAGAAGTTCTCAAAGCGTTGATATCTTCCTGCATTGCACATAACAAGTCTCCATTAGATTTGACCAAGTCTTTGACTGCTCGAATCTCATCCAGGAGCTCCTGCAAGGTCTCAGGACAATCTCGGATGACTGCCATCTTGTGAGGAGAGAGAGGTTCCATTTTGGTTCTCTTTGCACTGGCGTTTTGAGATACTTGGTAATCCAGCCGCGTTTGCTTGGGGCCTGACTTGTCCAGGATCAAATGATATTAAAATAGGTAGGAACTATTTGATTATAGACTGCAGAAGTCAGGATTCTTGCCTATTGCCCTCCAGAGCACAGCTCTTACATGTCCATTTTGACCTAAAGCCAGGCTCCGCCCTCCGCAGCCACCTCCTTTTGACTTTCCAGGGGACCTTACCCTGCCAGTGTGGGGCCACCTTTCTGCCTTCAAGGAGGCATGGCAGAGCATCACCACTGACAAATGGGTCCTCAACATCATCTAAAGGTGCTATCACCTCAAGTTCTCCACTACACCACATCAGAAGACTGCTCCCCCAGACAAACTCCTACCCAACGAGCATCAACCATGAAGGCGGAGCTCCAAGCGCTCCTAGCAGTGAGGGCCATTGAACAGGTTCCCCAATAAAGGATTCTACTCCAGATACTTCTCATTTCCGAGAAGTCGGGGGGTGTCAGACCCATCCTGGACCTACGCCGCCTCAACAAATTCATCCAAAGGGAAAAATTCTGCATGCATTTGCTTGGGTCCATCGTCCCACTCCTGCAATGAGAGGACTGGTTGACCTACTTGAATCTACAGGAGGCCTTCACGCACATCCCCATCAACTTCTCCCACAGGGAATACCTGTCATTCAGTGTCATGGAGGACCACTTCCAATACAAAGTCCTCCCTTTCAGCCTCTCCTCGGCCCCACGAATGTTCACCAAGTGTGACGTGGTGGCAGCAGCCCGCCTCCAGAATTCAGTGGTCCACATCTTACTCTACTTGGATGACTGGCTAGTCACAACCCCCTCGAGACAGGAGGCACAGGAGGTGATGCTGCACACCACCTCACTCATTTTATCACTTGGCTTCCTCATAAACCACAGCAAGTCCAAGCTGCAGGCAACCCAGCAATTGGAGTTCATCGGTGCAGAGATCAGGATGCCAGAGGCATGGGCATTCCTGTCCTCCCGGCATGCAAACACCATCACCTCTCTGTCCAGCGTGGTAGTCTCCTCTTCCTCTGTGACAGCCAAGATGATGCTGCAACTGCTAGGTCAGCCACGACCAAAGTCATCTTACTAGCCAAACTGGACATGCGTGACATACAATGGCACCCTTCACTGGCCCTGGAAGATCTGATTCCCATACCTTCATCACCTGGCCGAGGACCCACCTATCCACCAACCCCTGACAGCGGACCTCATCAAGGGAACTACCCTACACCTCAACCTGGCGACCATCCCCTTATCTGCTTAGAAGTTGAAAGAGTGAGATTCTCATCCTTGCATCTCACAGCAGATGTTCAGTAACTCATCCTGACCTCCAGATATGACCCCATAAAGAAATCCCATAGCCTCAAGTGTTCATGCTTCAGCTCTTGGTGCACAGCTGTGGGTCTGGACCCTTTCTCCTGCCCCTTCCCCTCAGTCCTCCAGTATTTAAGCTCCCTTGCCAAGTCAAGACTTCGGGCTACCTCCATCTGGGTCCACCTGTCAGCCATCGCAGCATTCCATGACCAGATTCAGGGGAAGTCCAAGGCCACACTCCATCTGGTAGCACACTTCATGAAGGGCCTCACCAACTTCAGGACCTCCATACGACAACATGTAATGCCCTTGGACTTCAACACCATCTTACATCAACTCACCTAACTCCACTTCAAACTCATTTGGGATGCCACACTCAAGCAATGCCACTTGGAAGACACTGTTCCTCATTGCCATCACTTTGGTCAGACAGGTGAGCGAGCTCCACATGCCAGTCACACACCCATCATATACCCTGATCCTCTTGGACCGTACCTCACTCTGGACCCGTCCTTGATTCCTGCCCAAGGTGGCCTCTCCCTCCAGCTCAACCAGAGCATCAAACTGCCCACCTTCAACCCTGAGGCCGAGGTCACAACACCCCAGAGGAGCAGCACCTTCACACCCTCAATTTGTGCGTGCCCTGTGCATCTACCTAGAGAGAACTGCACCATGCAGAGATGGTACCCAGCTTTTTGTTTCCTTTGACCCCAGTGAGCTGGGGTGACCAGTATCAAAGAGGACCCTAGCGCAGTGGCTAACTGCCAGCATTGCCTTCTGCCTTCCCCAGCAGGCTTCCAGCCAACAGGGCCCATCCACTTCAAGCCTTAACAACCACACTGGCAAACATCAAGTTGGTCCCCATAAAAGATATCTGTAAAGCGGCAACCTTGACCAGTGCACACACATTCCAGTGACACTACTGTGTGGACCAGCTTGTGCTTTCGGACAGCTCCTTTGACCATGCCATCCTGAATGGAGCTGGCTCTCCCACCCGACCCAGCAGCATAACAGCCAGTTCTTTAGACTCTCATTTTGAAAGGCCTGGACATGCCTTCTGGTTCCTGGTATACCTCACTGACTATGACCCATGCTTACCCCTTTGGGTGCGCTCATCTCCATGAACTTCCCCAGGTTATGTCCACTGGTTAAGTTTGAATTGTTACTGGTTATAGTTTAACATGTTGCCATGTTACGTTCACTTGTTAAAATGTTCACTTATGGAGTCACGTGATGTGGTGAGCTCGGGTGGAAGCGGATCGCTCGAGCTCCGAATCCCCCTTCTTTAAACCGCCAGGATTGAGCCGTGATTTGGAGCAGAGTGCCATTGGTATTAGCCCCCGGGTGTTGGGAGACAACTGAAGGTGCAGATCTTGCAGAGCGGAGAGAATGGCATCGGCGGTGAAGTCAGGGAGGCAAGAAAAAGACCGAGCTGCGGGCCTGAAGAAAATGGTGGACTCACCTCCAGCGCCGTCGAGTACCGTGGCCTCACCAGCCTTTATTGAAGGGATTTCAGGGGCGGTCTCTGGTGGCTGTCGGGGAAATTCGAAACCCTGCACCATAAGATGGATGCACTGCAGAACTCTTTGGGCATGATGGGCACCCGCATGCAGGAGGCGGAGACTCGCATCGTGCGCACCGAGGAAGAGGTAGACAAGCTAACTCGGGAACTGGCAAATGACATGGAAAGCGGAATAACGAGTGAGGTTATCAAATTTGCAGATGACACAAAACTATTTAAAGTTGTTAAAAACCAACAGGATTGTGGAAAATTGCAAGAGGAACTTGATAAATTGGAAGACTGGGCATAAAAATGGCAGATGAAATTTAATGTGGACAAGTGCAAAGTTATGCACCTAGGGAAGAACAACCCAAACTATGGTTAAACGATGCAAGGTTCCACATTAGGAACCACCACCCTGGAAAAAGATTTAGGCTTCATTGTGGATAACATGTTAAAACCCTCGGCCCAGTGTGCAGCGGCGGCCAAGAGAGCAAATAGAATGCTAGGTGTCATAAGGAAAGGAATGGAAAATAAACCAAAAGATATTATAATGCCTCTGTATCGTTCCATGGTGAGACCGCACCTTGAATATTGTGTGCAATTCTGGTCAGCGTATCTTAAAAAGTATATAGCATTATTATAAAAGGTTCAGAGAAGAGCCACCAAAATGGTAAAGGGGATGGAAGGATACTCCTATGAAGAAAGGCTAAAAAGGTTAGGGCTCTTTAACCTGGAAAAGAGACGACTGAGGGGAGATATGATAGAAGTCTATAAATTAATGAACGGAGTGGTAAACATAGATCAATTGTTTACATTATCAGAATACAGAAAGACTAGGGGACATGCAATGAAGCTACAGGGTAAACTATTTAAGACTAATAAAAGTACATATTTTTTTCACTCAATGTGTAATCAAGCTCTGGAATTTGTTACCGGAGGATATAGTAAAGGCTGTTAGTGTAGCTGGGTTTAAAAAAGGTTTGGACAAGTTCCTGGAGGAAAGGTCCATAAACCATTATTAAGAAGGGACCCAGGATATCAATGCTTGACCCAGTACAAGCATTGTGGAACCTGCGTCTTTTGGGGAAACTGCTAGGTACGTATGACCTAGATTGGCCACTATTGGAAACAGCATACCGGGCTACTGGGCTTGATGGACCTTGGTCTGACCCAGTATAGCATATCTTATGTTCTTATGATCTTATGTACAGGCCGCAGTGAAAGCGCATGAGGCAAAACTGGACAATATGGAAAACCGCTCCAGGCTCAAGAATTTGTGATTCCTGGGCATCTTAGATTCAATTCTGGACAAGAATTTGAAATCATATGTGGAAAACCTGGCTGCCTCACTGAGGGAGGGTGGTGATGAGGATAACAGTAGGATCATAATAGAGAGGGCCCATAGAGTTGGGCCTAAGCAACTAAAAAGGATCGAAGGCCGAGAGGGGTCCTGGCCAAATTCCTGCAATTTTCGCAAAAGGAAGCCGTACTCAAAACCGCGCAGCAAAAAGCGTTTATTGAGTGGGGTAACATGAAAATAACAATAACACAGGACTACTCCGCAGCCCTGAGCCAACGCCGCAAAGCATACGTGCCTCTGTGTCAGAAATTAGTTGAGGCGAACATCCGGTTTACAGTACAGTACCCGGCCAGGCTCAATGTGACACACGAGGGAGTGCACCAGGTCTTTGGGTCGGCTGGGGAAGCAACTCAATATGTGGAGCAACTGGTGACTCATGTAACAGCCAGAACAGAGGAGCGACATGGAAACGCCTGAAGGGCCCCGGCTGTGAGGTATAATGGACTACAAAAAGGAGGCATGGAGTATTATATCCAGGAGTTGAGTTATAGAGAGCTGCGTGGGACAGGACCGGACAATTTTTGTAGAGGAGCTTGGCGTTGAGGTTTTGCCATTGGATATTGGGATACTACAAGACCTGCGGCAAGGCCTGTAGTGTGGTGCTCTGTTAGATACGGAGACTATAAGTAGATATGCTTTAATGTCTATGTATCTTGTGCTATTTTTATCTTCATATGTCTTTGGCATGTTGTTCCCTTGTTTTTCTTGGATTTCTTCTGTCTTTCTCCCTCCCCTGCTTCTGATCCCTGAGGGGGGAAATTGGGGAGACTAGGGCTGAGGGGGCAGTTTTATTTCAGGTCAGGGTGAGTTGAGGGCTGAGAGGGAGGTAGGGAACAAGGGGCTAGGATAGTGGGGGGCTAGGAAGGAGGGGCGGCGGAGGAGAGGGGGGATCCAAACATATCAATTGTGACTAGTTCAGGGAGGTGGGACAAAGTTTTGGGAGTAGGATGGTGGGGGGGGATGAGGAGGGTTGGGGGGGGAGTGGAGGGGGAGGAGGAGGTAGGGGGTAGAGGGGGAGATGGGGGGTAGGGATGGTAACCCTGGGGGCAGCCTTAAAGAGGAAACATAGAATAAGATCAAGGAACTCAAATGATGGGATAGGAAAGCCTCAGGCTGGGGAGGCCTTTCCTTTGAAAAACTGGATAGTCGAGGGACTTGAGTTTCCTCGGATATATCCGACCTGAAGATCATATCATGGAATGTATGTGGGATGGAGACCCCTATTAAGAGACATAAGGTACTGCGAGCTTTGGCCAGACAAAAATGTGACATTGCCATGCTACAGGAGACCCACCAGACAGCTGCAGAGCATCTTAAACTGAAAAGAGAATGGGTGGGACATGCGTGGGGGGCACCAGCAAAGGGTAAAAAGGGTGGAGTGGTCATATTAATACATAAATGGATAAGATTTGTGGTGGAGACTGAGTATGTGGACCCAGAGGGCAGATATGTACTTTTGTTTGGGATGTTGGATGGGCAGTCACTGGTGTTGGGGAATCTATATAGCCCCAATGTGTTGGATCGGGCGCTTTATGCACACTTGGCTTCTCGTGTGGGACAGCTGCCAGAGGTCCCCTTAATTCTGGGTGGAGATTTCAACGGAGTGCTGGATATTGAATTGGATACGGCTGGGAGCAGGGTGGAAGGGGCACGGGTATAGACAACAAGAGCCCTGCAAGCCCTGAGACGGCAGTTGGGGGTCGTGGACCCCTGGAGGCTACTACACCCGCTGGATAGAGATTTCACTCATCAGTCACGGGCCCATGGTTCGAGCGCAAGGATTGATTATATCCTGGCGACAGAAAGATTATTTGCTCAAGTAGTTGAGGCCCAGATTGGACCTACAGAGATCTCAGATCATGCCTTGATTTGGATTGACTTAGAGTGGAAGGATATCACAGCGCAAGCTAGAATCTGGTGATTCCCGATGGACCTATATAGAGATGCTGAGTTCCATAGTTATTTAAAGCAGCGCTGGAATGAGTATGTCGATCACAATGAGGGCCACCGGGAGAATCCAGAACCTTTTTGGGAAACGGCAAAAGTGGTTTTACGTGGGGATATCATTGGATATGTTGCAAGAAAGTGGAAGCTACTAACGGAACAGATTGTCCGTTTGGAAAAACAATCAGTAAAGAATGGACGACAATGTGCGATTAATCCGTGTGCGGTTAATAAAAGGAGACTGGGGGAAACCCAAGCGGCCCTCAATGAGGCGCTCCATGGGAGGGCTAAAAAATCTATGATGTACTATCGCTATCAGCTTTATCAATTTGGGGATAAACCAAGGAAACTCCTGGTGCGCTGCCTTCAGGGTAGTAGAGGCTGTCGATCAGTGGCAGCCTTGTGAGATGACCAGGGGAGATTGCATAAGGAAAGCAGGGAAATTGCCCAAGTGTTCTGATCCTTCTATCAGAAGTTGTACTCGAGGGGGTAGGGGTCCCTGAGTAGTATGCAACAGTATATGCAGGAGGTGCAGGTGCCCAGGCTGACCGTGGATCAGAGAGCACAGTTGGATGCTACAGTAACATTGGAGGAGGTCCAGCGAGTCATCCAGAAGGCGAGTTGCTGTAGGATGCCGGTCCCAGATGGCTTTGGGGCAGAATTTTATAAATTATTTGGGGACATGGTGCCCCCTCGCTAGTGGCGGTGTATCACAAAAGAGTGGAGCAGTGAGGATTTAGCTGGGGGGCGAACCATGCACATATCATACTAATACCCAAACCGGGTAAAGATCACATGCAGGCCACATCATATCGGCTTATTTCTCTGCTAAACTTTGACTTAAAGATATTGGCTAAGATATTGGCAGATCACTTGGCCCAGTTCATGGGGGAGTTGGTGCATGGTTCGCAAGTGGGTTTTGTGAAAGGACAATATGCGGTGCACAACCTCCGAATAATTGTGGCATCATTGGAATGGGTGAGTGAGAGGGAGCAGCAGTCACTCTTGGTCAGTTTTGACGCAGAGAAGGCATTTGATCAAGTGAAGTGAGATTATTTGAAGCTGCTTCTCCCATATTATGGGTTAGGGATGTCATTTTGCAATATGGTGGAGCTTTTTTATGTGCATCCAACGGCAGGAGTGGTGTGCAATGGAGTGTTGTCTGACAGCTTTTGCTTAGAGAGAGGTATGCGGCAGGGTTGTCCGCTCTCTCCCTTGCTCTTTGTGCTATGCTTGGATCCTCTGGTGCGGAAGATAGAGCAGTCCAGGGACATACGGAGAGTGCGGATTGGGAGACAGGGATTTAAGATGGCTGCCTTTGCAGATGATATGTTGGTGCATCTGAAATCTCCGCAGCAGTCGCTGCCGCGCCTGTTAGAGGAATTTCGGCACTTTGGAAGTTTTTCCGGACTTCAGATAAATATGGAGAAGTCTGAGGCATTGGACGTAGCGGGTACGCTCCGGGGGAAATGGGAAGGGACATTCCCGCTTAGATGGGCAAACGATTCATTTGTCTACTTGGGTATACTCTTGAACAGAGAGCCGAAAGATCTGTACAAGAAAAATTTTGAGAGGATCCTTCTCCAGACTCGGGTGCAATTGCAGGCATGGGCCCCTCTTCCGCTGTCCTTGTTGGAGAGAGCAGCGGCACTAGGAATGGTGATTTACCACAAGTTCTTTACTGGATGCAGACTTTGGTTTGGGTGCCACAGAGAGATCTAAATTGTCTAGACCGAGAAATCCAGAGTTTTTTATGGAAAGGGGCAAGAGTGCGTATCCCATTAAACCGCCTGCGGAGGGGTTGGACAAAGGGGGGGGATAGGAGTCCTGGACCTCAGGCTATACACTTTGGCCTGCCAAGTGCGACATATTGGGGACTGGCTAGGGAACATCAATGTGTAAAGCCCTAGGGAGTTGGAAGAGGCCTTTGTGGCCCCTCAGATGCTGACGGCGACCTTGCATTTGGAGAGTTCAATTCTGTCAAGGCGAGTGACCAGTAGTGTGTTGGTAATGCTGGCGCGTTGTACCTGGAAGCAGTTGAATAGATACTGGGGGGGGGGGGGAGGGGGAGTCCCAGAGGCTTCTAGGTGGTTGCCTTTGCAGGGCATGGCTCAATTCTTCCCAGGATCAGATACAGCTATTTTTCGGAAATGGGGGGAGATGGGAATTCGCAATATCGGTCATGTGGTGGACCAAGAGGGGAGATGTAAGTCTTTCGACATGCTACGTAAGGAATATGAGCTAGCCAGTAGACAATATTTTGCTTATGCCCAGCTCTTGCATTACGTCACAGTACTCCCAAGAGAAGCACTGGAGATGGACTGTTCGGGACAGATTTTAGCATTTTTTGCGCTAGGGGAAGACTCCCCGCCCAGGATTGTGAAATTGAAGAGACGGTTGGAGGCATACGAAGCTCCTCTGGACTATGCTGCAGAGGAGGCCTTGTGGGCTAAGGAGCTGAACCAGGAGGTGAACCCAGGCTCGGTCATTAGATCCTTGGGCCGGATTGCGGGGTTGGTTGAGGGGGCGCGATGGTGTGAGATACAGTTCAAATGTATCATTTGAGCAAATTTCTCCCCATGGAGAGCAATGCGAAGTCACCTTATGTTAGACGGTGGGTGCCCGAAGTGTTCTTGCTCTGTGGCGGATCTGGGTCACATGTGGTGGGGGTGTCTGAAAGTCCGAGGCTATTGGATGCAAATTGGTACCTATATGAGTAGTCTGATAGGCCAACAAATTTGCTGGACTGGGTCATTGGTGGTGCTAGATCAGCTTTGACCACTCCACCCAAAAGGGAGATGGGAACAAGTATTAGTACGGAAGGCATATCTGATGGGTAAAGGACCCATATTGTATAAATGGAGAGAGCCTGTAGCCCCTACCTTTTGGGCGTGGCGCAACAGTTTCCATCAGTTGATGTTGTTAGAAAGAAGAGGGGTGAGAGGGAATGTTAAACGTTGGGCCAATTTTCTACTGATTTGGGAGCCCTATATCCAACGCCTTGGACCAAAGACTCGCAGTACGGTGCTACAGATGGGGTAGGTTGGGAGTGGTTAGTTGGGAGGGGAGTAGGAGGTATGGTGCGATGGGAGAGTGTTAAGGGGGGCACTTTACTCTATGTTTCCCTGGTTTTGGTGTAGGTTATAATTAAGGAGGGGAGAGGCTGCAGGGACAAAGGGGGGGGGTGGGAAGGGAGGGGAGGGAAGAGAAGGGAGAGGGGGATAAGGAAACAAAAAAAAATTGTTTGGTGTCTTTAGTTACGGCTCCCATTATATGAGGCGATTGGTAGACCCCGAGGTGGTGGATAAGAGTCAGCCCCACCCGGGGTCTCATGTTTGTATTAGAACTGAGTTGTATAAAAGTGTTCTCGTGAACTAATAAACAGAGTTTCAAAAAAACAATGTTCACTTGTGGTATTCACAGGTTCAGGCCGCCATCCGGTGGGATGCCTTTCACCAATGCATGACCTGCTAAATGCTACTTCTGATCACGATGGCAATAAATACAGAGCTGACACCATGTAACAGTGATTCCTTGCCTTCTTCATCCACCTACAGCCTACCATGACTAGCGAGTCATCTGGTATGACTGACGCAATCCTACTGGTCTAAGGAGAAAGTGAGGTTACTTACTTGTAATGGAGGTTCTCCGTGAACAGAAGGATAAGTCAGCCACACATTCCCACCCACCTCCCCTGCAGATGAGCTACAACAGCAGTTCTCACAACAATTTTCAACAATTACACCCAGGTCCGCCTCGCCTACCTACTGCTGGGGAATGAACTGGTCAGGTAGGGGAAGGCCAGGGAATAGGGGCGCCTTGGCACATCCTCAGAAAGGCTTTACCATTCTGAGTTCTTGGAGAGCAATTCCGTCCAATTCGCGCCATCGGATGATATCTCTGGTGTGGTTGACTTATTATACTATCCACGGAGAACTCCCATTACAGGTAATTAACTTTGCTGTCAATTTAGGGCCTACTGTATACCAAGGGTGCTCAGTTTAAAATGCTTACATTAAAAATCCATGTTAACAATTTTATTTTATTTATTTACTTGAAAGGTTTTATACACAGCATTTCCACTGATCAACGCATTTTACATATAACATAACTTTACAGAGAACATTGTAACATGGAACAGTTAAATTAGTTCTAAAGTAACATTATAGCTTAGTAGCGACATGATTAGGGATACAAGACAACATTTTCTTTCAAAAACATGATAACTATTGTACAACAGGTGAACGTAACAATGGTTTCATTTGTGCAATAAACAAGAATCCTTATGATAGATTCCAGAAAATTAAAGGGGCATGTGATCACCAAACAAGCCTCTTGAGCTAAGTCCCCTACCTGATCAAACCTCCGTCCTTATCCATGCCCCTGTCTGATCACCAAACCCTCCCACTGATCCAAGCCTACCCAATGAAACTTCCTCCCAAACCAATTTCACTCTTCGTTGGCGCCCACCTACCAACATGCCCCCCCCTCCAAAAAAAAACCTCTCTCATAGTTATCCCTGGTAGTTTAATGGCAAGAGTGATCCCTTCTGCTCCTTTCCTGTTACTACGTACCTGGTATTATCGCTAGGGATCAATGTGCAAAATAAGGGAAGATTAAAATAAAGTATGAGAAAATCACAATATACCTATATTTACTTATTAAAATCTTGGATACATAGCATTTCCTGCTGATAGGCAGGTGACTATATTTCTATTATCTAATTCAGCAACAGATTTCATGTACAGCTTCTTGCACTTAAAAATGGGCAAGTTCATTGAAATACTGCTTGCTTTTATTGTAATCGGTCCTGACAAGAAAATGTTCTTAATTGTACAAACAACATTAACATGCTGTGTGACTTTGAAAATGTCCTTTTCTGGCAGACAGTTTTCCTGCTAGCACTACTGTTTGCTGCCATTAACCAACAGGAACCAGCTCCAATTTAGATTCCAGGAATCAACCAATTTGAGATGCACAGAATCCTCATGTAGCAATTATTCCCTTGGATGGCCTCACTGTCTACATCATTCCATGACTTGTGCAGCCTTGAGTTGTGGCTGCTAATACACAGTGCATCACATGCACTCTAGGTAATACCTAGAATGCAATTTTTTGAAGAAGAAAAATCAATTCTGTTACGCCTAAATTTCAGACTATCATTCCTGGATAAAAACATTCATGCACACATGGCAACGTTATAGTATTTGTAATGAACAGAATACGAGGTATGGTTTAAATACTGCACACTAAAGCTGGTCTGTTTAATGTTGACATTTCTCAGGCTTTTTTTTGGAGATGTTCCTTTTTTTCCATCCTGTAGGCCAAATGCATTCAAAATAAAATTGTTGTTTTAATGCTTGCCTGCCATTCTGAGTCACAGCTATCTTCTTCTGTTTCTGCTTGGTTAATCCATTCTGATCTGCTTTTTCTAAAATTCTTTATGATTAGATAAGGGGCCAGGATTTTCTTTTAGTGCAATGACCTTTGCTCCATGCTCTGTTGTATTGGTGATATCGATTTTATTTATTTTTCCTCAGGAGTTGTTTCCAGCATGGCTTAAGCTGTGTGACTGATCTTAACTTCACATGTACAGTTAATCCGAATGCAGACTATGGAAAGCTGAATGAATAATAAAGTGAAAGTTACTGTACCTTTTTGTTAGAAAAGTTGTAGTTTTTTAATTAACTGTTATTAAACCCTATTTCAGTGGCATTTTATCTTTCAGACAAGAACAAAGTAAAGGGACTATTTACTAAGTTGCATAAACTGCAAGTTTACTAAAGCACAGTAGCTGGAAGCATGGGGTTTAGCATGGGGTTAACGCGCATCCAAATGGTGACTATGATAAAAATGCCGTGCTACCCAAGCAGTGAGTGAAGAGGCAGGGTTGTGTTCAAGTGACTCAATGATGTCACTAGCATGAGTGCAACTACTGCCTGCCTCTGACCAGGCCACCAGCATGGGTGCAACTACTGCTTGCCTCTGACCAGGCAGTAGTTGCACCTTCCTCACTAGAGTGGTCCAAATGCGTGGTTTGGAAGAGTACATTAGGAAATATGAAAGGCAGAAGTAAGGCAAACACATATGGAATAATAAAGAGCAAATAGGCGATCTTAGCGCAATACCCTGGCACCTGCTTAGGCCACCTATTTGGAGGAGCTGCATGGTGTTTTGGCCATGGCAGTGGATCACAACTGTCTGAGATCTACAAAACCAGGGCCAGCAGGATTGTGTGACCCTGCTGGATCAGTGAGCAAACAACTACAGAACCATTAACAGTTGTCTTGACTGATTGCTGTTCATATATGGATACGTACTGTACTAGATAGATGCCAGAGGTCTGCTGATGTTATGTGTTTTGACAGTGTTGGAAGATAGGCCCTGTACTCTGTGCTTCAGCCAGTACTGGCCACATAGACAGAGTTGGAGCCAGCAGAGTACATGAGGGGTGGGGCATGCAAATGAGACATATCACATAATGGCAACATCACAGTATGACATCAAAAGGTGCTATCTGTTCCCTACCTCACCTGCATGAAGGCATGTTACAATGCATATTTTTAATGGGGGGGGGATGCTGCTGCCATGGGCCATGTTTATACAGGGAGCTGGGCCCTCACTCTGGCCATGGGAAGAAGTGGCTGATGACTATTGGCTCTGAGCAGCTACTTAATACTTTTAGCAATGAACATAGGCTTTCTGTGTTGGAGCTCACTAATCAGTGCGTTCTTCCTGACCTCCTCACCCAGATGTGGAGGCATTCCATGGAGCTAGGGAACTTTTGTGGGCTTCCAAGTTTTTGTTAGTTTCTGCTTCCCTGACATGGGGACATGTGGGTTTTATTGCAGTGTTCCCCCAGAGCCCTTCCCATTGGGGGTTACCTGGGTGCTCTATGGGCCTTGAACCTTGAACCTGAGGCAATGAAGGGTGGCAGGCAATGACCTCGGTGGGTGGCAGGCTATGTGCTTTGGCACATATGGCCTGCTGCTTCTGACCCCCCTCCAACAGAAAGTTGCATCAGAGGGGGTCAGAGGCAGCAGGCCATGTATGCTGAGCAGATGACCTGCCATGAGCCGCTGCCAACCCCACTCCTGAAGACAGAATTGGCGGCACAGTTTGCACAGTGGAGGGGGCGGTATGGTTGGGACTTCTGCCTAGAATGGCAGAAACCCTTGGGATGGCTCTGGGCCTAAGTTGGCCCCATTAAAAATTGACAGTTTTTGGGTTCATAAATATAGGAGCCTAGTAAAACAAGGCTCCTAAATTTAAGATCCTAAGAAATGGATGGTTACTGGGGCAAATTTAGGGCAGGAAAGAGGTTAGGAGCTTTTCATTGATTTTCTGCACTATGTATTTACTAAAGCTCCTACATCTAGGAAAGCTAATTGCAGGCCTGACATTTGGATCCTAAACTTTATGCTTCCAATTTTTGGGCATTAACCAACAGGAACCAGCTCCAGTTTAGATTCTAGGAATCAATCAATTTGAGATGCACAGAATCCTCATGTAGCAATTATTCCTTTTATATAGAACATCTAAGGGGTATGTTTACTAAACCATCTTAATGTTACCAGCGTTAGTTGCAGTCTTACTGTGACGAATGCCATATAAGGTAGTGGGCGTTCCGGTCTTAAGGTAGCATTTCGGGTTATTGCGCGATAAAGTCCATTATCACGCGATAGAGGGAGCCATGGCACGTTAACGCGCATTAGCCTTAATTAGGTGCGCTGACCTGCAACCACAGCAACAGAGGTGTAGCACACTGGTTAATACAATGACTGCCAAAACAGGGGTCATGAGTTCAATCCCACAGTGGGTTTAATGAGTAAGGCTATCTGAGGCATTGCCCTTTACTTTAAATCAGTGCTGTCTGAGGCATTTTCTTTTTTAATTTAAATTAGTGCTGCCAGCAAACACACCCTCACAGTGCCGTAACCTAAGGCGCCGCATAAGGCACTCTATAAGGCACTCCAGAGGGCACATTATAAAGTGCACTGTCCGCCACGGCACCTTATAATGTTCCCTATAGGGTGCTTTATAGGGCGCCTTATGAGGCACCTTAAGGTTACAGCACTGTGAGGGTGTTTTTGCTGGCAGCACTAATTTAAATTAAAAAAGGAAATGACTTAGACAGCCCTATCAAATAACACCACTGTAGGATCAAACCCATGACCTCTGCCTCTACAGTCAGTGAAATAACCAGTGGGCTATATTTCCAAAGCTACTAACAAACCCCTATAAAGAATATAATGGGTCAATCAAGCTCAAACTGCAACTATTGGAATCTTATAGAGAAACATAGTATCAGGCTACCAAGGTCTCAGTTTAAAACAACGCAGCGATACTTCAGTTCGAGAAAAAAGTTTTATATAAAAAACTCCTGCTGCTGTTCACATCAATGACCTTTTATCGGTGCCGTCTACTTGCTTCACTATATGTTTTTCATTTATTATGTTTTTCTAATTTTCTTTTCTTCGTTTTTAATATTTTAATATCCACTTTTTTTTGTAATTATAAAAAATGGTGCTGTCTTCTTTTTCAATATTTTAATGTCCTCGTTTTTTTATTATTCTAAAAAATGGTGCTTATTGCCCAACTGTAAAGATCAGTTACTACACTTCACGACCATGCTGCAGTATCGTTTCTATTTTCTATTATCCTCTTATATTCAGTCTCAAAAATGCATGCTGAATCGTGCTGATGATACTTCATTGAATAGAAAAGTCCAATTTGTTCAAAGCAAAATTCACACTTAACTTCTATAACCGGACTCCAGACTTCACGTTTCTTCTGATAGGATCATTCTCCACCGTGGCCGCTATTGTTAGACCTCTAATGGCTATATCGGAAGTATCATACTGCTTGAAATCACTCCCAACGCCAGTGATCTAAGGCGCCCAAGCGTTTCGTTGTGACAAGTTCTTCAGGGGAATTGTTTCTCTCAAACTGACCTGCAAAAAGCTGCTTTCGCTCTTGAATCAACTCGGAGGACGCCTTCCTCTCGTCTCCCCGTCAGGTGTTAGAGAATTCCGCACATATAGCCATTAGAGGTCTAACAATAGCGGCCACGGTGGAGAATGATCCTATCAGAAGAAACGTGAAGTCTGGAGTCCGGTTATAGAAGTTAAGTGTGAATTTTGCTTTGAACAAATTGGACTTTTCTATTCAATGAAGTATCATCAGCACGATTCAGCATGCATTTTTGAGATTGAATATAAGAGGATAATAGAAAATAGAAACGATACTGCAGCATGGTCGTGAAGTGTAGTAACTGATCTTTACAGTTGGGCAATAAGCACCATTTTTTAGAATAATAAAAAAACGAGGACATTAAAATATTGAAAAAGAAGACAGCACCATTTTTTATAATTACAAAAAAAAGTGGATATTAAAATATTAAAAACGAAGAAAAGAAAATTAGAAAAACATAATAAATGAAAAACATATAGTGAAGCAAGTAGACGGCACCGATAAAAGGTCATTGATGTGAACAGCAGCAGGAGTTTTTTATATAAAACTTTTTTCTCGAACTGAAGTATCGCTGCGTTGTTTTAAACTGAGACCTTGGTAGCCTGATATTATGTTTCTCTATAAGATTCCAATAGTTGCAGTTTGAGCTAGATTGACCCATTATATTCTTTATAGGAGCAAGCTCGACGGAATTAGCCCATGATTAGTAGTTAGAATACTAACAAACCCCTGGCTGGCTACAGAAGGACTGCAGGTCACCACACAAACTGTCTGCTGTGGTTACCAGGATAGGGTTAACCCACCCATACCCATGATGCACTGCACATGCAGATCAGCAGTCTACAGATGATCACAAGATGGTGTATGCACCCCCACAGCACTTCGGACTGGTAGGGGGAACTGACCGTGTGTGTTACCGGCACAGAGTAGCTACAGACTGACCCATTGTGGGGGTACTGTGCTCACCCTGAGGGTGAGGTGGGGCACCCAACACCAGATCCACAGCACCTGGCTTAGTTGAGGTAGGCTATGCTGCAGTTTGCCATCACTGTCAGTGTGTGATAGATAGTCCTTACAGACACACCTAGGATACACCTGTGTCCTCCCATATTTCCCAGTCATGTCTAGCCCTTCTGGACTATAATGCACCCAGAATAGTACATATATTGTGTGGGTGCCATGGTCACATGATTTAAGTAAATGGGGGAACCTAGCCATGCTGTGGTCACTGCTCAGTCAGGGTGAGAGTGACCTCCCAGCAGGACATGCTGTGGCCACCCTGTCTGTGCAGGTGGTGGCTGGGCACTACAATGTCCCAGCCATTGCCCTATGCCCTGTGCAGATGCATCCTGTCCAGGCCACCCTGTCTGGGCCATACCCACAGTACCTTGCTCCTCATTATGCACATTGGCAGGCTAACACTGGAAACAGTGCAAGCAGTGTGGGCTGAGTAAGGTGTAGGCAGCCACAACACACTGGATAGACAGACACACACTCCCACACCTATGCCAGCATTGTGCAAATATAGAGGCTTTTGGCAGCCCTGGCCACCACACCAGTCCTGGGCACAGTACAGCATGGCTATGGTACGCAATACTTTTGGGATCACTCCCCGGGGTGGTAAACACTGTCAGAAACCAAAACTGAAACACACTCCACAGATATGAGAAAGGTTGCTATGATGCAGCTCTATCAGCAAATTGTGCTTAACTTAGGAACAGATATCTGCTACTTATCATAGCAACTTTTTGATATATGTTTAGGGCGTCATTGCTAAGGTATGCAAGTGCTAGTATTGGGAGATACTGCTACGCGCAGGGCACAACAGCCTGACTCTCCATGAGGCTTTGGATAGTGGAGCCTGTGGGTGTGGGTGTTTATGCCCCTGTTGGACGCTGCTCTAGGGCAGAGGTTCCCAAATCCAGTCCTAGTGGGCCAAACACTGTTCAGGTTTTCATGCTGTCCCTAATGAATATGCATGAAGACATTTGCAAAGAATGGGGCGGCGCATGCTACTGCAGCACAGGCATATTTATTAGGGACAGCATGAAACCTGAATTGTGTTTGGCCTTCCAGGACTGCAGTTGGGAATCTCTGTTCTAGGGATTGCACATGTTTAGGGTGTCTGTGCTCTGTAGGGTAAAATATAGGCGTTTCAGGCATGTGTATTTTATCTGCAATAAAGCTTCTGTCTTTATTACCACGGTTTAGTACTGGGTAAAATATAGTGAAAGGTTTGCCAGGAGCCACAGCTGGGATTTGAACTTGTGACCTTCTGCTCCTGAACATGCTGGCTGTGTGTACTGCATCACACTGTTGCCACAGGGACAGTTCATTCCCTGGGGATACCATGACTGTTCGTCAGACAGACCCTGTCTGTTGCTTTGCACGGCACCCACCTAAACAGGGCAAGGCCATGGTCTGCTGTGGGCAGATGCCACTGCCCCCTCTGCCACCAGCACCCCTCCGCCACCATGCTGCCATGCCATTATGCCGGTGGTGCTGGTGGTGCGCAGTCCCAGGCCATCCAGTATGCTGGTAGGAAGCTGCCTATGGTGTGGGTTCTCAGGTACATGGAAATGTATGCTTCCCCCCCGCCCTGCACCGCCTGCCAATGTTATGTGCCCTTGGGGGTACCTGCTGGGTAATATCCCCTGTGACACTGTGGGACACACACTTGTGCCCATGTTGGACACTCATCAGCTGCTGTCTTGCTGCTGTGGTACTGCAGACCCTCTGCAGACAGAAGAAAATGCTTTTAACTTAGAAAAAAGAGGCAAACACCGGCTGCAGCATCGCGAGGAGCCATATAGGGGGAGCAAGAGGGACCTCTGGAGGACTGAGGAGCCACACCCCAGAGCCAATGATGCAATACCGGCCTGCACCCAATCCAGAAAGGGAAGAATTCCTTTTAAAAGCCCAGACACAGGAGACACAAGAGACACAGGAAGGAAGCTAACCCTGGAAGGAGAAAGGAGAGCTTTTCTGGAAGGAGAGAAGGACCAGGGAATAGGAGTCCTGACAGAAGGAACCTGCCCAGCAGACTCAGCAGAACCAGGTGAAGGAATCCGCTTCAAATATCCCAAGAGGGGAGAGGATACGCTTTCCAAGTGGGAAAGATACAAAGAAGAAGCTAACCCTGGAAGGAGAAGGACTGTGCCAGAGAGTCCTGGACCTGAGTCTGGCAGAGGCCGGCAACCTTTGAAAGACACAACGAGGATTAACCAAGAAGGAGGTGAAAGAGTTACTTTGAAAGGTAACATTCTTGGCACAGAGAGAAAGAAGCTGTGGTGCGAGTGTGGCTTAACCCCAGCAGGAGGCCGGCCGGAGAACTGGAGGCCTACCTTGGTGTCAGAGAAGCCAAACCACAGCAGGAACAAGCATCAACCCTCACTTGGCCGTGATAAACCCAAAAGGAAAGGTAATCACTATTTTACTGATTGTGATTTTATGAATGCTGTGACGCAGGAGGAGCAGGGCCTAGAGGAATGCTGTCCTTCTAGAACTATTTGTGCTACAAAATACAAACCTGTGCCAAACAAGAAACTCTCTAGTAAAAGAGCAGTAGGCGAGAAAAACTGTCCTCACTCTAGAGGTGTACAAAACCAAGGCTTACCTTTGGATGCAGCACATTGGGACATTGTACAAACATTATATAAAAAGCCTGAATGCGAGCCACTGGATATTCCTGACTGTGAACCAATGCAGGTGGAATTCCCGGATGACCTTTCGGACCCCAAGAGGGATTGCAGCTATTGCCTGGCAGAAAGCTTTGAGTCCTTAGCCGAGGAGTAGAGCTGTGGTCTGGGGGTAGGTTTGAATCTGTGTTTCTTATAGTACTGCTGTGAAGTTAACAGGTCTAACTCAGTTCATGTTTATTTTTCTTTCAACCTGAAGCAAGGACATTTTTGTGTTAATGTAAATTCTGAGCTATTGAACCTATTTGCAATACGGGAAATAAAAGTCTTTATTCTCCCTACACTCGGACTGTTATATTCTTTGGAGCTTTCATTACCCAGAAGGCTACCAGGACTATAAAAACCTGGGCCCTGTCTTTGAGCTAAACTCCACCATAAAATATTTTTGTGTTCACCCTCCCTGCTGTGACATCCCCGTGCCACCAGGGGGGCGGTGTGACACTGCTTTACAGTTTCGTCGTTCCTATGTGCCACCTAGACATCTGCCTAGCCCGCACTGTGCCCGAGCCGGACAATAGCATGTGCCGCCTGTAGCCCCCTGTATCCCATTTACAGCATCAGTACAGTTGCCGTTTCCTACGTGCCCACTCTGCTGTTGCTGCACATGTGCATGCCATAACAAACCTGCCCAATCTAAACGACAGAAACCCTGATGAGCGCTATTTCAATGTCGGATCATTCAATTCACGCGATAATACCACGATAATGTCACTTATCGCGCGATAATTCCACCGCTGCAACATTAAGACAGTTTAGTAAACAAACCCCTAAGTCACAATAAGGATGTCCAAGTCAATGCATTCACAATTTGCAATTTGCACAATTAAAACAGGACATTTTGCAAAACACTACTACTACTTATCATTTGTATAACGCTACAAGGCATACACAACTCTGTACATAGAAATATAGAAACATAATGGCAGAAAAAGACCACAGGGCCTATCTAGTCTGCCCTTCCATATCAATCACTACAAGAGTCCCCTTTTTTTCCTTTAGAGGGCCTCTGTGTCTGTCCCATGCTTTTTTGAATTTAGATACGGTCCTCATCTCTACCACCTCCACTGGGAGATTATTCCATGCATCTACCACTCTTTCCATAAAGAAATATTTCCGCATACTACTCCTGAGTCTATCCCCTTTCACCCTCATCCTATGTCCCTTCAAGGTAGAGCTTGCTTAAATTGAAGCCATGGAGGTATTGAAACATCTCAATCATATCACTTCTGTCCTGCCTTTCCTCTAAAGATGTAAGAGGCATGTAAGGCCATAGGAAAAACATGTTTATTGAGTGACACATACAGAAGGAACAGCTATTTTACAAAAAACACATTCAAAACAAGAATGACATCATTTGGGGCTTCTAATGGTCAAGTACTGGCTTTTGCAAAACCGCATATCCAAGGAGAGTCAATTAAGAAGCTGATCTATAAAATAAATATTTTGCTCTTTGCAGTGGTTTTCAGCCACAGAGGGGTATGTACAATTCCACCTTCACTTCCTAAAACCCCAGATCCAAACATGCAGTTAGCTGACAATCACAGTCAGCCCCAGAGTTGATTCAAGGTGCCTAGGTAAATCTTAAACCTTATACCCTCACATGGCTGTCAGAATCAATTGTTTAGCTTTGAATATTCTGCCTTTTACTGCCCTCCAGAAGCTGACACCCTAGGTGAACATCTAGTTTGCTGAATGGTTGGCCCGGTTCTGCTGACAATTATGCATGCCTTAGATAGAGTGAAAATGCCAACAGGGAAATTGAAGTATACTTGTATTTTTGTTGCAGTGTAAAAAATGCACATATAGGGGGCTATTTTGGAAACCTTATTTGTGTGTTGAATGTCTGAAAATGGGCATAGAGTTGTTGAAAACACAGAGACGTCACCAGAGTCATTTTAGAAGCTTGGTTTGTGGGCGTCCCCAGCATGAGGCTTAAAGTCTGTTTCACCTTCTAAAATGACCCCTTATCTGTATAGGATCATTGAATACCCCAGTCATTGGCACTTATCTTGTTAGCATGTGCTGTTAACTGGAAAAGTGCCATTGAATATCAACCTGGATACTTATGTCCTGGCCACTCCTCTTCTTGGTTTCCTTCCAGGCTTAACTGTAATGTAGCATTGGTGCTAGTCAAAACTATGTTCCTCTGTTGTGGAAAAAAATTTGTAGTCCAAAATTTCCTGCTACAAATGCTTTTTTGAAAATAAAGTCCACTGTATGGGTAAAAGGTTGGATTTAATCCCAGTATGAAATCCACTAAATGCAAACTATATACCAAATAAATATCAAAGTCTGTCAAGCTCAGTATTAACAATTTGGATATAAATCTCCTTCAGAAGGACATGAAATTTACTGTTCCTTCCAGATAACCCCAGTAGCTTCTACATAATGTTTTTCCAAAAAGGCCACTGCTGTCTTTCCTAACAAAGTCCCATTAGTTTCCATACAATCCCAACCCCAAAAGTAGCTGCTGTAATTTTTGATGTTAGAGTCCTAACCTCCTTTAAAATGTCTTTAGCATTCAGAATAAAAATATAGTCCTCCTAGTTCTAAATATTTCTACTTTTGCACCATTCATAGTAGTACCAAGGATCAAACACTTATTACTAACCACCGATAAGCAACGATCTTTGTCTTTTCTTTAGTCATTAGAGTACTCTTGGGACATTTCAAAAACAGAAATTCATACAATAGGTATTTACCTTTCAATGACTTCCATACCTTTCCCTTCAGTTGATGTTTCAGTTATACTCCTTAATAGTTTCAATCTAGTTCTCTATGTTTTTTGTTTCTTACGCATTCCATTGATTCCTCATCATTCAGAGTAGCTCGGTCAATAGCTCCTTCCCTCCTGGCTCCCCAGTTCCCACCATCTTTTAACTGCCTTGGCAACATGTTTTAAGCACTTGATGATCACAGAACTCCATCTACCCTACTCTGAACACCCTGCCCTTTAAATTCCTTTTGAAGACAAGGAGGAGGAGGACCACTTGAGTGCTAAAAATGTATAGGTCTCTGATGGCATTTCTTTTAAGCGCTGGATTTGCACGCCAAAAAAGATTGATTGGCATGAAGCCACGCATGAAACGCCGTCAGAGACCTTTCTCTCAATAAAGCAAAAGAAACACTTGGTGACAACGCTAGTACGTTAGTTCTCCAGAATCGCTGGGAAAGTGTAGTTTTTTTATATATGGGTACTACTTAATAATACGGTTCACTGTATACCGCACAGATAACGGCTCTTACTATTATGTCAGCACATCCCTTAAGTAACATTACAAACAGAAACGTTCTTCCGACATGAGATTAGTTTTAAGCTCCCCCCTCCTCTGATTGCAATCCCTGACTGATACAATTCTGCACTGACTTGTTTTTATTTACATTTTTACTAATGCTTCTCTACCTCTTTGGTTTTTACTCTGGCTCTGTGTACCCAAAACATGACCATATATTGATACAGTATCATGTGTTGCTCTATACATTTTTAGCCCTCAAGTTTCAGACTCAATGGTGTCTTTTTAAAGACAACTTATTCACAAGGTGCCCTATGTGAGTATTTCATCTGTAGTTCTCCTCCTCCTTGTACGACATCATTAGCAATATGGCTTCTTAAAATGTTTTACTTTTTATGTCTGCTTTTTAACTGTTTTATTCAAATCTCTATAGTTTTAATTGTTTTGACTATTTTGGCAATTTAATTAAGGCATATTATTATTTATACTATTATTTATACTTTTATTTCCATTTTTGCCACTCATATGTTTTAGATACATGTACTGTATATCTTCATCTTATTTGATTTTTAACATTTTATTATTTAATTATTTATTGTATACAACTTTCATTTATCTAATTTGTTTTATTTTTTTAAGATGCGTACCCCCCCCCCCCCCCAGGAAGGCATACTGTTGAAATGCGTAGGGGTTTTTTCTGAATAAAATTAGCACCTGTGACCCTTAACTGGCCCTTGCTTGTTGTGTGTTACTTTTATGTGATTTACACATAGGTCTTCCTATGGCAGAACTTCGGCAGAATAGCAGTGGAGTTGCTAGGTATGTGCAAATCTTATAGAACATACAAGAATACATATAGCATATTTCACCAAATTTACACCTCCTTCAGAGTTGATGTGCTTTAAATTTGAGCGTGTGAACTTGTGTGCCAGTAGGGTTGATTCTGGGTGTCTCTTTTATAAAGATACATAGGCATCTATGTTGTGTTTATAGAACAGGCAACTTTTTGAACTTTGAACAAAGGTGTCCTATTATAAAATTACACCCTTAGGGGCTTATTTAATAAAATGCTTTTAAATGATTGTTTACAGCATACTTAAGAATCTATAAACTATGGTCTGGATATTTGAAAACATTTATGCGTTTCATGGTGTCGCTATCTGTGAATTTTCAATGGCACTACAGAGGTAATATTATAAACCTTTTCTGCATTTATAATGCTGATTTATCCATAAAATGAGGTCATATGTGGTGCATAAAGGAAGAGAGGCTATGCTTATGTGTGCATTTTATAAAATGCATGCATATTATACATGCTAACATTTACACCTGCTCCCAAGAAGATGTAAATGTCAGCACCCACAACCTAGGCGCTGTTTCTCCAGGATTTGTTTTAGTACTTTATAAAGACAGATAGATGCCTATATGTCTTTTTAAAACTAGACTAAAAATAGACACCATCTCCATCTCCCAAAACTAAGTGACCTCTTATACAATTATCCTCCACTCTTATAGTGATGCAGACAATTCTTAGAGATGACCCGGAATTATTAGTATAGTGCTTCTGCAGAGAGAAGGAGTTTTGCCCAAATAAATGGATAGCAGTGATATTCAGCTGCTATCTATATGGAAAAGCTGTTTAATTTTGGCCAGAGAAAAGGCTATCCTAAATGAAACCATTTAGGTATACATGTGGAGGCCAATTCTAATTGGGGCACATCCGGGCTGTTTGGACAGCCGAAAAATGGATGGCCCAAACTTGTACCCAATTCTGCAACTGTGGGAGCTAGATATTCCCGCGGTTGCAGAATTGGGCACTTAGGCGGTGCAGACATGCCCCGATTCTGCTGTGAGAGATGTCCTTCCCTCTGCATGGCTGACCCGCCTCATATTCCTGTTGGAACACTGGTACCGTGGGGTCCCATTGCCATAGCATTAGGACACCCAGCAAGTCAGTCTGACACCGGTCACACTCTTCTTTCCCCACCGCCCGGCCCTCAGCGGGGGCAGCCAGAACCAAAATTGTGTGGTGGGGCCTTCACTGCTGCTTCTACGACACATTGGGGGGTCTGCACACCCCGATCGCTGCAGCCCTCAGGACTTATTCCACCTCCATCTCCATCCATCTTGGCCTCACCGGACATACAGGACTGTGACCTGAATAGGCCCTGTACAAATGGGTTCATGGGCTCACCCCCGCTCCGCCCACTCTCTGCCTCTGGCACTCCCCCTCCCGCCTCCGCTGTATTTGTGGGAAGTCAGTGGTTCTGAATATGGTGCTAGCAAATAGTGGGAGTTATATGTCCAAACCGGAATACATCCCCATTATTCACTGTTCAGAATGACCCCCATAGCAGTGGAATATCACCAATAAGACAGTCATTTTAGAAGCTGTATTTCTGATTTGGATGTCTGAAAAAGGGCATTCAGATGTGCAAATCATGAAGACGTCCCCAGAATCATTTTATAAAGCTGGGTATATGGACATCTCTGGTGCGAACACATCCATGGCATATGTGGTGTGGTGGGGTCATGCCCAGGGCATGTCATGAAAAATACATGCGTGCATAACCAGCACATCTTAACTCACCAGAAGTGCCATCCATGTCTATTCCTGCTCCAGGGCATGGATAGGCCTCAAAAATCTCTCATTCTCCCATCAAAACACCTGGAGGAGTAGAGAAGATGGTACTCTGCTATCCCAATACTTTTCACAGCTGTAAAGAAAAATGAAAGGAGGCAAGGACATTTGTTTTGTGGTAGATGTGCCGATGCATGCCTCCACTTGTAATATAGCAGGCAGGGATGTATATGCAGCATGGGATAGACATCCCTGTCCTGATCTATTGTTGCGGGACATCTATGTGTCTAAAATGGGGCTGAAACTTGCATGTGACCAGCCTTCTTGCATACATTTGTATCTGAACGTCCCAGATTGTACCTGGATGTCATTTCTAAAATGTGCCTTGTCACATGTATAGCTTGATGTACATACCTATATTCAGCACTGCTGCCTATACAGTATATATAGAAATGGAGAGAGGTAAATAGTAGATTAACCCAGGGATGTATTTTTAAACACATTAATTCACCTAACTAAAACCTGTTTTAAACCAAGTAAATATTTTGAATGGCGGTGCTTCTGTGAATAGCATGCTAAAAGTGGAATAAATACAAGTATTTAAAAGCACAGTAATGATTGCATTTAACGCCAGCTCAACTCAGTTTTTAGGCAGGAATTTGAAGAGGGAGCTTAAGAGATGTATGTTTTTAAGAAAGGGTTGCAGAGGTCTGATTTTGAAGGGCTCCTAAAAATTAATAATGCATACAAATTACTTGTACAGGGACATATCTATGAATTAACGTGTGCACAATCAATGTGCATGCAGAAAAAAGCTGTAGTATATATAGAAAGTATGCAATTACAATGAAAATGTAAAAGATTCTGTTCGTTTTCAGTAAAAATGAAGTTTAATACTACGTTGAGGTGAATTAGTAGAGCTGTTTTTTTAATTTATGAAGTAACAAAATTCCACCAATAAGGATTAAAGACAGACAATATGCTCACTTGATCCAGGTATCCATCATACAGTATACAGCTGTTAGGTCATACCCCCTAGACATTACCCAAAACCTTCCCCTAAAATGTCTACTGGTTTATGCACAATCAGTCAGAAATAAATTAGAGCTACTAACCGAATATCTTACAGACCAATACTTAGACATCATGTGTATCATGGAGTCATGCCTCACTGAGGTGGATACAATCCTGATCAACTACGACTTGTTTAATTGCCCCAGACAGGGATGTCGGGGAGGCGGAGTTTGCATAATTAGCAAAAAATCACTTCAACTTATGCTTATCAATACTATAAGCACCAATAACCTGAATACCATAACTATATCCAACAAACAAATCTCCATTGCTCTAGTATACAGATCCTCAGCGACATCCAATGAAGAACTTGCAGCTATCCTGGAAATCGTCAGTACACACACACTGATCCAAACTGCCCATTAATACTATTGGGTGATTTAAACCTATCCTCCATCCCACAGTCAGAGACAGCGGCATTCATGGACGCAATGTCCTGCCAAAATTACATCCAAATGGTAACCGAACCAACACACCTCAAAGGTAACATGCTGGACCGTATCTTTGTGCCTTCCTATCTCCTGGAGGAAAAGCCCGTACCCATACCTCAACTCCACAAGGTCCCTTGGTCAGACCACTGCACAATATCATTCCACCTTGATTTACCAACTCGCAGAACAACTAGCCAGCATAATGAAAAACAACACCGAATATTTAAACAACTAAACAAAGATCACTTCTCCAAAACCGTCATCCCTAACCTGAACATTAGCTTAGATTATGCCTATCTCTGCTGGTGTTCCGTTCAGTGAGGGGCTGCAAGAGATGGCTTTAGCTTGGGTTGCTTGGTGGTTGAGGCATAGTGATGACACTGCTGTAGGTTGCTCAGTGCCCCGAACCAGGGCCACGCCTAAGGGCCCTCTGATGAGGCCCTCAGGTGCGGGTGTGCCTCCAGGCACTGGATTTTACATTTGTCGACTGGTGGGGTCTGATTGGCCTTCAGTGCAGGGAGCTGGAAGGAGGTTCGGGCCTTCTCCCTGTGCTGGACACTGATCAGGGCAGCTGAGTGTGGCTTTAAGACAAAAGCATCCATGTGGTGTTAATGCACATTCAGCAGTAATCAGGTATTTAATGCTTATAAACATCCACATCAGCATTAATGATCTGAAGTAAATACAGTCTGCTCATAAGAGAAATGTGAGGGTGGGGAAAATGGTCCTCCAAAGTGTGGGCATATGATACTTTACATAATGCCTATCAGTATTGCAGGAAACAAAAGTTACCAGGGCCAGCACAAGGATATGAGGTGCCCTAGATGTACCTCATTCCTGCCACCTCCCTGCTCTCACCTCAGCCCCCCATTGCGGCTGCTGCCACTCCTCTCTGGTACTTTCAGTGGCAGCAATGACTTTAAACAGCAATGCAGTGCTTACAAAAATCTCCAGCCCTGCATGCTGTTTGTGCTTATGCCCCTTCTGACTTGCATGAGTGAGAAAACGACTGGTCCAGCTGCATCGGAGGGGGCAAAAGCATGAACAACATTCGGCGCTGGAGCTTATGGTAAGCACTGAGTTGCTGTTTAAAGTCATTATGGCCACTTCAGGTCCTGGAGAGGGGTGACAGCAGAAGCAATGGGCCGGCCTCAGACCACTGGTGCTCTAAGTGATGCCTAGTTCACCTAATGGTAGAGCCATTCCTGAATATTTCTGAAGTTTTTAGAGATAATGTTGGCCAGCTCCGATTTTTGCATCTCCTGTCCCAATAAACTGTGGCATCTGTAGTCCTGTCTCTTCCTTGGTAGTTTGTAACATAAACACTGTGTTATAGCAGGAAATTCATTAAAAAATTTAGAAAACCCAAGACTTTGCAAAAGTCTCCTAAAAATTGAGTAACATTAGATCTTGGAAGTACTTCAAGCAGCGTATTATTCTAGTAAACAGCATTATCAGAGAGGGGTGCTACTTGTAGTTATGTTTGGAGAAGAAAAGCCAGAAGATAGTGCTTCATTTTCATGTCATGAAGCATTCTCTGTTCTCCTGTACTAACTTTTTCTTTGCCACACAAGTCACAGAACACTTTCTATTTAACTTCAACCCATGGAATAAGACAAACATCTGAAACAGCTAAAAATTGAAGGGTCATCTTCTGTGATTTACGAATGCATTTAAAACTTGTTTCAAAATGATTTTTAAAACATTTATATAGACATTTAGCCGAAACGTTTCTTCCTTTTCCTCTTAAAAAATTTGACGTATTGTTAAAAAAAGAATTAGTAAATTAATTATGGGCATGACCTCGCATATGATATTCTCTTTATAAATCTTTTGAGTGACTTCTTCAAATTATCTTAACAAATGGATTAGGTTTTCTATTAGCTGTCATTCATCCATATTTTATAGTGTAATGTATATTCATATAGCACTGTTTGACCTTCTTCCGCTCCAGTTGTCTCTCACTTACAAGTTGGAATTCAACATGTTTTACTACAGCTTTGGAAGACTGTTCTCATCTGCACTTGCTGTAAAATGCCATGGACTCTTAATGAGAGAGAAGAATGTTCACATATTATTTTGCAGGCTGTAACCAAGATGATTTCACTCTCACTCTTAAAGAGAATGCTTAACACCAGAAAATTTATGGAGCGCTGAGTTCTGCGAATATGCTCTATCAGAAACCTTTTGTTTACGATGATTTGCCATGAAAAAAACAATGAACCATCCAAATGGAGAAAGGGATATATACAGATATTCTCAAATATATGACTCCATTTCCAGTGCATAGTTACCACAGAGACATAGAATATGCAAGGTCCACAAGTACTTTTGTAACAATGTAATTTCCCTTTGGAAATTAGTTGGAAGGCACACAACTGAAAAAGTATTTTCTTCGATGATAATTACTGTTCTTTCTTGTTTAAAAATCATTCAAAAGCCAAACAGGTTTTCAGGAGTATATATGAGATAGATATGCATATACTAGATCACTAATCCAGTATATCACAAATCTATCTCATGCATGTTAATTGTGGTAATCCTGAAACACATAAGAACATAAAAACAAGATATGCCATACTACATCATACCAAAGGTCCATTGAGCCCAGTATCCTGTTTCCAACAGTGGCCAATCCAGGTCATACATACCTGTCAAGTTCCTAAAAGGTAGACAATTGACTAGATGTGCCTTAAAGGTATGGCTGAGAAGCACTGCCTTAGAGTATCATGAGCCCTGTAGAAACCCATGTAATGCTAGTTTGTAGCATATACGTCCAAACATTATTTAACATTTCTTTTATACCACCTTTAAGATTATCAAGGCAGTTTACATAGAACAGTAAACTTGTTATACATAGAACAGTGCATATAGAACCTAGTACAAGAACTAGGGGAGTTAGGGGATAGAAGGTGAACATATTAGGAGGGTGGTATGGTAGAACTATGTACAAGGGGACAATAATTACATAGGGCTAAATACAGGGGGTTATCTGGAGACCTGAAAGAGGATCTGACAACAGAATCAGCTTATCAAATGATGTCAGAAAAACATGTAAAGACACCTCTGAAAGGGCTTTCTCTTTTGCTGCACCTTCCATCTGGAACTCTCTACCTAATGAGCTGAGAGCAGCTCAGGACATCAATGACTTTAGAAAGCAACTGAAAACATCTTTGTTTATAGAACACTACGGTCATGCAATTAATTAACTTAATTTGTCTGGAATGTAAATCATATACATATTGTATAATAGCTCACATTATAGTATAGCTCACTATGTAGATAATGCAACTCACTCTAACACATTATACCATAACTTTAACTTTTATTTCTTTACATTTTCTCACTAATACTCTTAATATCTTTGTTTGTAAGACCGCTTTGATTGTATGATAAGGCGGTATAGAAATCCAATTAAATAAATAAAATAAATAAATAAAATATTGGTAGCAGGAGGGGGAGAGCATTTTACATTAAGTGTCAGGGCCAAAGTATTCTTGGAATAGGAAGGTCTTTAGTTTTTACGGAGATCAGTGCAGTCATTGGTGTCTCTTTGTGTAGTTGGGAGTGAGTTCCAGAGTGTGGGACCGTATATAGAGAAGGATCTCAGGCAGGTTGCTTCAGTGCTAGTTGTCTTGAGTGTTGGAATGTTGAGCAGGTTCTGGTTGTGATGTCTTCTTGATCTTGTACTAGTTGATTTTTGAATGAGGTCACAAAGGCAGCCTGGAGCTTGGTCTTAGTTGGATTTGTAGGTGAGCATGATGGCTTTGAATTTGATTTGTAGTTGTATAGGGAGCCAGCAAAATGTTTTGAGCACTGGGGCAATGTGTTTGTGTCTTTGTGTCTTGCTGTAGTGTTCTGAGCCAGCTGGAGAGGATGGAATACATGTTTTGGGAGGCCTTTAAGGATGGAATTGCAGTAGTCGAGTTGCATGGTGATTTTAGCTTGGCATACTGTCTGGAAGTGGCTGGGGTCCAGGAGTGGGCAAAGATTGTGCAGGGCTTTCTTCTTATAATAGGCAGTAGATGTGATATTCTTTATGTGAGCCTTCATGTTCAATTGTTGATCCAGGATGACTCTGAGGTATTTGACTTTCTGTTTGACTGGAAGGATTATCTTGTCAAGTGTGATTGTTTTTGGAGTGGTGAAAGAGGGATCTCTTGTGATGAGCATGGCTTCAGACTTTGTATAGTTTTATTAACCATTCTGTCACAGCATTGAAACAGAATTTTGTAGGGGTGTAGCTGGGTTAGTTGTAGGGATGGGGGTGTAGAACATCAGGTCATCAGCGTAGATGTGGTACATGATTTTATGTTCTTTGAAGATTTTGCATGCTGGTTGGATAAACAGGTTGAAAAGTAAGAAGGATAACAATGACCCTTGGGGTACTCACAGCTGGAGTTCGAAGGGTTTTGATGTTGTATCTCTTGTTCTTACTTGTTGTGCATGGTCAGTAAGGTATGAGCAGAACCAGGACAAGGGGGTGCTGCTTACGAGCTCATATGCCAAGATCTATTGGGCATTTCAGGAGCTTCTTGTGGTTTACTGAGTAAAACACAGCAGAGATATCAAGGAATATCTGGTGTGCTTGATTCCATTGAGGAGGGTCTTTGAGTGAGGTGAGCAATGTTTCAATGCCATGATTGGGTCTAAACCCATGCTATTGGGAGTCAAGTGGGGTTACTGTGTTGATAAGGTCCTGGAGCTGGATTTGCATGGTCTTTTCAATTATTTTGGCTAGGAGGGGGATGCTAGAGATTGGTCTGTACAAGGAGATTAGCTTAGTGTCAGCTGTGGATCCTTTTAGGAAGGGTCTGATGGAGGTGGTTTTTAGATTGGCAGGTATGTGCCCTTAGGTCATTGATAGTTAAGCTATGATAGATCTCTGTTCTAGTCATCTTCATCCATGACACTGGCCATGGGTTAAGTGGGGAGGTAATTGTATTGATCATGTTGAGGATCTCCTCTAGGTGCTTTGTTGAGATTTGTAGGAATAATGTCCATGGCTCTTGTGTCATCGTGGGTTAAATGGTTTGTGGTTATGCTATTTGGGCAGGACAGGAGCTTATTCTGTAGGTAGTTGGCAAATTCTTGAGGGTGGGAGCAATCTCAGTTTGAGTGGGTAGGACCCTTGTGAAGGATCTGACAATGTTGAATAATTCTCTGGGTTGGTTTAGGGATTTGAGGAGAAGGTTGGTGTGCTGCTCTCTTTTATGTTTTGATATCAGATTACTGTACTTATCTTAGATGAGTGAGTATTTGCTCTGAAGGTGTGGATCTCTGGTTCTCCTCCAATGTCATTTGATTTGTCTTAGTTTGAGCTTGGCTTCTTTTATTTCCCAGGAATAAAAGGTGCTTTGGATTTATGAGTTGAAAGAGCTTTTGGTGAGGCCTGATGAAATGATATTATTCCAGTTATCTGTGATTTCTGAGAGACCAGGCATAAATGCATGGAGTAGTGGGATAATGTGGTTTAGTAAGTCCTCTTTGTTGAACTCTCTGAATCTAGAAGTCCCTGGTGGTTGTTTCAGAGTCATAGTTCCATTGGGTGTCAGAGGTATATCAAATGATATGACATGGTGATCTGACCAGGGGATAGCAGTGACTTGGGGAGAAATCTTTGGATTGCCGTTGCAGAGTGAACTTGTACGAATAAGAGGTTGAGGATATTTCCTCCCTTGTGAGTAGGTACTGTTATGATTTGGATGAGGTGCAAGGCATTCATGACTTCTAAGAATGTGGATGCATGGATAGCAGAAGCTGAGTTGAGGTTAAGTCATCTAGGAGAAGGAATGACTTGTTTTTTGTTGAGTGAGTGCATGCTAGTTCCAGTAGAGTAGAAAGCTTATCTATGTTTGCATTAGGTGATCTGTATATTAGGCAGACAGTTAACTGCTTGCTTTCAATTACCACTATGTTGGAAATATCATTGGCAGTGGAAGTAATGGTTTTGAATAAGTGATGTCTTCTAACTAGGATGAATATTCCTCCACCACTTTTATTTCATCTAGGGCAGTTGTGCAGGGATATTTCTAGCAAGATAAGCTGATTTGTAAGTGGATTATCTGTTTCCGTGAACTATGATTTGCTGATACACATGAAGTGTAGATCAAGGTCATTGAAGTAGTCTGAAATGGTATGGATCTTGTTGTGAACAGAGCGGGCATTTATTATGGCACAGCTCAGGTATTGTGTGGATGCTGGTTGAGGTATGGCGAGTATGGTTGGATGTATGTTTATGAGTCTGTGTTGTCTTCGGTGTGGTTGCGGGTGTGGTGTGTTCCAGTGTGGTATGATTCTCTGTCTGTGCAGATTGGGATCATACCATGCATAGTGATGGTTTGATTGGAGAGAGTTAATAGTGAGAGGATGAGCAGCAAGAGGAGACCGGTTGATGTTAGAATCATTTTTATTAAGTTGACTTGCATGTGAGGATGTTTTGTCTGATTCTTATGGAGTGAATGGTCCAAGTGTATAGTAGGTTGCTTACAGAGTTTGATGGTCTCTTGCAGGGAGCTTGTTTGCTGTTTGTTTATGGTGATGTAGGGAAGCTTTCCTCTGTTTGGATCAACTGTTGTTGTTTTCATTTATTTTAGGCAGAGCATCAGGAGAATTTGTCCTTTGGTGTGTGAGGTTGTTGCTTCCTACAGCTAGAAGGGTCCATTTTCAGTCCACACTTAAGGGCCACACCTAAGGGCCCTTTGGTGAGGCCCCTAGGCATGAGTTCACTAGTCAGCATTCTTATTTCAAATATGGAAGGAGGCTGGTGGTTGGCTGGATGTGGATGTGGAGAGGAGGGGGGAGGAGCTTACCTCCTGCTTCCCATCATTGCTGGCTAGAAGGTCCCTTGCTGCTCTTGCTATTGTGCTGGTCAGCGCTGTTATTTAAAATGTGGAGGGAGGCAGGTGGTTGGCTGTGGAGGGCAAGCAGGGAGGAGCTCACCTCCCGCTTCTCACCAATGCTGGCTGAAAGGTCTTTCATTAGGATTCTTATAGAAGCTGGTGAATATTCTGTGACTATCTTTAACAAATGTAATTAAAATTATGATAATATAATTATTACGGGAGATATTCAAAAGGATTAAGCTAACCATGTTAATGCCCTTGTCTGGGATATTTAGAACCACTAACATGATTAGTGTCACTGAATATCCACGAGCGCAACTGCATGCCCTGATGTTAGCCAGTTAGTATCAGGGCATGTCAGAGGCGGCACCAGTCAATAACTGGACAGTGGCAATATTGACTGGTTAGCAACACATAGTGAAAATCAGGCACAGTAAAGGCTGGTCTAACTTTCATCGCAGAAGCCAGCCGGGCAGCAGCTGGATATTGCTGCTGCATGGTTAGCTTCCCAACAATCCAGGCAACTTGGATATTCAATGCCGGGGTCTGGATATGGCCTCAACAGTCAATATTCAGGTTTACAGTTCAGTGGTGACAGCTAGCCACTTTAGCAGCACTAACTGCTGCCGCTGAATATTGGGTCCTAGATTTTTAACTGCATCTGATTCCCTATGCAGCATCCCCACCTACCTACCCCTGATCAACATCCTCTATCCTCTGATACTACTATCAATCATTTATATAGCACTACAAGGCATGCACAGCGCTGTATATAAAGATGTAAAACATAATCCCTGCTCATCACAGCTTACAATCTAATCAAGATACTCCTTCCCCATTAGCATCAACAGCCCTGTTCCTGCCCTGCTGCGATAAAGTGGGAGTCCCTGTGATCCTCTGGCACTCAAATAAAATCTGCCAATTTAAAGAGCAGTTGGGAGTCCCCAGATCACACCAGTACAAGAGAATCTGCTGATTTAAAGTTCCATTGGGATCTCCCATCCACCCACAGAGGTCCTCCATACTCCCAGGAAAGACCAGAAGAGCTTCCCATGTATATGGAATACCTGATCTCCTGGGTAAGGGGCCAGGGAGGGGACACTGATCAGTGAGCTCCAACATTGGAGGACCATGTTTAGTGCTAGAAGTATTAAGTAACTGCTCAGAGTTGTAGACAGCAGCCACATCCTGCCTTGGTCAGGGCGAAGGGTCATCTTAGACAACACTTTAACCATTGGAGAGTGTATTCCCTATGTGAAGGGTGGGGGTACACTAGGGTCAGTAGATCTATGGGCTAAACACAGTGAGCACACAAACATGCTCTGGGAGGAAGTTGCCATAGCACACCTATGCTCCCCCCACTGTGAAGAGCTCTGGGGGGACCACTGCAATACAATCACACACTCCCATGCTGATGGCCAAAACTAAGCAGCCCCCAAGCAGAGCACTCCAGCTGGCAGGGAACCAAAGGCCCACAGGACCTTGGAAATCCACAATAGCTCCCTCAGATCCATTGAACAACTCATTCTCTGGGCATGGAAGCCAATGAGGGAACACTATCAGTGAGCTCCAATACAGCAAACCCATGTGTAGTACTAGAAATGTTGCATAGTTGCTCAGAGCTGGTAGACCTCAGCCATATCTTCCCAAGGTCAAGGTGAGAGACCATCTGGAGTGGAGAAGTATCCTAGTGGTTAGGACAGTAACCTGGGGTTTGAATCACAGTGACTCTTCTTGTGGCCTTAGACAAGTCCCTTAACATTCCATTGTCTCAGCTACAACCTCAAATTTTAAGCTCTCCAGGGACGGGGAAAATCTAAGTACCTGACTGTAACTCACCTTGATCTACTGCTGGAAAGAAGTGAGCCAAAATGTACCAAATAATAAAATAATAATAAAATAAAATAATAAAATCTGCCACATGATCATGGGCCATGGCAGCAGCATGGCCCCTAGGTGTACATACGAGGCGTGACAAAAAAGAAACAAGACTGTGGCAGCCACGCCCATGACTCAATACCAGTTGGCTAAGCACTTATGTCACTGTGTTGTGCAACATCTCACCACTATTCTGCTATAATATTTTTCATCTCTCTCACTCTGTTTTTCTTTTTCAGGTTTTTTTGTAGCACACTGCTCCATCACTTTGTCACGCAACTGGAGGTGGCAGAAATATGGAACAAAGAATCAACTTGAAATTTCTGGTTAAGTTGGAGAAGGGCCCAACTGAGTGTCTCCAACTTCTCCTAAAGGCTTATGGAGAAGATGCAATGTCAAGGCCGTGAGTCTTTGAGTGGCACAAATGCTTCAAGACTGGCCGCGAGGAGGTGGAGGTTGACCCCAAGTCAGGATGGCCTTCCACGACAAAAACGGCTGAGAACATTGACAGAGTGAACCAGCTGATGTGGAGTGATCGCAGACTGATGGTGCGGATGATAGCTGAGGAGCTCAGCCTGAACAGGGAGTCAGTGCGGACCATCTTGGTGGGGATGCGGTAGTTGTGCACCAAGATGGTGCCCAAGCTTTTATCGGATGACGAGAAGGAGCACCAGGTCAATGTTTGTCAAGACTTGCTAGAGAAGATCGGAGAAGATCCAGAGTTCATTGGCCGAGTCATCACAGGAGACGAGACTTGGGTCTTCTAGTACAACCCTGAAAGCAAGAGACAGAGCCTGCAGTGGAAGACTCAACTGTCACCCAGACCCAAGAAGGTGCACATGTCCAAATCAAGGATCAACGTCATGCTGATCGCATTATTCGACCAGAAGGGAGTGGTCCATCATGAGTTTGTATCTGAGGGTCAGACATTCAACCAGCACTTCTACCAGCAGGTGCTCAATCGTCTCCATGACTGGGTTTGATGCAGCAGGCGGGATCTGTGGAGAGACACGTCGTGGCTGCTCCATCATGACAATGTGCCCACACACACCACGCTCAGTGCGAGGCAGTTCTTGGCCAACAAACAAATCACAGCTCTCGGCCACCCTCCTTATTCCCCAGATCTCACACCGTGCGACTTCTGACTCTTCCCCAGACTGTGCTCAAAGGAACCCATTTTGCCTCTGTAGAAAAGATCAAGGCCATTGTGATGAGGGAGCTGAGGGATCTCAAGGAGGAGGACTTTACCGAGTGCTTCCGTACGTGGCAGAAGCGAATGCAGAAGTGCATTAACTCTGGGGGGGGGGGGATTACTTTGAAGGGGACAATGTGTAATTTCTCTGTAGATTTTGTAATAAAACATTTATGGAATAGTCTCGTTTCCTTTTTGTCACACCTCGCATGCACTGTTACATGCCCCCCTCCCTCACAGGCAGGGATGGTGGGGCTTGGATGATACCTTTTGATGCCAAACCATCATATTAAACACCTCATTTGCATGCCACACCCCCTCCCTCCCACACTGCACTCTGCTGGCTCCATCTCTGGCTATCTGGCACGTACTGACTGAAGCACTTAGGCATTATCTCCTAACACCTTCACACCACACCACACCAGTAGCCCTCTAACAACTATCCAATGCATATGTAGACATGAACATCAGTCAGTCAAGACAGCTGTTGATGTTTCTGTGGATATTTGCCAATTGTCCCAGCCAGGCCAGGCTGTTGTGTTCCACTGACATGGAAGTTGCACCATGCAGTCCCTCCAAACAGAGGAGGCCTTGGAAGGTGCCTGTGTATTCTGCTAACATCTCCTATTTGCTGTTTTTAAAAATGTTTTGCTCTGTTTCTGCCCTTCATATTTCCTAACACTCATGTACAAATCATGCGTTAGAGATGTGTAAGTAAGGGGGGTGCAACTACCAGTTGATCAAAGGCAGGCAGTAGTTGCACCCCATGCAAGCATGTTTTTGTGCTGTTTGCCCATGGCTAGAACAGTCGTGTCAGGTGCATGCCTTACTGCTTTCCACTCTCTGTCCCTTCTCTACCTTAACCCCACCTATTCACACACTGCTCAGGTAGGTGCAGCAGACCCGATATTTTAAGTGATTAATGCAGTTAGCAGACCTGCTGATCATGTTAATTGCACTGACTGGGATGTTCAGCAGTACTAACGTGGTTTGTGCCGTGGTTAGCATCGGCTTCTTTGGCCTGATTGAAATGCAGGATGGATTTCAGGTGAGGGTAAGAGGTGGTCTTCTTTAAAAGATGAGAGGAGAGCTGCATTCCGCATGCACGGCATCTGAAACCTTGAGCCGGTAGTAGTGTTTTAGTATGAGAAGTATACCGGAGGTATTTTGCAGCACGCGGGCAGCAGCAAAGGTAGGCTGTGAGATGTTTTTATGTAGTTTTTTAAATTTTAAAGTGTAGGTTGGTGTAGAGAGTATTTTATAGGGTAGAAAATATGGTTCACATGGGTCATTTTTTGTCTTTAAACAGCATGTGAAAAAGCAATGACAAATCCCCTGAGGAAACTGAGACCGTGAAACGCATATACGGTACCTTAGGCAAGCGTCGGGATCAACATAGAACGAGGAATAGAGGAACACAGGATTGTTCAGTGGGGAATCATCAGCTGAGTGATAAGATTTGCTTATAGTGATATGGTGCATTTACTCAAGCCATAAGATCCCCAGAGTTACTGCACTTCATCTATGATTTGAAGGTCGCTGATGCAAAATAAGGCACATGCTTACTCGTAGGCGTAAGCCCTTGAGTTAAGTGCTGGATTGAGTCTGAGACCTTCTTTACATTGCAGAATTGTGCTAGAGTATTTAAGATTTCAGTACTTGAGAAATTTTCTAAAGTGATCAGGTTTATACTCCAAGTCACTCGTATGTTATATTGAACGACTTAATTGTTGGTGTGGTTAGCATCGGGGCATTCTGGGGCGTAGAGCAGGGATGGCACCTGGGGATAGCCGGGCAATGGTGATATTCAGTCGCTACCGGTTATTTCTCAGTGGCGAAAGTTAGACGTAGTAAAGGCTTTTCTAGCCTTCATTCCGAAGCCGCTGCCTGGGTAGCTTCTGTGTTATCCAGCCAACTTGTACTGTATATTCAATGCCGGTCGCTGGATATGGCCCTGGCATTGGATATCCGGGTTCAAGGTTCAGCGGAGACAGCTAGCTGCTTTAGATCTGCTAAACACTGCTGCTGAATATCGGGCCCAGTGTTTTCAGTGTGGTCACCTTTTGACTATGCACTCATGGCTACCACTCCTCTAAAACACGTTAGCTCCACGCTAAATTTCAAGGTCATGGCTACTGTGTTTTAGTAAACATGATCCATAGTATTTAGGTCTGCAGGTTCTCTGTAAGCTTGGAAATTGCCATCTGCAACTGCTAGCATTCACACATTTGCCATTAGTCTCAATATTTGCTCTAAAGGCAAACTGTCAGTAATGCTCTTAACTGAAAAGTTATATGCATAATTTTAAGCCAGTACAAACCAACCTAATTTTCAAACACATGGGATCCCATAAATTGAACTTAAGTGTCAAGTGTTAGTGCAGCTAAATATATATACCAAACTTTACTTATTGCAAAATGAAGTATAATTAACACACACATTCATCATGCTGATTAAATGCATAGAGAGTAGCAAATCACTTGGACTGGATGACATACATCCCAGGTTGCTGAAAGAATTCAAAAATGAAATTGCACTTTCTATTAGCAATGTGTAAACTATCATTGTGTGGCGGCGTAGCCTAGTGCTTAGAGCACTGGCTTGGTAACCAAAAAGCCAAGATTTGATTCCTACTGACACTCCTTGTGGCCTTGGGCAAATGACTTAACCATCTATTACCTTAGCAAAAAGGCCTGAAAATCTACTCTGGTCACACTGGCAAAAAAAACCCAGAAGCAGCTGGGTTGCCAGGAGTCAGTAATGATACTGCAGGCACTCAACAAAAAGCTATCATCCTGAAGATGGGAGTAGTCAGTGTAATGCCAGTTTTTAAAAAGGGTGAGCCATGAAACTGCAGACCACTAAGCCTGATGGCGGTTCCAGGCCAAATGGATGAAACCAATGTAAAGAACAGAATGAACATTTAGATAGTGATGGTTTAATGGGACAAAGCCAACATGGATTTAGCATAGGGAAATTTTGCCTTACCAATCTGCTGCATTTTCTTGAAGGTGTGAATAAACAAGTAGATTAAGGCATTGTGGTGAAAATAGTATATCTGAATTTTCAGAAAACCTTTGCAAGATCCTTCATGAGAGACTCTCGAGGAAATTAAAAATGCACAGATTTGAGTCAGTGTACTATTATGGATTAGGATCTGATGAAAAGATAGAAAACTGGGAGTAGGGCTAAATAGTCAATTTTGTCAATGAAGAAAGGTGAAAAGTAGAGTACTCCAAAGATCTGTGCTGGGCCCACTATCATATTTATAAATGTCCTGGAAATGGGAACAATGAGTGTGATCAAATTTCCAAATGACACAAAATTATTCAAGGTTGTTAAATCATAAGAAGATTGTGAAAAATTGCTGGAAGACCTAGAGAAATTGGGAAAATGGGCATCCAAATGACAGATGAAATTTAATGTGCATAAGTGTGTTAGTCAGTAGCATGGGGTTTTGTAAGTGATTGGCACGCAGTTGGGCAGCATGGCTGCAAGGAATGCACATGGCCAAGACCACCTCACTAAAAATTCCACACTGCCACAGCAATGCACAAGTAAGCAGGGCTGAGGCGAAGACTAGTTGGAGAGAGGTTAGAGGCAGGGTGCGTGGCTGTGGCAGGTGTGGTAGTCATTGCACTAGCAACAGAACCACTCTGCTCGTGCACAGTTCATATGTGAGTGTTATAAACTGGCCAGGAGCAGGGTTAACACATTGGAACAATAGGGGACCACTAATAGGAGATGGGAACTGAATACCAAGCCACACGCCTAGGCCATTATTTTGGGGATGCTGACATGGTAGTGAAACACACCAGCCTGACAGCCTCAACACCAGGGCCTGCAAGTCTGCGGTCATCGTGCTGGGACAGTGGACAAATATTGATGAACTCACTCCACATGACTAAGACACTGCCCAAGTGATGATCAGAGGAGATGAGTTGTGGAGAATAAAACCAAGGGTATCCTAATGCCTCTGTGCTGCTCCATGGTGCGAATGCACCCTGCGTGTTGCATGTAGTTCAGGTCACTGCATCTAAAATAAGATATAATGGAATTGGAAAAGGTACAGAGAAGGATGATGAAAATGATAAAGAAGATGAAAGGAAACTCCTATGAGAAAAGGCTTAAAAGGTCAGAGCTCTTTAGCTTGGAAAAGAAATGGCTGAGGGGAGATATGATAGAGATCTACTCGTATAAAATAATGAGTGTAGTGGAATGAGTAAACATGAATTGGTTTTTCACTCTTTCAAAAAGTATAAAGTAGAGGACATGCAAAGAAGCTGCAAAGTAGTACATTTAGGACTAATTGGCAAACATATTTCTTCTCTAAATGTGTAATTAAGCTCTGGAATTCATTGCCATATGATGTAGTAAAAAGTGTTAGTGTATCTGGGCCTAAAAAGGGATAGGGCAAGTTCCTGAAGGAAAAGCCCATAAACTATGTGGTTTTACTACCCTGAATAGTGCAGGCAAATGCGCTGTTAGCATGCATTTTTACCATGGCAGAGCACAGACGTGATGGTAGATTCAAGGAGAAAGGCCATGTTAGGCTACTACCACCATGCTACTTGCGTCACTAGCATGATAGTAGGTAACACAAGGACATAGCGCATGCATGCAGTGAATGCATTCGCAACGTGTGCCCGGCAAAGGAAAGCCACAAATGCGTTAACAGGGCAGCAGTGGGCTACTAAACCACTGAGGACAGTAAGAAATGTGCCCCAAACACAACTACAGGAAAGTAGCAACAGGACAGGTCAGAATAGAGAGGAATGATCTGGAATAGGCACAACCGGCTGCATAGCTCAGAGCACAAGAGCTAAGTTCAAGAGGGCAGGGCATGCAAATCAGAAAAGTAAGCACATGCAGTGAGCCTGTGCTGTGTCCTTAACTGTGGGAGATAGGGTGCACATGCGAGATGTGAAGATGCAGGTTAAGCACTGCAGCTGTCAGGAAACCAAAGGCCCACCACACCAGAGAAGACCACGAGAGCTCTCTAGGTCCATGGAATGCCTCTGTCCCTGGGGAAGGGGGGCAGGGAAGGGGATGGGCACTACAATCATGTGTTTTGCTTGCCAGTTGTTACTACCAAGAACTACTGAGACGCCCTATCATATGCATATCTAGGTGGCAGAGTGGATTGGTGCAGGGCTTATGTATCAGTCATCCACCCGTGATTTGTCCAATTTCAAATCTCTCATAAATGCCAGAGTGGGTCAGGATGTATGAGTCATGGCAGGATTCTGGGGATCTTGGAAACATATCAGTATCTCCCCCTCTGCACTGCAGACCATCTGCAGGTTGAGTAAATGGGATGCCTGGGGGGAGGCAATGGGCTTCAGGGAAAAGGAGTTTAGAGGAGTCTTTGAAAGCGATTGGAAGATATGTTTGGTGCAGGGAAACAAACAGTAGCCGAAAAGACAACAATGGTAGCCCAAAAGACACCTATGTGGGCACAAATGAGGAGTCAGGCCAAGGAATCGTAAGCAAAGCTCCTTCAGTAGCCAATGCCACCAGCAATCCCAAAAGATAGCAACTTTTGGGGCTTATTCATGATTTATAGCAGGTGGAATTTGAGATATTCAAAAATTCTGCCCTGCACATCACTGCTCTAGATGAAATACATCATGGACGCACAAATGACCTCAGAATATCTCCTAGAAAAAACATGGAAAGAAGAATGTGTCCAGTGCAAAAACATGGAAACTGTCACCTTTCGAAATCATGTTTTCCCTGTGGATGCGGCTTTCATGTTTTTCTGCCATCACATCCACATTTAACACGGAAATAGGGCTTCTAAAATAACCTCCTTACTTTTCAATATTTAAAATTTGAAAATGAAGTGGAAACTGCTTTGCATTTTTATATGTTTAGGCTCTCCATAGCAGCAGTAAAATACATTTTCTCTCTAACAATATAATCAGTGCCCAATTATAATTAATTTTCTTTATTTTAAAATCAGATTTGCAAACGGAAACCTTCCAGAAGTGTCCGTTTTATCAAAAGCTAGCTTGTTTATATTGTAGGTCAAAATAACAACTTAAAAGATATGAGTATTTGGTAAATAGTGTTTCATGGGTATTAGGGTTTCATTATAATGATCTTTGCCTACTGGAGAGCTTAAAGTGTTTAGTTAATGAGATATAACAAACCTTCACCCTTTCAAGTGGATTCCTTCCATCAGATACTTAACATATTCTAACAATGCTGCGATCAATACATTTCACTTGCTTCAGTATTTATGTTCTATTTTCACTTCTTATGTCAATTTAAAAGCAACTGGCCTTCATTAGCTTAAGAGACAAGCAAGTCTGAGAGTGCACACAGTGTGATGCATGACATATTCCACCTTCCTCCTTTTCTCAGGCTCAGGCTTACAGTATCTGTAGAACTTCATAGGGAGACATGATAGAAGGTGTCTCAACAGGCCTGTAGTAACTCTGTAGTTAGGGAGGGGACGTATGGATATGTGTGAGCATGTGCATGATATGTATATTTGTTTTTATGGAAAGGGAGTAAGGTGTCTTTGTGAGAAAGAGTCTGGAAGGGAGAGTTGTGCAGTTATTTGAGGAAATAAAGGTTTTGGGGAGAAAGGGTGTGTGTAAAGGGTGGAGGGAATAAGTATAGGGGCTTATGTGGGAACAGAAGGGAACATGTGTGGGAGGCAGTTCTTTCCCTTCTCCTATATTCTCTCTTCCTTGTACTTCATCCCCCCTCTCCCCGCACTCATTCTTTTCACAGTCAAACCAGCTCCTTTACATCTTCTAGTGGCTGTGCTCAGACTCCCCACCACCCTGAGGCTTAACAACTTTGTGCTCTTTTTTCTACTCCATGCCTGGACAGACAGATAGACAGACCCTCCACAAAAGACATACATGACTTTTTGTGAAACACGTTAAAAAGCAAGGTATTTTAAAATGTTTAAGATGGCAATTTTCAATGCTCATATTGTAGTACCATCCACAGGTACATTTTGGACTTGTTTTATAAATGACTTCAACACGTAGAACAGTATTTTACACAGTCAAGTAGGCTTGCGTATAATTGCCCGGGGATATACTATACATGCATAAAAGTAGGTGTCCAGAAAACATAGCGCATACCTTCAAGCAATGTAGAGCTAATTTTGTAATAAGGTGCTTTTGTCAAAGTTGCGAAAAAAACACCTATTTTAAGCCTACTTTACAAAGGCAGCATAGACACATCTATGCCTTTATAAAATAGGCTTCAAGAACCAGGCCTAACAGTAAACAAATGCTTACGCACAAGTTTATTCCTGTTCCAAAAAGGCATTGCTTTGCATATTTAAAAAAATACTTACATACATAGCAATTTTGTCCCAATTGCCTTCAATTAGGCCTCTGGGAATGCCTCCATGCTCTTTCTTTGCATCTATCTTTTTATGCATTTATACCCCCAGCTAATTTTATGTGAGTCTTTTTCTATGCTTAATATGTGGAGAAAGTGATATGAAATGACTCCTTATGAAGGTAATTCCCACACACAGATGTGGTCACTTTCACGTGTAAATTAACTCTTATTAAATACTGACTGAAGTAAAAGTCGATTCAGGAGGAGAGGGGACACTGTGCACACCCTGTTTGATCTCATACAGGGCTCCATGATGCCTCAGATGTCACGTTTGAATGCTAACCACCACTTTTAGGAGCACAGCATGGTTTCTGATTTGCATGCTTTGCCCCTTGTACTTTATCCCATTGCTCTGAGCTGTGCAGATGGTGTCATTCCCGGTCATTCCTTTCTGTTCATCACTTACCATTTCCTACTCTTATGTTAGTGGGTGGGGGCTAATGTATTATTATCTGCTGTGCTTTTGCAGCTGTGACAGGGTATACATCCAATCACAGCCAGAGTCCCGAGGGACCCCAGCTATTCCTAGCTCTAGGGTACAGGACCATTTGGGAGGGTCCCCTTGGAAGAGTAGCTGAGAATAAAGAGGGGCTGGGAAAAGAGCCAGGGTAGGGTTTGAACTCTACTCCTCCCCCCCTCCCCCCCAGAAAACTCAGGACCTTATTCCCCAACCATACCAGGATTGAGAGGCAAAGGGGTAGGGAAGTAGAAGATGTGCACCAGCCCCCAAAGAAGACAGACCCCAGGAGAGGGAAGAGTTGGGCCTGAGGGTAGAAGAATAGTAAACCCCTGAGGTGGGTCCCAATGGATACTCAACCAGTAGACAGCAAGACTTGAGGTGGATGTAGCAACAATAAGCTACGTGGGAGGTGATGAGACATCCAGGTAATTCAACACATGGGATGCATCCCGGTTGAACCAGGGACTTGTGGAGGGGGGGGGGGGTGTTACGGTGAGATTTGAGGTGTGTGTTTGCTTGAACTGAAGGACATTTGGAAGATGTCTGTGATAAGGAAGCTTATCAGGACCCAAGAGACAGGGATAAAGAGAAGGAATTTACTCTTATAAAAGGACCTATTTTACCAGGTCAGAGACACAAAACTCCCTTTACACCTAGAAAGCAGGTAATTCCTAGCTACAATAGGTTGCAGAATGCCCCTAGTGGAGAAAAAGAGAGGTCCTGAGTTAAAGGCAAAATACCTTTTTTTTACTGTGCAAGCCAAAGCTGCCTAATTAAGTTGGTGAATCAGCTGTGAGCCAGAGCAGTGCTCAGCCTGAAGCTGTATTAACAGTGAAAGTAAGGAAAGCTTTTGTTTGGCTGTTTATAAGAAAACCTTGCATAAAGAATTGCTTTCCTGTGAAGAGTTTAACTGCCTTGTTGAAAGTTTTTCTATGTTTAAGAAGAGAAACAGTGTTCTGGACTGAGAGAAAAAGAAACCTGCTTTAGGAAAAGCTGTTTTCTGTTTGTTTGATCAGCACTGCAAGCCATGCCTGATAGCATGGGCTGTTAAAGTATTTATGTTTATACTGGAGAACATTGCAAGCTGTTTTGTTTGGAATTCATTTATATCCTGATGTTCATTTACAAGTATCCTGGAGAAATAATCCAAAGGTGGAATTTGTGAACCTTAGTGTGTTTTTTTTTCAGTTAATAAATTGTCATTACCTTACCACTCAAGGCAACTACAAAGGTGTTTTTTTTTTTTACCTGAGGTTGAATACTTTCTGACTGAACTACCTTTCCCATAAGGCATTACAAGGCAATCAGTCAGTTAAAAACCAAAAGGTGAATCTCTCTAATGACAACCACGTCCCTCCATACTGCATGTAAGGGGCTATGGGCGTGACATGTCATTTGCATACTTCCTACTTAATTTACATTTGTGTTGCCAAGAAGGACCCTGGCGAGGGCTAATTTGGATCCAGGGAGGGGGAGGCAGACCCCAGCATGGGAAAGAAACCAACCACATGCAGACTTTAGGACTATTGGATCATTCACCCTAACATACAGGGAAACCCTGCTAGGGAGAGACCATGAAGAGTGATATTTGGACTCTTCTTAGGAGCAGATTGAGCTAGAAGGACTATTGGAGCAATCTGAATGAGCACTGAGTGCTTGCCGCCTGGACCTGGAGACGGACAATACTGGACCTGATACGAGAAATAGCAGCAGTAGCCTATAATTGCCTTAAAAATACATTAGTGGCGGATAGTGGTGTAATTAGCATGGCAGTACCTCTTTACCGTGGCTACATCCCTTCTTTCTATTAAAGCCACTATGCCCGTGCCACGGTAAAAATGCATGAAAAAAATGTCTGTTTGTCCCACACTATCTGCTGCACTTTAGTAAACATGCCCCAATGTGTGGTAAGGGAGGTTGAAGTATTATATAATCCACCTGTATGCTGCTTTGGTGCCTCTTTTAAACAAAAATTTCTTTTATAGAAAATTTAGGGGTATGTTTACTAAACCATCCTAATGTTACTGGCGCTAGTTGCAGCGTTAACATGAGGAACGCCATATAAGGAAGTGGGCATACTGGCGTTGAAGTGGCAATGGCTGATTAACATGCAATAGAGGGTGCCTTGGCTCGTTAACATGTGGTAACCTTAATTTCATGCCAGCGCTGTGTTAGAAGCTATAGAGGTGTAGCCCACTGGTTAATACAATGACTGCAGAGCTAGAGGTCATGGGTTTGATCCCTCAGAGGTCCTATCTAATAAGGCTGTTCAAGGCAATCCCTTTTCTTGCCTGTAACACTCAGACACATCTCTACAATCTGTGCTGCCAGCAAAAACACCCTCACCTCAGTGCCATAACATAAGGCACCCCATAGGGCACAGTATAAAGTGCCCTGTCTGCCAAGGCATCTGATAATGTTCCCTATAGGGCACCTTATACAGCGCCCTGGCTGATAAGGCACATTATAATGTGCCCTATAGGTTACGGCACTGAGGTGAGGGTGTTTTTTGCTGGCAACACAGATTGCACAGATTCCTGTTACAGGAATTAAAAGGAAATGCCTCAGACAGCCTTATTAAATAACACCACTGCAGGATTGAACTCATGACCTCTGCCTCAGCAGTCATTGCAATAACCAGTGGGCTACACCTCTTATTACAGCACTGGCTGGCTACAGAAAGACTGCAGGTCACTGCACAAACTGTCTGCTGTGGTTACTGGGATAGGGTAAACCCACCAGTACCCATGATGCACTGCACATGCAGAACAGCAGTCTACATCTGATCACAGGATGGAGTATGTGTCTCCACAGCACCTCAGCCAGGTAGTGGGACTGACTGTGTGTGTTACTGGCCCAGAGTAGCTACAGACCATGACAATGTGCAGGTCCTGTGCTCACCCTGAGGGTGAGGTGGGTCGCCCAGCACCAGGTCCACAATACCCGGGTTGGCTGAGATAGCATTTGCTGCAGGTCCCCATCAGTGCCAGTGTGTGGCAGGTGTTCCTTGTAGACACACCTAGGATAATCCTTTGTCCATCTGTATTCCCCAGTGCACCCAGAATAGTGCATATCCAGTGTGGTTGCCATGGTCATGTGTTGTAAGAGCAGTGGTGTGTCTGGACTCACATGTGGATTATGTAGCACTACGTATCATACTCTCTGGGTCAAGGTGGTGGACAGGATCTTCCCCAACATACCCACACACTACATCTTTGCAATGGAGGCAGTAGAGGGACATGAAGAAGGGTTGTGGGACCAGCAACCCCAGTCCAGTTGGTGAATGGACACCGTCCAGAGCAGGTGATGCAGAACTGTACTTATCACATAGGGCACTAGCAGTAGGCCTGGCACAGCTCAGATGCTCCCACCACAATCTGGCATTCGCCAGCAGAGGGTACAGTCAGTCTGCACCCTGCAAGGTGTTCCAGTCATACACATGCTAACTGCAGACAGTCTGCTAGCCAGTACATGTTCCCAGAGGAACTATGTGCACCGAGATGTAACAACAAACACCAAGCAGGTATATCAGTGATTGGGCCCCAGAAAAGGGAACTCACAGATATCACTGGGGAAAAAACACTGTATAGCACTATGTGGGAACCTAGACATGCCATGGTCACTGCTCAGTCAGAGTGAGAGAGACCTCCCAGCATGACATGCTTTGGCCACCCTGTCCGTGCAGGTGGTGGTCGGCCACTACAATATCCCAGCCATTACCCTATGCCCTGTGCAGATGCATCCTGCCCAGACCGCCCTGTCCGGCCCATACCCACAATACCTTGCTCCTCATAATGCACATTGGCAGGCTAACACTGGAAACTGTGCAAGTATTGTGAGCTATGTAAGGTGTAGGCAGCCAGAAAACACTGGATACACCTATTTCAGTATTGTGCAAAGATAGAGGTGGTTGGTAGCCCTGGCTGCCACACCAGTCCTGGGCACAGTGCAGGCATTGCTAAGGTACTCAATACTGTTAGGGTCACTCTCCAGGGTGGTAAACACTGTCAGAGAACAGAAAAGAGGAAACACACTCCACATATATCAGAAAGGTTGCTATGATGAATCTCTGTTAATAAATTGTGCTTTATTTAGGATTTGTTATCTGAAATTATTCATAGCAACCTTTTGATATATATGGAGCGTGTTTCCATGTTTATGACAGCATTGCTAAGGTGTGCAGGTGCTAGTCGTGGTAGCTGCTGTGCCGCACAGGGCCCAACAGGGTCCAACAGTCTGACCCTCCATGGGGCTTTGGATAGTGGAGTCTGTAGGTGTGGGTGTTTGTGCCCCTGTTGGCTGATGCTCTAGGGCAGAGGTTCCCAACTCTGGTCCTGGAGGGCAAAGCACCATTCAGGTTTTCAGGCTGTCCCTACTGAATATGCATGAGATACATTTGCATTCAATGGGGGCATGCATACAAATGCATCTCATGCATATTTATAAGGGACAGCCTGGAAACCTGAATGGTGTTTGGCTCTCCAGGACTGCAGTTGGGAACCTCTGCTCTATGGAGTGCACATGTTTATGGTGTATGTGCTCTGTAGGGTAATATATAGGGACATGGTTTGCATGGGCCACAGCTGGGACTTGAATCTGTGACCTTCTGCCCCTGAACACACTGGCTGTGTGTACTGCACCAAACTGTTGCCACAGAGGCAGGTTATTCCCTGGGGATACCATGACTGTTCTTCAGACAGACCTTGTCTGTTGCACTGCACGCCAACCACCTAAACAGGGCTTTGCCTTGGTCTGCTATGGGCAGATTCCACTGCTTCCACCACCAACAGCAGCCCTCCCCCACCATTCTGACATGCTCTTATGCCGGTGGTACTAGTAGTGCGCAGTCCCAGGCCATCCAGTGTGCCGGTAGGTGGCTGCCTATGGTATGGGGTCTGGGGTAGAGGTGCCTACATAGACATCTACGCTTCCCCTGGCACCGCCTGCCAATGTTATATGCACTTTGGCGTACCTGCTGGGTAATGTCCATTGGGGCACTGTGGGACACACACTCGTGGACATGTTTCCCTTTGGTCAGTTGCTGTCTTGCTGATTTTCCATTTCTGCCTTCCTATGTGGCACCTAGGCATCTGCCTATCCAATCCTGTGCCCCAGCTGCCCCACTGCATGTCCCGCCTGCAACCCCCTGTACTCCATTTGCAGCCTCACCATAGTGCCCTTTCGTACTTGGTCACTATGCTGTTGCTGCACATGTAGCACTACTATCACTTTCCAGGGTCCCCCTGCCTTTGCTGTACATTGCTGACTGAAATGGTTTCTCTCTCCTGTAATTGTGCCTCTAACGTGAGGTTTTCAATCATGGTAATGTTCTGCCCTACATTTCACACCGTTAGTGTGCCTGGAGCCTCTCACCACCCACTGTCTGCCCATTGACCCCCTTCTCTCCGCCCTCTGGAAAGACTTACTCCACCCTCTGTGTGCCTTAATGCCGCCAGAGATGTTATCGCACGAAACGTAACATTATCGCACGATAATAGCGCGATAACATTGCGTATCGCATGATAATGTTACGTATCGCGCAATAACATTACGTATCACACGATAACATCGCCGCTGCAACATTATCGCTGTTTAGTATACATACCCCTTAGTGTTTCTGCTTTTTTTAAAAAATTTAAGATTTGTTTGAACATTTCAATTAAATTACAATTAAAATTTTTAACAAAGAAATGTAAGGACAAATTTTTCATAACAGCAACTATACAAAAAGAAACTAATTAAACATCTAGGGGCTTGTTTACAAAGCTGCGGTAGTGGCTTCTGCCCAATATCGGAGCCGTGGCCCCATTGAATTCAATGGGGCCACGGCTCTGATATCGAGCAGAAGCCGCTACCTCGGCTTTGTAAACAAGCCCCCTAGTCTAGAGAAGGAGGATGTGATGTTGCATTTAGATGGACAGCTAGTAAGAACCTGCAGCATCCAGAGCAAAAGTCCAAACATCGGGGGAAAGGGGTGTGGGGGGAGTATCAGCAGTGAAGGGAGGCATGTATAAGTGCCGTCTAATACTACTATTACTACTAATCATCATTTGTAAAGCGCTACAAGGCGTATGCAGTGCTGTACATATAGATGTCAGACAGTCCCTACTCATCAGAGCTTACAATCTAATCACAACAAAACACATGGAGCCCAATTCAGAGAGGCGGCTGTCTGAGCCATCCAGATGTCCCCGAAGAAGATGGGCCAGTTAGGACCTGATTCTGGACCACGGGAACAAAACATTCCCACAGTGCACAGGATCGGACCCATGGATGGCTCGGCATGCCCCTGCTGCCTGCAGGGACGTCCTCCCCATAGATGCCCCAAAATCCCATGGATTAGGCTCCCCTCCTCACCTCCCGACCCACAGATGGCATGACGAGGCCTGGATCAGGCAACTGGGACCCCACACCCAGCCCCAGCCCTACCCCTGGGAGGAATCCCCAGGCCCGATCGCCTCGTTGACGCTGCTTATTCCACCTTCACTGTGGAATAAACAGCATGTCCCATTTGACCTGGCAGGATGTAGAGGGCCGTGACCTGAATTTGTTTTCTACATCCTGAAGGGCTGGCCCACCCATGCTCCGCCCAGATCCTGCCCCTTCCACCCCCCTGCCAGCTCTTTCTGTCCTGCTGCTCAGGCACATAGTGAAACTGGGAACTAGAGTATGGTAAGATACACATAAATAGTGGACAAGAGAGTGAGGAGCATCAGGATCCAAAAGCGGCTTCTGAAATTATTTTGTCTCCATCCTGAAAAATGAACATCCCTATAACCAGTTATGGAGGTGGGCCCCATGCAGTTATATGCTTTTTATACAGACATTATATGATTTGATTCTGTTTTAATTTTATTATTAATACCATACACATCTTGTTTTATTTATTGTACATATCATTTATGTTGTTTTTGTTTCATGTTTTTAAGATGCGTACCCCCCGAAGAAGGTGTGTTGCCAAAACGCATAGGGGTTTTCTCATTAATAAATAAGCACCTGTGACCTCAATCCGTCCCTCGCTGGTTATGTTTTTGTGCTTGCTATTGCAAGGGTCTTGCTCCCTCTGTGTTCCAGGAGCAGATATAGGCATTGACGTCTCATCAACTAGGGTCAGATGTGCTTGTGCCATTCTGAAATCGCACCATGATGTGCATCTCCCTTGCTCTGCCCCAGCCATGCTCACCCACACCCCCATGTTATATGGACATCTATATCTGGTGTCTATCTATTGAGTTTTCATGGCAAGATTCAGAAGTAGATTGCCAGGCCTTTCCTTCCATGCAGTTTAGGTTTAGTGTTGTTGCCACTGTCACAGAAATGTGATCCTCCACTGGCAACATTGTCCCATTCTGCTGCTCCCCAGATGGGTGATTTGTCTTGGTCTGGCACCTGGATAGTCACAACAAAACAAATTGCACTATAGTGCTGGAAGATGAGAACCCCCAGGTCGGAAGGCAATTAACTGGCTACTGGAGAGGAGCTGAAAACTTTTCAGAGTAAAGACAGCATTTTATGATGCGGTTGGACCAAAACCCTTGGGCTGTCTGACTGCTGATGTAGCTGCACATAAAATGAGAGTCAGAAGCTGCAAAGATGTCTTACATATCAGGACATGGAACATACAAATCATGAACCAAGGGAAGTTGGAGGTGGTCAAGAATGAAATAGAATGTATGCAACTTGATCTGTTAGGTGTCAGTGAACCGAAATGGACTGGCATCAGGCACGTTGCATCAGATTATCACATGGTCTACTATGCTGGAAATGAAAGACAAAGAATAAATGGTGTTTATAATTAAGAAGAAACTTGCAAGAACAGGAATGAAATACAATGCAGTCAGTGAATGCTTAATTTCTATTTGTTTATGAGGAATGCCTATCAACACAACTATAATTCAAGTATATGCCCCAACAACAGCTGTAGAAGAGGATGAAATTGACAAGTTCTATGAACAAGCACAAGCTAAAATTGACAGAACATGCCAACAGGATATCCTGATAATCATGGATGACTGGAATGCAAAAGTTGACAACAAAGAAGGCAAAATGGTTGGAAAATATGGACTTGGCAACAAAAATGAAGCTGGAGAAAAACTGATAGAATTCTGCAAGACCAACGATCTATTCATCTCAAACACCTTCTTCCAGCAACACAAGCGGCAACTGTACACATGGACTTCACCCAATTGATTGTACAAAAATCAAATTGACTACATCTATGGAAGTCAATGATGGTAAATTCAATAAACAAAACATGGAGCTGACTGTGGTACAGATCACTAACTACTAGTATGCAGGGCCGGCCCGTCCATTGAGCGAGAATGTTTTTTGCACAGGGCCCCGCGTTTCAGGGGGCCCCGCGCAAAAAACATTCTGATCCTTAAGTAAAATTAAAAAAAAAAAAAAGCTGTCTTCTCCCGCTGCTGGGGCCGCCGCAGCAGTATCGAGTGTGCCGCGGGGCCCCCCCTGCCCTGCAGAGCCTGCCCTCCCCCGTATCACCTCTCTCTTCGTAGCTGCAGTCAGACGCGCCGGCTTTCAGAGCGCGAGGGGAGAGTTTCTCCCTCGCTGCTCTGTTAAGCCCGTGGGGGCTGATGGGAAGTTCCCATCAGCCCCCGTGGGCTTAACAGAGCCGCAAAAGGGAAACTAGTCCCTTCGCGCTCTGAAAGCCGGCGCGTGTGACTGCAGCTACGAAGAGAGGTGATACGGGGGAGGGCAGGCTCTGCTGGGCAGGGGGGCCCCGCGGCACACTCGATTCTGCCGCGGCGGCAGCGGGAGAAGACAGGGTTTTTTTTAATACTTTTCTCTGGGCTGGGCTGGGTAGGAGTGGTGATGGGCTGGGGGGTTAGGAGTGGTGATGGGCTATGGGGGGGTAGGAGTGGTGATGGGCTATGGGGGGGCTATGGGGGGGTTAGGAGTGGTGATGGGCTATGGGGGAGCTAAGTCTTTATATGGGCTGATGGGATTAGGACTGGAAGTGGGCTGATGGGGGGTTAGGTCTGGTAATGGGCTATGGGGGGGCTTAAACTAAAAATTGGGTGATGGGGGATTAGGACTGGAAATGGGCTGGTGGGATTAGGACTGGGAGTGGGCTGATGGGGAGGTTAGGACTGTTAATGGGGTATGGGGGGGCTTAAACTGAAAATTGGGTGATGGGGATTAGGACTGGGAGTGGGCTATGGGGGGCTAGGACTGGTAATGGGTTGGGGGGGTTGCTAGGACTGGAAATGGGCTGGGGGGATTAAGACTGGAGGTGGGCTGTTGGGGTTAGGACTGGTAATGGGCTGTGGGCTGTTGGGGGGGTTAGGACTGGTAATGGGCTATGGGGGGGCTAGGACTGGAAATGGGCTGATGGGGGGGTTAACACTGGAGGTGGGCTGATGGGGTTAAGACTAGTAATGGGCTATGGGGGGGGGTTAGGACTGATAATGGGCTATGGGGGGGCTAGGACAGGAAATGGGCTGATGGGGAGGGGTTAGGACTTGAGGTGGGCTGATGGGGTTAGGACTGGTAATGGGCTGTGGGCTGATGGGGGGGTTAGGACTGGCAATGGGCTATGGGGGGCTGACTGGAAGTGGGCTGATGGGGGGTTAGGACTGGAAGTGGGTTGATGGGGGGGGCTAGGACTGGTATTGGGCTGATGGGGGGCTAGGACTGGAAATGGGCTGATGCAGGGACTAGAAGGGAATGGATACTGGGTGAAGCTGGAACTAGAAGGGAGCTGATGTTGGGGGAGGATTAGAATGGGATGGGGCTGGGAGAGTAAAATGGAGAGGGGAAAAATATTTTGTGTGGGAGGGATAAAAAATCTACAATTGGCCGGGTATTGGGAGAGTAAGTGGGGATTGAGGATGGAGGGGTAAAATTTGAGTGGATGAAATAGGAATGAGGAAAGAGCAAAAGGAGAAAGATTAGTATGTTAAAGCAGATGTAGAGAGAGAGAATGGAAAAAAAAAACTAGAAGAGAGAAGAAAGGACAAATGGACAGCAGATGATGGAGAGTTAGCAGAAAACATGAAGAAACCAGAAGAAAGTGGCTGGAGCAATTGCAACTGAAAAAAAATGCACAAAAGGTAGAAAGATATCTCTTTATTTTGAATTTATTACCTGGAATATGAAAGCTCTGGGAAATGTGCATCATTAACGTCTGCGCTTTGTTTGGTACAAGAGGAAATTAATTTATAGTTTTATTTCTACAGTGTTGTTGTACATTCCAAGTTTGGCTTTTGGGGTTCCCAGTTTAATTATTGCCTTCCTGTTTCTAAATTGTGATTCCTTGTTTGGTGATGGTCTATGTTCTGCATGTGTAACTGAGCAGATGTATTCTGTTTATGTAATTCCTATTAGACATTGCCACTTGTTCTCTTTCCCCAGTAGGTCATGTATTGTTCTCTGAAATGTATTGGTTTAATATTTGCAGTGTTGCCTTTTGATAGGTAGGGCATGGTGCTTTGTGAGTCCTGGTAGTGCTGTTAGGATACGGCGGGTTTGCTATGGGTTCTAAATGGGCAGTGTTTGTAGTAGTTCCTAATGTGCCTGGCAGTTGGCACTGGATTATAGTAATGTAGAAATCTTTTAGTCTGTCTTTATCCATACACTCATTAAGAGACATGTTTACTAAAAGTTAGTGTATGTTAGCATTATGCAAATATTTATGCAAATAAGGCCTCTTATGCAAATGAGGGCCCGCACCGAGTCTCCGCACATGGCCCCGCACCCCCCTTGGGCCGCCCCTGCTAGTATGCAAACTCGAGCTAAAGTTGAAAACGAGCAAGCCACTCATGAATGTAGCAAAATAAGACATTGAGAATATACCACTAGAATTTAAAGATTGCTTGCAAAACCAATTTGCTGCTTTAGATACAAATAACAGAGCCCCAGAAGAGTTATGGAATGATATCAAGAAGGTTGTGTTGGAAGAAAGTGAGAAGTCTCTACAAAAGGTGAAAAAGCAAAAATAGCCAAAATCGATGATGTAAGAAACTCTGAAAATTGCCTAGAAATGCAGAGAAGCTAAAGACAAAGAAGAAAGAGAGGCACTCACAGAACCCAACAGAGGCTTCCAACGTGGAGCAAGACAAAACAAGGAAAAGTATGACAAAGACACATGCAAGGAAATAGAAGCAGAAGCTATTAGAGGAAGAGCAAGGAAATTTGGAAGACAACATCATGGCCAACTGACTGGAAAAGATCTGTGTTTATACCAATACTAAAGAAAGGAGATCCAATTGATTGTGGAAATTATCATACAATCACTCTGATACCACATGCCAGCAAGATTCTACTGAAGATTATTCAACAGAGACTACAACCATACCTGGAACAAGGACTACATGAAGTGCAAGCAGGGTTCAGGAAAGGGCAAGAAATGAGAGACATCATCGTGGATGTGAGATGGATCCTCGAAAAGATTAAAGAATACCAAAAGGATATTTATTTGTGCTTTATTGACTAAAACAAGGCTTTTGACTGTGTAGAACATGAGAAACTCTGGGCCAAATTAAGAAGCATGGGTATACCAGAACAACTGATTGTTCTCTTGCACAATCTTTACATTGATCAAGAAGCAACAGTTTGAACGTACCAAGGAGAAACAGAATGATTTAAAATCAGCAAAGGTGTATGATAAGGCTGCATACTTTCCCCCTACCTGTTTAATTTATATGCAGAACAAATCATCATATAAGCAGGATTGTATGAAGACAACAGAGGTGTGAAGAGGAAATAGAAGACTCATCAGCAACCTTCGTTATGCTGATGAAACCACATTACTGGCAGAAAGTGAAGAGGATCTGAACCATTTGCTTATCAAGATCAAGGAACATAGTCTTAAAATAGGCCTGCACCTTAATGTAAAGAAGACAAAGTTCATGACAACTGGCAAAATTAATAAGTTCATCATTGATGGAGAAGAAATTGAAATACTGGACAACTTTAACCTACTTGGATCAACTATCAATAAAGAAGCAACAAGCAGTCAAGAAATCTGACGATGCATTGCTTTTGGCAGAATGGCTATGAAGGACCTAAACAAGATTCTCAAGAGCAGAGATGTGTCATGCATTTGGGGGCTGCAGCAATCCAAGGGAGCAATATAGTATGGGGGGGGGGGGGTGAAGTACTTTTGTCCACTAAAGAAGAGCGAGACCTAGGCATGATTGTGTCTGATGATCTTAAAGTAGCTAAACAGGTAGAAAAGGTGACAGCAAAAGCTAGAAAGATGCTTGGATGCATAGGGAGAGGAATGGCCAGCAGAAGAAAGGAGTTGATAGTGCCTCTGTATAAGTCGTTGGTGTGACCTTATTTGGAGTACTGTGTGCAGTTCTGGAGACCGCACCTTCAAAAGGATATAAACAGGTTGGAGTCAGTACAGAGGGTAGTTACTAAAATGGTTAGTGGTCTTTTTTATGAAGCATATGTGGACAGACTTAAGGATCTTAATATGTATACCTTAGAGGAAAGGCGGGATAGAGGTGATATGACTGAGATGTTTAAATACCTCTATGGCATAAGTGCACAGGAGGAGAGCCTCTTTCGATTGAAAGCAAGCTCCGCTACAAGGAGACATGGGATGAGGGTGGAAGGGGATAGATTCAGGAGTGATATGCAGAAATATTTCTTTATGGAAGGAGTGGTGGATCCGTGGAATAGTCTCCCAGTGGAGGTTGTAGAGATGAGGACAGTATTTGAATTCAAAGAAACATCGGACAAACACAGAGGATCTCTAAAAGAAAAAAGGGGATTGTTGTAGTAGTTGATATGGAAGGACAGACTAGATAGGCCTTGTGGTCTTTTTCTGTTGTCATGTTTCTCTGTTTCTAATTATGGTGCTGGTGACGAATACTGTGTGTATCGTGGACTGCTTGAAGAACAAACCAGTCAGTACTAGAGAAGATAAAAACTTAAGCTTTTTTTAGAAGCTCAGATGACAAGACTTTGACTTTCATACTTTGTACACATAATGCGAAGAGAGAGATCATTAGAGAAAGAGATCATGCTTGGCAAGGTAGAAGGTCAGTGCAAAAGAGGAAGGCCAGCAATGAGATGATCAATGCAATGACAGCAGCTATGGGTCCAGTCTGTCAACAAAGAGCCATCTGACAGACAGGGCCGGCCTGTCCATTGAGCAAGAATGTTGTTGGCACAGGGCCCCGCGCTTCAGGGGGCCCCGCACTAACAACATCCTGCACGCTGTTGGCTCACCTCCTTTAGTGGTTCCCAATAGGCTCAGCAACAGCTCCTTACAGCCGCTGAAGTGAAGAGCATTGTTTCCTTCACTTCGGCAGCTGTACTGTAATAAAGATTGAAGACTCGCTGAGAACCGGGACACAGGAAATGTCCTTTGACCTCTGGCGTGCCTGCGATCTTCATTACAATACAGCTGCTGAAGTGAAGGAAACAACGCTCTTCACTTCGTCGGCTGTAAGGAGCTGTTGCTGAGCCAGACACGAGCCGCTAAAGGTGGTGAGCTGGGGCCTCTAAAGCCTGCCGCAGGGCTCTTCGGGGAGGGGAGGGGTTTGGGCTTGAAATGGGCTGAGTCTGGCAGAGGACTAAGATTCCAAATGGGCTGAGTCGAGGGGCCTAAAATTGGAAATGGGCTTGGGGGGGGGGGGGGGGCAAGTATTGGAAATGGGCTGGGGGGCTAGGACTGCAAATGGAATGATGGAGAGGACTAGGACTGGAAATGGGCTTTTTAGTGGGGTAGCATTGGAAATGGACTGATGTGGTTCTGGAATAGGATTGGAAATGTCTGATGGGGGGGACTAGTTTTAGAAATGGCTGATGGGGGCTAAGATTGCAAATGGGCTGATAGTGGCAGCTTGGACTGGAAATGAGTTGATGGGGGGGGGGCTTGGACTGGAAATGAGATGATGGGGGGCTCAGACTAGAAATGGACTGAGTGTGGGGGAGCTTGGACTGGAAATTGGGCTGAAGCTCCCCCACATGGCCCAATTTCCAGTCCAAGCCCCCCATCAGCTCACTGGAATAGGATTAGAATAGGGGGGGGGGGCTAATATTGGAAATGGCTGATGGGGGGCTAGGATTGCAAATGGGCTGATGGGGGGAGCTTAGACTGGAAATGGGCTGATGGGGGTGGAATAAGACTGGAAATGAGCTGATTGAGGGGGACTAGGACTGGAAATGGGCTGATGCAGTGGGGGGGGGGGAGAATGCAGTTAGAAGGGAGCAGATGCTGAGTGGGGCTGGAACTAGAAGGGAGATGAGTTTGGGGGAGGACAAAGGGGATGGGACTGGGGGAATGAAGATGGAGAGGGAAAAGATATTTTGTGTTGGAGGGAAGGAAAATCTACGAGTTGCTGGGTATTGGTAGAGTAAGTGGGGATTGAGGATGGAAGGGTGAAATCTGAGTGTAATGTAAAGGAATCAATAAGAAATTGGGGAAAGAGCAAAAGGGGAAAGATGAGTATGTTAAAGCAGATGTTGAAGCTAGAATGGGAAAAATCTAGAAGAGAGAAGAAAAGACAAATGGACAGCAGACAATGGAGAATTAGCAGAAGACAGAAGAAACCAGAAGAAAGTGATTGGAGCAATTGCAATTGAAAAATAAAATGCCCAAACAACAAAAGGTAGAAAAATACCTTTTTAATTTGAATTAATTAACTGGAATATATCAGCTCTGGGAAATGTGTATCACTAATGTCTTTGCATTTTTGTTTAGTACAAAAGGAAATTAATTTATAGTGTTGTTGTACATTCCAAGTTTGGCTTTAGGGGTTCCCGATTTAATTATTGCCTTCCGATTTCTAAATTGTGACTCCTTGTTCTTTGGTGACGGTCTATGTTCTGCATGTGTAACCGAGCTGAGGTATTCTATTCTTGTAGTTTCTGTTTGACAGTGCTACTTGTTCTCTTTCGCCAGTAGGACATGTATTGGTGTTCTCTGAGATGTATTGATTTAATATTTGCAGTGTTGCCGTTTTAATAGGTAGGATTTGGTGCTTTATGAGTCCTGGTAGTTCTGTTATAATATGGCGGGTTTGCTATGGTTTCTAAATGGTCAGTGTTTATAGTACTTCCTAATGTGCCTGTCAGTTGGCACTGGAGTATAGTAATGTAGAAATCTAGTAGTCTACAAACCAAAAAGAAGAGCACCTACTTGCAGGAACCTCCAAAGACACAAAGAACAAGAGGTATTGTAGTCACATGCGCTTTTATTAATAACAAATTACCCCTGAGATCAAAAGCTTCAGAGAGGTCTAATTAGATCAGAAGCACCTTTTTTCTGCCATCCTAACTATGGGATTCCTTACTCCTCTCCATCTCTGAACTTCCCCTTCTCTTTCCTCATTTGTTGATCCTTGGCAATTTCAATATTCACTTTGATCACCCCTATAGACCCCATGACATAGTATTTCTGACATTCCTAAAGGATCTCTCAGTATCCCAGCATGTTATGTGTGGCACACATATTGATTGTCATACCCTTGACCTCATTCTTACTCCCACTGGCTAGCATCCTGCTCCCTCTGCCTCTCTGCTCTTCCCTTACCCTGGTCAGACCATTTTTGCATCCTCTGCTCTCTGGAACTCCCACTTTCTCCCTCTTTTCCGTTGGTTCAGACTGCCTCATTGGCTCCCCCTTGGCTGTTCCAACACATCACATCACACCATCTACCCTTCAACAGTTTTCATCCTCTGTCACCATTCTTCACCTGGACTTTGCAACACTCTCATCCGATGCCCAGGTCTCCCTTTGGAACTCTGAGGTGACCTTTGCCCTTGATCAATTGGCCCCCCCTTTCCCCCATGCCACCCCATCCCTGCTCACACAACCATCCTTGGGACCACAAAAGAACATAACAATATAAGATATGCCATAATGGGTCAGACCAAGGTCCATCAAGCCCAGTATCCTGTTTCCAACAGTGGTAAATCTAGGTCATACGTACCTAGCAGTTTCCCAAAAAGACACAGGTTCCACAATGCTTCTATTGGGTCAAGCATTGATATCCTGGGTCCCTTTTTAATAATGGTTTATGGACCTTTCCTCCAGGAACTTTCCAAACCTTTTTTAAACCCAGCTACACTAACATCCTTTACTACATCCTCCGGTAACAAATTCCAGAGTTTGATTACACGTTGAGTGAAAAAATATTTTCTCTTATTTGTCTTAGATAGTTTACCCTGTAGCTTCCTTGCATGTCCCCTAGTCTTTCTATATAATCTGAAAACGTAAAAAATCTATCTACGTTTACCCATTCCACTACGTTCATTAATTTATAGACTTCTATCATATCTCCCTTCAGCCGTCTCTTTTCCAAGTTAAAGAGCCCTAACTTTTATAGCCTTTCTTCAAAGGGGTATCCTTCCATCCCCTTTACTATTTTGGTGGCTCCTCTGAACCTTTTCTAATAACGCTATATCCTTTTTAAGATACTGCGACCAGAATTGCACACAATATTCAAGGTGCAGTCACACCATGGAACGATACAGAGGCATTATAATAGCCTTTGTTTTATTTCCATTCCTTTCCTTATGATAACTATCATTCTATTCGCTCTCTTGGCTGCCGCTGCACACTGGGTGGAGGATTTTAACATATTATCCACAATGATGCCTACATCTTTTTCCTGGGTGGTGGTTCCTAAAGTGGAACCTTGCATAATGTAACCATAGTTTGGGTTGTTCTTCCCTAGGTGTATAACTTTGCACTTGTCCACATTAAATTTCATCTGCCATTTTGATGCCCAGTCTTCCAATTTATCAAGATCCTCTTGCAATTTTTCACAATCCTCTTGGGCTTTAACAACTTTAAAAAGTTTTGTGTCATCTGCAAATTTGATAACCTTACATGTTATTCCCTTTTCCAGGTCATTTATGAATATGTCAAAAAGCAGCGGACCCAGCACAGATCCACTATTCACCTTTCTCCATTAGGAAAATTGGCCATTTAGCCCTACCCTCTGCTTTCTATCTTTTAACCAGCTCCTGATCCACAATAGTACACTGCCTCCTATCCCATGACTCTTTAGTTTTGCCGAAAGTCTCTGATGAGAGACCTTGTCAAAGGCTTTCTGAAAGTCCAAATGCACTATATCAAATGACTCACCTTTGTCTACCTGTTTATTCACACCTTCAAAAAAACATAACAGATTAGTAAGACAAGATCTTCCTTGTCTAAAGCCATGTTGGCTGTCTCCCATTAAGCCACGACTATCTACATATTCAGCAATTTTGTTCTTTATGATGGTTTCTACCATTTTTCCCAGTACTGACGTCAGGCTCACCAGTCTGTAGTTGCACGGATCACCCCTGGAACTCTTTTTAAAAATTGGCGTTACGTTGGCCATCCTCCAATCTTCATGTATTACAGATGATTTTAATGATAGTTCACAGATTACTAATAGCAAGTCTGCAATCTCATATTTCAGGTCTTTCAATACCCTTGGATGTATATCATCCGGTCCAGGTGATTTGCTATTCTTCAGTTTATCAAATAGTTGTAATACATCTTCCAGATGTATCGATATTTCCTTCAATTCTTCCACACCTTTAAATACCACTTCAGTCATGGGTAACATCCCTACATATTCCTCAGTAAAGACCAAAGCAAAGAATTCATTCAGTCTCTCCGCTATCGCCTTGCCGCCTATTAGTGCCTCTTTAACCCCTCTATCATCTAATGGACCAACTGACTCTCACAGGTTTTTTTGCTATGAATATACTTGAAAAACTCTTTATTATGTGTTTTTGCTTCCGCAGAAAGCTTCTTATCAAATTCTCCCTTTGCCTGCCTTATCAATGCCTTGCATTTAACTTGCCAGTGCTTGTGCTGTTTCCAGTTTTCATCATTTGGCTATTTTTTTCCATTTCCTGAAAGATGCTTTTTTGTCAACAACAGCCTCTCTGACCTCATCTTTAAACCATGCTGGCAGTTTTTTGGACTTCCTTCCACTTTTCTTAAAGCATGGAAAACAGCCAGTCTGGACTTCCAAGAAAGTAATTTTCATCAACACCCAAGCTTGATGTAAGTCTTTAACCTTTGCAACTGCTCTTTTTAGTTTTTTCTTAAGTATTTTCCTCATTTTATCATAGTCTCCCTTTCAAAAGTTAAAAGGTAGTACTGTGGATTTCCTTACCATCCCTCCTCCACTAATTAAATCAAACGCGATCATGCTACGATCACTATTGCAAGTGGCCCCAACACCCTCATCTCTTGCACCATATCTGGTGTTCCACTAAGGACTAGGTCCAATATGGCTTCCCCTCTGGTCGGTTCATAAACCAGCTGCTCCAAGAAGCAGTCATTTATTTCATCTAGGAACTTTATCTCCTTAGCATGTCTTGCCGTGACACTGACCCAGTCGATACTGGGGTAATTGAAATCACCCATTATTATTACTGTGCTGTAACTTTTGTTAGCTTCCTTGATTTCTTGGAACATTTCATCATTCATTTGTTCATTCTGGCCAGGCGGTCGATAGTACACCCAATTGCTATCGCCTTCCCCTTTTTACATGGAATTTCAATCCATAGAGATTCTACAGCAAATTTTGTTTCCTGCAAAACTTTAATCCTTTCTGAGTCAATGCCCTCTCTAACATAGAGCGCAACCCCTCCACCACTTTGATCAGCTCTATCATTATGATATAGTTTGTACCCAGATATCACAGTGTCCCACTGGATGTCCTCCTTCCACCATGTCTTTGAGATTCCAATCATATCTAACCTCTCATTTAGTGCTATATATTCTAACTCTCCCATCTTATGTTTTAGACTTCTAGCATTTGCATACAAGTATTTTAGAGACTGTATTTTATTCATATTAATCTGGCTATTGGTAGGCATGGGCAATTTGGCATCTTTAAGCTCTGTCTGCTCTATACTCAAGGGCATTTGGGCTACTTTACTCTTTTTGGAACCTCTCTGCTTTTGGTAGTATCCTTCAAGGATACATTCTTCCGAACCATGTTTAAAAGCTGCTCTATCTACTTTTTAAAGGTTAATGCCAGCAGCCTGGTTCCATCCTGGTTAAGGTGAAGCCCATCCTTTCGGAAGAGCCCCTCCTTTCCACAGAATGTTCCCCAGTTCCTAACAAATCCAAAACCCTCATCCTCGCACCATTGCCTCATCCACGCATTGAGAATCTGGAGCTCTGCCTGCCTTTTTGGTCCTGCACGTGGAATGGGATGCATTTCGGAGAACGCTACCCTGTAAGTTCTGGATTTCAACTTTCTACCTAAAATCCTAAATTTAGCCTCCAGAACTTCACTACCACATTTTCCTATGTCATTGGTGACGATATGTACCAAGACAGCAGACTAGTCCCCAGGACTATCTAAGACCTTATCTAGGTGGCACAAGAGGTCCACTACCTTCGCACCAGGCAGGCATGTTACCAGGTGATCCTCATGTCCACCAGCCACCCAGCTATCTACATGCCTAATGATTGAATCACCAACTATAACAGCTGTCCTAAACCTTCCCTCATGTGAGAGAGGGTTTTACATCATCTGGAGGACAGGTCCTAGTTACAGGATCACTTCCTGCCACACCAGGGCAATGCTCTCCTGTCACGTGACCTCTCTGGGATGCTGCCAGACTGGAGGTGGGACTTCAGGACTATATCCCTGTAGGTCTCATCTATGTACCTCTCTGTTTTTCTTATGTCTTTCAAGTCTGTTACACTAGCCTCTAGAGAATGGACTCGTTCCCTGAGAGCAAAGAGCTCCTTGCACCTAGTGCACACGTAAGACCTCTCACCAACTGGGAGAAAACCATACATGTTAACACTCAGTGCAAAAGACTGGAATGCCCCCATCTCGCTGCTGGACTGCTGTCTACATCTTAGTTTTAAGCTTGTGTTTAGATCTTTAAGTTCTTTACTTACTAAGGGTTGTTGTGGATACTTATACTAATAAAAGTATACCTAATACGTTTAATATACCTTGTTCACCTGAACCTTAATTAATCTCATGTCCTTAATGTATGACTGATTTGGATAAAAAGCTGCAGCTGAGAGCAGCTCCTTCCCTTTAAGATGTGTAAGTGCCTATAAAGCTACAATTATCCCAGGGATGGGTGGGTGTTGGGGAGGGAGGGAGGACAATGACTTATTAAAAGAGGGCTGCTACACAGTACCCTGTCCTGTGCTTCTAAGGTAAGCTGTGACCAACTTTACGGGTGATTAACAGTCCTTGCTTGGATAGAAGGAGTCTTTCAAAATGACCTTTTGACCTGCCACTTGGCTTTAACACCTATTTAAAAGGTTTCACAGGTCTCTTGCCCCCTAGGTAGAATGCCTCTTTGTAAAGGTCTCTAGAAGACTTTATTTATTGCTCAAAAAATACTGACCCTGTTTTGCCTTTTATGCTAAGTTATATTCTGATTTGATTTAAATTAAAGCTCTTTGCTGCTGCTAGGCTCTACTTAGTATGAAATTTAAACTAGAAGCTCTCTGCTGGGTTCTAAATTTAACTAGAAAGCTCTCTTCTGTGTTTTAAATTTAATCTAAAAGCACTTTGCTGCTACTAGGCCCTGAATGAGTATTAAATTTAAACTACAAGCGCTCTGCTGGGTTCTAAATTTAACCAGAAAACTCTCTTCTGTGTTTTAAATTTAAACTTAAACTTAAACTGCTGCTACTAGGCCCTGACTGATTTAACAAATACACTGGGTTCACAGATTAATCAGCTTTAATCCAAAGAATTCCCTTCAGAAAAATTCCCAGAAGTATATACTCACTTTTGCAGATCTTTTTCCAGAAGTAACAGTCCACTTTTGTAGTCCTTCAAGACTGAGGATCACAGAGCTCTGGTTGAACTATTTATGTCTGTGCTTCTGAGATAAGCTGTGACCAATTTCCTGGGTGATTAACAGTCCTTGCTTGGATAGAAGGAGTCTTTCAAAATGGCCTTTTGACCTGCCACCTGGCTTTAACACCTATTTAAAAAGTTTCACAGGACTCTTGCACCTTAGATAGAAGGCCTCTTTGTAAAGGTCTCTAGAAGACTTTATTTATTGCTCAAAGGATACTGACCCTGTTTTGCCTTTTATGCTAAGTTATATTCTGATTTGATTTAAATTAAAGCTCTTTGCTGCTGCTAGGCTCTGACTTAGTATGAAATTTAAACTAGAAACTCTCTGCTGGGTTCTAAATTTAACCAGAAAGCTCTCTTCTGTGTTTTAAATTTAATCTAAAAGCACTTTGCTGCTACTAGGCCCTGAATTAATAATTCATTTAAACTACAAGCGCTCTGCTGGGTTCTAAATTTAACCAGAAAGCTCTCTTCTGTGTTTCAAATTTAAACGTAAACTGCTGCTACTAGGCCCTTACTGATTTAACAAATACACTAGGTTCACAGATTAATCAGCTTTAATCCAAAGAATTCCCTTCAGAAAAATTCCTAGAAGTTTATACTCACTATTGCAGATCTCTCTCCAGAAGTAGCAGTCCCCTTTTGTAGTCCTTCAAGACAGTTAGGGAGATATTACCACTGCTCCCATCTACGCCGTGCCCACCATATGTGGCAGAAACATCCTATCCCCGAGTCTCTCTTTCACTTTCATTGCTGTCACCAACACTATCATTTGCTCCTTCACCTCACTAAACAGTCTTACTATGCAGACCTTATTTCCTCTTCATCAAACTCATCTCATCAGCTCTACTAGGTTTTCCTCTCCCTCTCGGCCCCCTCTACCATTCCCTCTGTCGCTTCAAATCCTCCTCCTCCTGATTCAGCCCAAATTGCAACTTTCTTCTCTGGCAAAATTCAATCACTACATTCCATGTTTCCTGCTTGCCTATCTCCACTTAGTCCTCCGACAGTTCCAGTCATTTCCTCACTCGCTCTCTCTCACAGCTGGTCCTCCTTCTGCCTTATAACCTCAGCAGAACTGTCTAATGCCGTTTCATTCACCCACAAAACTACCTATCACTCTGACCCCATACCCTCTCATTGGCTGTCTTGGCACTCTTTCCCCTTATCCTCACAATGTTCAACACTAGTATCTCCTCTGGCACCTTTCCTTTCCCTTGGAAACACGCCTTCATTCGTCCTCTCCTAAAGAAACCTTCCCTTGATCCCTCCATTCTGGCACACTGGCATCTTGTCTCTAATCTTTCCTTCCTGTCTAAGGTTTTGGAAAAACTGGTGTTTCGTCAGCTTTCTTCTCACCTCTCCACTATTATCACTACTTCACCCATGCCAGTCATTTTCCATTCTAGCCATGGCACTGAAACTGTTCTTCTGTCCTTCCTTAATGAAATACACATGGAGTGGAATGGGTAAACGTACATCAATTGTTTACATTATCAGAATATAGAAAGACTAGGGGACATGCAATGAAGCTACAGGGTAAACTATTTAAGACGAATAAAAGAAAATATTTTTTCACTCAACGTGTAATCAAACTCTGGAATTTGTTACCGGAGGATGTAGTAAAGGCTGTTAGTGTAGCTGGGTTTAAAAAAGGTTTGGACAAGTTCCTGGAGGAAAGGTCCATAAACCATTATTAAGAAGGGACCCAGGATATCAATGCTTGACCCAGTACAAGCATTGTGGAACCAGTATCTTTTGGGGAAACTGCTAGGTACGTATGACCTAGATTGGCCACTGTTGGAAACAGGATACTGGGCTTGATGGACCTTGGTCTGACCCAGTATGGCATATCTTATGTTCTTATGTTCACTCTTCTCATGTCTCTGCTAATATCTCCCTAATTGTATCCCTGGACCTCTCCTCTGCCTTTGGTCTGGTTGACCACTCCACTCCCCTTTCCTTTTCCATGACGCTAGCATCCAAGGGACTGTTCTACATTGGTTCCACTCCTTTCTCTTTGACAGGTCCTTCTTGGTTCTGTCTGACACCTCCTATTCTTCCCTTGTTACCCTCCCATGTGGTGTTCCTCAAGGCTCTGTTCTGGCTCCCTCTTCTTCAATGTCTTTTGCTCCACTATTGCTGCTCATCCAACAACATAGCATCTCAGCTTATTCATATGCCAAAGACATCATCCTTTTACATCATACTGATCCTTCAGCCCTGAACTGTCATCCCTTAATTCATGTCTCTCCTCTGTCATTGAGCTTTTTGCACCTTAATCCCTCAAAGTCTTCAGCCATCTAGTTCATGTCTGGCACCTCTGCTCTCTGATACTTCTATTCCTCTGGTCTTCACTCTTTCTTACCTTGACATTATCCATGATTCCTCCGTATCTATCCATGAGCATCTTTCCACTCTCATCCATCACTCTTTCTTTACCCTGCACCAAATCCAAGCCATTTGTCCCTTCCTGCCTATTCCTGCTCTCACCACCTGTCTCCAGCTCATTCAGAACATTGTTGTCCACCTGATTACCCACACCTCCTGCAATAATCATATTACACCGTGTTATACCACATTACGCCCACACTCATCAATCTGCATTGGCTCCCTATTCAGTTTTACATTCATTACAAGATACTCATTCTGGTTCATAAAGTCATTTACACCAGCTTTCCCCAGTACCTCGCCGATCTCATCCATCTTCATAACTCTCACCGCGCCTTCCCTACCATTCATGTTAATAGGTTACATCTTCTCTCTGCTTCACAGGCACACCTACAATCTATTCATAACTCAGCATTCTTTTTCCTAGGGCTTTCACTCTGGAACACTCTCTTTTCTGCCCTCTGCCTTGAACTCTCCTTCCAGAAATTCAAAGCTTTACTGAAGATCTACTTGTTCTCCCTTGCTTTTGACCTCCCACCACCCACTATGTAATCCTTTTCCTTCATTCCCCCTCAGGTACCCTTACCTCCTTCTCATGCTCCTTTGATATGATTGTATCTTTTCTGTCCTATCATATTTTGGCTTCCTGGCAACCTATTTGTCTATTGTAAACTTCTTTATTGCTTATGTAACAAGTGGTATATCAACAATGGCAATAAAAATAAAGATAACGATATCCTAAGGAGCCGGGTAGCTGACACAACTGAGGTCTATACCCCCAGTGTATAGGGAGAGCTGATACTACACAAGACATCTTTGTCATCAAAACCAACACCACAAAGCAAATACACATAAAAGTCAGCCACAGCAGAGCGTGTCACAGGATGCATCCCAAGCAGCATATAAAGGAGCCTGTCATGCTCTTTTGGTGTGCACTGGCTGCAGCTGCATGCCACTTGCATGGTGAATTTAACCATTGGCAACATTATCGTGAAATCTTGAGGGGCGGAGCTTGGGTATGCAATCTAAAATCAGCGAACATAACAGACTTGAGCAATGAAATAAAATAAAAAACAGACAATAAAATCAACTAGAAAAAATAAACCTCTTTACAGAACACACACAATGACTCGTGCAAGTCACTCTACGGCTGCGCGCCACTTGTGTGGTGAATTTAGCCATCAGCAGTCACCTTGATGTCTCGAGTTTGAGTGCATAGTCTAAAATCAGAGAACTGAACAGACCTGCGTACTGAATAAAATAAAAAACAGACAATAAAATCAACAAAAAAAACCATACAAATTCCATGACTAAACTAAAAATGGACAAAGAAATGGGGCCCGGCAGAATAAATCCAAGAATATTGAAGGAACTTAGGAAGTACTAGCAGCTCCAATGTCTGACCTTTTCAATGCTTCTTTAGAATTGGGAGTGATGCTGGGGGACTGGAGATGGGCAAATGTGATTCATGTCCATAAAAGTGAAAGAAAGGAAGAGATTGTTAACTACAAACCATTTAATCTGGCCACAGTGGTGAGTAAATAGAAATGTTGCTAAAATCAAGGATAGTGCGGTGTCTGCAATTCAAGGCATTACAGGATCCAAGACAACATGGCTTTTACCAGAGGTTGATCTTGTCACATGATTTTGATTGATTTCTTTGACTGGTGAACAGAGAATTGGATTGGGGGATGCGCTAGACATGGCAAGCTTAGATTTCAGCAAAATCTTTGACACCGAGTGCCCTTAGAATGGCCTCTAAAGTGACTGACTGGGTTAGAAACTGGTTTAGTGGCAGGTGACATAGGACAGTAGTAAACACTCTGAAGATAGGGGTGTGACCAGGGATGTGCCACAGGGATAGGTCCTTACTCTTGTTCTTTTTAATGTTTTGTCAAGAGATATTGTGGAAGATTTCATGCAGCTTGGAAAATGATTGAAAATTTGGCAGCTAAGATTTAATGAAAAAAAAGATATGAGATCAAGCATTTGGGCTGAAAAAAACCCAAGAGAGTGCTACAGTATAGGGGTAAAGTACTTCAATGCATGAAAGAAGAGCGAGATCTCGGGGTTATCGTATTGGATGATCTTAAAGTGGACAAACAGGTATAAATGGCAACAGCAAAAGCTAGCAGGATGCTTGAGAGCTTAGGGAGAGGAATGTTCAGCAGGTAAAAGAGGTGATCGTGCCTTTGTAAAAGTTTCCAAAGAGACCTCCTTTGGAGTAATGTGTACAATTACGGAGATCTTGCCTTCAAACGGATATGCATATGATGGAGTCTGTCTGGAGAGTGGCTACTTAAAAGGTTCGTGGTTTTCACTGTGAGGCATATAGACTTAAAGAGGGGCATATTCAGCACTGGTGACTAGAGCTGCTAACACGGCTATCAACCAGCACTGACATTTAAACCTGGATATTCAATGCCAGAGTCAAAACTGGTCTTGACATTCAATATATGGGTTTGCCGCATTGCCACGAGGCTAACTGGCAGGGGCGGCCCAAGGGGGGTGCGGGGCCATGTGCAGAGATTAATTGCGGGGCCTCATTTGCATAGGGAGCATCATTTGCATAAATATTTGCATAATGTTAACATGCATTTTTAGTAAACATGCTTCTTAATGAGTGTCTGGATAAAGAAAGACTAATAGATTTCTACGTTAATATATTCCAGTGCCAACCGCCAGGCCCATTAGGAAGTACTATAAACACTGACCTTTTAGAACTCATAGCAAATCCACCATATCATAACAGCTCTGCCAGGACTCACAAAGCACCAAACCCTACCTATCAAAAGGCAACACTGCAAATATTAAACCAATACATCTCAGAGAATACCAATGCATCTCCTACTGGGGAAAGAGAACAAGTGACACGGTCAAATAGAAACCACATGAACAGAATACCTCAGCTTGGTTAAAATGCAGAACATAGACCATCACCAAAGAACAAGGGATCACAATTTAGAAATACAGTGTAGGAAGACAATAATTAAACTGGGAACCCCAAAAGCCAAACTTGGGATGTACAACAACACTGGAGAAATAAAACTATAAATTAATTTCCTCTTGTACTAAACAAAACACAAAAGATGTTAACAATGCACATTTCCCAGAGCTGATATATTCCAGTTAATAAATTCAAAATAAAAAAGTATTTTTCTACCTTTTGTTGCTTGTGCATTTTCTTTTAAGTTGCAATTGCTCCAGTCACTTTCTTCTGGTTTCTTTGTGTCTTCTGCGAGCTATCCATTTTCCTTTCTTCTCTTTTAGATTTTTTTTCCAAATTTTTTCTCTATATCTGCTTTAACATACTGATCTTTCCCCTTTTGCTCTTTCCTCCATTTCTTTCCTTATTGCTTTATCATCCACTCAAATTTCACCCTTCCATTCTCAATCTACACTTACTCTTCCAATACCCGGCCCTTCGTAGACTTTTCTTCCCTCCCACACAAAATATCTTTTCCCCTCTCCATTCTCATTTCCCATCCCTTTCTAGTCCTCCCCCAAAATCAGCTCCTTTATAGTTCTAGACCCACCCAGCATCTGCCCCCTTCTAGTCCCAGTCTCCCAAGCTTCCACATCAGCCCATTTCCAGTCCTAGCCTCCCATATGCTGTTTTCCAGTTCCATTCCAGCCCCCCCCCCCCCATCAGCCCATTTCCACTCCAAGCTCCCCATCAGCCCATTTCCAGCCCTTTTCCAACTCCCATCAGCCCACTTCCAGTCCTATTCCAGCCCCCATCAGCCCATTTCCAGTGTCCTATTCCAGCCCATCACCCATTTGCAGTCTACGTTCCCCCCATCAGCCCATTTCTAGTCCTATCCTAGCTCCTCATCAGCCCATTTCCAGTCCTAGCCCCCATATGCTCTTTTCCAGTTCCATTCCAGTCCCTCATCAGCCCATTTCCTCCACGCTCCCCCATCAGCTAATTTCCAATCCTAGCCCCCTCGTCAGCCCACATCGCCCTATTCCAGCCCCCATAAGCCCATTTCCAGTCCTAATCCAGCTCTTCATCAGCCCATTTCCAGTCCAAGTTCCCCCCATCACAGCCCATTTCGTCCATTCCCCCACCATCACAGCCCATTTGCCGTCCTATCCTCCCCACCATCACAGCCCATTTGCAGTCCTCCCCCCATCACAGCCCAATTGTAGTCCATTCCCCCATCACAGCCCATTTCCAGTCTGTTCTCCCCCCCCCCACTACAGCCCATTTCCAGTCTGTTTCCCCCATCCCAGCCCAATTTGTCCGTTCCCCCCCCATCACCGCCCATTTCCAGTCTGACCCCCCCCCCCACATCACAGCCCATTTCCAGTCTGTTTCCCCCATCCCAGCCCATTTTCAGTCCATCCGTCCCCACCATCACAGCCCATTTCCAGTCCTATCCCCACCACCATCACAGACCATTTGAAGTCCTATTCTAGCTATTAAACAGCCCATTTCCAGTCCCTGTTCCCCCCATCACAGCCCATTTTTTCCATTCCCCCCACCATCACAGCCCATTTGCAGTCCTATCCCCCCCACCATCAAAGCCCATTTGCAGTCCTCCCCCCATCACAGCCCATTTCCAGTCCGTTCCCCCCCATCACAGCCCATTTCCAGTCTGTCCTCCCCCCCCCCCACAGCCCATTTCCAGTCTGTTTCCCCCCATCCCAGCCCAATTTGTACGTTCCCCCCCATCACAGCCCATTTCCAGTCCGTTCCCCCCCCCCACATCACAGCCCATTTCCAGTCTGTTTCCCCCCCATCACAGCCCATTTCCAGTCCGTTCCCCCCCATCACAGCCATTTTTCCAGTCCGTTTCTCCCCCCATCACAGCCCATCCAGGCCAACCCGCCCCCCCCCCCGAAGAGCCCCGCGCCGTCTAAGGGGCTGCAGAGGGAGCCGGGGAAGCCCGCGCGAGGCCCCGGCTCCCTCTGCACAGCCCGCCAGCGTGAAGAACCTTTACCTTCCCGCTGGCGGCTGTTTCAATGAAGCCGCGAATGCCGGGAAAGGTTAAAGGCAATGCCCTTTAACCTCTCGCGGCATTCGCGGCTTCATTGAAACAGCCGCCAGCGTGAAGGTAAAGGCTCTTCACGCTGGCGGGCTGTGCAGAGGGAGCTGGGGTCTCGTGCGGGCTTCCCCGGCTCCCTCTGCAGCAGTCCATTGAGCGAGAATGTGGTTCGCGTGGGGCCCTCTGAAGCGCGGGGCCCTGTGCGAACAACATTCTCGCTCAATGGACGGGCCGGCCCTGCTAACTGGACAGCAGCAAGATTGAGCCACTGCCCAGTTAGATAATGCAGTGAAAGTTAGGCGAGGGTTTCCTGCACCTCATTTTCACCATGTATCACTAACTGGGCAGTGGCTCAATATCGCCGCTGCCTGGTTAGTGATGGGTGCCATCTCTGCTCCACGCCAAAACACCCCGATGCTAACCACTTAGCATCAGGGCGCGTAGCAGCAGCACCCGCGGAATATTCCACAGAGCAGGTCTGCAAACCATGTACACGCCTTTGAAAATGTCCCCCAAATATATTAATATGTGTACTCCGGAGAAAAGGCAAGAGAGGGGAGATATGATGGAGACATTTAAATGCCTCTCTGGTATAACTTCACAGGAGATGGCCCTGAAAGGAAGCTCTGAAACAAGAGGTAAAGGGTGAAAGTGAAAGGGGATTTACCCAGGAGTAATCTATGGTAATATTTCTTTATAGAAAGAGAAGTAAATCAGTGGAACAGCCTCCCAGTGGAGGTGGTCGAGATAAGAACCGTATGTGAATTCAAGAAAACATGTGGCAAATGCAGAGGAGAGAACGGTATTGTAGAGGAGAGAACGGTATTGTAGAACTTAATAGTTCTTATGGATGGCAGACTGGATAGGCCATATTGTCTTCATTAGCTTTGTTTCTATGATGAAACACAACACAGTTTGAAAAGACAGATGAAACATGTTTGTGCTTATTTTCTGACTGAGAATTTGGCTTTTAAAACTAGCAGCTGTAATCCCCATTCACTGCCGACCAGCCTCTCTTCAGCCTCTGGAACAAATCCTGTGAACACTCCTGGTGATTCCTCCTGACAACACTAATAAATCAGTCCTGTCTTTTCTCCTCTGTCATTGTTTTAAAAGAGTAGGATCAAATCTATGCTGCAAGAGAGAATGGGAAATATTTCAGCCTGGGGTATATTTACTAAAGTGCGTTAGCTGCTAACCCAGCGATAATATGGGAAAAGTGTGCTGCAGTAGCAGCTAACATGGGTCGAAGGTAGATAGTGCAGTAGCGTAGTAGCTGATTGTGCAGTAGCAGATTGCGCAGTAGCTGTGTGCCTGGGCGGAGAGTGGGCAGAGAGTGAGAGTTCCAGTAATGTTTAATTACTGCGAATGTCACACATCGCGAATCGTGAATGTCACACACGTTTGGCACACATCACGGGTGAAACTAATGCTTCCTCAATGGGTGGCATCATCTGCATCCGTAGTGCTGCAGCTTTGAGATCCCTGCAATTTCACGGTGTTCTCTGCTGGGGAAATGCTTTGCACTCCCCCAGCAGAAAACACGTGGCTTTTGCAGCTAACGCAGCACTATCTGCACTATTGCCTAGCGTTAACTGCAAAAGCCTAATGCACTTTAGTAAACATACCCCATTGTTCTCTTTGAAATTGCTGGGCACACTTCACTATGGATGTGATTTCAGTAATGCACATTCGGAATGTTAGTGTGCCTTAAACGTTTAGAGCCTGATGTTCAACCCATGGCAGTCTCATTTGTAATGTACCAGGCCACTGAAGGAAAAGTGAAATTGGATATTTGGTGCCAGATACCAGATATCCACCAATGCTAAATATCCATTTTTTTCACTGACTTCCATTATTATCCAGTCAGTGATGATACTCAGCCACTAGCCAAATAGCAAAACTGCATAAATTTAGGACAGTCATTAATCTAACTTTATGCAGATTAGGTGCTGGGATTGCTTCATCCCCTCCCATATAATGCCCATTCTGGGGGTTATTTTAGATGCATCCCACATGTAAATAGTGGCATTTGCATGTGTAGATTACCTACATATGCAAATACTGTAGAGAATTTAGACAGCTGCTGTTTACACGTGGAAGACCGCACCACGTCGAGATTGCAAGGAGGCATGGTAAGGGGCATCTGTCAATTTAAATAAATCTAGACATCAGCATTTACAGCTGTCCAGAGGCACACATAAGTGCCTATTTGAAGAGGAAGGTTTAAAGGCTTAGGTCAGTCCCCAATCTCTTCCTGCAGCATCGTTCCTCCTGGATCTCCCAAAGGATCTGATCCATCCAGCGCCAGCTCCCCAACAGCATCCAATCCCACCTGATCCCACCCCCTGCATCTTATTCTTCAAATCTCCCCTATAGCATTTAATTCCCCACAGACCTCTCACGGTATCCAATCCTTCTCCTCCCCTCCCCCTCTCTATAGCATCCAATCTTCCCCATACCTGTACAGGGCATTATCACTTCCTTTTTTCATCTGGTTATGTCTCTCTCTCTCTCTAAGTAGCTTAGTATCCTTCTGGTTTTGGCCACCGTTTTGCCACATAGTTTTTCAACCTTCAGTTCCTCAGACATTGTCACCCCAAGTTCTCTATCCAGGTTCATGCACATCAGCCTTTCACCTCATATTACATACTATAGGTATGCAGGCCTGTAACTTCAATTTTGTTTCATTTTAAAATTGTGTTTATTTCTGTATTGTATCATATTGTTTCCATTTAATAGTGTGCCCTATTATTACAGTGCACCTTATTGCACAATAGTTCACACTATTGAACAATAACACTCACTGTTACTTAATAATGTACACTATTCATGCTATTGCATAAAAGTGTTTGTGATTACACAATAGGGCACATAGTTGCATAATAGTGTGTGATATTGTGCAGTAGGGTACACTATTGACGGGATCCAGGAAATAACAATTTTGTCATTTCCTTTTTCACCTATATTGCCGCTTTCATTCCAAACAAAAGCAGATCTCTTCTGCATATTGCTCTTTTCAATTTCTGTGACCTTGATAAATTGGAAGATGACATTCAAATGGCAGATGAAATTTAATCTGGACAAGTGCAAAGTTATGCATCTAGGAAAGAACAACCCAAACTACAGTTATACGATGCAAGGTTCCACATTAGGAACCACCACACAAGAAAAAGATTTAAGTGTCATCATGGATAATATGTTGAAACTCTCCATCCAGTGAGCCGCAGCAGCCAATAAATATGCTAGGAATCATAAGGAAAGGAATGGAGAATACTAGGATATTATAATGCTTCTGTATCATTCTATGGTACGACTGCACCATGAATATTGTGTGCAATTCTGGTCGCTATTTCTTAAAAAGGATATAGCAGAATTAGAAAAGGTACAGAGAAGAGCCACCAAAATGATAAAGAGGATGGAAGGATATCCCTATGAGGAAAGGATTAAAAGGTTGGAGATTTTCAACTTGGAAAAGAGATAGCTGAAGGGAGATAAGATAGAGGTCTATAAATTAATGAATTGGTAAATATAGATCAGTTAAAAAGTAGAAAGACTAGAGGACATGCAATGAAGCCACAATGTAACCCATTTAAGATTAATAAGAGAATTTTTTTTTCACCCAGAAGTCTATCCTGAGCCACAAATAGCAGGGATGTATGCCCTGCCTGGATGTACATCCCCGTTATTCGTTGACCTTACCGTCCCCAAGCAAGGCTCCCTGTATGAACAGCGGAGTTGTATGGGGAGCCTTAGATGAGGGTGTGAGGGGGCAGGCAGAAGGTGTAGCGAGTACGGTGCATGGGCATGCCGTCACCCTGGACGTACAGAGTCGATTCTAAGGGATCAAAATCGAGTCTACCACTGTATGCTCCGATTCTGCCCGGCTGCACAAGGGGCTGCACGTCCAGAAGGGAATAGGCCTCCATGTCAGTAATCAGACTCTGGAATTCATTACCGGAGGATGTAGTAAAAGGTTTGGACAATTTCCTGGAAGAAAGGTACATAAACCATTATATTAAAGAGGACCTGGGAAATCCACTGCTTGCCCCGGGACAAGCATTGTGGAACCTGTGTTCCTTTTGGGAACCTGCCAGATACTTGTGACCTGGATTGGCCACTGTTGGAAACAGGATATTGGGCTTGATGGACCTTGGTCTCACCCAGTTCGGCATTTCTTTTGTTCTTATGCACCCCAAGTGCATTAATTTGTACTTATTCACATTAAGGTATTTCAAAATCAACGTACATACTTGCACATTCTGCTCATGCTCCACCCAGATTGCACCCCTGGCTATGCCTACCATCAAATTATGCACATTCATACTAATATGCATCCTTTTATGCCAGTCAATATTTTTAAGCAGTCATTTATGCATGTATGTTGCCACACATGCATGAAAATGTCTTTAAAAATTACTCCCAATGGGGGTCTTTTTTTTTTGGGGGGGGGGGCATTTTAAGAGCATTAGTCACTGTTTGGACATCCAAAATGTGAATGAGGATCTGCAAATCACAGGGACATGTGGGGACAGCCAAGTGTGTAGGCGCCATGGTGGAGGTGTGTCTGGGTGGTGCAGTGGACTTCAACGGTTCCACTCAATTACAGAAATGACAAGGATGTCTTCAACCCGGTCCTGGAACAAATATGTAGTGGGAAAGTGCTTGTTTTCACTGTAAAACACCTGGAGGGTGTAGAGAAGATGGCACTCCACTAACCCCAGTGCTCTCTACAGTCACAAAAATCAGCAGCAGTGGAATTTGAACCCTGACTTCTGTGGTTCTAGCCCCCTACTCCCTCATTTTGAATACTATTCTAGGGATGTCTATGTAGATGCCCCACAGACGTCCATATCAGGCATGTCCACATTTATGAAATCATGCCTGCATTTGGACATGTCTGCTTTATTTGCAGACATTCTGGCTTGGACATCCCAAATTGTACTTGGACGTCATTTGTAAATTGTGCCTTAATATGTTAATAAAGGAATGCAACACTCAATTAATGTCTAAGACATGCTCGGACTTTGAGCCAAACTCCAGTCTCATTAATCAACTATAAGAATATTCTTATGAGAAAAGAGCTGACACACGCTATTCATATCAATGGCTTGTGCAAGTTCAAGTCCAAACAAATTGCTCACTGTACTAAAAGTCGGTTGGGCAGCTCTTTGACCTTGCATGACCATGTATCTCGGATGATTTGATCTTTGAGGTTTTGAGAATGATTCATGCATTATGCTCTTACCTATCTGAAGGATGGTTAGTAGTAGTTACCAGAGTTATGATTTTACTGCATATTGATTATTGTAACTCCCTGCTGCTGGGTTTGCCTATGAGAGAGCTGGCTTGATTACAGCTGGTGCAAAATACCACAGCTAAAATAATTAAGGGGTTGGGAAAATTTGATCATGTCAACCCCATTATAAGAGAGCTACATTGGTTACCTGTGTCTTTCTGTGTGCAATATAAACTTTTGCTTTTAGTATTTAAGGCTCTGTGTGGGCTTGCACCTATTTATTCATGTCGGGTTTTGCAGTGCTATGTCTCCGGTTGTACCCTGCACTTTGCAGACACGAGGTTGTTTGTTGTTCCTGGTTTGAGGGATGTCCAGGGGACAAGGGTTCAGCTTCGGTGTTCCGGGTGTACACTTTTGTGCTCTGGAATTCTCTTCCCCGTCAATTGCAACTGGAGGGCTTACATTAGGTCTTTTAAGGGTCAATTAAAAACACATTTATTTATGAAGGTTTTGGGGGTAATTGTTAAGACATTTGTACTAGTTTGTTGTTATTACTGACATGTTTTGTAAACCACAATGAGTGTCTTTGTTTATTAACCCTTTCCAGGCCGAGCCCAAAACTCTTGGGATCCAAAATTCTGACTAAATATTCCTATCAAATGGTATATAATACATGACCATAGCAGAAGGAAAATCACTATTAGACCATATTGAATAAGACGGGTACAATTTTCCTGAAATATGCAAAAATTAACCGTGCTGCAGAATGAGGATTAAAAATTTAAAGTAGGCCTTGAAAGGGTTAATAGGAGGGCCAAAGACCTTACCTTGTGAAACAATGGGGCTCTTTTACTAAAGTATGTTATGTGGATAATGTGTATTTTAGCATATGTTAACCACTTCTGTGAGCCCATAGTAATTGGTACCACAGAAGTGGGACAATTACCACTAGCTGAAATGGGTTTTAACAGTGCATCGTGTGATAGGATGTGGTCTGGGCAGGGTTGGAGCAGAGTGTGGTTGTTGGCTGCATATTACAGTTTGCACAATCATAATGAGTGTACGCTAATTGCCAATGTTGCATGTTTATATATAGTTTAATGACATAATATATTTGTACTTTCATTCCATGTAAACTGCCTTGGCCTGGTGAAAGGTGGTATATAAATACAGCTAAATAAATAAATAAATACATTGTTCATCTTCCCCCTGTACATGTGGTTCTAACAACCAGAATCTGTCATTGTTCAAGACTGTCAAGTATGGTCTCTTGGTGCATGTTTGCAGATACTGACACTCAATAACCTCTGAGCTAAAACCTAATTCTGTGCCTTAAACTCATTGAACTTATTGAACTATCCTAAAACCTGACTCATGGATAGCCCCATGTGGGACTTCTTCCGGGTCATTGATCCAACGTCCAGGCCAACGTGCTTCCAGCTGGGGATTCACAGATCCCAGGGGGAATGGTTTCTGCAGCAGTATCTTCAAGGGCTTTGGTGCCGACCTTGGATGTGATGGCTAGTTCTTCAGCTTTTCTTCAATCGCATCCTGCTGTCTTCACCTTGGAATTGATTTGTTTGGCAATTTAGAAGCTTGGAGCCTCTATATCTCATCAGGTAAAATCTTTCTCAGCCTAAGTACAGTTAAATGTGAATTCTATGCAGCAGCAGATGGGATTTTTTGGAGTTGCGGGGGACTATTTCCAATGAAGACGAGAATTTATTGTATCGAGGACTCTGAAGTTGCTCTGGCTAAAGGCGCTCTGGGGTTGAGGACTCGATTGGAACATTTGGAAAACTTTTTGAGATATCAGAATTTAAGACTTATTAATTTTCCTAAATCACCATATGTTAGTGCAAGAGATATGTTTAAGCATTATATGATTGAAGTGTTTGGTTCCCCTACTGAGTCATATCCCCCTGTTACTAGATTGTATTTTCTCCCAACTGGATGGAGATTTTCGAGGTAAGGGGCCATTCCAGGGGTGCAGCGGGCAAACTCACTTGGGGGCTTGTTTACAAAGCTGCGGTAGTGGTTCGCGGTCGTTATCGGAGCCGCGGCCCCATTGAAATCAATGGGGTCGCGGCTCCGATAACGATCGCGAACCGCTACCGCAGCTTTGTAAACAAGCCCCTTGATGTCTCAGCGATACTGGAGACATCTGGTTTTGGAAACCTGTAGCCCTTCCACCCTTTTGGTGACTTTTTCTTTATCCCATGAAAGGGATTGGTTTCTTAAAATGTTTTTTCTGAAACAATTGATTAAGTTTAGAGGGTTTCAGGTTTGGGTTTACCCAGACTTATATAGGAAAACCCAGAAAAGGAGGCAAGAGTTTCTTCTTTTATGTCCAGGAATACAGCAGTAGGTGGGTCAGATATATATATTTTTTAATTTCCATGCAAGTGTTCTGTTAGGCTACAGGCAGTTTCCTATATTTTTTATGACCCTTCCCAGCTCTTGGCATTCCTGAGTGCCCAGAGAGTTACTGAGACAGAGACAGGGAATGCTGCTGTGATTCAATAACTGTTGGTTTGAACCTTACTGGGTGCTTTTTTCCTTCAGTTTTGGTTTGTGATTGTTTCTATCCATTCTCCCCCATGGTTGTGGGCTAGTGGATTGAGGACTTTATTTATGTTTATTTCCTCTAGGATGTTCAATGTTTGATGTCCTTTCCTTTTTGTATTGCTAGACTGCTTCCTTTTGAGTGTATATTTACACTTGAATTTATTGTAAAATTCATAAACAACAATTTTTTAAAAAGTGAAAATATTGTTTCAGAAAGCACGATTAGTTTGCCAAAATTATACCTTTCAATGTGTTGCATATTACATTGCACTCTTTAAATCCTTTCTAAATCTCCTGTGGATGTTTGCATCTCTCATGAATATACATATTCATGCACTGATATGTGAGTTGAATAAAGTCATCCATATCATATTTGTGATAATTTGTTTTTTATGAGGCCTCCTTGTTTACTATGATTCTTTTATTCAAAACAAGGCTTGAAGTATGGAGAACAAAAGAAATCCCACATGCCCTGCTGCAAGGAGGTTTGAGAGAATCATTTCTCTCTAACATCAACAGACTTTCATGTGTACCAGGAACATTAGTTAAGGGAATTTTAAAAGTGATTTTCTGCTCATTGTACTGAATATAAAGAAACCAACTAACTCTGTATACCTGACTTAAATGAAACCCTGGTGGCATTGATCAGCAAGTTTCAAAAAAGCATATCTATCTATTTAAACACAGATACACACACACAGATGGATAGATAGATCACTATGTTACTATGTTAGATAGATAGATAGATAGATAGATAGATAGATAGATAGATAGATAGATAGATAGATAGATCTCCAGAAACAAGCAGGAATGTACTCTTCACATATGGGTATCGTCGGTACCGACGGAGCCTGTGCGGGAACGCTCCCCAGCATCCAATAGGAACGCTTTTGGGAGCATCCCTCAGCACATGCGCACTGCCTTCCCGCCTTTCCAACTGTCCCTCTTCAGTTCTTCATTTTCTGCGGAGCTGACAGGATCCATTCCCTGTCACCGCAGAAAATTCCTCCTTTAAATTTCTTTTCTTGTGGTTGCGTTTGCCTACCGCACGACGCCTACCGGTACCGCCGGTTCTTTTCTTTTAAAAAAAAAAACACCAAAAACTTAGGCTTTAGACTGTTTCTTTTCAGAAACATTTCTCTTTGGTGCTAGGCCCCATTTTGGGCACTAGGCCCCATATTCCTAAATAATGGAAAAACCAACTAGTTGTTTTAAAAAATGTACTAAGTGTGGCGGTACCATTTCCGTCACTGACACCCATGATTGGTGTCTGAAATGTTTAGGACCTGAACATTCTCCAACTGAATGTCTCTCCTGCATGGGGATGACTAAAAGAGGAAGACAGAACCGGGCTGCAAAGCTCGGTACTCTCTTTTCTTCAGATGCCAGATCCATTGCATCAACAGTTTTGTTTACGGAGCACTACGGTCATGCAATCAACTAATTAATTTTTAAGAAAGCAATTATTTATATATACATTGTACAATAGCTCACTTTATAGTATAGCTCACAATATATATAGTGCACCTTTTCCCAAGACATTTAATCATATATTTACAAACTATGTATATATTATCACAGATTTTTTCACTATTACTAATTTTCTCTTTTGTTAAACCGCTTTGATTGTATGATAAGGCGGTATAAAAATCCAATTAAATAAATAAATAAATAAATAAAACATCGTCAAGGGCCTCTTCTTCCTCCCATGGATCTCAGGTAACTAAACATAAAAGCCGGTCCTCAAAGGGTAGCTCTCCTGCTAAGCATCGAGAGGCCATTAGCACTGCCCTTGAGGGAACCACACCGGCAAAACAGCCCCGGCAGGAGGCTTTGGCTTCCAAAACATCGATGGGGCTTCAGGATGTTCTCGAGGCCTCAACCTCGCAAGAACTACCTGTGCCATGCTCAGGGGTTCTGGCCATCCTTACCAGTACCGACACCCAGGCATTGGCAGCGTCGATAGACCAGAGGTTCCTCGCTATTGAGCGCAGCATCGCAGCTCTTCTTTCAGCTGCGGTACCGGTGGTCCCAAGGTCACCGGCACTGACATTGACACAAATGCCGGTATCAACACCGGTACAGACACCGGTACCGACACCGACGATACCGGTACTGATGGTACCGGCCCCGGTGGGAACTCTTCCTATGCCATCTCTGGCTGGAGTTGACAAAGCGGTACTGGGTCAGCTCAGTACCGACTTCGATCGGTACCGGGATCGTGCTCTGCAAGAGCATCGGGGTCAGGAATACTTTGATTCCTCCGATTCCGAAGACTCTGACAATTCTGCTGGCACTAGAGGGTTTCTCCTAGAAGATCCCTCTTCTCCCCAATGCAGAATGTCACCTCCAGAGGACATGTCATTTCAGGATTTCATCCGTGATATGGCCAAAGGTCTTTCAATCACAATAGCTCCTGAAGACGAACCCAGAGCAAGGAAATTGGAAATTCTCCAATATCCTAAAGCTCCTAAGGAGACAGAACACTCTGCCTATCCATGAAATTCTGCATAGCTTGATGCTCAGAATGTGGGAGACACCTCTGACTACTTCTCCTCACTCTAGGAGACTTTATACTATGTATCGAGTTCCACCATGCCCTGGATTTCAGAAAACTCAGCTGCCACACCATTCAATGGTAGTGGAATCAGCCATGCATAGGATGAAGAGTGCAAAGAGGCATGCATCCAATGCTCCAGGTCATGAATGCAGGACTCTGGATGCTTTTGGACGCAAGACTTTTCAGGCTTCTATACTTTCAGCTAGGATCAGTTCATCTATCCTATATATGGGAATGTTCCTCAAGTAAGTCACAGGAGACTTGAAACTTATGAGCCCATTTCTCCCAGATGATAAGAGACAAGATTTTCTTGTTCTAGTTAAGCATGCTCAAGATGTCTTCAAGTTTGTCAATCGTGCAGCCTTTGACTGCTTCAAATGCATCAGCAGAACCTCTGCTTTTGCCATTGGCGCACGACGGATTGCCTGGCTACAGGCATCAGACTTGGTGACTTGGGTACAGGACAAGTTAGGCAACATTCCATGCATGGGGGAGAATCTCTTCGGCAAGAACTGGCTGGAAAAGGCTAACGAGTTAGATGCTGACAATTCTGCCTTAAGATAGATTGTCAAAGTCTACAGCCACTCCAGCCAAAAGGAAACCTTATAAAAAATCCTCTTTTAGCAAAAAGAGGAAGTTTTATCCTTCCTATACCCAGCAGAGTCAAACTCCAGGTCAGGTTGCCCAAAAGGGACAAACTTGACAGCAAAAGAAGCCAAAAGGCCCGAGAGCCCAACCAGCTCTCCAGGTTCAGCCCCCTCAAGGGCTTTGACTCCTTTCTAGAGAGCTTTGCCTCCCTGCCTCTGAGGGGTCCCTAACCCCCCAATATTCCGGGCAGGTTATGCCACTTTGTCAATAGATGGCATCAGATAACAGCAGGAGATTGGACTTTGTCCATTGTAGGAGAGCGGTACAAGCTTCATTTTCACAGCATGCCCCCTCCTACAGTTCTAAAACAATTCAATTCACAAGCCTCTGCAGATAATCTGCTAGATCACGAGGTCTCCACACTTCTTGCCCAGGGGGCAATATAGGAAGTACCCATTCTTCAACAGGATGCAGGTTTCTAGTCCCCCTATTTTCTTATTCCAAAGAAAACAGGAGGACACAGACCCATTCTAGACCTCAGAGAATTGAACAAATATCTGTTTCGAGAGAAATTCAAAATTATTTCTCTGGGAACTCTTCTGCCATACCTTCAAAGCCAGGATTGGCTTTGCTCTCTAGACTTAAAGGATGCATACACTCACATTCTCATCCATCCAGATCACAGGAAATTTTTATGTTTCCTTTTCAGGGGAAAACATTTCCAGTACAGGGTTCTTCCTTTTGGTCTTGCTTCAGCACCAAGGGTATTCACGAAATGCATGGCAGTAGTAGCTGCATTTCTACGAACCCTGGGGATTTTCGTCTTCCCCTACTTAGACGACTGGCTCATTCGAGCCCCTACAGTTGCAGAGGCCAGCATTGCACTGTCCCATACAATGTGAATCCTCCAATACTTGGGATTGGTAATAAACTTCCCAAAATCTCAACTAGTTCCTTCCCAATGCCTAGAATTCATAGGAGCCTGTCTGGATACCAGACAGGCAAGGGCTTTCCTTCCACAAGCCCGCTGTCTTTGCATAATGCAACTAGCTTCTCAAGCAGCAGGCAAATCCTCCCCCACTGCTCGGGAGCTACTGCAGTTACTGGGACATATGGCATCCACAGTTCATGTAGTCCCATATGCTCACCTCCACATGCGAGCAGCTCAGTGGACCCTCTCTACACAGTGGACACAGGCCACGGGTCATTTGTTGGACAAAATAACAATCTCTCAATGACTAATTTTGTCCCTCCAATGGTGGCAATCACTAAAAAATCTGACAGTGGGATCTCCTTTCCATCAACCCCTCTTTCAGGCCACCCTAACAAGAGATGCATCACAGGCCACCCTAACAAGAGATGCATCACAGAGATGAATCATCTCTCTACCCAGGGCACCTGGACTCCACAGGAGGTTGGTTTACACATAAACCTCCTGGAATTAAGAGCAATCTATTTAGCTCTTCGTGTGTTCCACATCCAGCTCAGCTACAAGACAGTCCTAGTCCAGATGGACAATCAGATAGCCATGTTCTATGTGAACAAGCAGGGCGGAACAGGCTCTCTGTTGTTATGCAATGAAGCTTTATGACTGTGGGCCCTCGCCAGAGAGCATCAAATTCACCTTCTAGTGGTATATCTTCCAGGCATTCAAAACCTTTGGGCAGACAAATGCAGTCGAGTACTGCTGCCTCACGAGTGGTCTCTCCACCTAGACCAGGTGGCAAAGATATTTCATCTCTGGGGTACTCCAGACATAGACCTCTTTGCAAGTCCACTGAATGCCAAATTTCTCCAGTTATGTTCCAGGATTCCAGCTCACAACTGTCAGGCAAGGGATGCCTTCCTCCTTCACTGGGGTCAGGACTTCCTTTATGCCTTCCCACCCATTCCCCTCATCCCCAAAACACTCTTCAAGCTTCAGAGAGACAGGGGTCGCATGATTCTCATAGCACAACGATGGCCACGCCAAACGTGGTATTCCTTGCTTCTACATCTCTCTCAAGCGGCACCTCTGGAGTTACGGCATGCTCCAGATCTCCTTTCCCAAGAGAACGGGACACTATGGCACCCGAATCCCAAGTCCCTGCACCTCACGGCCTGGTTGCTGAAGGCTTAGACCTCCAAGATTTCAACCTGTCCCAGCAGGTAGAGGATATCCTTCAGGCATCTAGGAAACTTTCCACAAGAAGATTTTATGCCTTCAAGTGGAAATGTTTTACCATATGGTGCTCCAGGAAGGGATTAAACCCCCTGGTCATACCCTTAGAATTGATACTAGAGTATCTCTTTCACTTATCGAATTTTGGTTTAAAGACCAATTCGGTAAGAGTCCATCTTAGTGCAATTGCAGCTTCTTATAAGCCTCTAAATGGACAACCAATTTCCTCTCATCCACTCCTATCAAGATTTATGAGAGGCCTTTTATTAACTAAACCTCCCATCAAGCCACTACTGGTGGCATGGGATCTAAATCTAGTTCTCTGGCAGCTCATGAAGCCGCCTTTTGAACCTTTGGACACTACAGCCCTTACGTTTTTGATCTGGAAGGTCATCTTCCTAATTGCAATCACCTCTGCCCGTCGCATTAGTGAATTGCAAGCTTTAGTGGCTGATCCTCCTTATACTAGGTTTCATCATGATAAGGTTGTTCTTCGAACTCACCCACACTTTATGCCAAAGGTGGTTTTGCCTTTTCATTTAAACCAATCAATTTATCTTCCTGTATTTTTTCCAAGGCCTCACGCCTCTAATGCAGAAATAAACCTTCATGCTTTGGATTGTAAAAGGGCCTTAGCCTTTTACATACAAAGAACACAGAAACATAGAAAGTCCTCACAACTTTTTTTTTTTTGTGTATAATAATTTTATTAGGCAAATATCATAACAGCCATACAAACATCCAACCAATACAATAGCAAACAACAACCACCCCCACCCCCTCCCTGGGGGACTACATATCCCACCCAAGGGTATACACAAAAGCCGACCCCCAAAGTTATTTTACCTAGAGAGAGAGCACTACAGATCCAAAAACGTATATCCAGAAACATCTGACAGGAAACTGCTATCATGAGACTTCAATCAGGAAAGTTCATAATTTTACATAGAGTGACAAAATTGGATGCGTGCCACAGCTAAAGAATGAGAACAGATAAGAAAAGCAACAAAGATCAGGGGAAAAGGTAAGAAATGAGAAAGTAGACATAGAAGAAAGAAAGAAAAATCAAATCCATACCATACAAATTCGGATAACACCCCCGCCAAAACAGTTCCATCCCAAAAATCACCTGGTATCGCACCTCTCCCTCTGTCCTAACAAACCCCTGTATACCCCTTATAAAACCAGTATATAACCATTAGAAAACCATTATAAGTGGGGGATAACGTCCTCCACACTCAAAAAGAAAACCCCATAGCACGGCCCTAAGATGAGTGTAACCCAGTGCCCTATCAAAATTTGTTTTTTTTTATATCCCACCCACCCTCCCATCCTTCCCCTCCCCCTCCCCCCAACCCCATCCCCCCCTCTTCCCCACCCCCCCCGCCCTCCTTCACACAGAACCAGCACCATCCCGAAACTGCCTGATCACAGGAATACACAGTAACCAGACTACACCGTGACGTAAGTCCAGTACCCAACGTAGTGACGATATGAACCAACCTCGTCTACTCTCCAACAGTAAAAACTCACCAGTGAACTAAGGGACTAAAGGGGGATCAATCCCATTAAGAGGCAAGAACAGCGCCCAAAGGGGCGACACACAATCTGTCCGACCTCTAACTACAGAAGTAAGTCGTTCCATCCGATAAATATCCCAGACCTTTATCCTCCATTCCACTAGAGTAGGAGCGCACGAACGCTTCCAAAAGTGACTTATTACCGATCGAGCAGCTAACAGCAAACAATTGATCAACCTACTCTTATCCAAAGGGAGTATCCGATCCGGGAGATACCCCAGAAGACAAATCTCTGGCTTACAAGGAATCACCACTTCGAGCTTATCCTTAATTTGTGCTAGGACCACCTCCCAGAAAGCCTGAATAAATCTACACCCCCCCCCTGGCCACAAAATCGCCAACAAAAAGGATCATCCACTCTGCCCCATTGAAACAAATGCTCCGGTGTAACAGCCATCCGAAAGAATATGCGTAGTTGTGTATTCACCAGCGACAGAGAGATGGAGCACCTATAAGTATATTCCAAAATATCGTCCCAAATATTCCCCAAGTCAGTCGCCAATTCCCGACTCCAATATATTTGAGAAATCAGAGGAGAAGAGGACATAGCAACATCCAAAGAGAGGGCTCTATATACTCTTGCCAGGAGAGCCTTGGGCGTACTGGAGCTAAACAAAATAGTTTCCCATTGCCTTGGAGGTCTCGTTCCCGCAGAAGAATACTGCAATTCTGACAAACAATGTCTAAATTGGAGATACTGGAAAACCGACATCCCTCTGCCCAAGAGCAGTTCTAACTTCTGTTGAGATAAAAATTTCCCCCCATCATACATAGACGCGACCTTAAGCTGAGCACCTCCTGTCCTAAGATCTTGTCCCACCAACTTAAGAAAGGAAAGAGATCCTAATACCGTAAAAGGAGAGAATTTGGAGGGCAACGCAGACAAGGCACTCACCTTCCCCCAACTTCTCCACACAGGGTCCAACAGTAAATGATGTAACAGTAACTGTTGACGAGAACCCGCATCCAAAAAAGGAGTCACCATTAAAGGAGTAGGAGCAATCCACGCGACTTCCGCTTGAACCCATGAAGAATCAGAATGATGTGCCCAGTAATAAAGAATGCGCAGACAAGAGCAGTGATAATATAGTTCAAAATTAGGAAGACCCATCCCTCCCAAAGACTTAGGTCGAATCATTGTCTGCCAATTAAGCCGCGGACGCTTCCCTTGCCAGATAAATTTAGTAAGCAGCTGTCGCAGTTCCTTAAAAAATTCTCTAGGCACAGAGATTGGTAGCTGTTGAAACAGAAATAAAAACTTGGGTAATACCAACATTTTAATCACATTAATTCTACCTAACCAGGATACCGTGGAAGAGGACCAGTGCAGAAGTTCCTCGCGCACCGCTTTCAGCAACGGAGGATAGTTTAAAACATACAGGTCTTCCAATTTCCCCGGAATATTAATCCCTAGGTAACGGAACTGCGAGACAATGGGGAAAGGATCAGCATGTCCCCCCCTAGCATCGCTCGGACCTATAGAACAGGGCAGCAAGACGGATTTAGCAAAATTAACCTTGAACCCAGATAAAGAAGAGAATTGCTGAAGTATACCAACTAATAAAGGTAAGGAACTATCCGGATCTTTAGTAAAAATCAAGGTATCATCGGCATATAAAGAAACAATGTGGGTGCGATGCCCCATTGTAATGCCCAGATCTGCAGCCTTAGCTCGCAAGCGAATCGCCAAGGGCTCAAGCGCCAAAGCAAAAAGTAAGGGGGAAAGTGGACACCCCTGCCTAGTCCCTCTACTCAGGGTGAAAGGAGATGACTGAAACCCATTTACCAGAACTACCGCTTGCGGATCGTGATATAGAGCCTCCATCCATCCCCGAAAGTTGGGCCCAAATCCAAAATGCCTCAACTTGGCAAATAAATACGGCCACTCAACCCTGTCGAAAGCCTTTTCGGCATCTAGGGATAACACAGCATATTTTCCCGTGCATTTCTTCAAACCCAATAAAATATTTATAAGTCTCCGAACATTTTCAAAGCCATGTCTACCTTTCATAAACCCGGTCTGATCCGGATGCACAATTTTCTGAATATGGGAATCTAGTCTCATCGCAAATACTTTGGTCAGAATTTTGTAATCTATGTTCAATAAGGATATAGGTCTATAATTCGTACAAAGTGTCGGATCTTTCCCATCTTTGGGAATCACTACTATAGCAGCCTGATACATAGATTGCGGTAATTTTCGTAGGGTTAAAATTTCATTATAAACCCGGACCAGAACTGATGCAATCTGATCCGAAAGAACTTTGTACAGTTCAGCCAGTATCATATCCGGTCCCGCGGACTTGGCAGTTTTCAACCTTCGAATAGCTTCCTGCACCTCCGTTAACTGAATAGGTCTCTCCAAAAATTGAAAAACATCTGTGGATATTTGAGGCAGACTAGACTCCCGTAGCCAATCATGCAAAGTCCGTTCATCCGCATCAAACTGCGAGGAATACAAAGTCTTAAAGAACTCTATCAAACAATTAGCCATTTCTAAAGATTTCGTAAGTACAATACCAGAAGTGTCAACTATAGCAGATATTTTCTTTTTCAGCCTTTGTCATTTCAATTGCCATAAAAGCATCTTACCTGCCTTGTTCCCGTGTTCGTAAAAATTACTCTTGGTTCTCTGCATCTGTGATGCAATCACGGAAGTCTCTAAAGCATCTAATCTACCTCTCAGATTGATTAATTTCCGCCACACTTTCTTATTCTGAGTACGCTTGTGTATCATCTCTAATTCACGTATCTGAGCTCGTAACTGACCCTGTTGCCTCAGCTGTTGTGTTCGAAACGAATTCGAAAGAGAAATCAAGTGCCCTCGCATCACTGCTTTTCCCGCATCCCACAGCAGGGAGCCCGATATCTCAGGGGAATCATTAAATTGTAAATATTCCTTCCAGATGGTTTGAATTTGCTCCACAAATTTCCTATTTTTCAAAAGTTGTCTATTCAGAGACCAAGTCCTAGGGGGGGTTTCTTGATCAACTACCACCCAGTCTAAAGTTACTAAATGATGATCCAATGGGCCCTTATCCCCAATGTGCACTCTGGGAATAGCAGAACACAGCGCTTGTGACACCAACCAAAATTCAATGCGAGAATGCAAATTATGTCTGGGTGAGAAAAATGTATAATCTCTCTCTCCCAGGTGAAGTTCTATCCAAACATCCTTCAGGCCCGAGTTTTCCAGAAAAGTCTTTAATGCCTTGGACCCGCCCGCTTCCCTTCCCCCAGAGACCGATCTATTTATCCCTGAAGGAGCACTATTTAGGTCTCCCCCCATCAATATTTCACCTGTAGCATGTAGCCTAAGGACCTCAAGCAGGTCTTGCAATGCCAACGGAACCTCCTCAGGAGGGACGTACCCATTAAGTAAAGTAATAGGAAAATCATTACAGGATCCAGATATAAGAAGAAAACGTCCCAACGGATCCGAAACAGACGAGGAAACCACCAAAGAACAATCCTTAGAAATTAATATCGCTACTCCCCATCTATGGGCATTAAAATTAGAATAATAAACCTGTGGAAATGTCTTAGACGGTAATCCGAAAGATGTACCTGGGGCCAGGTGAGTTTCTTGTAAGAACACCACATCTGCTTTCTCCCTATTAATCTGTGCTTGCACCCTGCGCCTCTTAATGGGATTATGCAATCCCCTAACGTTCCAAGTGAGTAATTTGAGCATGACAAACTATACAAAAACTCTTACCTGATACATCCTGTTGGTTCCAACTCGTCACTTTAACAAAATTGAGTAAAGACAGCCTGTGACTAGAAATTCTCCGAGGACCGAACTTTCCCCATACCTGCCCCATTCCCACCCCTCCTACCAGTCCACCCTGCCCCCATCCCCCCCCCTGAAGAACTCCCCTGCTCCCACCTCCCCTTCCTTCCCCTTCAGCAGTCCTAAAGTACAAGGACTGCTCCTTACCCTCCCAATATCACCAAAACTAAGGTGACAATCAAGTCACCCAAGGGTTGACCCAAACCCCAGTCAAAACCCCGCCATCAGCATCCTTCCCTTGCACCATAATCCTGAGTCTATACCCTCACACATCTTTCCCCCCCCCAACAATAAAAGTAGTATCCTTTTTAGATTCATTAACTACACCCCCATTCTCACCTCCCGCATAACAATTGCAACATGAAAACCCTCCTGTAATATCTAAGACAGCACCCACCCACCCCCTCCAAACAGACCCATTCCATCCTTAAATTGAGAAATATTAACAAAGCCACATAAAGTCACAAAGGAGCTACAGTGTCCATTGCTCTGGGGACCTGGTCCTCAGCATCCACTTCCGACTGACATCTGAAACGTGGGATCTTTCTTCTCTTTGGTGTCGAGACTTCCCAATCCGATCTCAGATTACGCTGACGAGGCATGCAAGCTCCTCCACCTTGAATCTGATCCACAAAGTCCATACAAACCGACAGGTCCTTGATTTTTTGGGTTTTATTATGCCATTCAAAAATTAGAGCAAAAGGAAAATTCTAGCGATACCTGATTTACTTTTGTTGTAAAAGCTGCGTTAATGGTTTAAAGCTGCGACGCCTCTCCAGTGTGTAGGCGGATAAATCTTGATAAATTTGAAGCTCCCAGTCTCGAAAAGAGAAAGATCGTTTCCCACGAAGTGCTCTCATTAACTCAGTTTTGTCCTCAGAACGTTGAAAGCAAGCTATGATGGGACGTGTTCTAGTATCTGCCCCCACCTTCCCACTACCGCTTTGATGCGCCCTTTCAATTCTAACTGGAGCATCACTGGTTGGCACACAGAAAGCAAATATCTCCTGGACCAAAGACACAAGAGAGCCAGCTGTAGTGGAAGATTCGGGCACCCCCCAAATTCTTATGTTGTTCCTCCTCTGTCTATTTTCAAAATCATCCTGCCGCTCCTTCAGATCCGCCGTGAGCTGCTCCAGCTTATACATCTTTGATTGAATCTCCACTGTGGAATCCATTTGTACTCCAATGTTCACTTCTGTTTGAGTAACACGGTCATCTAGAGATTTAAAATCTGAACGCAAATCTGAAATAGCTTTAGAAAAATCAAGCCTAAAAGAACGCAGCTCTTGTAAGATTTCCATCAAGTCCCCCTTAGAAACTGGTTGAGCACCCATATCCTGAGATGTACTAGATGTAGAGGATAAGGTAGAGGACCCGACTGCACCCGCCGTATGATAGGGTGTGACCTGTTCACTTTTCCTAGAGTATTTAGAAAGTGCTGTGGCATAAGTATTCTTCATGGACATTTTGATCAGACAAACAATCTCCACAATATTTATAGAACTCTCTGAATCTGTGCATCCACTTTGTAGCAAGGAATTGCAGCAAATGATCCCATATATAAGATAACAACGCAGAGATTGATTAGTCTGTTTCCTTGTGCCACCAATTCTCTCTCATAAAAAAAAACAACAAATAATTAGCTGGCCGTACCAGCCACAGCCAATAGATGGCATTACAGGCTCACAAAAGACCAACACAGCAAAGTGACCTGAGGATCGAAGCTCCGGACTTAGCCATCACCTTTCAGACAGAATCATCAGATGCAGCCCTGCACTTCAGATAGTTTGATATAGAATGCAGCCACTCAGACAAGGGAACACACAGTACAGAGAATTCCACCAGGGTCACTCGAGCATGTCGATATATCAGAAAGTTCATTTTTCATGACCAGGGAAAGACAGGTGATCCAGAGCTGAATCTTTTGGAGAAAAATTAAATCCCCCTTCGTTGCTGAATGGCTCTATAATTTCCCGGAACAAAACATTCTTTTTATCTCAGTCTTCACACCCCCGATCCATACAGTACTGGTCTCCTCAAAGATTCCCGCCGAAAAAACTCCATTTCAGAGCACAGTGACCGTCATTACACCAGGGGCACGAGATGGCCGCTGTTAACTCTCCCTGCCACATTCCAATTCCTCCTGACTGAACCATGTGGTAATGGCTGTCCCGACACTCTCGCCTACTTCATATCTTCAGCCTTCAGCCTTCAAACCCTGACACTGAAAATCGCCGTGTTAAAAAAGGAAGACAGTAAAACTCACTTCAATATGCGATCAAAATTTGGAGCCATTCAGCCAGCCCTTCAACTTTTGCAGCAGTTGATAATAGCAATCGCTGTCAGCCCCGATGCTAAAATTGAAGAACAGCAATCACATTTATTGCAGTTGGATCGGAGGATATAGTTGGATCAGAGGGTATATGAAAACGCACTGTCCTCATCCCATCTTATTGAAGGCTCTCGGACGTGCCGCCATCCTCCATAACGGAGATGCTTCAGCAACAGGTATGCTTCACAATTCACAGCCGCCTGCAAACCCCCAATCGAGATCGAAGTTGCTGATCTCGATCTGGGCTCATTTCCCCTCTCAGATCCATCGCAGGGGAGTTTAAAAAACCATAATATTAGATATTTGCGCTGAAATAGGATGCAGATGGCACGGAGCTTCAGGGAAACCCAGCCATTCCACGCTGGGCTCACTAGCGCCCCCAGTCCTCACAACTTTTTATAGCTTTTGACCCTAGTCATTTGGGACTTCCAGTCTCCAAATGAACTTTATCTAAATGGATTGCCCAATGCATTCCTTTGCTTATGAGAGTAAGGGTCTTCCTCTTCAGGACCATGTCACAGCTCATAATGTGAGAGCCATGGCAGCTTCTATTGGTAATCTCCACTCTGTGTCTATCGATGACATTTGTTGAGCAGCCACCTGGGCTTTGGTACACACCTTCACAGCCCATTACTGCCTGGATAAAGTCTCCCGTCGGGATGCCTTCTTTGGCCAAGCTGTTCTTTAAAATCTCTTTCAGACCTAATTCAACTCCTACCCACCAAACCTGGTGAAATGCCAGAGATCCATGGGAGGAAGGATGCCTACAACCTTCCTGGGGCTATCTCCCTGGCATCTTCAGCTAGGGAGTCCCCATATGTGAAGACTACATTCCTGCTTGTTCCTGGAGATAGCGTAGTTACTCACCTGTAACAGGTGATCTCCAGGAACAGCAGGAATTTAGTCTTCGCAACCCACCCACCTGCCCTAGGAGTTGTCTCTCTCTCTTTATCTCTTTCCTCTCTCCCTCTATCCTTTCACTCAGCTACAAACCTAACTGAAGAGGGACAGTTGGAAAGGTGGGAAGGCAGTGCGCATGTACTGAGGGATGTTCCCAAAAGCGTTCCTATTGGACGCTGGGGAGCATTCCCACGCAGGCTCCGTCGGTACTTTCAATACCTATATGCCTCATATCTACTGATCCAGTCCACCAGCAACCTTAAATATCCTCCCTTCAGCACTTACCACACCCAGACAGCTGGAACCCCCTTATCATAACCAAAACCGGCTAGCCAGTCTATTCTCCTTCCCATCACCCCTTAACACAATCACACCCAGCTAGCCAGTTGGGCAACTACCCATCCCTCTAATCCCGCCCTCCCCCCCCCCCAGCCCTTACCTACAATATCTATGGTGGTACAGTAGGAGGGAGCAGGAGCAGGCCTACCTGCTCTTGTCCTCTTCTCTTATACCAAGTAAAATGGATTGGTCTCCCAATGCTGCCCCCTAGCGTGAAGATGTCAGATACTTGCGACCTGGATTGGCCACTGTTGAAAATAGGATATTGGGCTCAATGGGCATTTGGTCTGACCCAGAATGGCATATCTTATCTTCGTATGACCTTCCTTTTTGGTTCTATGAAATAGTTTTAGAGTGGCCTCTGTCAGACAAAGAATGTTCAGCTGGATGGAACTTTAGTCATACTCTGCATGGCATTTCCTATGTTCTTATGGTTGTATTGAGAAACACTAAATGCAGCCCAACATGTTTAAGTATTCCTGGTTGACTGTTTCTCTCAATTAATTCTACTAGATTGCTGTTTCTTCTTCTAGATATATCTATACAGCTTTCTGTTCAATCTCTTTTATATTACAATCTTATGTCAGGGAGACATTTTCAGTCTTCCTTAGTTTTCCATTCCAATAATCCAGACCAAAATCGTTTTGATATAATCTGAGAAATTCTTCACTATTAGGATTTGTCCTGACAGATAATGATCACAGGAACAATACAGATTCAAATAATCTATTGTGATGAAGCTGACACTACTGAAGCTATGGAGTTAGGAGAAAACTCCGTTTCTTTTAAAGAAACTGATTTACAGAGAATGCAGTTACCAAGAAGTGCAGCTAGAGGGAGTAGGCATGAGGCTACAGAAGGTAGGCGGACACACCCAATTGTAAGGATGCAATAGCTAATCAAACACACCTGAGTAGAGGGCCAGAAAGCCCACTAGAGAAACGGCTTTATAAGCAGTGCTCGCTCAGGAGAATGGAGAGAGGACCACCAATACAGAGATGACCACAGGAACAGAGACGACCACAGGAGCATAGAGGACCACAAATACAGAGAGCAACAGAAACCCCTGCTACTAAGGAGAGAGAAAGGGGAAAGCTCCAACTACGGAAGGAAAGGCAGTTAAGCTTGCAGTCCTTACAAGGAAGAGACAACTTCCAGGAAGGACAAGCCCATGCTGAAAAGCTCCAGAAAGAAGTCTCCAGGGAAGACAGTGTAAGCAGGAGAGTGCCTGGTAGAGGGAATACCAGCAATGCACGTCTCAGAGAACAAAGGTACATTCACACCTCCTTTCCTAAATGTGTGCCAGGTCCTAGAAAGGCTTGTAAACCAGAGAGCCATAGATATGAGAAACAAAGCTGGGGAAAGCTTTGGAAACCTGTGCAGAAGGTCCTAGATAAAAGCCATATTAATTGTTGGCCAGACCAGGTCCAGCCAGGCTGGAAAGTCTTGGAGAGAACTACTGAAGTACATCCAGTTTTGCCTAGGGAAAGCTCAGGTTTAGCAGACACCATATCTGAGCAAGAGGATATGCAAACAGACCTTGTAGAACCAGAACCATTGCTACCTGAATATCCTATGGACTGTACTCTCTGTGTAGCTGAGAGTATAGAATCTCTCACAGAGTCATAGCATAAGACATGCTCTAAAATGTCATTGCTTTGTTGAGCTGAAAAGAAGAAGTTTTTGTGTTTATGTAACCTGTTTATATTGAAAAATCCTGCTTGAATGGAAAAGACTGTGAAGCTCTTATAACAGTTTTGGACTTTGTAAATACTTTGGTAGAAACCCAAAATCAAGGTGAATTCTGTTGTCTTCTTGGAGAACCTTAGCGCATCAAGGGAATAAAACCCTATATTTAACCCAGCACAAGGCTCACACAACTATTCTTTATAAAAAAGGGAACTACAAGGACCATAATGCACTTGGTCTAAGTTAGAGTTCCCGGCTTCAACAAACAATAAATGTCCGCCCTGACCCTTCAGCACGCTGCCACCGGGAGGGGCTGTGACACTATAAATAGTAGGTGTGATATTATCTGACAGTCATCAACATCTCTTTGATTAAAGCTAAATCCATAGCTCAATTAGCAAGCACACATGGTGGACTCAGTGCCATATTGAGCAAAACTGGTAACAACGCATCTCCCTGAGATATTACTCGCTAGATCCTGCTGTTAAAATGATAATCTTTCTTTTTAAATTCAGATAAGGTGCAGTTTCCACATTGTTATTTTGTTATTGCTAATCTGGTATGTCTAATTGATCCACGATTCACTCTGTATGTTTCAATGCACATTATTATCCAGGATTGTGGGATGCTATCAAAAGCTTTTTTTTTTTTTTTAGTCGAGCCATGCTATATTGAAGTTTCTATTTTTCTTACAGTTGATCATAATAGCTTTATTTAGCATCAATGGGGCTTTGTTTCCTTATGGTCCCTTCTGTTCTAACACAGTAACATTATTAAAAACATACAGTAAGATATGCCATACCTGGGTCAAATCAAGTCCAGTATCCTGTTTCCAACAATGGCCAAACCAGGTCACAAATACTTGTCAAGTTCACAAAGGTATACAGATTCCATGCTGTTTGTTGAATGGGTAAGCAGTGGATTTCCTTGGCCCTCTTTAATAGTGGGTTATGGACTTTTCTTCAAGGAATGTGTCCAACCCTCTTTTAAATCCAGCTACACTAACAGCTTTTACTAAATCCTCTGATAACAAATTCCAGAGTTTGATTGCACATTGAGTGAAAAACCTTTTCTTCGATAAGTCTTAAATGTGCTACATTGTAGCTTCATTGCATGTCCCCTAGTTTTTCTACTTTTTGAAGGAGTAAACAACCAATCTACATTCATTATTTTATAGACCTCTATCATATCGCCCTTCAGACGTCTCTTTTCAAAGCTAAAGAGCCCTAATCTATTAAGCCTTTCCTTGTAGGGATATCTTTCCATCCCCTTTACCATAGGCATCGGAAAGGGGGCAGGGGTACAGAGGCCTTAGCCCCACCAAAACTTTGCTGCTGCAATCCAGATTTTCGCTACATCTGCCCTTGAGGATCAGATCTCCTGCTGTCAGAAGTAGGAGAAGGCCGGTGATCATGAACCGGCAAGCAATAGGCTGTCTGTGGGGATCCCATCTCCCATGGGCAGAAGAGTGCTGCGATCATGGCACAGATCCCACTTATCTGCCCGCAAGAGATTGGATCCCTGCAGGCAGACAGGAGGGGAAGGCTAGCGATCACAGCTGCATGGGGTTTGGCAGGCCCAGGGGTGGAGCTTGGGCCCCCTACGGAACATGGCATTTCGATGCCTTTGCTCTTTAGCATCTTTGCCGCTCTTCTTTGTACCTTTTCTAATTTTGCTACTATATTTATTTATTTATTTAACTGGATTTATATACAGCTTTTCACTGGGTCAAAGTGGTTTACAGGAAACAAGGGTATTGATAGTTGCAGTGAAACAGTTCAACTATGTACAGCATGCAATTTTTGTATATACAGTTGATCAACTATGTACATTGTATACAAGGTCATGGGGAGTGTTCCTTGAAAAGATGAGTCTTTAGGTGCTTCCGGAAGGTGTTGAGGTCAGCGATGCATCTAAGAGGGGCTGGCAGAGCATTCTAGGTTGATGGCACATAGAGATGGAAGGCACGAGCACAGGTCTGTTGGTTGAATTTTGTTCTGGCATGGGGAACAATAGTGTATTCTTTGTGGAGGTTTGTCTTGATCTGTTTTGTTGGGGGGGGGGGGGGGTTAGCAGGGTTTTTAGTTGATTTCTAGGTTGTTGGATTTGAGCCAGTTTGCAACATCAGTGAAGCAGTCTTGGTGGGTAGAGTAGGAGGGTTGCTTTGTTTTTAAGGTTCTGTATGTCATGATGTCATCCGCGTAGATGTGGGATGTGAGGCTATGAGATTTGATGATTGAGCAGAGGAGTTGTAGGTAGATGTTAAATAGGAGTGCAGATAGTGTGGATCCCTGGGGCACTCCTTGCATTTGGCGGTATGGGATAGATGTGTTTGGTCCAATTTTTATTTGTTGGTACCTGTGGGTTAGGTATGATGTGAACCATTGTAGAACCGTCTCCTGTATTCCAGTGGATCTGAGTCATTGAAGTAGGATATTGTGGTTGACAGTATTGAAGGCCATGGAGATATCCAGGAAAATTAATAAGAAACCTTGATTGGTATGTTGTATTCCTTGTATTAGGTTGTTTATTAGGATGACTATTAGTGTTTTGACACCATGAAGGGTGTGGAAGTCATGCTGTTGCAGGTCAAGAAGGTCATTACTGTCAATGTGGTCCTGGAGCTGGCATTGTACCATTTTTTTCTATGAGTTTAGCTGCAAAAGGGAGGCTAGCAATTGGACGGTATGAGGCTAGGTCTGAGGGGTTGAAGTCCGGTTTCTTTAGGGTGGGGCGAATGGAAGAGGTTTTTGGGCAGTCGGGCATTTTTCCTTGTTGTAGCACAGCCCAGATGATTTTGGTGAGTGTTGGGCTAAGTTCCTTTTTGGCTGCCTTGATCCAGGATACTGGACATGGGTCAAGGGGTGAAGTTGTAGTGTTGTGAGATGATATGACACTTTCAATATGTTGATGTCACTGAAGGAGGACCATGGATTCAGATTGACAGTGTCAGTATCTGGGGGGGGGGGGGAGGGTGTTGTGACTGATTGAGGGAGGAGTTCTTTGTAGTATGTTGCCAGTTGTTGGTGGGTAATTGTAATTTCTTGATTGTTGGTGGATGGGGTCCTTGTCAGTCTGTTTACGATATCGAAGAGCTCACTTCGGTGACTGATTGCTGAGTTGATCAGTTTTGTGTGGTATTTGTGCTTTTCATTGTCTGTTGCAATGTGGGATTCATTCATCATCCTTAGGTAGTTGACTTTGTCATCCTGGTCTGCTGTTTTCCGCCATCTCCATTTGTGCTTTCGGAGCTGTGTTTTGAATTTTTAGAAGGTTGGGGTGTACCAATGGGTATTTTGGTGATTCCTGGGTGAGGGGAGCTTTGTTGTAGTTGTGACAGCTGCTCCTTCCATGATATGATTCCAGTGTTCCATAAGTATGTCGGGGTTATTTGAGTTTGTTGTTAGTTGGGGGATGATCTCTATGAGATTTTCCTTATCAAATTGTTTAAACCATCTTCTATTTGAGGTGCTACTGGGGTTATATTGGAGTTAGAATAAGGGAGGGAGAATCTGATTAGCTTGTGATCAGACCAGGGTACTGGATGGGTTTGTATGGAATGTGGCAGGTCCGCATGGGTTGAGTGGTTGTTGAAGAATATCAGATCAAATAAGTTACCTTTCTCAGGGGTTGGAGTTTGTACAAATTGGTTGAGCTCCAGCACAGCCATCACATCTAGGAATGAGCAGGCTTTTTTTTTTTTTTTTTAAATTCTTTATTTTCGTTTTACAACAACCAAGGAAAGGAAGACATACAACTAAGAGACAAATACATACATGGAATGTGATACATACACCAAAGTAAACCCCTACCACCCCCCTCCCCCCTGCTTCTTCTCTAGAAAACTAAAACATTCTCGAAGCGGGCGTGTACTGACATTATTGTGTTACAAAACCTTACAGCGATCTGAAACATGATGAGTGTACATTAAACAGACATGTCGAAGCAATGAGCAGATTGTACATGATCATTGAGCATCTGCCATTTAGACAAGCGAGAATGAATTTGGGTATGGAAAATAGCCCTCCGAGATATCTGCTCATATGTACTACATAAGCAGACAAGGTTCCACTATTCATTGACAGTAAGTCGAGAGCTATCCTTCCAAGTCCCCGTAATTAAACATATGGCTATACCCAGCGTGAAATCAGGAGAAAGCGACCCTTCTTAGGAAGAGAGGGGACCCCCGCCACTGAGCGGAGTCCCACAGTCTTCCAAGAAAGAGGCTCGTGAAGGTGCAAGATAAATGAAATACGACCCCAGACCCGCCCCCAGTAAACCTGTAGTTAAGGACATTCATAAAGAACATGAACGAGGGTTCCCACATCAGTATGGCAAGACCTACACTGGCCCCTGGCAGTTGTGTTCCATTTGGCTATTTTCCTGGAATATAAGAACATCTATGTGCAAAAAAGACGAGAGTTGAGTTTGGGTAGCTGAAGCAGATCGGGAAACCCGCATTATTTTGCTCCAGAAAACGCTCCAATGCACAGGGGTTAAAGTGGTTTGCGGTTAGCGATCCCAGGCTTGTTGGACACTACAAGTGGCAGTATCTGTACCCTGACATAATAGTTTATAAAAGTTAAAGGCTACCCCATGTGTACTACTAATAGAGTGAATTAGTTCTAATAGCCCATCCTTAGTAGGGACAGAGGGCGGCATGATTGAAGCACTTTTGAGGCAGCATGTAAGCTGCATCAATTGAAAGTAATGTTTCGCTAGTAACGCAAATCCCCTGTATAAATCAGAAAAGGTTTTCCAACGAGCTGCAGAGAAGAGCTGTTGGGGTGTCCTGATCCCCCTGGAGTACCAGGGTCTGGAAGTAATCATGCATGGCTGCTCGAATTTCTAACCGGAACTCTGGCTGAGTTAATAGGGCTCTATCAAAGAACCAGGCCCCCGGATTCCCTTGAAGTGCAGTAGTATGGTAGTGAAAAGAAATAGCAGCATGATCTGAAATATACTGGGAGTGAATCTTTGCAGCGTCCACCTGAGGAACTAACAGTGTTGATATTAGAAAGAAATCTATGCGAAACTGGGATTTGTGGGGGGAAGAGAAGAAGGTAAAGTCAAGCTCATTGGGGTGTAGTAGCCTCCATAGATCGACTAGAACAATATCTTTGATCATAGAGGTAAGCGCGATATGACTCTTAGGGGGACCACTTGTCCTGGGCGGCTATTTGTCAATCAGGGGATCAAGAACTGAATTGAAATCCCCCCCAATATCAATGAAGAAATAGCAGAGGCCTGCGCAGCCTGAGCAGTAATAGCAAAAGGGCAGGGTCATCCAGATTATGAGCATGAAGGCATATACATGTAATTTTAAAGTTACCCATCTTGAGGTGAACGCTGGACCATCTACCCGCTATATCTAAGCAAGTCGCAACAATAGTAGCATGCAGAGATTTCCTATCCAATATAGCAACCCCACATTTCCTAGAAACAGCTGGGGAATAGGCGGCCACCATGTAAGGTTTAATACTGAAGTTGAAAGTTTCCTTCGAATTGAAATGTGTTTCTTGGAGGAAAATCAGGTCCACAGCTTCATGACTTATATAGCTTAGGAGTTTCCTCCATTTTATCGGATTATTGATTCCTTGTACGTTCAATGAGAAAATCTTACATGGTGCCATCAGTCGATAATAGACATTTTAGGTAAGAGCGCTTGAAAACTTACAACATAATCAGAATCTGTACAATAATGACATAAGCACCAAGTATGCTGGCCAATACACCCATATTGAAAAGTATGTACCAAAGTAACTTAGAGAAGAAGCAAACCCCCAATGAATATGGCGACCAGATGTCTGCGGGAGGAGGCCCTAGAGAGGAAGATAGAGACATAATAAAAGAAAAGAAACACCAGAGTCCATAAGAAACACTGTCTCTGATACTCGTCGAGGCTACTATGGGTAGATGGAGTCGGGTCCCAGATATCTTCAAAATAAGGCAACAAACCGCCCTCGACAGACTCTTCGCTGAGCCGCGGTAAATCCAATATGGCAGGTACAGCGGATATGAGAGTACTGGCGGGAATATTCTGGAAGTCAGCGCATCAAGTCGGCTTCTTTAGAGTCCAAAAACTCCGCTAGTAGATCAGGGTCCTCAAATGTTCTTGTCTGATTGTGAAGCGTGATTCGGAGCTTGGCCGGGTACATCAGGCCATAGCGTGCTTGTAGTTGTTGAAGCCTCGGCCGAAATTCCAGAAAGCGCTTTCGGCGGTCGACCGTGGGTTTAGCCAAGTCAGGATAGAAGGAGACCTTGTGGCTCTCAAACTCCATATGGCCCTTTGCCCGGGAGGCACTGAGAATTTGTTCCACATGTTGATATCTCAAAAGTCGAAAGATGATAGGCCGCGGGGTCTGCCTGTTGAGCGTTATGTTTGTGGGTACACGATGAGCGCGATCGATCTCCAATTCTTTGGTAAAGGTGATTTGGAGCAGGGAAGGGAGGATTTTACTTAAAAACTCCTTCATGTCTCCCAATTCCGCTCCCTCCGGTATGCCCACGAGTCGTAGGTTGTTGCGGCGCGCTCTATTATTGCCATCTTCCACTTCTTTCTGCAAGGCCCGCACCTGACGTTCAACTTTGTCAAGTTTGGACAGCCGGACCGCATGGGAGTCTAATATACTCTCCATTTTGTCCTGACGCGAAGAGAGCCCCTCTAGCCTGCCTTGCAGTACACCAAGATCTTCCCTCAGCGCTCGAAGTGCTTCACCGTTTGACTGCACGAGGTCCTTAACCCCTCTAATTTCTGCGAGGATTTCCTGCTGCGTTTCGGAGCCCACGCGCAAAGCCAGCCCCTTCTGCGGGGACGGGGGTTCAATTTTGGAGCGTTTACCGTGAGAAGCCGCTGGAGATCCAAATTCCAGGCGCGTGGGTTTGGTCCCCGCCATCTCACCAATGTGCCCCGGCAAGATCAGAGCAGAAATTCAAGTTTGTCCGGTGTTAATTCAGGATTCTGAGTAGGCCTCTCGGGAGCCTCAGCGTTATGCGACCATCCCGCTGGACATCGGGCTCCGCCCCCCCAATGAGCAGGCTTTTTTTTTATTGTATGGATGGGAGATTGAAGTCACCTAGTACCAGTAGATATTTGTTCATTCTGGGGATCATCAATATTTTATCCAGTACATTGGATAGGTCGTTGGATGTTATGGTTAGCTGTTTATTCATTATTGTGAGGGTGTCGGTTTCCTTTATGCTGTCTGTTGTATGGAGTCGGAAGTTGAGGTGGGTTTTCATTACAATCATTACTTTCTCACCTCTTCGCTGTTCTTGAGGACATTGGAAGATGGAGTATCTACTTGGAGTAAGTTGGTTTATGAGAACGTTGTCTGTTTCTGTTATGCAAAAGATGTCTATGTGCTCGGTTTTAAGTAGGTCTCTGATGGTGGGAACTTTATTTCTGATTGAGTGGGCTTTGATGAGTGTGCAATAGAGGGTGTTGATGGGAGAAATTGTGTTTTTGATCCTAGGGGTATGGTCCCAAGTGGTAGGTATGTGTATGAGATGTTGGGAGTTTCTGCGGGTGGCGGGCTGGTCTGGAGGATGTGTCATGTGGTGTGAGCATGGGCCGAGCCATATATGGGGTGTGTTACAGGTATGGTGGCTGTGAGCAGTTGTGAGTAGGATTATTGACAATAGGGTATATAGCATGAAATAGGGCAGCATTTTCTTAGGAGGAGATTCTACTTGCGTTCAGTTCTTGGTTGAGGGTTCTCGGGTATGGTGACCAGAATTGCATACAATATTCAAGGTGTGGTTGCACCATGGAGTGATACACAGGCATTTAATATCCTTCATTTATTTCTCCATTCCTTTCTTTATGATTCCTAGCATTATATTTGCTTTATTGGCTGCCACTGCACACTGGGCAGAGGGTTTCAACGTATTATCCACGATGGTGCCTAAGTCCTTTTCCTGGATAATGATTCCTAATTTGGAACCTTGCATTGTGTAACTATAGTTTCTGATGACTATTAAGTAAACATGGTGACTATGGGGTATGTTTACTAAACCGTCCTAATGTTACTGGCGTTAGTTGCAGCGATAATGTAAAGAATGCCATATAAGGAGTGGGCATTCCAGTCCTAAGGTAGCAAGAATATGTATCGTGCGATGGTGGACGCCATGGCACGTTAACGCATGTTAACATGCCAGCGCAGTATTAGAAGCTATAACGATGTAGCCCACTGGTTACCGCAATGACTGTGGAAGCAGAGGTCATGGGTTTGATCCCGCAGTGGTGTAATCTAAAAAGACTGTCTAAGGCATTTTCTTTTAATTTAAATCAGTGCTGCTAGCAAAAACACCCTCACAGTGATGTAACCTAAGGTGCCTCATAAGGCACCCTATAAGGCACCCCAAAGGACACATTATAAAGTGCCTTGTCTGCCAAGGCACCCTATAATGTCCACTATAGGGCGCTGTATAGGGCACCTTATAGGGCGCTTTACAGGGCGCCTATGAGGCACCTTAGGCTACAGCACTGTGAGGGTGTTTCTGCTGGCAGCACTGATTTAAATTAAAAGAAAATGCCTCAGACAGCATTTTAGATTACACCACTGCAGGACTGAATCCATGACCTCTGCCTCCACAGTCATTGAAGTAAGCAGTAGGCTACATCTCTACAGCTGCTACCACACTGCTGGCTGGATACAGAAAGACTGCAGGTCACCACACAAACTGTCTGCTGTGGTTACCAGGATAGGGTAAACCACCCGTACCCATGATGCACTGCACATGCAGATCAGCAGTCTACAACTGATCACATAATGGGGTATGCACCCCCACAGCACCTAGGCCTGGTAGGGGGAACCAACCGTGTTACTGGCACAGAGTAGCTAAGACCGTGACATTGTGCGGGTCCTGTGCTCACCCTGAGGGTGAGGTGGGGCACCCAGCACCAGGTCTGCAGCACCTGGCTTGGCTGAGATAGGCTATGCTGCAGGTCTCTGTCAGTGCCAGTGTGTGATAGGTAGTCCTTGCAGACACACCTAGGATACACCTGTGTCCACCTGTATTTCCCAGTCATGTCAAGCCCTTGTCTACTATGATGCACCCAGAATAGTGCATATCCTGTGTGGGTGCCATGGTCACATGTTATAGGTGAAGTGGCTTATTTGGACCCAAAAGCAGATTATGTAGCACCACCCAACCTGCCCTCTGTGGCTCAGGGTGAGGGGACAGTATCTCTGACCAACAGATCCACATTGTACATCTCTGCAATGGTGGCAGTAGAAAGGACCATCAACCCCAGTCCTGCTGGGGAACAGGCTTCCTACAGGGCAGTCAATGCAGATCTGTATGCATCACATAAGGCAATGGCAAACAGGCAGAATGCTGGAGAAGCTCAGCTGCCCCCCACCACTATCTGACATTCACCAGCAGAGGGCACAGTCAGTCTCCACCCGCTGCACCCTGCAAGGCATTCCAGCCATACACATACTAACTGCAGACGGCCTTCTAGCTAGTACATAATGCATGTTCCTGGAGGAACTGTGTGCACCCAAAAATGGGATGTGAGCACACACACCAAGCAGGTATGTCAGTGATTGGGCCCCAGAAAATAGAACCCATAGATATCACTTGAGAGAAATGCTGTATAGCAACCTAGCCATGCCGTGGTCACTGCTCAGTCAGGGTGAGAGTGACCTCCCAGCATGACATGCTGTGGCCACACTGTCCGTGCAGGTGGTGGTCAGGTACTACAATGTCCTAGCCATTGCCCTATACCCTGTGCAGATGCATCCTGCCAGGCCGCCCTGTCCGGGCCATACCCACAGTACCTTGCTCCTCATTTTTCACATTGGAAACAGTGCAAGCAGTGTGGGCTCACTAAAGGGTAGGCAGCCACAACACACTGGAAAGACAGACACACACTCCCACACCTATGCCAGCATTGTGCAAATATAGAGGTTTGTAGCAGCCCTGGCCGCCACACCAGTCCTGGGCACAGTGCGGGCATTGCTATGGTACGCAAAACTGTTGGGGTCACTCCTCGGGGTGGTAAACACTGTCAGAATCAACAACTGAAACACACTCCACAGATATCAGAAAGGTTGTTCTGCTGAATCTCTATCAATAAATCGTGTTTAATTTAGGATTTGTTATCTGACATAAATCATAGCAACCTTTTGATATATGTGGAACATGTTCCCAAGTTTAGGACGGCATTGCTAAGTGTCATGGTGGCAGCCCCTAGTGGCCAAGGGCGGTAAGGACATGCTCCACGATATATTTATTTTCCAGGAGCGTGGAATTTATGTAAGGCAAAAATAGAGACTGGCCTTAGGTATTTCAGCTCCTGGTGTGAACTCAATAATCAAGCCAAGAGTGTAGGGAAACAAGGCTTTTATTTCCCCTCTGTGCAAGGGTTCATTAAGACACTAGAAAATTAAAGAATGTCCTTTGTTTGTAAAGGTGCCAGTATTAAACAGGTTGACTAATTGTTAGTATCTTCACAATTAGTGCCAAGGTTAACTGGAGGAATTCATTTCATTCCAAAGCAACATCAATTAAACAAGTTTCTTCTTATTTATACAGTGGCTGTAGATTCTAGACTGGTGGCCATGCACAAATCACAATCCATATCTTCTGCCTGAGGAATGGGGGTAGCATTTATATCTTCAATTTCCATAGATTCTGCTCCACTACATTCCCCCTCTGAGTAAATACTGTCCCTGGCGGTTACAGCTCTACGTGGACTGTCTCTAGGCTTTTGCCTCCAATAAGACTGTGTATTAAGTTCTCTTGGTATTTTCTGAAACCACTCTGGTTTCTTCCTTCTTACAAACTGAATATTTGTTTTAGCAGTGCTTCTAGGAGTTAAGCATTCCTTATCAGGAATAAAGCTTTCATACCTTGAGTTTCTGTAGTTTGAATCCCTGGAGCTTTCTCTCCCAAGAACGTCTCTCTTGCAACAGGTTCTCTGCCGGTAGCCTCTGGGCAGGGCTGTGCTTTCTGGCAGCTTAGTAAAACCTGGTATAGATTCAACTCTATGCTTCAGTGATAAAGTAGCCTTGCTAAAAACTCCTTTTCCTCGAGTACCTGGTAAAACTTGTCTAGCAGGTTCCAGTGACTGCAGGTCTTCCTCCAAACCTGGTTCTCTGGTTCTCTGGATACGTCTCTCAGCTTTGGACTCAGGAACGTTGCTTGAGCAGGGAGTGGCACACTCTCCAGCCTGACTGCTTTCCCCAGCAGACTCCCTCTGAACAGCTGCTCTCGTAGCTTGGCCCCTCTGAACTCCACCTCTGTGAACTCTGTTCCTTTGGGCTTGCTCAAGGAGGATTCCTTCCCTCAGATCTCTCCTTCTTTCCTTAGCCGTGCTCCTTGTTCCTTCTCCAAGTCCTTCTCCTTCTCTTAGAGTTGCTCCTTCCCTCAGAGCTGTTCCTCTTTCTCCTGCCCTTGGAGCTGTTCCTCTTTCTCCTGCCCTTGGAGCTGTTCCTCCTTTGCTAGCATTCAGCTTCTGCTTATAAAGGAATCTTTCCTTTGAATCTCCCGAGCTCATTTCCAGGTGCAAGTAGTTAGCTCTCTTAGCCTCATTAGCTCCTGTATGATCACTCCTGCCCCCTCTAGCTGTGCTTTGCGGTAATTGCACCTCTAGATCTCTCTTAGAAACAGGGTTTCTTTTCAACTTTGCATCTTTATTGATACCAGCCTCATGACATAAGGTATGCAGGTGCCAGTATTGGGAGATGCTGCTCCGCGCAGGGCCAACAGCCTGACTCTCCATGAGGCGTTGGATAGTGGAGCCTGTGGGTGCGGGTGTGGGTATGGGTGTTTGTACCCTTGTTGGCCTTTGCTCTAGGGCTGAGTTTCCCAACTCCGGTCCTGGTGGGCCAAACACTGTTCAGGTTTTCATGCTGTCCCTAATGAATATGCATGAGATAGATTTGCATACAGTGGGGGAAATGCATACAAATGCAGCACAGCATATTTATTAGGGATAGCATGAAACCTGAATGGTGTATGGCCCTCCAGGACTGCAGTTGGGGAAACTCTGCTCTAAGGATTGCACATGTTTATGGTGTCTGTGCTCTGTAGGGTAAAATATAGACGTTTCAGGCATGTTTATTTTATCTGCAATAAAGGTTCCATCTTTATTTCCATGGTTTAGTACTGGGTAAAATATGGGGACAGGAGTCACAGCTGGGACTTGAACTTGTGACCTTCTGCTCCTGAACACACTGGTTGTGTGTACTGCACCAAACTGTTGCCACAGGGGCAGATCATTCCCTATGGATACCATGACTGTTCGTCAGACAGACCTTGTCTGTTGTAGTGCATAGCACCCACCTAAACGGGGCTTGGCCGTGGTCTGCTGTGGGCAGATACAACTGCCCCCTCTGCCACCAGCACCCCTCCACCACCATGCTAACATGCCCTTATGCCGGTGTTGCTGGTGGTGCGCAGTCCCAGGTCATCCATTGTGCTGGTAGGCAGCTGCCTATGGTGTGGGTTCTCGGGTAGAGATGCCTACATGGACATGCTCGCTTCCCCCCGGCACCGCCTGCCAATGTTATGTGCCCTTGGGGGTACCTGCTGGGTAATATCCCCTTTGACACTGTGGGACACACACTCGTGCCCATGTTGGATCCTCGTTAGTTGCTGTCTTGCTGCTTTACAGTTTCGGCATTCCTATGTGCCACCTAGGCATCTGCCTAGTCCGCACTGTGCCCCAGCTGGACCACGGCATGTGCTGCCTGCAGCCCCCTGTATCCCATTTACAGCATCAGTACAGTTGTCCTTTCCTAAGTGCCCACTCTGCTGTTGCTGCACATGTGCACGCCATATCAAACCTGCCCAATATAAATGACAAAAACCCTGATCACCGCTATTTCAATGTGGGATCATTCACTTTGTAGGGGGACAGAGCATAGGCCCTTCAAACATGATATCTTCCTTTTTACGCTTTGTCAGTAGTGTTGCTTTATGTTTATCATTAATATCACTATTGGCCAGCTTGGTTATTGGGATTTCAAATGTGGTTTTCGTCTTTTTCTATGTTTATTTGCCTTTTTGGTTCCTGCACATGTATCACTACTATCACTTTTATAGGTTTCCCTGCCTTTGCTGTACATTGCTGACTGAAATGGTTTCTCTCTCCTGCAAATGTGCCTCTAGCACGAGGTTTTTACTAGCGCTAATTTTCAGACCTTCATTTCACGGCGTTAGTGTGCATGGAGCCTCTCCCCGCCCACTCTCCGCCCATTGACCCCTATCTCCGCTCTCTGGGGAGCCTTACTCCGCCTTTCAGACCCGGCTTTCACAGCGTTAGTGTGCCTTAACACTGCTGCCAACGTTATCACGCGATACGTGATGTTATCATGCGATAATGTTACATTATTGCGCGATAATGTCGGCGCTGCTATGTTAAGACGGTTTAGTAAACATACCCCTATGTATTAATTGCCAGCAGCAGCGCTTAGCTAGTATGTATATTTAGTGCTGATTTCCATATCCATTGCAGCTGAATATCACTGCTATCCAGATAACTTGTTGTTGCACCTTCATTCCTTCCCTAACCTAGTCCACAAGTACACTGATACACTGACAACATTTGGCTCTTTAAATAGCCCGATATTATTCATATACAGTCAAACCTCGGTTTTCGTTGGCCCCGGTTTTCGTACGTTTCGGTTTTCGACGTCTTTTCTGACTGAGATGTTGTCTCGGTTATCGGATATCGCCTCGGTTTTCGTTGTGCTGCCAGATCTGAAAACTGTACAACTCCCAACTCCTGAAGAAGTGTCAACCTCGCGCTGGTCTGTATACACTGCCCGCCCAGTCCCGGCAGCACTACCCCCCGGACTCACCGATCGCGTGTTGAAGCGAAAGTCAGCTGAGCAAGAGTCAGAGTCAAGAGCCAAGGATTGCACAGAGAGGAAGGCCCCGATCTCTCCACCGCCTGCCTGTTCTCTGGAGCGCCCCCTCAGGCTCGGAGGTAGCAGGGTAGCTGTCAAGAGCCAAGGATTGCACAGAGAGGAAGGCCCCGATCTCTCCACTGCCTGCCTGTTCTCTGGAGCGCCCCCTCAGGCTCGGAGGTAGCAGGGTAGCTGTCAATGTAAGCAGGAGATGTTGAATGAATGTGGGAGGCAGTTCTTTCTCTTGCAGGGTACGCTTGCAAATTGCTGTTGAGACGGAGTCAGCGATCAGATTACAGTGCCGTACAGTACAATATCTGTGTGTTTGCTGTCCTGTGGACGATCGGGCAGGTGAGAGAAGTGACAGAAGCTGGGTGTCTGGAACGGATTAATTGAATTTACATTATTTCCTATGGGAAATATTGCTTCGGTTTTCGTACGTTTTGGTTTTAGTCAGACTTCTTAGAACGGATTAATAATGAAAACCGAGGTTTGACTGTATCTATATTTTTTAAATATATGAAAAGGCCAATTATGTGCTTGCCGGATGCCATCAGACATATAATTAGCTTTGAATATTGGTCCATATGTGATCATATATTCAATCCTCATTTGTAGAAGTAAAATTGGGTGGCAGTTTTTGCTTATGCTAGCTGGCTCTGTCTTTATAAGAAGTTTGCTTCCTGTTTTTAACTACAGTTGTGGTCAACATTATTGGCACCCTTGCAGTTCAACCCCTTAATGTCCAATATCTCTTATAAAAAAAGTTGCTAGTGAAATGGATATGGACTATATATGCACACCCATTTCACACATAAAAGAATCAAATAGAATAAGACCAATTAAAAAAGAAAATAGTAGTAAATAGTACAAAAATTGGGACATTGCCAGGGCATGATTATTGACACCCTTATAAACAATTCAAATCAGTTTGAACAGAAAAATCGCATATCCATTGCAGTAAAAGTAGATGTACCTGTGATCAGTTGTCAGTACTCACGTCTTGAATCAACCAATGAATGATGGCTCTAATGTTTAAAATGGCCACATTCACTCTCTGTTCCATTTTCACAATGGTAAAGACAAGATAGCTGCCTGAGACAGTCACCAAAACCATTATCTCCAAATATCAAACTTCAAAGGGGTACAAGGCCATCTCCAAAGACCTTGAGGTTCCTGTGTCTACAGTTTGCAATGTTATTAAGAAGTTGTGTGCTCATGGAACTGTCAAGAACCTCCCAGGACATGGTGGAAAAGGAAAAGTAATCCAATAAGTATTCGAAGGTTGTGCAAACTGTTGGAAAAACACCACATACAGCATCCAAAGAGATTAAGGTTGACCTGGAGCAATCTGGAGTGGTGGTTTCAACCAGCACCATATGCCGTATACTAAACAAAGAAGGACTTTATGAACAAAGGCCAAGGAGGAACCCACTGCTCAAAGACAGACATAAAAAGGCATGCTTGATCTTTGCCCAAGACCGCCTTGTGAAATCATGATCTTTCTGGGATAATGTCCTGTGGACAGATGAAACCAAATCAGCTTTTTGGCAATGCTGACTAACAATACATTTACAGGTGGTGAAATTAAGCTTATAAAGAAAAAAATACCCTTCCTACAGTTAAATATGGTGGAGGTTCCATAATGGTGTGGGGCTGTTTTGCTGCCTCAGGAACTGGAGGCCTAAAACGTATTAAGGGAATCTTGAAATTAGAGGACTACCAGGGTATTTTGGAGCAAAATGTGCTACCTAGTGTCAGATAGTTAGGTCTGGGTCGAAGGTCATGAGTCCTCCAGCAGGACAATGACCTAAAACATACATCCAAAAGTACCAAAGAATGGTTAAAAAAGAAAAAATGAACTGGTTTAAACTGGCCTGCAATGAGTCCTGATCTCAATACAGTCGAGAACCTTTGAAGGAGCTGAAATCTGCCATTAGTATAAGGAATCCTGAACACATTCATGAGCTGAAACAAATGGCAGATGAAGAGTGGGAGAAACTACCAGCAGATAGATGTACGAAACTTATAGATGGCTACAAGAAATGTTTGGAGGCTGTCATAATTGCCAAGAACTGTGCAACCAAATATTAATAAAGGGTGCCATTAACCCTGTTCAGGTCATATTTTGTTTTTTTGTTTTCTCAGAAATTACTATACTTCCTTGCACAGGTATCTTTTTTTTCTTTTAGTTGTATATCTTTGAACTTACTTTTCAAATATTATGATAACATACTGTCGGAATATTTCCAAATATTTCTCAAGATATTGTTCACAACATACCTAAAATGCAAGGATGCCAATAATGTTAAGCACAACTGTATATTAAGTAGTCCTGGTTCTCTATAGTATTGTAGAGGATCCAGGTATAAACTTCACCCAGGCCTTTTCTTTTTCAGTTTTGGTTGGCGGTCTTTTAACTACATTAATATTCTTCCCCATTTCCCTGTAGAATTGATTTGGGGTTTAGATAATTTATGTTGGTATCTGTCGGTTTTCTTCCTATCTCTGCAGCTTGTGTGTGTCTGCTTTACTTTCAATTTGTTTTTGGAGGATATGAATTTAAGATCCTCTTATGTTAGTACAGAATATTTCTGCTTGGTTCTTGATCTGTTTCATTATTTTTTGGAATCTTCAATCCACTCATAAATGAGGTACTCATGTATCAGTGGCAACTCTGCAGGCAGTGAATTTATTTTTTCCTCTATACATTTTTTCCAAATTGTTATTTTTCTTTCCTTATCTTCTGGCCTTTTGTCCTTGTTAATAGGATTCTCTCATAAATTATTTGTGTTGTCAAATGTTTTTATCCTATGTTTTTCTTTCATATCAATAGATGGTTCTTTTATGCAGATTAGGTCTTCTTAACCTTACTTATCATGCTTTTTGATTTAGGTGTCAAATTCATCTAATTAGTGTTTCCCTTTCCTGGACCCTATTAAAAATAGTTAAAATACAGATAAAATTTATTCCACATCTAACAAAACCAACTAAAATCCATACCCCCCCCCCCCCCTGCAGTATTCCTCAAGCTAGGACATATTTTTTTCATTACTTGTAAAGTAAGTACAACTAGTAGCCCCGTGCTCTGTGATCTCAAGCATTAGCTGGGACATAACAATACAATGCTGTACTTAAATAAGTGGGGGTCAATTCCTGTAGCACCTTAAAGGCTAGTATTAACATTTTATACTTCACAATATACAATATTGGCAGCCAATATAAATCTATAAGGGCTGGAGTGATGTGATCATATTTTCTCAGTTCCTTATTATGTTTTGCCAATGTATTTTGATCTAACCGCAGATGGGCTAGATCTTTATCTGGAACCCCCTAAAAACAAGAAGTTGCAGTAATCTATATGCAGCAGCACCAGAACTCTTGTCACAAGTGTCAAATTTGCCTCAGGAAGTTAAGACTGCAGAGTCCAGATAACCTGTAAAATCAGAAACAATGAGTTTTTTTAACCATCTTACTATAGAAATATGATCATGAAAACTCATAAGTGGATTTACCCATATGTCCAGACTCTGATGTAACTGCGAAAAGATGGAAATCTCATTGCAACCACTTTGAGGAATGTACCCATCTACTTCCTTAGGAGCTAGACATAATAGCTCAGACTTCTGTAAATTCATCCTTAAATACATTTGGGTAAAATAGCCCTTTAGGGACTGAATAGTCTCCCCTATTAATTCTTCCATATCCTGCTTATTATTAGCTGATGATATAAATTGGAAATCATCTGCATACACATAAAAGCAGAGTATAGCTGCCCACATTGTCAAACATAACGGTACCATATAAACTCAAAATAAATGTGGAGATAAAATTTAGGGGTATGTTTACTAATCCGCCATAATGTTACCAGTGTTAGTTGCAGTCTTACTGTGACAAATGCCATATAAGGTAGTGGGCGTTCTGGTCTTAAGGTAGCATTTTGGGTTATCGCGCGATAAAGTCCGTTATTGCGTGATAGAGGGAGCTGTGGCACAATAACATGCGTTAGCCTTATTTAGGCACGCTGACCTGCAATCACAGCAACAGAGGTGTAGCACACTGGTTAATACATTGACTCTACTGATCCAGTGGGCTCAGTTAAAAGACTGTCTGAGGCAATCCCTCAGACAGTCAGACACATCCCAACAATTTGCACTGCCAGCCAAAAAAGCCTCACCCCAGTGCCGCAACCTAATGCACCTTTTAGAGCGCACCATACGGCACATCATAAAGCACCACGTCATCCACGGCAGATCATAATGTGCCCCAGAGGGTGGCAGGAAAGGTTGGCACCCTCCAAGGCAGCATATAAGGCACCCCATAAGCTGGCCAAACCTAAGATGCCGCGAAAGATGCCCCAGGGATGCCAAAGTGACACAGGAGATGGCGCCCAGGGGCACAAAGGTGCCACAAAGTCACAAGCATGAAATGTATGGCTCAAACACAGATGTAGCCATAACACTGCACAGAGCACCAAGGAAAGGCAATGAACAAGTGATGGAAGGAAGTAGATGACGGAGCTCAAGGACCAGCCAAATCTGCGTGCAGCCCATGTGGCAGCAGGTAAAATGGACAAACATATCGGGGGCAGCTGTACTGAGGTACAGGGTGATGGTAATGTACAGTGCAACAATGACAGTGTGTGGCAGAGGATGGGGATACGTGTCCACCAGAGGAGGTAGAGGTGGCAGGATAAGTGCAATGACAGGAGGACAGAGGAGAGCAGTGCCATGCAGAGCAGACACAGGAGAGACAAGCACGAAGAGCCGCAATGCAGAAAAGTGTGCCAGTGCAGGACATGTAGCAGCATGCACATTAGGGCAGGATGCCACACAGCTGGCACATACACATAGATGGACAGAAGGATGGATGGCAACAGTGATGTGGGTATAATGTGGCGGCAGCACAGATCTGCACAGATATGACTGTTACACGAATGAAAAGTAGTTGTGTAGGACAGCCATAAAAAAAAAAAAGAGGAACAGAGAGGAATTGAACCCATGACCTCTGCTACTAAAGTCATTGCATTAACCATTGTGCTACATCACTATGGGGGCTATCATGCCAATGGCTGGCTACAAAAAGAGTGCACGTCACCATAAAACTGTCTGCTGTAGCTACCAGGATAGGACAGAACCAACAGTAACCAGAAAGCAATTCACATGCAGAACAGCAGTCTACATCTGCTCACCAGATAGGGTATGCACCTCTACAGCATGTCAGCTTGGTAGGGGGGAATGACCGTGCGTGTTACTGGCACAGAGTACCCACAGGCCATGCCAATGTGCATGTTCTTTGCTCACCCTGAGGGTGAGGTGGAGTGGCCAGCACCAGGTCCACAGTACCCGGGATGGTTGAGGTGGGCTGTGCTGCAGGTCTCCATCAGTGCCAGTGTGTTACAGGTATTTGTTGAAGACACCTTTAGGAGGTCCCTGTGTCCATTTGTAATTGCCAGTCATGTCTGGCCCTTGTGGACCATGATGCACACAACATAGTGCATATCCACTGTGCTTGCTATGGTCACCTGTTTAGGGAGCAGAGGTGTGTCAGGGCTCACATGGCAACAATGTACTTAGCAAACCGCCCTCTCTGGGTCAGGGTGGGGAACATGATCTTGCCCCCCAACAGACCCAAACTCTCACCCTTTGCAAGGGGGGCAGTGGAGGTACATGAGGACAGGCTGTGGGACCAGCAACCCCGGTCCTGGTGATGAACGGACAGCTGCTGAAGATCTGCACTTGGGACAGGGCCACTGGCAGATAGGTAGTGGGCTCAATCAGCTCAGCTGCCCCCTCTACAATCTCGTGATTATTGTCAATTTACAGAAGGTGTATATCACTAGAACTGAATAAGGATAAATTCCTCCAATCCTCCAAGGCTATATAATCTCTATTATCGTCTCTTGTTCTCAACACTAAAATCAAATTATTATATGTTGACCTTTTATATCTGAAACTTGATATTACAAATTATAAGTTATAAGGGGTATGTAGGTCTCAGACTTCCCATAGCACTGGCTTATCAGACAATGTCCTATGCCTTAGTGCTTATTTGCATCAACGATCTTTATATTCACATCCCCTAAGATGTTAGTGTTAATATGGCATTCATATATAGTATTATATTGATTGTGCTTATCTGAGCAGGTTTAGACTCCCCGACGCCACCATCCGGCTCCGTTCATGCGTTTCACAGATGAGAAGTTTCTTCACGGGGAATTTTAGTCCTTTAAGCACTCAAGACGGTATCTGGTTTTCAATTGTTTGGCGTATGTAAATGCTCAACTCTTATAATTTATTAAGAAAAATGACAATTGAAAATTGTATTAACATGCCTTATATTCAATTGTTTATAAAGAAGAGCCTTTTTAATTATTATGCCAACTCATATGTGATCTGATAGTCATTCCTTGTTCTTATGGCTTCTAACGCTCCTTCTTGTGATCGAAGAATCTTAAAAACGCCACGCATGCGGGTTCACTCCTCTTAGGGTTTTTTAACCGCAACACAAATGCGTGCGTCAAGTACTACGTCACTAATTCCTACCACTAGTATTCATTAATTATATTTTCAGAAGATCTCTTTAGTATTCTAATGATACTAACGTACCATTAGTCATTGAACTGTATACCCTGTAAAAGCTCTTAAGCTAAGTGTTAAACGGAGGGGCATGACACTACACGGGTGAAACATGAGATGTTTAAATACATCCTCCCCACTCAATAGTATTATTCAAACCTTCAGGGCATACTGTATTTAATTTATATATCCACCGTTGTTCATTAATCAATAGTGTTTGTTGTTGTGATTTACCCTCTGCTTTCTATCTTTTAACCAGTTCCTGATCCACAATAGTACACTGCCTCCTATCCCATGACTCTTTAGTTTTGCCAAAAGTCTCTCATGAGGGACTTTGTCAAAGGCTTTCTGAAAGTCCAGATAAACAATATCATCCGACTCACCTTTGTCGACCTGATTATTCACTCCTTCAAAAAAACATAACAGATTAGTAAGGCAAGATCTTCCTTGTCTAAAGCCATGTTGGCTGTCTCCCATTAGGTCATGACTATCTACATGCTGAGTAATTTTATTCTTTATGATAGTTTCTACCATTTTTCCTGGTACTGATGTCAGGCTCACCGGTCTGTAGTTTCCCGGATCACCCCTGGAACCCTTTTTAAAAATTGATGTTACATTGGCGATCCTCCAATCTTCAGGTATTAGAGATGATTTTAATGATAGTTCACAGATTACTAATAGCAGGTCTGCAATCTCATATTTCAGTTCTTTCAACACCCTTGGATGTATACCATCCGGCCCAGGTGATTTGCTACTCTTCAGTTTATCTAATAGTTGTAATACATCTTCCCGATGTATCGATATTTCCTTCAATTCATCCGCACCTTTAAATACCACTTCAGTCATGGGTAACATCCCTACATCTTCCTCAGTAAAGACTGAAGCAAAGAATTCATTCAGTCTCTCCGCTATTGCCTTGTCACCTCTTAGTGCTCCTTTAACCCCTTTATCATCTAATGGACCAACTGACTCTCTCACAGGTGCCAGCTTGTGCAAATATAGAGGTTTGTGGCAGCCCTGGCCGCTACACCAGTCCTGGGCACAGTGCAGGCATTGCTATGGTACTCAATACTGTTAGGGTCACTCCCTGGGGTGGTAAACACTGTCAGAAGCAATAACTGAAACACACTCCACAGATATCAGAAAGGTTGCTATGATGAATCTCTAGCAACAAATTGTGTTTAACGTAGGATTTGTTAGCTGACATTAATCATAGCAACCTTTTGATATATGTGGATGTGTTCCCAAGTTTAGGACGGCATTGCTAAGGTATGCAGGTGCCAGTATTGGGAGATGCTGCTCTGCGCAGGGCCCAACAGCCTGATTCTCCATGAGGCTTTGGATAGGGGAGCCTGTGGGTGTGGGTATTTATGCCCCTGTTGGCCGCTGCTAGAGGGCAGGGGTTCCCAACTCCATTCCTGGTGGGCCAAACACTGTTCAGGTTTTCATGCTGTCCCTAATGAATATGCATGAGATACATTTGCATACAATGGGGGTGATGCATACAAATGCAGCACAGGCATATTTATTAGGGACAGCATGAAACCTGAATGGTGTTTGGCCCTCCAGGATGGCAGTTGGGAAACTCTGCTCTAGGGATTGCACATGTTTATGGTGTCTGTGCTCTGTAGGGTAAAATATAGGCGTTTCAGGCATGTTTGTTTTATCTGCAATAAAGGTTCCTCCTTTATTACCACGATTTAATACTGGGTAAAATATGAGGACAGGGTTGGCAGGAGCCACAGTTGGGCTTGAACTTATGACCTTCTGCTCCTGAACAGATGCCACTGCCCCCTCTGCCACCAGCACCCCTCTACCACCATGCTGCCGTGCCATTATGCCGGTGGTGCTGGTGGTGCACAGTCCCAGGCCATCTAGTGTGAAGGTAGGCAGCTGCCTATGGTGTGGGTTCTCGGGTAGGGGTGCCTATATGGACATACGCGCTTCCCCTCGGCACCGCCTGCCAATGTTATGTGCCCTTGGGGGTACCTGCTGAGTAATATCCCCTATGACACTGTGGGACACACACTCATGCCCATGTTGGAGCCTCGTCAGTTGCTGTCTTGCTGATTTACTGTTTTGGCATACCTATGTGCCACTTAGGCATCTGCCTAGTCCGCACTGTGCCCCAGCTGGACCACAGCATGTGCCGCCTGCAGCCCCCTGTATCTCATTTACAGCATCAGTACAGTTGCCCTTTCCTACATGCCCACTCTGCTGTTTCTGCACATGTGCACGCCATAACAAAACTGCCCAATCTAAACGACAGAGACCCTGATCAGCGCTATTTCAATGTGGGATCCTTCACTTTGTAGGGGGATGGAGCATAGACCCTTCCTAACATGATATCTTAATTTTTATGCTTTGTCAGTAGTGTTTCTTTATGTTTATCATTAATATCACTATTGGCTAGCTTGGTTATTGGGATTTTAAATGTGATTCTGGTCATTTTATATTTTTATTTGCCTTTTTGGTTCCTGCACATGTATCACCACTATCACTTTTTCTGGGTTTCCCTGCCTTTGTTGCACATTGCTGACTTAAATGGTTTCTCTTTCCTGCAAATGTGCCTTATGTGAGGGTTTCACTGGCGTTAGTGTTCAGACCCGGATTTCACAGCGTTAGTGTGCCTGGAGCCTCTCCCCGCCCATTCTATGCCCATTGACCCCTTCTCTCCGCCCTCTGGGAAGCCTTACTCCACCCTTCAGACCCGGATTTCACAGCGTTAGTGTGCCTTAACACCGCCACTGCATTATTGCGAGATAAGTGATGTTATCGTGCGATAATGTCACTTATCGCGTGATAATACCACCGCTGCGATGTTAAGACGGTTTAGTAAACATACCCCAAAATTTAGTCTTGTGGTTCCCCCTCTTTCTAAGAGTCAAGGTTTAGACAATATTTGTTGCATCTTTACCATTTTCTCCCTCTCAGACAAAAAGGAAACAAACCACCAAACTATCCCGTCCCCAAGTACATCAATCCCTTCAAGGCATCTCAATAAAAGATTATGTTCCACAGTATTAAATATGGCCAAAACATCCAATTAATCAGCACCCATACAGTACATTCATCCAAAAACACACAGTCATCAAAAACCTTTTATCCAGGGCCGTCCCATCCAGAAGGCAAACTTGGCAGTTGCCTAGAGTGGCAGACCCTGGTGGATGGCATAGTGATCTCTTCCTCTTCTAAGTGACGGCTCAGCCACCACTACAGTGTTATAGTATGCTTTAAAGCACGTGTGTACACTTAAAGCCTGCTGCTCCTGCCCCCTCGAACATTGGAAGGGTCAGGAGCAGCAGGACATGAGTGTGCACATGCACTTTAAGGCCTGCTGCCGCTCAAACTCATGATCACCGTGCCACCCACCAACCACAGGTGAGAGACTGGATGTTGGAAGCAGCAAGGTGATGGCACATGGTGGTGTGGGGGCAGTGCACTGGGCCTGTCTTGGGTGGTAAGAACCCATGGGCCACTCCTACAGGGACCTAATGAAAAATTCTATTGGCAACTGATGCAGTTCAAGAAAATATGGTGAAATATGACAATGAGTAACTCA